>JAVJGJ010000032.1:14719217-14757949 GCA_035590215.1 Microhierax caerulescens
TTCTCACTTTTACCCTTCTAATTCTCTCCCCCATGCGAGAGTGATGGGGGAGTGAGCAAGTGCCTGTGTGGTGCTTAGTTGCCAGTTGGGGTTAAATCATGACAAAGCTCTAGAAAATAAGTGTAAAGGAGAACTCCAGCTAGTAAAAGTAAGTTGCATGTTTTAGGTAGTGCATAAATGAAAAGGAGAGAGGAGAACGAAGTATTATTTTAGAGACAAAGGGAAAAAAAAAAAGTATCAGACCTCTTGAGGGCTTTTTCCTCTGCCTGTTTATTTGGAAGGAAAAAACTGAAGTATGGTGTTAGTGTAGGGAAAGTGAAGAGACACAGGAGAGTGAGTACTTAAGAAAAATAAAGAAGGATAATAATTGATCTCATTAGAACTTGGTTTAGGATGTGATGATGAGTAATTATGTGATCAGATAAGAAATTTTTTTATCTACGGTGAAAGGAGTTGTAAAGAAGAGAAGGCAATCTATAAGGAAGCAAAAATTTGCATCAAAATATAAGTAGCATAGCTAAATCTAAGGGAGACTATACTGTCTGTGTACACTGATCTCAAGAAGCTATCATAATGAGCATATATAAGTACTTACACAGGCTTACTGGTGCTTCAGTGTGGATATGATAATGTGCTCCAGCCAGGCGTGCTGGACATAAATAAGATGCAGAGTTGGTATATGCCTTTTCCTTAGATGGGAAAATTAAGATATGGAGAAATTGAGGAATGTGTCCAATTGTTCAAGGAAAAAGAGTTTTAGTTTGGGCTTGTTTGCTTTTTTTTTTTTTAGCATCTAGGTTTTGGTTTAAAATAGGCCAACTACTATTGTTCATTCAACTCTCAAATGCCAGATGCCGGGTGATTTTGTCACATGCTAAAGTTGTGCACCTACAGCTGAGAAATCTTATAAATGGGTAAGGGTTGGTATCCAGGGACTGCAGACATCAGTTATTTGCCAATGGAAAGAGGCAGACTTCCTGTCTGAGTCACTATATTAAAATACAAAATACTCATTTACGTTGTTGATCTTGCATCTCTACCTTGACTGTAGATAGTGCATTTAGCTGTTGTTTAGGGTTTCCTAGCATCTTTCACTTAAGAATACTCAAGCATGTAACAAACTAGTGAGTTTCAATTCTCTTGCATTTGGAATTAAATCCTCTTCAAATGAAGGCTGAATCTAGGACTCTGAGATTACAAGCAGAAACAATAATATGTGTTTTACCTGTTTTTCATATATGGCTGAAGAACACAGAAATAAATTGGCCAAAGTTGAAAATAGAATGAACCCTCTTTTCTAAGTTAATAACTGTACTGCACTGTATCTCCATTATTTCTTCACTGAATCAAAGTCTTAATTTAAGCACTGTCAAGAATTTTGATCTTTCACGTTTACAATGAAGACAGTGAGTTATAAATTCAACAACATTCTATATACTGTTGTTCCTTGTTTCAGTAAGTGAGGTTGCTAAAGACCTCAGAGGTAATTTGACAGACAAATACATAACAGCACTTTTTGTTCATTTTAAGGTATTATATATAAGTTTAATATCATATCTTTTACAGGAAATACTGTTCACAAAATCAATTCTATTTTTTTTTTGCTCAAGTTTGCATTGTTGCATGACCCCCAGGAGAGGGCAGCGGTTTATACATACTCCAGTCAGATTTTTCCAAAGTTAATAAACATCAAGTACTAGATGATACTTGAAAACATAGATCAATATGTGTATCACATTGCCTCCATGAATAATGGTTTTCAGCAGTACATAAATTCATTTTTGAGATTTTCATCAGAACACAATTTTTCTTGCAAGTGACTATTGCACAGATACTCTTCTTTAACCAACAGATAAGATTGTTAAGAGTTACTGTTATTGAAGAAGCTATAGTTTTGTGAACTAGGAAAAAAACCCACTTCTCCAATTGTATAAATCTAGTAAGATGTGTAAAGACTCCCTATAAAAGTTTTTGTATGTATAGAGGTTTCTAATCCACTAAGATGCATGAATGTTACTTGAAAAAGAAATGAAAGCAAATCCCTCTACTGCCTACTTTCAGGTAAATAATACCTTTTTCACTAAAGAACAGAAATCTGGGTATATGGAATAGGATCAATCATTGTCAAATGATATACTCAAAGAGTCTCCCTTAAGAGAATGATTTGAGTAATATAAAGAAAAAGAAACTTGGTAAGCTACGTGGCTAGTTTAACAAACTAAACTGTTACTAGGATTAAAACATTTAACTTTCAGTCGAGCTTATATTTTTTTGCAGTGTCCATTGACTCTTTTATCAGAAAAGTTGCATAAGTAAAACATACAGTTTGATGCAAATGACAACCTACAAAAGGAATCTTACCTTGGAAGGGGGTAATGTTATTTTGGCTCAGTTTAAATAGCTTAAGAAGAGGCATGAATTTAATCCAGAAAGACAGTTTAAGTATACTGGGTTTTAACTGCTTTTCTTATTAGTTATTGAACATTTAAAATACTTATTTTACAGTTGTGATACTTTTTCATGCTCTCATAGGCCTTACCTAGACCCTAGTGTATGCTAAAGCATCTCTAGAAGCTTAATCCCACATTGTTGAAGTGAACATGATTTGGATATAGTCCAAATGATGGCTACAAGAGGAAAAATGGTAGGAAGTATTGTATAACATCTCAGAAAACTGCTAGACTAATAAGAAATTCTTTAGGTTACTTACTGCAATTTCAGAGTAACGCTGAATAAAAGTGAATCATGTGAGCATGAGGCACCTTAGAAATAATTGCTTTGTATCACAATCGTTAACCAATTGGTACAGTTAATGAAATATTTTTCCTATATTTCAAAGTGTCCAGGTGCCAAGTGTATATCATAATTTTCTTGCACTGCACATAAAATTACTTAATGAATATTGGCCTGCAGGATTATTATCCTTCCAGCTAATTCCCAGTCCAACTCAACTTGCCTTTTCCTGGGCTTCTTGCCACATTCCATTTTTCCCTATGCTATTGATGTTATGTAGGACTGAAACATGGAATTATCTACAGTTCATAAAAGAATCAAGTACCTTAGGCTGTTGTGTTCATCTATTATTAATGGACAGTAAATGCAAACATGAGCTAACAAAAGGCGAAGGATAAACACATTTAAGCCAGACCAGTTCCCAGAGAAATAATTTAAAAACTTGTCAAACAATTCTTGAAACATGGAAGAATGATGATTTCTCATAGATTCATTGTATATATTCTGGCACTGAAACTTTTCCTTTATGTAATATTTTTTTAAAACTCAGTAGTGATTTCCATTGGAAGATCTCAAAGAAATTTACAGATATGAACAAAATCAGACTTGCAACACCAGCACAAATAAAAGAAGCTGGTCAAGCTATTTGTGGCCAAAAACATATCCTTGTCCCAGTTAGCTGCATTGTGCTGCTAGCATAAAGTTTAACAAAATGCTTCATTCACTGATTCTTAATTATTCTCCTGCATTTGTATTGCATTTACATTCTCTAGTTTCTGAGGATGCTCATGACTAATGTCTCAGATAAATTAATTACCCTCAGAGGGCTTGATTCTATGTGAAGAAAGCCACTTGTGATCCCCTGTACTGCTTCCAAACATTTCTGCGCTCCAGTGGTCCTGCCATTCTGGAATGACTTTGGAGGGCTACTGTGGCTCAGTGTAATATAGAGCAATTTTCATCTGGTTTCAGAGATGGGGAGGAAGCAAAACTGTCTTCCTTTTTTTCAAGCAAGCCAGGCATCTATGCCAGTGCTTAGTTGATAATTTATTAACTGTGATTTATTGTTCAGTAGTCCATACACAACAAATCCAGTCTCTTCCTGGAGGGTGTCTGGCCCTGCTCAACCTTTCAGCCCTCAACATATTTTTCAAATCATTTAAGCTGCTCTTATTTGTATCTTATCATACAATTAAAGCTTTAGAAAATACCTTTTTCCTCAACCATATATCATAATTTTATAATATTATAATTTGTATAATATAATTAATATTATATTGCATTATTATATATGTCAACTATAGACCATTGAGCATTCAAATGCTTAGAACGTTTCCTTTATGAAAAACTTGTGTGCCATTAAAAAAAAAATTAGGTAAATACAGAGCAAATACATCCCAAAAGATGAATTTTAGAGAATATATCAATTTGCCATTAATTGCCCTGGTTACCTAATCGGGGCAAGAATCTTCTAGTAACAATATTTATGACATAAATTTTATGAAATTACATGAAAAGTTATGAAATTACTTGTTTAAGCCTGTCACCTTTATGTCTGTACTTGAAATATTCAAAGGACATTACAAAGATACATATCCTCTTCTTGTGAAACTGGTTAACAAAGTTGTATCTGAACTGGTTCACCACTGCTAATTTTCATCAATGGTCCATCATCTTCTATAAATGGGTATATCAGAGCGAAATGGACTAATTTAAAGCTCATTTGACAATATGTTGTATCTTGGCCTTAGAATATGCTGAGCATCCCAACTCTGTGTATTTCAAACTGCTTTGGGATCCTAAAGAACACATTCTGGGATTCAGGACATCAGTGGATTTAGGCATATGAGAATTGTTATTCTGGTTTATTTTTTAGAATTTCCAGCTCATCAGGTTTTAGTGAAGCTTTGGATGGGTTTTTGAGTGAAACACAATAGTCATCCATTACATAATATAACCCTAGTGAGGTACCCATTTCCCTTCTTGTGCTCCAGGGATAATTTTAAGCTTCCCCTCTCCAAGTTTGTTATCTACAGTTCAAGTTCTTTTAAGCTTCCTTTGCTCCTTTCTGGTCTCTGCATCTGCTGCAGTTTAAATATGATGAGACAAGAGTCCAAACCCAGATCAATCTACTGAGCTGTGGGGCCATCTTTTGACACCCTCCCACTCTCAGTGTCTTCAACAAAGTCAGTATTTGTAGTTGCCTGCAAGACACTTCTTCACAGCTGTCTCCTCTCTTAAAGAGGCTGCAAAACTGACTTGCTGATCTTTGTATTTATGGGACTTGAGTCCCAATTCTGTGTTATGTTTGTAAAAATAATACCATAGTAGCACTGGTCTCTTCTTCTAAGGACAGTCATAACTGTTCAGTGTCTCATTGTTTTGTTTGCTCTACTTCAGACACAAAAACCTGGTACTGTGGGATATTGGATATCCTGAACCATGGCTAAATCAACAGTGATGAAGACCCTGGAGAGTCATTATGCTCTTAGCATAAGTTTGTAAAGCTGTTGTTCTTGCCTGTCTTCATCAGAAATCTGATTATAGTGCTGTCACACGTCACTGCTCTCCACATCTAGTCTAAAACTGGATTCTTCAAATGAGTATTCTATCTTCAGACACTCATTAATTTATAAGATTATAAATTATAATTATTCTATCTGGAAAGAAAAAAATTAAAATCTGGAGTTTAGTGGCTTTCTGTTTAATCCTGTAAATTGACTCATTTCTATAGACTATCATGCAGGTGATAGAAACTTATGTTCATAATAAATGTATGTGTCATAAGAATAATTTCTTTATTTTTGGTATTTAGTAAGTACAAAGAAGACAGAATACCTAAATTTTATGGTTTCATTTTGTTCTGTTTACTTGTTTCATTTCTTATATTATAAAATATTATTAAATGTTTCTTGGTACTATCAGTCAAGATCCTGTGAGATCTTATGCTATAGGCAGACTGTCTTAATTCCTTCTTCTGCAGGTGAGGTAACCAAGGATACACAGGGTCACTTTTGGCTGGTCTGGAAATAAAACTTGGGGTTCAAGCATAGCAGTCTTTACAGTTCATCTATCTTCCAAGAATAATTTTGCCAAATCTTTGTGCCTATGCCCACAGTACTGCACCAGGCTTCAGAAGCACAATTCAAGAACTTTCTTATGTTTTTTTGCCTGGGACGACACCTGTATATGTCATAGTCAAACTGTATTACAACTTGAAATGGCAACTTAACAAGAGAAGAGCAGTATGGTGACATGACAACAGTACAGTAAAACTCCTATATTCAGAAGACCTCTGGGATTATGCTGATATCTCACAAATTCAGTAGGAAAACTGTGCAAAAGTTTTGGAACTGGTACTTTTTTTTCTTTAATTAGCAAATAATGAAGAAAGAACAACAGTAAAGAGCATAATCATTGATAAACCAAAGCACCTAGAAGTGTGCAAGTGCCAAAATTACAGCACCAGCTCTGGCTGTGTGCTAATGTTTTATATTTTCTTCATCCCATGGATCAGGCTTACATCAACTGTGGCAAGAGCTGCAGGGAGAAAGTTGTCTTGAACTAAAATTCAGGCACCTGGGTCCCATCCCAGGTTCTGCTACAGCTGTTTTACACAGGTAGTGGATAAACATGCCATATTGTATTTGATATCTGTCATTTTCCAATACTTTATTTTCCAACTTTGGTATTCTTTCAATGTTACTAAAAATGTAATGTAGTTAGCTGTAGAACATTACTCCTTTCAGGTTTGCTGGTTCAACTCTGTGGGCTAATGATATACTTGCATCCATGCCCACAGAAGAGATTTTCTGAAAAGTTGTTTTAAGCCATTGTAGGAAGTGACTCAGGATAATTGCTAGTCTAATAGGCTCTCTTGGCTTCCTGAAATCTTTTAAAAATAAATCCTTTGCAAGAAGAGGGAATGTCTAGGAAAGAAAAGAAAAAATTATACTAGTCAAGACATTTAAATTTGATACAGTCCACATAATTAACTGTCCTTCCAACTCAGGCTCCCCTGGATGTCTTGTAACAAATGATTGCTGTTAATATGATACATAATTGGTGGCATTTCTGTCTGTGTGGTTGTCTACTGTGTGCCTATGTTTTTTTTCTCCTAAGTCATATCTCTGGCTTCTTTGAAGCATCTCTGCTTTAACAATTGTCAGTCCAGTATGTGTGTGAAAGTAGCCAAGAAACTCTTGTCCCACAAAGATCTCAAAGGACACTGGTAAACCTGATTTCACTATATAGTTTTTGGTAGAAAACAAAATTATTCTATGTTAGTTCTGGGAATAGCTATTTGGGCTGTGATATATTACAAAAATGTTGTTTACCTCTGATATTAGATATCTGCAGGACAAGTTTAGCTTACAACTGTCCAAATAGTCTGGCCTACTCAGTCCTCTTTGGTCTAGTTGACTGCTGCAAAGGAGTCAGAACTTATCCACAGCTCCCTGTGTGGGACAGAGCTCACTTTTTACTGCCTCCTTTTCTGCCAGCAGTGGAGGCAAGAGTGTTCTCAGCCCATGTTGCCTTCTGTCTACTTTCATATGTGAGTGTTGTCCATCAAGGCTAAAACTGTTGCTAAATTTAGTTTGAGGAGTTCAGTCTGTCCCTTGGACTCTGAGTTCAGTCACAGTGTACTTACTGCAAGGATACTGGCTTTGTAAGTCTTACTCTAACACTGCACTAGTTTTAATTGGAAGTGCTCCTTCAGTTCTGTGAGCCTCATTCTCCCAGTTCTCACTTTTTATTGACTTTGATACTGGAGGAAATAGGGTAAAATGCTGTCACTTCATTGCCTGGCTTTAGATACAGGTTTATCCAGTGGTATGTATGGTATGATACTCAGACATTTACCATCCTTTGCACAATCCTGTGTGATTAGAGGGACATCTCAGGTACACTGAGGTACAGTGCCAGAAAATATTTCCTTCTCTCTTTCCTGATATTCAGGGTAAAATTCTTTGCACAGGATGAAGATAGAATGATCCTTCTTGCTAGTGTATGTGTATTTGCAGTATCTCACAAGCATCCCTTCCCATTGTTTAAACTGTTTACTAGCACCTGGTTAGCCATGGTACTGCTTCAGGTCTTGGAAACGAAGACTTCTACAAGATCTGTAAGTGGTTTCACTCTGGTCAGTGCGGTGGAGAATTAAATCTGGAGGCCAAAAGTATATAGACAATAGAATGCTGTCATACAAAATGAAAGGAAAATCACCATGTGGATTTAAAAACGATGGCCAAGGCTGTGTGCATCTGAGGACAAAGATAGAGTTCTCTGCATGCTTTGGTGTATGGTATTCTTTTGAAAATATGCCATAACTTTGCATTTCCTGACTTCAGTAGATCTGAAAAAAAAAATGGCAAGCTCCCAAAACTGAAATATATGCAGAAATAACATTCATAGGAATACCAGTGCAAGGGAAAAAAAACAGCGTCTGAAACAACCTCATGCTTCAGGGTGTAAACTGATCAACTGTAGGGTTCAAGAAAGAATTTATCTTCTGTCTTTATTCCCTGGTTCTTATGTAATATTCCTACCCACAGCTGGCTGGATGTAATGTGTTTTCCATTCTCCACGCTCTGAATTACCAGGTATCTAACCACTGCTTGAGGCAGTGTACTAGACTAGAGAGCTGAATGGTCTGTTCCACTATGGCAGCAAGAATAGTATTTTAATATGGTTTCATTTCCTTTGGTTTATTATTTTGTTATGTAGCGCTAAGGGATTGACAACTGGACTGCTGTAGCTGCTCATGTGAGCATGTATTGAGACTGGTTTGGATCTGAGGAACACATGCTGTCTTGTTTTGTCAGTCATGTGCTAGTGATGCAGAGGGTCTCATGCTGTTCTGTTTTTTAGGGCTGAGTAATGCCTATGTTTGTGTTGGTCCAGTACACAAAGTTGATTTTCACCCTCCAAAAGTGTTTGCCTCTACTATCTTTTGGGAGAAGCCCTGTTTTAAATAAATTATGTTTAAAATGGAGCAAGTTGTGCTCCCACATGCACACTCTTAGTCCAATGGATAGGGTTCTCCTGTATAGGAAACAGGAGTACAGATTTCCCACAGATGGGATCTTTATGCTCTTCATATTGTAGTGTTGTGTTCTAAAAAGGGCTCCTGTTACTTCTTGTGGAATTGAGTCTTATGTGATTCAGTGCAGAGGTTATGAATAAACAGTGATGTAACTGGCTATTCTTCCTTTCATTTCCATCAAGAAATGCAGCAGGTTCATAGAGATACTGTCTTAATCTGCAGTAACTGTAATGTTGTAACACTTCTGAAAGGATGGTGGTTTCTACCTTAAAAACTACACGTGAAGAGGCATATCCCTTCAGGACTGAAATTAAATGCTTTACAGGACACAGGTTAATAGCAGCTTTCACTGTCATTGTCGGTATCATGTGTGGGTAAACAGAGCATTTCAGACTCTTGGCATTTGAGAATATTTCAGTCTCTTGGCATTTCAATCTTGCTGCAAAGTCTTTTGAAATAAAGAAATTCCATTTGTGCTTGGGTCACACTGTAGGACAAGCTGTAGTTATGCTTTTCTTCTGTGTAATAGTCAGGATTTCCACATTCCTCTTTTTCCACTCTAGGGAGAAGATGTAATATAATCCTATAAATTAAACAGGGAACACAAGGGTCATGGATAGCCATCTCATCTTCAGCAAACACCGGGAGCTTCTACTATGCTTTAAAGAGTTTATTAACCATAGGAGTTGAGTCAATGAAGGCTGGTGGGAGGTAGAACTACCCATAGGGAACAACTCTGGTATCCTACAGAAAAGCCCTGAATCACTCTGCTCTTCGGAGTTCCCTGCAGATATCTATGGGACAAGCTGCCAACAGGTAGCAATGTAACTATAGGGTTGATATTCAATAAAAGTAGTGTGCAGCATGGCAGGGTGGGTACTCATGCCCTGAATTATCCTTGATCTTAAGTAGACAAGCAGAAAATCTGATAGCCAGAGGGGACAACAATGCCACTTGTTCAGTGCTTGGATTGCATTGTCAAAACTGAGTTATTTTTTGTTATTTATTACATATGAAAACTTTTGACTTCCTTTGCTTGACAGAATACTGCTTTGGGTCTCAGAATATTTTCTTGTTCCTGCATCTGCCAGATTCTTAGACCTATCTTTCAAGTTTAAAGGTAGAAATCTTTTCAAAGAGATAGTTTTTCTCTTTTACTTTTACTCTTTTCAAAGAGATTCTTTTCTTCTGGAATTTATCTCAAGGCTTTTGCTCACAGTGATGATATGTCAAAGTATGGGGCTAGCTGCCATTAGAAATGATCAGGGCAAACTTGATTTTCAGCCTTTTTAAGTTGATCAGATGAGTTTTATTGATTTTAAAGAGCCCTGGCTCATTCCCAAAAGTGCTGGTGGTAAAGCAGAAAAGAGAAAGTATATGTATATGAAAAAAACTAATCCACACAGCCCCAAATGGTGAATTTGCTCTGCCAGTATGTTGCACAGAAAAATAAACCTTGGCTTTACATTTTGAAATAGCACTCACATCTTCAAAAGTTGTACTAAGACATATACTTCTTATAATGGTTTATAAATGGAAATGATGAGGTATGAAAAAAAAAACCACAGTTGCTTATAATAGCAATACATTTGTAGAATCCTCCAGTAAATGTTGATTAAGTTTTGGACTTCCTAAAAAGGTCAGTCTATAATCAGGCAAGGCTCACTCAAGGACTTTCAACATATATCACTTCAACTTCAGACCTCAGTTTCCCCATCTCTTAGATGGGTCTACTGATACTTACAGTCTTATAGGCAAGCTGAGCTCCTAATTGCAAAACAAAGAGGTCTTATCAGTCCAAATTTAACATCACTTGCCTCAGCAGGATTATACTATGACAGCATTTCACTCTTCAAGTACTGCTTAGCATTAATGCTAATACTTCTTCAGTTTTTGCTCTAGCATGTCTTTACTTCTACGTAACATTGTAAGTGGCTTTCACAGCAGGTGAAATGTCATAATGTACAGTACTGAAGAAATAATAGAAACAGAGATGCAAATAGGCAGAGCATAATAGAGATCAAAGATCACATGAATTTTCTGAGCTGGTATTCGTCTGAGATGAGATGCTTCTAGAAGGTATTTTGAAATTAGGAGGGAAGCTGGCCCACATGCCTGGAAAGACCTTCCAGCTGGAAGGGGTTAGTGCAAAACTGAAAGAGGATGTGGACAAGATGCTTGGAAGGGCTGTTTCAGTCCTGTTGTAGTTAAATCCAGTCAAAGCCTAGACATAGCAGAGGGCTGTGGACTATTAGAGTGTGTATGTGTCACCAGCCTCTGCCAGGCTTGATTTGAACACTCTTTAGCACAGCTGACAGACTGGAAAATACCGCTTTCCAATTGGGGACTTCCATGACAGATAGTTACATCCTGGGTGTGGATATAATATACCATGGGCAGAAAAGTACAGGGATTGTCTTTTGCCAGGGACTTATACAACAACATCTGTAGTTCCCCACTGTTTTCTCCCTGATACCCCTTGAAGAGGTTTTCTATCCAAAAGTTTAAAATTCCAAAAATCTGCAATCTGAGATTTACCTAGAGAAACTTTTTGATCGTTCATTCCATAAATATCTCTTAGAGGCTGTCTGACGTCAGAGGATTTGGAGAGAGAGGCTGGTCTGAAAGTGAAAACAGCAGCAGTTCCAGTCTCGCTACAACAGCACTGCCAGCAAGAGGAGCAGCACAGACAGTTCTCTATGTGGATTACTGGACTGCAGAACAGGGAGGAACTGCGCAGGCACGAGTGGTACAGTGTAAGTGCAGCTGCTGCAGCAAATCTTCTCATGTTTTTGCTTGTTTTCAAGAACAAATCTCTGCAAGTACTGCTTGTCTGTCTTGTCTTGTTTTTTTCTCCTCTGAAATATCCTGAAGCCAGCTTGGCAGCACACAGGATTCAGGTTTAGCTTGATCGCTTCTCCCAAAGGTATGCAGAGGGGCTGACAGTGCAGGCTTTTACACTCTTACGTCTGTGAATGGGGGTGACGGGGGATGGGGGAGGTTAAAGGAGAGAGCAGAAGGGAAGGATGTATCTTTGGAAGACTGCAAAATTTACTGAAATTTAGCTCCTTCATATTCTGGTAGCAGGACTGCAAAATCCTAAACAAGCCCTAGGCAAAACTCAGCTTCCTTAAGCAACTCCACAATTCAAGACTGCTTTTTTAACTCTTTAATCCCTTGTCATATTGTGCAGTTCCTCTTTCCTTATGAGGACAACAGGCAATTTTCTGGCTCCCTGACAGTGAAGTCCTGTCCCATTCTGCCAGGCTACTGACAATAAATAACAGATCCTAACACTAGTGTAGGGTGTTGCTTGCTAAATCTGACAAATTTAGCACGTTGAGCCTGTACTTGTTTTGTACTGAGGGCTCTCCAAAGAACCTGCTACTTCTGCAGAGGAAAGAGCTGTCTCTCACATCAAAACCTAACTTTAACAGGGTCATACACAAAGGAGGAAGCTACTACAAGGAGAATCTCCCTGTGGAAAAGCCTGCAGAGGTACTGCCACAGGCACATGGTGCAAGTCCCTTGGAAACTTAGTGAGTCTTAATATTTCATTATTTTTTTACCTCAGCAGTCCAGAGATTCCCAAGCCTCCTCCATAAGAAGGCAGTGTTTTCAGTGGGGCACTCAGCTGTATTTATTTACAGTTAAAATTCAGTGCTGCATTCATGTTATTAACCTTGCTTCCTCCACCTCACACCTGGATGTCCCTTCTTCATTCCCTAAGTAGAGATGGGACCAGTTCTGGGGACAGCTGCCTCTACAGCTGTGGAGCCTCCACAGCCTCTTCATTGGCATCTTCTGTAGTGAGACCCATGACAGAAACAGCTCATTTCCCCTAGTGCATGGAAGAGTTTGACGCCTCCTGTATGAAGCTGACATATTCATTTTCCCTGGTGCGTGGAAGAGTTTTGCTCTTGTATGTATCTTGTATTGTATCAAGAGTGATGCTTCTTGTATGAAGCTGACATATTTAGCTAGCACTTCAGAAGGCTTTTTGCCAGTGAGAGGGTGGTTGGTCTGTGCAGTTGCTGGAAGGAGAGATGACGCCCTTGAACATAAACACAAAACTGGGCTGAGAAGCAGGAGTTATGTGAATTGCACAATATAATGCACTGTGCTATTAGTAATTGGCTTCAGCCAACATGCAATCACAAGAAAGGCTGTTGCGAGTCAGTGCTCCCTGGGCTGTGTTGTTTTAGTAATGGAATAAGTCTGCAAATACTTTTGAGGGTGGCAGAGTGGGTTCCTGGGGCAGGGAGAAGGAAGTAAAGAAGGAAAGGTAAAGATGGGAAGGAGGTTTTGCAGGGATCTCCCCTGCACAATGAAATTGAGCAAGTGCAGTTAGCTGTGCTGAAAGGAACTGCAGGTTGATGTAACCACTGTTCTGGCTAATGTAATGGGAGTAACCTTTACTAGGCAGATGTTCAAGGTCTAATTCCTAGTAAGGGATGCCATGCTATGTAAAGCAAGCTAGGCTGAGATGGAGAAAAAGCAACAGTACTGACTGCATGTGTAAGGGAGCATGTGTTCTCAGAGCCAGATCCTGTGGGGATGCACTTTTGGAGTGAAGTCTTCAGACTTGGAAAGAATTGGTTTGGGATCTGGGCTGCTTCACCATGACATATCAGAATCCTTTCCCTGTTTCAGTTCTTACTAGATTTTGTTTCCAGTAGCCTAGCAGCTCCTTTTCCAAGAAGCTGCTTTATTATCTTAGCAACAGCCTAATCACATTGGCTGGCAATATGAAAAAAAAAAAAAAATCGTTGAGAAATGTAGTAACTTGTTAGAAACGTATATGCCCCAATAAAAGCTTGAAAGTTGTCACAGCCAATACAAGTGTCTGGGAGCCACAGACACTTTTACCTGGCTCAGTGGTTAGTCTGTCTGCAGTGCATTGGGCAATACATAATTAATATATACAGAACTGCTGAAAGCTGAGAGGGTGAGAAGAGGAAATAAGGAGGAGAGAACTCCAGATTTGGGCTGTTCTAAACTGTCTGCTTCCTTTCTGTCTTACGATTCTTCTCTCTGTCCTTCAGCTCAGCATCCCACTAATGAATGACACTATCTACGAGGGTTTGCAAGTCTAGAAGTTCCATGTGGGCTGTTAGTCATGGTTCAGGGGGAAAGTTGCACACTGAGTGGAAGGGTGGGAGGAGGAATGGGGAAGATATTGATCTGGCAGGAGATAAATTTAGTGTCTTGTGAGAATGCATGGATCATCATTCAGCATCCTTGAGTTTGGATGAGATAATACCATCCAGGAAGTTGCTAGTTCTTCTACAGGTGGACACTGACCCTGGA
Source organism: Microhierax caerulescens (assembly GCA_035590215.1). NCBI lineage: Eukaryota > Metazoa > Chordata > Aves > Falconiformes > Falconidae > Microhierax > Microhierax caerulescens. The sequence goes on from JAVJGJ010000032.1 coordinate 14,733,307, forward strand.
AGCCAGATAAACAAATACAATATGAACAAGGCAGACATCTTTTCATTTTTGATTTGTGAAACAGAAGGCAATTCCCTGTTGGAGTTTATGACAGTCCCAGTGCAACCCTGAGGTTTTAAAAGTCTATATTATGTGTTACGAAGTGCAGTCTCATGGTTTCACAGAGCTGAGTAAGCAAATTCTCTGGATAGCCTAGTGGCCTTACCACACTGTATCACTTGTCTGCTGCTATCGCTGCTGTTTATTTCAGTTGTGCTTCTTATGTGTAATGGAGATCATTCTGTTCATCTTTAAATCTGTCACAAAAAACTTTTCTTACCGAGTCCAGATGTGGCCTGCACTGACTGTATTTTATTGGCAGGGAGGCATGGCATGAGTTGAACGGCATCTTTAAGGCATCTCCTGGATAGTTTGGTTTTGCTCCATCTGCCTTAGTTGACATAAAATTCCCATGAGGTCCAATGGAATCCCAGAAACCCATCTAGTCCCTCCAGGCCAGCCATTTGACCTAACAATTGAGCAACCAAGGGACACCATTTCCTGACACTTAGGGGATGGATGTGTGGGAGGTTTGGCTCTCAATGCTTTAATTGCTGTGAATTTTCAAACCTGGGTCAGTCCTATGGAGATCTGACCCTCTCTGCCTTCCCTGCCCCTACAGCCCCCAGGCAAGCACAGCATGTTCCTAAATTAAAAGAAAGCTGACTGCTCTGATTTTCATTGGATGAAAGAGTTTACATGCATTTTCTTGTGCTTTTTGTTGCATTGATGATTGACAGTGGTGCCTCTTGTGTCTTTTCTATTTTACCAGTTGTGTTCCCTAATATCATGCTTCTTTGAACAGAGGCATTTGCAGAAAACTGGTAGTAGTAGGAATCAGTACATACACTAATATGCAGTGCATCTGATTCTTTTCTCATCTTTCTGCAATTCCACTTAACAGTGGAGTTACTTCTGTCTGTCTACTCTGAGTCATTATCAGGCTGAGGACTTGTTGTCTTCCAGGCTCTGTGTAGGTATTAAATTTCATAATGCTATGTAAATGATGTAAATAGAATTTATTGGGTTGGATTCTCAGCTAGTGCAAATAGGTATGGGGGCTCCAGTGTAGCTATGACAGATGAGTTCCACCTGAGGATTTGGCCCAGTGTCTTCAGACTGGTAATGAGTAACCTGAGGTACAGATAGTGCAAGTCTGCTCTCAGCTGTATTAGTGAAAGGTTTTGTTAGCTCTGTTGTTAAGGAAATTCATTCCAGGTTTCAATTACAAGTAAGTTCAAGTAGCATCAGAATTTGGTCCAGAGAAACTGAGGCCCAAGTTGTGCAAAGTAACCTGTAATTTTGGCTCTTTATTTTTAGTGTCTTGTTAAGGCACCAAGGCACTCAAAATTTGAGAGAGACAAAATTATAAGCTGCTTTTGAAATGCTGGCCAACTGACTTGGGCAAAGCTACACAGTGGATTTGATTCTTCTCACATACTTTTTATGTTGGTGTAATTCTCTGAAGGTCAGTGGAACTACTGCTGTTAAACAGCAGTAGAAGTCACAGAAGAACGTGTTCCATGTTGCAGGAAGCTCCCCTGAGCTTTGGTATGTCAGTCCTGACTTGTGTTCTGTTTTTCTTGACACGTCCAGGGTGTACCTGGCTTTGATATGCTGAGAACCATGTAGCCACATGGCCATGAACACATCACATGCTGAGCAATGCTATTGGTAGTGCATCTTCAAGCTTTCTTGGTGCTATGTGTTAAATCTGTACCTGATGATGGTCAGATGAGCTTTTCTCTCCCTTAGGCTTTGTGTCCAGTTTGTATGTTGCCTAAACCACCTTCCATGTTAGATTTATACTTTCAATTTTCCACGTGGTATTTCAACACTTGAGATTTTAGCTTCTCTGGTGATCTCTATGGTGTCAAATAATGTCTTCTAGTAGGAGGAGCTTTCTAGATTTGGGGCAACATGAAGTAACAAATCTGACCAGGAGAAGCTCATGGTTTTTGGATTTAGTATAAAAGTTATTCTGATAATATTTTAGGTTTAAACCATTGATAAGATTTCTCTGGAGTTAGGAATTAGAGAGACTTAAGGTGGAAAGAAGGAAGCAGATAAGAAAGGGAGGAGATCAGAAGGCTGGCTGGAATTCAAGGAGTGGGAGCTGGAGATGAGAAGGATGTGTTTAGATTGCGTGAAAATGGAAATGGAGCTAACCTTGAGGAACAAAGAAAAACTTTGGCATCAGGAGAGGAATAGGCTCCCTCCCTGAATAACAGGCAGTTGCTCACTTCCCAGTTTTGCTGGCTTCAAAGTAATAATCACTGAAGTTGGTATTTCTGCTCATGAGCTTTGAAGTTCACATTTGTTTTTGTTGAAGAGTATTTTTCTCTTCACTGTGTCCCAAGATGACTTAAATTCAGGCAATGCACTTGCCAGCCCAGCTCTTCTTTGGGTTGGGGACAAAGCTATTTGTGAGATTCAACAATACTATTCTGTCTCCTTGGTATATTACTTTTTTTTAAGGAGGCATAAACAAGAACTCATTTTTACTGTTAAGGCTTTTATTATTTAAGGCAGTGAACAAGCCTGATTTGGGGGGCTTTGTATTTTCTTTGCTGTTTGGAGGGGTAATGTTTTTAGCTGCTTAAACAATTGAATTATGAGCCATGAAGTCTTAAGAGATGTAAATGGCACAGTGCCTGTTCATCCTTGAAGAAAGTGGTCAGGTCCTATTTAACTTTTTAAGATCATATCTGAAGATGTGTTCTCAGGATATTTTCATAAATTAAATACACAAACACATACACACATGTGAAAGTGCAAAAGAGAGAAGGAACATTTTTGCCAAGGAGAACAACACAGTTTAGATTTCATTGTGATGAAGCCATACAAGGATACATTTCAAGGGTTTAATATCACGTGGTAAGATTCCCTTCTCCCAAGACAAAACTGTGGGAAGAGATGAAAAGTCTTGGAGGATGGGTCCACTGGTAGCTATTAAACATGATAATCTGGCTGTACTCCCATCTCCAAGTCCTAGTCAACTAAAAGGATTGAGCAGGGGTAGGATCAGACTATATATGGTATTTTTATATATATGCCTTCCCTAACTGTCTGCAGCTGACCATTTCTTGGAGATAGGGTACTGGTTTAGATGGACTTCTGATCTGACTCTGTGTAGTAATTCTTACATTCTGCTGTTTTTTGAGAGAGAAAACACTGAAGATCCTCTGATGTTTTAGCTACTCTATGAGAGAGAAAGTCATATCTGTAAGGTGTGGGCTGAGGAATATGACCCAATACACCACAAGCCTCCAGAAATTTACTTGCTTTTTAGAGTCCTTGAAGTGTCAAGAATGCGCATTAAGAAACTACCTTCATTTCTATCTCTGTCTCTTCTTGTCAGTGAAAAGTGACCACTATCTCTCCTTGTTTTTCAGTTCAAAAGTGTATTATAGTGACATTTTTTTGCAGAAAGGATTTAATTTGCTAACCCCTCTCCAGTTATTTTTAAAAATGTTTTGCTTTTTGGTTTTTTTTTTGCATTTAAATATTTCTGTAAATCTGAACATTATGAACATATTACTCATCAATAAAGTGATTGTTGCTGATATTTTCATAAATAACAAATATTTTGGGTGCTTCCATTTTCCAGGAAAGCTCAGTGCTTAATAAAAAAAAAAAACAAACCACACTATTTTTAGGTGTTTCAAGCTGTGACAGAAATACATGGTAATTCAATGTTGCTCTGTATCAGCCTGCCAATTCTGTTCCTTTCCTTGTCAGGTTGAGGGGAACAACCTTTTCAAGAAGGAATGAACCAACTGTGGAGCTGTATAAGCATCCTTGCTGATCTGTGCATAGAAGTTTCCTGGACTCTTTTAGAGGTGTAACATGATTACTCTCTAACATGAAGCTATTTTTTTCCCCCAAGAAGTTACAACAGCCCAGTCCCTCTGAAAACATGTAGTCAATAAATCATCAGCCTACAATACAGTAAATTCTGTACTTTCCACTGGTTTAAAATTGAATCCTGAATGCAGTGGGTATTGTATGTTCATTAGCCAGACTGTTTCTGATGGAGCTGAGGCAATCGCAATGGACTGTTCCTATTTAACCAGTAGGAGTTAAATTATGAGACTATATTCTTGTCTGCAATCATACACTACAAATCTGTGGGCATAAGTCACATATTTATAGTTAGATAAAGTTAGAAATGTTATTATTTCATTCAGCACTTTCCTTTGGAAAATTTCCAGACACTTTTCAAATATTAATGCAGTTAGCGTTTTGGAAAACTGAGACACAGCTTTTTCATATTCCTGCAACCTGATGGCAGTCTGTACTATCATATAAATATTCTCACTGCAGGTAGGCTGGAGACCCTTTTTTTTTTTTTTTTTTTTAGCTATCTTTATGTCCTCTGAAGTGTTAGTTTAACAAAGCCATAGAAATTAAACTAAAATATTATAACAACATCTTTATCATGTTGCATTTAGCATCCTGCTTGGTAGGCAAGCTGTATATTCATCAAAATCATACTTCTCACAGAATGCAAGTATATCACCCTATTGTAGAGTGGTGGGTAATCTTCCCCTTTCTTTCTCTCTCCCTCATATCTGTGTTCTGGCTTTCCAGAGCCTCTAGTTATAATCTCCAGTTCTTCTTTCTTCACCCTTCATTTAGTTTTTTGCATGCACTGAGAGTATGAAACATAGGTACTGCTGATAAAGATTGGAAGCGATCTTCCTTAACTAGATGGAATGAGTTTATTTGTTAGATTAAACAGCATACATCTGTAGAGAAGGTTTGCCAGGCTATCATTCTTTCTTACAGACATTGTCAGGAATGAAGCTATCCGCTAGTGCAGACAGTCCTGATTTTCTCACTGAGTCACTGACCATTAAGCTGGGATGCCTGGACTGTGAGTACCCTGCTTAAATCCATTTGGCAGAATCCTGACCCCCTCCAGGCAGGTGACCCCATCAGCATCTGCACAACAGATGAAAGCAAGCAAGACCTTGACCAAACATGAGGAGACTTCAGTCCTTTGCTACTTTTGCAGCCGTATATACAGCAGGAACCAATTAAACTATGTTTCTAACAGCTGAATGCACAGAGAGACAGTTGGTTTTGTTCTCGCCTGTGCTCTGATCTGTCAGCATCCTCCTGCACTGTTATGCAGGGATAGAGTAATAACCATGCTAGGGCCCTGCCAATATGAACTGTCTTCCAACTGTGCCCTACTGAGATATGAACTTGCCCTCATTGCTTGTTTCATACTTTTACTGCCCTGTGGGTCAGGCATCCCAATGAGTGAATCTCTCTGGCTCTGTTGTAGAGGCCCTGAAATGTGTTGCCAATGACAGAAGTACAAAGCTTGACCTTAGCCTTTCATCGTCAGCAGGATTCAGGCAGTCTGTGTGAATGCTATGGTCTTTGGCACTCACCATTACTAAGTTATAGGGAGAAAAACAGATGCATTTTCTGACTAGGTGAAATTTTCCTTGGGAGACCCATGAATTGTTTTCCAGCTGTGTCTGGGCTTATCTAGAATAGCTTCATGTACCTGCTGGGGAACATGTGTTAAGCTATAAACGTCCTACTGTGCCCTTCATGACACATTTTATATTTAAACAGAGGCAAAATTTAGCAAGCAACTCCTCACTGCCTCATCCCCTGCTTACTTACAGTGGTGATGTTTAGTATGTTCACATCTATCAGGACATCTCCTGAGGCCCATATTTGTTGATTTACACATCTGTTAGTGTAGCTAAGCTACTGTGAAATGAGAGCCTTATCTTAAGAAAATGCTTACCGTAAATACAAGCTAGAGTTGACCTAACATAATAACATTTTCATATGATATCGCTATACTTCTAACAAAAAGCAGTTTAAGGATGCTACTTCATCAGTCTTGACAGTCAATTTTTGAATTATTGACCTAAATTTTTGCAAGATATATCAACATACAATTCAGATTACGTACAAATACTTTGTTTTTTCTCACTTTGACAAAAATATTATCTGTAGCTGTATGTATTTTTATCTACAGAGCATGAATATTCAAGTAAGAGTAGACTGAATTATGATCTCTAGAATTAGATCTCGAAGGTCAGGGAGGTGATATTATACCTCTGAACAATGAAATACCTAATTTGTCATTGTCAACTGCTTTAAAATAAGAGTGAAAATGGCTGCCCTTCTTCAGACGGGAAAACTTACCTAATTCTGCTTCCCATTGGTCACTTGAAGTCTTTATTAATGTGTGACAGTATTGGAATAAATGTGCTGTGGAGTCTGCTGGACCATGTGTCTACTATGCAGTTGTCTGTGATTGTAGGAAACAGGATATGATGACTTTGTAGTCCTATACTCCCATGAATGCACAACACAGAATCCAATTGACCACCCTACAGGCTCTGGTGACGTGTGGGACTGTAGCAAATTAAAATGGAAGCAGATGGCAAAAAAAGTTGCCTCTGTGTTTTGCCTTGTCTTTTCTTTCAGAGATGTTGCCTTAAGTCTTTGATCCAAATAGCCTGCTGAGGAAATATGTCTCTGAGCTATGATGAAACAACACTGAAAATGCTGTGTTCAATTCTGGGTACTCAATAGTAAGTGGTTACACAGTGATGGGGAGACATACACAACCTTCATTTTTCCTTTGAGTGCTCATTAGTCATGGCCTCTTGGGATTCTTTAGCCCTTTCAGGAATAAACTTAATTCATAAAGAAGCCAGAAGGAGCTGGGCAGTTTGGTGCCAAACTGGGAGGCAATGCTTCCAGAGAAATGTGAAATACTCTTAGACATCTATTAGAAATTCTCCCACTGTTAATCCTGGGCTTGCTTCTGCTGGCTGGCCACTGTCATTAACTTCCATTAACTGTTTGCATGACTTGTGCCATGTGTTTCCAGTGTGCTATCTATCTATTCATCTATCTATTTACCTACCTAATTTGTTTGTAATGGAACAACCCAGGCTGCATGGATGTATAAGCTTTCTTTTCAAGGTTTCCTGTTTAGACTGTGTGACCCTAAGTCCATGAGCTCTCTAGGTTCCTGTATTTGTTGCATTTGAACTTGTAAAGCCAACGTTCTCACTATCATTTTGGAGGCTTGTTTCTAGGGCCAGATTTTGCCATTTGATGTGGATCATACACACTGCATCTTGTGATGCTAATATGGTGGGGAATAACGAGCCCTGTAGCCACTGTGAAGTTCCCTGAGAAATTAACTCATGGGTATCACAAAAGCAGTTTCCCCAGTTCTGTGATACTTAGAAGCAGTCTAAAAAGTCTCCATGTAGAATAAGATGCTGTGCTGGATTTGTTTAGAATCTCTGGATTTCAATTATGTTCTGAGTGTCCCATGAAGCTTAAGGGTCACAGGGAGTGTTGTACCACTCCTAGGCAGGCAAATGCACTCAGACTTGAGTTTGTTCAGCAGTCACTGTGTATGGTTCTTAAAACACAAAGCTCCCTTTTACATACTCACTTAGCAAAGACACAGTAATCACTGCATTATATTAGCGTCTGTATATCTGACACACCCAGTGATTTGTTTGCAGACTTTCCCACACCCTCAGAGTTGACACTTTTTAGTTTGGGTCATTTTTACCATGGCTGTGTCAGATGTCATTTTCCTTCCAGATATTTTTGGGTGTAGCTGATTGCAGTAGGGAGAGAGGACAAAACATCTGCCTTTTGCAGCTCACCTGAGTTGCATCATTAGGGAGAATTAAAACATACAGGCAATTGGACTAGATAATCATCATAAGTCCCTTCCAACTGAACTATTCTATTCTGTTCTATTCTATTCTATTCCTGTTTATGAGTGGGTTTTGTTCGGTTCGGTTTGCCTTTTTTTTGCTTTTTTTTTTTTTTTTTTTTTTTTTAATATTTACTATCTGTATGCTTACAGTTCTTTCTTTGCCCAGCAGAGGAATAAGTTAGGCCTGAGAATCTAATATGGCCCTAACCAGACCTCACCATATTGAACCACTGCACCAAACACTGGGCCTTTAATTTTCTTACTGCCATTTATTATCAGTAGGAGGATTTTGTTATACTTCTATTCTACTGAACTGGTCTGCTGTATAAAAAAGTCTGTGTGATTATGTTTATTAGTATTTTATGGGTTTTTGGCCTTGCTTGAACTGTGTCAACTATTGGATGCTGTAAAATGCGTCAGAGCTAAGTGACCACTTGTCCTGCCTGCTTTGCTAATTGTGCTGAGTCAAGTAGTATCTATTGGATATGCAAACTTGGCAGGTAAGAAAGGGTTTTGTTAACTCAGGGAACCAAATGAGTTGTAGATGGGAGCTATGCTGCTGGTTTGACTAATAATTACAGGCTGCAGGCTTCACAGGTTCGCAAAGTTAAGCAACCTCCACCTTGCTTAATACTTGGGTAAGATACCAAGTTCTGTATGAAGCAGTGCTGATCATTTAGAGGCAAGTATTAATTTTGATTCAGGTTCAAGACCAAAATGTGAGGAATTTGATACTACAGGATATCAGAGTTTCTTGACTGTGTTCCACGGTGCTATTGAGCACTAAACCAGTCATCTTTGAGGAATGGAGTCAAGAGTTAGGAAACATAGCTTCCAGAATAAAGTAACAGTTTTGGTCAGTACTTTACCTCGTTCAGTAAAATGTATAGTTCTCAGATACGTATCATTAGGTGCACTAAGAATGAAACACAGTTTAATATAGCTGTCTGATTTCTGGTTTCTCTTTGTCTTCTGGCTGTTTGTTTCTGACTCCACACAGATCCATAATAAACTGTCCTTTCCTCAAAAATGTTAATATAGGTGATCCCTTGGACTCCACATCTCTGTGTCTGAGAGTTGTGTTACAGTGAGTCAGTTACAGGACCACACTTACAAAAATAGTTGTTAGCTGTGGATGCTTCAGGTTTTGTGTTCAAAATTTATATAATTTATGATATGACCCAAAACACCTCAGCTCTAGCAGACTTTGGCTTTGACCTGTAGGGCTTGTTTTTTCAAAATTGTTGAACATCCACATCGCCAGTTGACTTCAAAAGGACTTGTGGGTGCACAGGCATTCAGTCACTTTCCCAAGGTCAGAACGATGGTCAGGATCAGAGCTCCACAAAGCAATTCCTGGTTCCAGGTAAATAAACACATATGACAAACTGGTAGACATTTCTGATCTGTGCAGGGATCTTGTGTAGCTGCATCTTTAGAAATGGGTCTTGTCTTTCTTAATAAGATTTAAACAACTACACTTTCATAGTAACAGCTATTGCCACCTGTTCAGCAACAGTAACTACCAGCTGATTAGGAACTGTTGTGCATTGCTGAAGTTATCTTTTCCATTGTAGTGATTATTCTTAAAATATCATGGATTGGGAATTGATTGTAATGTCCCTTCTATGTTGGCTTCACACTGACCTGGTTGCAGACTGTGAACCAGTTTTTGTTTTCTTTCCTGAGGACTTACCACAATTAGCTCCATGGTAAAGAGGTGGGTGAACAATGCAGCAAGCCCTGCTTTTTCATATTCACTGCAGTAAGTTTAAGGTTGCCTGGAAAACTCAACAGCTATAGAAAACAGCATGTTGGAGTGGCATCACTGCCACATCCTTCCTCACAGTGTCAGCTGAATTGGCTAGGGAGTTCTGGCTGCACTTTTTCACAAAAATTTTCACAAAAACAGTAATTTCCCTGAGCTCTCATTAGCACACTCCAGTGATCAGGGTGCACCACGCTGTGCAAAACCTCTACATACTTCAGGAATAATGTAATCTAGGTTTTTGTCTGAGGTCTAAGCATGATTTGACTAATGGTGATTTAGAGCTGAAATAGAAGCAAGGCTAAAGAAGTGGGCTGAACATTTTTCTCATTTAACTGAGTTGCCTAAACACTGGGGACTAAGATGAGCTTACGCAGAGCCTTCTAACATTAACTCTGAGTCAGGCATTATTATCCCTGTTTTACAGAGTACAGAGTCAGAAACATGAATTGGCTTGCCCATGCCCACACAGAAATGCACAGCTAGTGTCAGCATTACAACTTGGTTACTCAGAAGCACACAGGTGTGCAACATGTATCACACTTTTCCCCACTCCTACTTGCTGTAAAGACTTCTTGCAAGGGATCAGTGCATACTCTGTTCCCTTGCTGCCTTTTGTGAGTATCGTTGTTCTCTTTTGGTGTAATTTTCTTTTTAATATAAATTCTTCATGAGTAAAATAATGCTTTTCAGAGTGTACAGTTTCAAGGCGACTATAAAAATACAGTTTCTTGAGTCTGAAAAAGTTTGTACCTGTAGAGCTTTCTGTTGTTGGCTTTCCTGGGTAAACCAGTGCACACTGGTGGAAAGTGAGAGAGGGTATATGAAGATTTCCAGAAGTGGCTGAAGGGAATTTTCCTGGCCATAGCAAAGCACAACACTGAAAAGGAGAGGATTAAATGAAACCAGTAAGGTCTAAAAGGTTTAGAAAACTTCAGGTTGATGTTGAGATTGAGACTTAGGTTTCCTGTCTGTTGACAATTTAAGAATGCTTTTGCCTCTGCATAGATGCTGGGCATAACCGTTTGTGTCAACTTCCCTATGGCCCAGAGCAGAAACTGCAGGCCCTTTCCTTTAAAGCCTTTGGAATTTACATAACCCTGCAATTGTAGCAATGCAAAATGTGGCTCTGGTTACAATAATAAGGGTTTAGGGAACGCAGGGAGAGACTGTAGCAGCAAAGGCATAAAAGCAAAACAAAACAAAACCCTACATGCTGTTTTAATTTTCAGCAGCCACGTGAGAGCTGTCCTGCAGTTTCTGGCTATAAATAAATCTCTGCCGTCATAGGAAGACAAAAAACAAAACAGTTCACATTCCTTCCAAATTTTCTTAAGGTTATAAACAATAAAGAAAAGGTAAATATTTCAAAAGCAAACTGTGTCTTTGCTGAGGAATGTCAAATTACTACTCAAAAGAGTTTATATTTACATCAAGTGAATAAATTTGGCATTAAACCTCTCTTTCCCTGCTCCATCTCCATCAGCTCATTTGAGAAAACCACTTAGGACTAAGTATGGATAATGTGCCAGGCAATGCTTCTTAAAACCCCAGGGGTTCACTGCCCTGGTGTCAGCTGAGGCAGGAACTTTCTTTGAGATGAATGAGGACTACACAGAAGCATGCCTGTTGCTTCTTGTCAGATGTTACATCCTAGTTCTGTTACATGTTATGTTAGGAAGATTGGGACCAAGATCACTGACAGATGCAGACATGAATGCAGAATCAAATAGCCAGTGCTCCATACCAAAACTAATGCTACAGAAGTAAGCAGGCCTGCTTGATAAATAAGCTTTTACTTATTACATGTGGCTAAACAAAGATTTGGTCACCTGTTCAAATCCTGTTTCAGTTGATAAAATGAAAAATTGCTACAATTGCAAGTGTTATAGCATAAGCTACCTTATATTTAGACTCGGGGATGAGAAGATGTGATGCTATGTGAACTGCATAACTAAGGATAGCTTTTTATGGAATATAAGGATAGACTGATCCATGAAGCAGTAACATAGCGAATAAATTGTGATAACCTTTAGCAGAGTGCCCTAGGGTAGCCTGGACTGTGTGAGGGTTTCCTCTACATTAATGAGATGGAAAGGTTTAATCTTCTTTCTCAGAAGCTAAATGTCCAAGTCTTTAAATGTGGCCTAATGTGTCAGTGTGTTGAAGTCCCAGGCGTAGCAAGACTGGAGATGGGGAAAGAAGAATCCACACCAACAAACTGGGAAGAAAATGTGGTTTGCAGTGAAAATGATAGATTTGAGTTGACTCCGAGCTGCGATGTTGTTTTGAATGGGCATGAGGCCTCCCAAAATGGGATATCTTTGGATTTGAGAGTTTTCTGTGGAAAGCATAGAAAGGACATATTACAGCAGAGGAGGAGCCTGATGTGTTGTGAAACGGTTGTCCAGTATATGATAGCATCTGCTTGACACTACCGCATTGTGGGGATGGATGATGAGCCAGTTGAGAGCTTGTGGGTCAAGATTAGTAAGCAATACAACAAGAGCAGTGCTTTGGTGGATGTCTGTTATAGATTGCCTGATCAGAAGAACAAGTAAAGGAAAACTTCTTCAGGCAAATGGGTGAGCCTCATGACCACTTCAGTATCTGCTGGAAGGGCAACACAGCAAGGCACAAGAAATCCAGCAGGCTTCTGGAGTGATGACAACTTTCTAACAAGAATAATGGATGAGATAAAAAGTTGCTCTACTGGACCTGGTATTTACAAACAAGGAAGAATGGGTTGGGGTTGTGACAGTCAAGGGTAGCTTTGGCTACCAGTGACCATGGGATGGTAGAGTTCAGGATCCTGAGAGGAGGGAACAAGACAGAAAACAGGATCATAAGCTTGGACTTCAGGAGAGTAGACTATGGCCTCTTCAGGTACCTCCTTGAAAGAATCCCACAATACACAGCCCTGGAGAGAAGAGAGATCCAGGAGAGCTAATTGATTTTTCAGGATCTATTCCAAGCTCAAGAACAGTTCATCCTGATGTGAAGGAAATGAAACAAAGGTTTCAAGAGGTCTGTATAGGTAAGCAAGGAGATCCTGACTAAACTCAAATGTAAAAAGGAAGTTTACAAGAGGTGGAAGTAGGGTCAGATGACCTGGGAGGAATAAACAGACACTATCTGAATATGTGAGGATGGGATAAGGAAAACCAAGGCCTACTTGGAGGTGAATCTGCTAAGGGACATGAAGGGCAACAACAAGGGTTTCTAAAGGGAGATCAGCTGCAAAAGAAAGATGAGGGGAAAAGTAGACCCACTGCTGAATGGTCTAGAGGACTTGGTGATAAAGAACACAGAAAAGGAGGGATACTCAAGTCTTCTTCACTGTGGTCTTTACTGTAAGTACTCAACCTTCAGAAATCCTAGGCCTCTAAGACCAGCAACAAAGTGTAGAGCAAGGAAGACTTATCCTTGATGGATGAGGATGTAGTTAGAGAATATCTAAATGCACTGGACAAACAAAAGTGTAAGTCTCTGGAATCTGATGGGATACACTCACAAATGCTGAAGGAGCTGTCTAATGTCATTGTGAAGCCACTCTTGATTAGCTTTGAAAGGACATGGCCACTGGGGGAGGTTCCTGAGGACTGGAAGAAAGGAGCTGTCACTTTTATCTTCAAGAGGGACAAGAAAAAGGATCTGGAGCACTACAGGGTGGACAGCCTCATCTCAGTCCCTGGGAAGGTGATGGAGCAAACAATCCTAGAAACCATTTCCAAGCATGTGAAGGAGAAGAAGGTGACTGGGAATAGTCAAATATAAGGAGGAATCTAGAAAGAGAAATCATGCCTGACCATCCTAAGAGCGTTCTATGATAAGGTGATTGGCTTGATAGATATGGAGAGAGCATTAGATACTGTTTATCTTGACTTTAGTGAGACTTCTGACACTTTTGACACTTTCACATGTCATCATTAACAAACTGATGAAGTCTAGGCTAGATAAGTGAACAGTGACATGGCTTAGTAGCTGGCTGAGCTCCTGGGCTCAAAAGGTTGTGGTCAGCAGTGAACAGATCAGCTGTGGTCCACACAAATGAGGTATCCCAGGGTCAGTGCTGGGATTCAAAACTGTTTAACATCTTCGTTAATGGCTGGATGATGGGACCAAGTGCATGCTCAGCAAGTTTGCAGACAACATGAAACCGGGAAGAAAGATTGATAGACCATGTGGTCATACTGCTGTTTGGAGGCACCTCAGTAGGAATCTCATAAAATTCAACAAAAGGAAATGCCACGTCCTGTTCCTGGGGAGGAATAACCTCATGCAGCAGTACAGGCTGGGGTCAACCAGCTGGAAAGCAGCTTAGGGAAAAACCTGGAGTCCAGTACTCAAGGAGCTGAACATGAGTCTGAAATGTACCCTTGTGGCAAAGGCGGCCAACAGCTTCTGGACTGTATTAGGAAAAGCATTGCCAGCAAGTCAAGAGAGGTGATCCCTCCTCTCTGCTCACCATTGGTGTGACACATCTGGAGTGATGTATCCAGTTCTGGGATTCCTCAGTGCGAAAGAGAGATGGACATATTTGGGAGAGTATAACAAAGGACCACAAAGATGACTGAAGGGCTGGTACATGTGACATGTGTAGTGACTGAAAGATCTGGGATGGTTTATTCCAGAGAAGGCTTGAGGGGATCATATCAATATGTATAAATAGCTGATGGTGGGGGGAGTAAAGAGGATGAAGCCAAATGTTTCACAGCAGTGCCCAGTGGCATAATGGGAGTTTATGGGCACAAACTGAAATACAGGAAATTCCATTTAAACATAAGAAAAAACTTTTAATGTGGGCATGATCAAATATTAGAACAGGTTTGTCAGGTTGTGAAGTTTCCATTCATAGAAATACTCAAAACCTGACCAGATGATGTCCCAAGGCAACCTTCTGTAGTTGACCCTCCTTTGAGCAGTGGGTTTGGAGCTGGTGATTGGCAGAGGTCTCTTCCAGCCTTAACTGTTCTGTGCTCTGTGATACCTTAATCTGTTTTTTTGTCATGACTGAGTCAAAACAGCTCAAAAACTGCAATCACAGCTGGTACTTACTATTTGGGGCCAAGTAGTATTTGGGGTATGCTGTCCCACATCCTCTTAAAGTAAGTTATGCCAGGACAAAAAACAGGAATTGTGGTGGAAGGTTTTGGGGGTGAGCAGTAAAACTGCTTCCTCTGCTATACATAATTTGAGATTGGGTAGAGGACTTCACTCGTTAATGTTCCTGATGTGGTATCTTTCACTAATGTCAAATTCTTACAGAGAAGGGAAAAAAAAAAGAAAAAAAAAAAAAAAAGAAAAAAAAAAAAAGAATGTGAATTTGCCCAGTGTTGAAAGACTTGTGTTAAAGTTGCTGTTTATACTTCAGTGGAAAATGGGGTTAATGAAGGGAAAACAAGGCCCTGTGTTTCTATTATCCCAAAAAGACAACGGTTTCTATGAATAATCTTAAGGCACCAATGGAGGAATTGACAATTTTAATGACGTTTCTCTTAAAACAGCTTAGTTAAATGCCTTGGGAAGCAAATAAGCAGAAGGTTGCTTTAATGGTATTTCCTAAAATGACAGTGCAGCAGCATTTGTGGAATGTCCTGGAGCACAATCATTTGGTTTTAATAAAAAATAATGAAAAAAAAAACAACAACAACAACAAGAAAATTAGCTGAATTATATACGTAAATAATTTATAACAGATTTCTTCCTAAATCCTGGAAGTCATGTCTAGAGCAGCTGATAGAAAGAAGCTGAAGCAAATAGTTCTGTATCAGCAGAAAACCATCTTTCTACATGTTAATCATGCTCTGTGCAAATTTGTTCCTTTTTCTCTATCAGTGATCGCTTATGATCCCTATACTCAATGTTAATTTGTAGAGTAACCAGACAACAATTTGTCTACAATGTAGATGCAGTCACTGTTGAAGATACAATGGTATATGTGAGATGGTCATGTTAGGTTTGATTCTGGAGTGTACTAAAAGCACTAAGTGCTTCAGCAAAGAAGTCTTTAAATGTTTTCTTGCCTTTACATGTCCAAACAGTACCTGCTATCTGCATCTTCTCTTGCCTAGTGTCAAGCATGTGCTTCAAATCACTCTGGTTTAAGGCAAATTTCATCAGAACACTGGAAGACCAGCCCTGTATTGAAGTTAACAGACAACATACACGAACATCTGTAAATATTTCTATTGTAAATTCTTTTAAAAGTGAAAAAAAAAAAACCAAACCCAAACCCAAACCTAAAAAAAACCCAACCTTGGAGATGCCTTTTATATTGATAGAAAGCTAAAAGGAACTATATATTTGCAATTGTTTCTCCAGAAGACCATCTCTACAGTCAAAACAGCTGTGCTAACTCATCTGAAGGTGGGGCCTTCCTACTTGGTGAGGACTTGAACTGAACACAGACCCACAGAGAGAGAGAAGAGCAAATCAGAAACTACACAGATCATCCAGGTTAGTTCTGATTTGCTTGTGGGGAATGGGAAGGGAATGGAATACCAGACATAACTTCATTCACCAGGCAAAGGCAAGAAGAATCTTCTACCTATTGCAAGGTGGTTTTCAATTTCAGAGCAAAGTTCCAGAAAACAGGTCCTCACTATCCCCAATTACAGAAAAACCAGGTGTATTTAGAAGCAACAGATATCCTAATGACATAAAAATTGTAACCTTCTACACCATCTGTTCTCTTTACCCCATTACCATTTCAACAGAACTCTTACCCAGGCTATGCTACCAGCATTAGTCATGCTGTTACTCAATCTGAAAGGCCAGCACATTAATTTGGCTTTGATTATAATTATAGTTTAAACTGGAGGCATTTCTTTTAAGTTAGTAAATACGCTTTTTGGAAATGATAGTTTAGTAATGTTCTTGATTTTATACTCTATTCTTCCTCTTTCTTTCTTTATACTGTCCTTGATTCTTCCAGAGTGACCGCCAATTAGAAGAAAACTTGGTGTCAGCATCTTCCTCCTTGGTGCAATTTAGAATTCTTTAGGGTTTTACTCTGTTAAGAAGAGCTTGTGCATTCACTATCACAGAATCATAGAATCTTTTAGGTTGGAAAAGACCTTTAAGATTATCAGGTCCAACCATTGTTGTGCATGAAGCCTAATTACACCTAATGTCTCATTGTTTTCAGTGTCCTTTCTATTAATGTGTCTGCAGAAGTCACAGACAAAAGAATGTGAAACCTTTTCTTCCTATGGTATTTCACTTGATGAGATCTGAAATGCTGTGAAGTGGTGTGACCCAGTTCCATACTGCCATGCACTCTGCAGCAGTATTTACATGAGTGCAATGTAAGTGTAAAGTGCAGCATGAAGATGGTGTGTGCTTTGTACTGATGTAAATGAGTATACCAATGAGCAGGGCTGTGGTGAATCAGTTGTCAGGGCTTAAGCTCAGTCATATTTCTGCTGACTTGAGCAGGAAGTTTCCTGTAGTTGTCTCCATAGGCATGATGCTGCCCCTCTGTCAGTATCCTAAAGAGTTCCTACAGCTGTTAGAACCTCACAGCCAGCCAATACAAAACCCAGAAATGCTAAATTCAGATTCTGTTGCATGAAACAAAGTATGGTGTTTTTCTGACAGCTCCAGTTCTCTAGCCATGCATGAATATGTATTCAAGAGGAACACATTTACTCCCTGTGATTTTAAAGCATTATAATTTTAAATCTTAGAAGTCTTCTTGAAAACTAATTCATTCTTGATTAGTTACATCCTTCAAGGTGACTAGTTTCTTCTCTGGCTTGTGCAGTAGTTCAGGAGAAAACAATAATTTTAAGAGCCTTGTTTCTGTGCATGAACATCTTGCACAGAATCAGGGCCACTAGTTAATTAGTTAATATGTGTTGCTCCTTTGGCATGCTCCAAGTCTCGTTCTGGCTCAGACTACCATGATGGAATTATACCTCACAGAATCTAGGTATGCCCCTCTTCATATCTCACTAACCTGCTTCAAAGCATCATGGGTTTTTGTCTCCAGAGCAACTCAATCTTTCTGCTAATCGCATATACACTACTTAGCACCCCACTGGAGCATGGGTGCTCTGCATTCCCAGTGAACTGAACTGTCTTGCCAAGTGCAACAAAGATGGCTTACATCTTTCTTCACCCCTGTGCTCACCCTCACAGTCAAGCAAATTTCCAAGAAAGCAGTTCAGCATCCTTTGCCTAGAAGTAAGGAGCCACTTTCCGTAGGAACTTTGTCCCATTTCCAGGACTCCTAAGCATACAGGAATTCCTGTAAAGAAAGTCAAGTATTCTCCAGGAAAGTGTGTGTCACAAAATAGGACAGATTCTATATGATGGAAATTATGTCTAAGAAAAATCAGGGTGGGTTCACGGTGGTGTAATGAAGGGGAAAAAGAACCCCAACCAAACAGCAAAACACTAAAGCCCCAAAAGCCAGAATAGAGAGCTTGCCCATCAAGTACTGAAACTGAATGTCATTTGCAATTAATTGCTATAAAAAGGTCAGCTGCCTTCCTAATTGATTTCTGCTTCTTACTAAGGGATCAGTGCTGCTAATTAGTTTGCTTGTAAACTTCAGAGGACATGAATAATCAGAGTTTAGCAAGCCACACCAACCGTAACTAATCCTCCTAGTTCTTCTGCAAAGAATACACAGTAAGAAAACATCCCATGCCCAGCACTGCAGATGGAGCCAGGACTTGTTGCTCCAGCCACTTTTTTTCCGCTGAGGTGCTGCAAAGCACTCAGAAGCAATGCAGAACTAGCAACTTTGAAGTCGGTTTTGAAGGAAGTGAGTTTCCTAGGTAGAATGGGAGCAGTGTGAGAGCTCTGTCACCAGTATTGTAAAGAAAAGGGTATTTAGCTCAAGCTCCCTGCCTGCTAAGCAGCTGTTTCGGGATCTGTGAGTAGCCAAGTAGCATTTAACAAAACCCCAAGGCTGTTCTAATTTGGCATCAGAGCCTTAACATACCTTGATCAGCTTATAGACCACAGAGTGGCAAAAGCAGTCTAAACTGTGCCATTACTTCTTCACTCTGGTTTTGTGCTAACCGGAAGTAAACCAGAGTAAAAGATCCGGCCTAGACCCTCTATCGGAATAGAAGTGGAAATAGCCTTTCCCTTTCTATAGACATTTCTTTGATTTTCCTGGAAGTTGCTGAGGTCTGTGTGTTCATAGTTAGAAACTGACTTTATTTCTGACTGTATTAATGCCCTATTCTTGATTGGAACAAGACATATTGATCTAAATCACAGCTAATTAAATAGCGGTCAATACAAGATCAGGCATTCCCTATACACTTCCAAAACTTAAAAATGTGCAGCTGAACAAATCCACACATATAAATCAGGGGAGTAAAAGGAAAAAAAAACCTCAGGCCATTCAAAGCCTGAACTAATTTTAAAATTATTATTATTAGTGAAAGCCTATATTGCAGTGCAGCCCAAGGTGGTCTTTGGATTTTTTTCAAAAAGGAAAAAAAATCCCACTAATGAAAAATGTTGAGGAATGTCATTATACAGACTTATGTTGGAACAGCTGCCTAGGGACAAGCTCACCCCAGCCCTCCTTGGTTCAGATATTTAGTAGATCTAGCCAAGAACATTTGGTTACTAATGTTTGTGATACAGATCACCTGTCTGCATACTACACATTTTGAAAGGTGACCATCTGCTAGAACATATGACTTTTTTTCTTTTTCTTTTAAATTATTTTTCTGGAAGATAAGATATATACAGAATAGAAGGAAGTATTCAAAATGATGGGGAAAGCAGAGGAAGACTCCATTTAACAGATCAGTGCGCTCTATTCTGCTGACTGAAAAGCAGAGAGAAACTGAAAGGATCTGAAATTCAGGTGAATTGTGTGTTTTTTCTATAACTCTAGTCTGTTATCCCTGAGAAAGTATCATGAATAGGTTCAAAATGGTCATAAGGTGTTAGGTGTGAATGTTAACCAAGTTTCTTCAAGGCAGGCAAATGAAGTCATAGCGAGGTTGTTGGCTACAAATTTTTACAGTAGTCAGGGACTGCTAACTACCTTTAATTGCTGGAAGATGATCGGTGTTTTAGTGACAGGAAATTTAATGTAATTCTGGCTGATTATGTCCTCCTTCAGGGATCTGGGTTTGAGCTGGGCTGTTATTTGAAAACAGGGTTGCACTTCCCAAATGCTTGAGAAGTACCAAGCAAAACTAAAGGGAAAAATGACAATTCCTGCCGAATTTCCACATTTTTTTTCTTTTTTCCTTCAGTTGGAATAATCTCTGACTTTCACTTTCTAAGACCTTGTAAACCTTTTCTCCTTTCCGGTGAACAAATGCCTTTTTCTTCTTTCTATAGCTGTTAACCTGAGTTGCAGCAAATATTGATGCCTTTTCTTTCAAGCTTGCATGTTCCTTTCTCAGCAAACAACTTGTGCAGACCACTCACTAAATCTTAACCAATACAGGAGAGAGGGTTATGATGAGCTTGAGAAGACAATGAAAGAGAAGGAGCTGTGAACAAGAAAAACACAGGGAAAAGAGTGAAATTGAAATGTGCCATCTCTAGGAAGGTCCAAACCAACATCTTACATCTTGTTACAATGGATACAGATCCGAATATATTTGTAGCTGACTTAAATGCTGTGGTGTAAGCCATTTTATAATATGGAAAACAGATCTTTGTATTTAAAAACAGTTGGTAGAAGGAGTTCGATAGCTAGTATGTTGATGGAAGACATTGTCGAGGAATGTTATCTTCATGTTGAAGGCCATAACTTTAACTGCACAGCTCTTACAAATCTGATGAAACTTAGGATCTAGGAACCAATTTATTTACTTTTAACCTTTTTTTTCTAACTGAGAAAATAAACCCACCGAAAATAAATGTTTTTTCTGGGCTTGTAGTGGCAGCTAACTAAAACATACTTTTCCACGGTGTCAAGAATGCTGCAGAAAAAAGAAGTACACCAACAATACATCAGATGCAAGCTAAACCTAACAGCAGTAAGTTCTGTCACTGTTTCACTCAAACATCTGCATGTGTGCATGTGTGTAAATACATACATGTACATGCAGGTATGTACACACATCATGATTCATCTAGTGGAAAACAATCTTGTGGCACTAATAGTTTTCATTTTTAATTGATAATGAACATTATTTCAGATAAGCATTGTCCAGATCCCTACTTTTTGAAATTCAAAGCAAGTTTTCAAACTGCTGTATTAACACATTAAAGATGTGGGTTAGGATTGAAAATTTTTAATCTGAAACATATATATCCCTGAATTGGAGCATAGTTCCATCCTTATTTATCAGGAAGTCATTGGGAGTAGAATCCAGCCCTTAGATCCAATGGTGTGGTTTGAGCCCAAAGATAAAAATAATTTTAGAAAAATTGTATTAACTAGAAGAACATCTATACATGTCTGTACTCTATTGATTATATAGGCCTCATTTAGCAACAGGGAACAGAATTTCTTGTGGCTCTTTGATAAGTAAGGATAGTGATGGTTCCATCACCACATTACATCCAGTGTCAGTGTATATAATAGCAATACTGCTCTGCATGTCACACTCAAGAGATGCTCAAAACATTGTGTGGTATTTCAGAGACTGGGAGACATGCGGAAGCAATCTCTGTAAGGAGGATATGAAAGTCTTTCTAGTTCTGTAGCCTGTGGTGATTGAGATAGAGACCTATAGCTGCACTGGGTGGTGGTGTCGGGCAAGGCATGCAGCCGAGCTCACAGAGCCATGGTGTTTAATCTCATTGTCAGATGGAGCAGGCAGCCTGGCACTGGATCTCCTCTCACAACAGACGCTTCTGTTGTTAGATTAATATACCCATATCCTTTTGTTTGGACAAAGGATCTAACAAACAATTTATATCTACAGAGGTAGAGCAACATCTCACAGAAGCTTTTGCTTCTGTGTTCTCTAAGGAATCTATTTTTGAGCAGCAAATAATCTATTTGGGTTTGGATGTCCTTTTTATCCTTTTTTTCCACTTCTTTCTATTAAAGGCCCTTATACACAGATAATACTATAGTGTTTTGGTTTTCATCTTGGTCATCAGAGCCTAAAAATATTTACAGAAATGAGCAGGTGAATTCTTTAATGGTCTTATTCCTAATTTCAGAAGGAGCAGCCTCTGTAGGTATGTTTATGCTGGTTTAGGATGTAGATCTTGGGTGATACTGTGTTCAGAATGAGAAACATACCTTCTTTCTTTCTTGATAACTTTGGGATCACTTCTGGTTTTGCTGTTTTAAGCTAAGACACAAAAATATCTCCCGATAAATGCCATCTCTTGTGCAAGGGGATTGCTCTGCAGAATTAAACATTTTTGCAAACTGCAATACTTTTAAGTTTTCACTGAGGTATCTGCAGTTCAGTATTTAATAATAAAAAGCTGGCTCCTCTGCCATCTTTCAACCCAAGCTGTTACTAATAAAAGTAATGAATTATATAACACCAAAGTTTAGTGTACAAATTTGTTGTTGTTGGGGAAACAGTCACAAGAAGAATCGGTGATTTATCTAGTTTCATTTACTGCTAACTAAATATCCAAGCATGCAGCAGAATTTGAATTCTATGTCCTTTAATATACCCCACCTTGCTCCTACAGCAAGTAATAGAAACTGGCAGTTGTGCTGTAACCATTAGACAATGCTCTGCCAATGGAACATCCAGATGCTGTGGTGAGCAGAGGAGCAGCTTTCACACAGAATTGCGAGGAAAGTAAGGAGTAATATATGTAACCAACAGCAGATACTCTCTTTTATCTTAACATTTATGGTGGTTAGATCATTCTGGTCCAGTGGCACAAACCTGTTTCCTGCTGGGCGCTTTCTGGTGCTTTTCCGTGTTCTTGTTTTGTGTGCACAAAGCAATGGAGCATCACTTTAGCTCCCCCCTCAAACCTGTTTCTCTCCATCATTTGTTTCTTTGCCATTCAAATCCCCATCCACTGCAGCACCTTACCATGTTGTCTTGTAGACAGACTCTGCCAGTTTTGTATATCTGAATAACCTTAGCTGAGGCATCAAGCAGATGACCAGCTTTGCCTTAAAGATGAGTGTTTTGTTATCTTTTAACTAATGTTAACAAGTTTAACAAAGGCCATTTGTCTTGGTTACGCTGTACCGTAAGTGGTACAGCATGCTAATGTGAGAAGAGAGAGAGTGTTGGTAACGCAAACCCACCTATAACCCTTGTCCCTTGGCCTGCTGCTTCAAGTTAGTTTCTAGGGCTGGATACAGGTCTCTGGCTCCAGAACCTTGGCTGGAGGAAGGAGAGGGAAGCGAGAGAAGGAATCAGTTAATCATTCCCACCTTTAAGCTTTTCTTTCCTCTTCCAATGAGAAGCTGAGAAGCTAGAGGGGAGAAGACAGGGGCAAGACAGTTAGGTGGAGCTCTGAAGGTGGAGATCAGCTGCAGAAATACCAGGCATGCAGAAGGGGGAAACAAGGAGTAAAGGGTCAGGGACTTGGAGGATAAGAAGAAAAAAGTAGTAGGCAGTGATGTGGGTGTAAAGTAAAGATTAGTAGACCGATGGAAACAGAGGGGAGGATTGATGGAATTATAAGATCTTTTACTGCGCATTGCATGTAGTTTGCATTTGTAAACTTTCCCAGACTTTATGCTAGGGAAAGCAGGAGCATAATAAGTACAGGAACACTGATGGGTTCCCATGGTTTAATACAAGGCTAACAATGCTGAAGATTATAATTTAGTAATGTGGCTAAATGGCTACTTTGCTAACAGGGTAGAAGGTATTTGTGCCAGTAGTTAGCGGATACATACTGAGCCTGTTTGTGGAGGACCATTAGCATTAAAAGGGCTGGATTCACCTTTTGGTTGGTACCCATATCCTTTTCCCATAGGACCAAAGAAACAGAAATGGCTTGCTGGCAGTTTGTCCCTGTTCTGTGCTTATAGTGCATTGGTGTATATGAAGGCAGAGAGACAGTACAGTGGTGACTTGGTCTCATCCTTGTTTGATCTGGTCTGCCAGTCTGAAGGGGATATTTTTCCCCTGTAGCTTGCTTGCTTTGATTGTACCGTTAAAGACATATATATCTGTGTATATATATGACTTTGCCTTGTGGTATGTACTGATTGGTGTTGTCAATGTGAGAGTTCAGTTATTGTAATGAAAACAAATTACTTACATGTCCAGAGAGCAAACCATGTATTTCCATGAGTTAAAAAAGACAGACAGAGATTTTGCAGATGGTGTTACTATCTCTGAATTTCAGTGTTACTGTTTAACAGAGAATGTGGTTTCTTCCAGGGCAGACAGCAACACACACAAGGCAGACAACTCCCAAAATTAATCTAGCTATTCGTATCAGACATAGTTGAAAGTGAAGTCAGAAAACATGCCAGCAACAGTGGTTTATATGGGATTAAAGCTATCTGGAGAATGACTGAAGAGGAAAAAATGGGAAATTGGGGTTTTTGATTTAGTTAAATCATATCCTTTCCAGCACAGGGAATAAAATCTCTCAAGGTCAAAATGATCCGAGTTTCCAGGGGGTTCTCTAGTCCTAACGTCACTGCAGACCAGGGCTGGTGTGCCGCGGAGCATAGCACAGAGCAGTGGGTGGGGGTGGGTGCGCTGCACCCCTCCAGGTCCCGGCCGCAGCGGGGACCCTGCGCCTATGGTCCAGGGGACCGCGCGGCCTCTGCTGCTGTTGCCCCCTTCGCTGTGCAGTAATTACCACCTCCGTTGCAGAGGCTGTGAAGGAAGCAAAAACTAAAAACGCAACAGCTGAAATCCTTGAATGAAAAACTGTATAGATGAGTATTGTTCTTGTTCCCAAGGCAGGTAGGAAACCGTCTCTTGTTGCCGTAGTTCTCGCCCGGGTTGGAGGCGGTGAGCCCAGCCCTTCGCCGCTCCGGCCGCCAGCCCGGGCAGCCTCGGTAGCTCCCGGTTCGTGCGCTCCTGCCAGGCCGGAGCTTGTCCCTTTAAGAAAATGCAGCACAGTAGCAGGGGCCGGCCCTGCCTCCCGAAGCCTGCAGCGCTGGAGCTGGGCTGGGGAATGGGAAGCAGTTCCTGATCTGGGTCCGAGCGAGCGCACGCAGCAGCAGCCGCCGCCGCCCCCCCCCCCCCCCCCCCCCCCCCCCCCCC
>JAVJGJ010000032.1:14759147-14776466 GCA_035590215.1 Microhierax caerulescens
CTACCACCATGTGTTAAGGAGCTGCTGCTATATAGGCTGTATCGCTACCTCACCTAACAGCCCCCCCCCTCCCCCCCCCCCCTTTTTTTTTTTTTCTAAGAGGTGATCAGAATTATAAAGAAAAATATAAATTCTGTTGATCAGCTCTACAAATTAGAGCCTGGTTATGATCCTGTTATCATTATGGAATGTGTGATAGGGTCAGCCTGATAAAGAAAGGGAGAGAAAATGTGGATTGTCTTGACAGAAACATTACCTCAGTAACGGTGTGTGAGATGAGGAAGGACTCTCAGTGTTCATCAAGTTGCAGGCTGGAGTTAGACATCTGATAAGGGAGTATCCTTTGTATCCAATACGGATGTGTAGCAGAGGTTGGAAGTCTGTAAGTTGAATAATAAGACCTGTAAACCCTAATGACTGAAATGCATATTGTCAAGTCATTTGGGAAAGGGGGAGGGACATGTTCAGGCAGGCATACAGCTTTCTTTGTAGAAATCCCAATACCACTACTGGTACAAGAGGTGGTAATTGTGCCATATTCTACCCATATATAATGAAGAGTTAGAGAATACAGTAATAGATTGTCTTTACCTCTGTGTGTGCATACTTGTTTGTGCATACCCTGGTGTGTATTATAGTATTCTGCTGCTTTTAGAGTGGAAATTTGGGCT
This sequence comes from Microhierax caerulescens, assembly GCA_035590215.1. Lineage (NCBI taxonomy): Eukaryota > Metazoa > Chordata > Aves > Falconiformes > Falconidae > Microhierax > Microhierax caerulescens. Next base: position 14,759,819 of record JAVJGJ010000032.1, read on the forward strand.
TCCTTGAATCAAAGGCTTTAAAAGGAATTAAGGTATTATTTTAACTAGTGCATTTCTATTGTGTGTAGGGAAGGAGTAAGCTGTCAAGTTCCCATCTGATATAACCTCTGCAACAACTGAAGTTTTGATTGTGACCTGGGGCTTTGGTTATGCCTTGAACAACAAGATGTTTATGTCTGGCTTTATTTCTGTTACTTACAAATCACTTGCAGTGGAGTTGAAAGATTTGCAGGTTTTGAGTCCTTACTGTGAAACATGCTGGGAAATGCAGATTAAAAGAACTTGAATGATCATATGGAACATGGTCATTCAGACTCCCAATTATTGTATCTCATTGAGAAGTTTAGACTGCTACTACCTCCACTGAATCAGCAGAAGTAAACTTTCTTACTTGCAAGAGGCAGTTAAACAGTTATTGTGAGGCCGTGCATCCCTGGTGTATTGGTAGTTCTTCAGGAAAAAAAAATAGACATTTCTTTATACTCCTTACAGTTCATTAGACACTTGGGTATGAATGGCCCTTTGAAATGATTTACTGGGTCAGAGGAAAGATATCCCTCTCCAGTTCCTCTCTGAACTAGCAGGCAGTGGTCAGATGCCTGATTGCTGCTTCAGTAATTTACTGAGGATCTCTTTCACTTTCCTTCAGACAGACTACTTGATGGGATTACTCAGCTGCCCCCCATGTCTTGTGCAGGACATGTTGGACCCCTGGGCAGTGGAGCAAGTTCATTGAGAATGATAGAGCTATCAGACTTCCTGAGACACATTTGACCCTAGCAGATGCTTGTCTTTGTAGGAGCCTCATTTTTTCACTGAAAGTGTGTTTCCATATCACTGATGTTCAGCCAAGCTCTTATCACTTGCATCTCCCTATTTCATTTGTCTGCATGACAAGTTTAATATCGTAGTTGAAATGATTTCTCCTACTTGCCTGTATTTCAATTAAAATCTTTCCTTCACAAATGGAAGAGACAGTTTTCTGTGCCTGATCTTGCTTTTACTATGTTGTTTAGAAATTGACTTTAGTATGTGTTTTATTTTGCTCCTGAGTGGTTTTCTTGGAGTTGCTTTGTACCTGAGAGTCCACACTATAAGTCTATCTGTGGCTGATGATGAGGTCATACAGTTAACTCCTGCAGTCTCCAAAACATGAGTTTAATATGACCTAAGTGTGTGATATTTAAAATGTGAAGAAATCTTCCACATATATTTACGCCATATTAAAGAAACAGGGTTTCCTTGAACAGCCTTATTCACTAGAGACTGCTCTTTTTACCTGCCAGTAGATACCTACGATGTTGTTGGCGCTATAAATTGCATGCCTGCCATTGCAGTGCTTGTCTACTGCTTGCTTACACTGACAGTAACTCTGCTGAGAGAGCCTAGCCAGAGCAAGACTCATGGTTACTCAAGAAATTGCTGACAGTTTGGTTTCTAATATTATTAGTTTTGATCATTGTTTTGCAGAGCTTCATGTTCTTGTTGTTAATTTGACTTCGAGCATCTTATCATAATGTATTTAATGAAGCCTACTGCAAAATCCTTTCTCTAAGAATGTTTCTGACTTCATGTAGCGAGGGATGTTACCACAGGTTATGAAGGCTTGCAGTGCTCACATAGCTGAGGTGAATCTGGCCTTGTTCTCTGTTGTAGAAAAAGCCTCTTTTTGCTTTACGTAATGGAAGCAGGATCCCAACTTAAAACCTCATTTTCATATCAAAGACTTACTGTGCTGATAATGTAGTAAGCTGCCTTGCTCTTTGACAAGATTTCATACACAATTTTTTTACACTGAACAGTGATAGATGTGGGTTTATGTCTGATTTATTTGCCTGTCTCTACTTTTGCAATTGTTTGGAATGCCACATTTTCCATTACACAAGGGATATGTTTATCAGTATAGATAGAGACCTCTCAAGTCTGTGCAACATCAAAAAATGTTGACTTGCAGAGAAGGTGAAGGAAAGTAAATAAGATTTAATAGCTCTGAAGGGAGATGGAAATTTAATTATTGCAGGAATGTGGTCCCCAAATAATAGCTTCAGTGGAGTAGATACCTTTATGCAGCTAGACCTGACTCTTCCAAACAGACTACAGCAGATCTGCCAATGCTCACGTGCATGAGCATCCTCCAAGGAATTTATTTCCATCTTCACATATATACAGCTGTCATCTTGTGTCTGGGACAATTGGTGACTGAGCTGTTTTTTCTTCTTATCTGTAGTTCCAAAGTTCTTTTCTTCTTTGCTAGACTCATCAGAATCCTTGGAAAACTTCAGTCTCTCTTTAATCTTAATCCATCATTGAGAGTATTATTTCTTAAATGTAAAAAATAATGAAGAAGAATTCTTTAAAAAACTTCTAGGCACGCTACCAGTTTAATTATACTTACAAAAAACATGGTAGTGACCTAATATATCATTAAATAATCACATTTAAATACTGCACTGACCGTGGCAACCAGTAAATCAAAGCAATGGTGAAATCCCTTTTGTTCTCTTTGCTACACCCTGAAACCTGTGAAATAATCTTCTGAGCACTTAGTAAAAGTATATATCAAGTTGATGTGTATTGGAGCATGAAATTGGGAAAAAAAAAATAGGAATTTCTAGACTCCTAGGGACCAAAAAAGGCCCTGCTGAGATCCCTCCTTCCTTTATATAATCAGATAAATTCAAGAGACCATGGGTTGTAAAGGTTCCATGAAAAGAAATGACAAATCGACTGCTGGCAGTGCTGTTATTTAGTATGGGCTGCACTTCTCTATGCCTTCATTAGAAAAGATAATTTTTATACTCAGTGCTGTTTGCTTACTGTATTGTCAAATTGTCCTTTTGGGAAGGGTGGTGTTGGTGGTGAACTGATTCACAGTGCAACCGCTGACTTTTAAAATGGAGCATAGAACAAAACTGGTTCTGAAGTCTTCATCTGCATCATTTTTAGTTCTATTTGAGAGACTTGACATGGTAAGAAGTGTGGAGGAGCAGAAGGAGCATCAGGTAATGAACTGTCTTTTATGCCATGTGGTGTATAATGCAATATCCAGGTGCAGCAGGTAGGCTAAGGGCATCCTTTGCAACTGCCCTTGCCATTTCTCACTTGTGCATCATGTCTTTTTTAGCTGGGTGTTCTGTCATTTAGCCAATATGATGTGTTAGCCAGATTGTGTGTCTAGCTCTGCAGTTTCTTTCTAGACGTATCAAGACCTGTAACTTTACCCTACATCTGTCTATTGACTGGCATGAACATATAGCTATGTTTATTTTGAAATCCACGGAAAGTACATGGAGAAACAATGTAATTTCTTTTCTCCAAGAGAATCTTTTCCAGCAGCTGATAAAACCCAAGCTCATGCCAGATGAAAAGCTCTTGTGTTATCATTTTCAGTTAATTAAAAAAATAAACACCAAAGCCCTTACAGCAGTGCTTTTATAAATACTATGCATATGTATGTGCTACGCTAGTGTTTCACTTTCATGTTGACAGCTTATGCCTTTGACAGCAGGCTGGGCATTATCATACACTTTCAGGTACAGGACTCTGCAGGGATACAGGGGATGGATGGAAGGTTTGGTTTTGTTTTTCTTTTTTTTGTTTTTTTCTTTTTTATAAATACACCTCACTGTAGCTGAAGCAGACCCAAACCAAAGTAAAAGCTTCAGTGTCTGCAACAAAATGGTAATTTTTTTGGTGGCTTTTTTTTTTTGAGAAAAGATGCAAAAGGCTTTATTTCATCTTCTGGTAGGCAAACAAAATGTTTTTCTGACAATTTGATACTTCAGTAAAATGAACAGTAACTTCATTAAATGTGCCAAATTTGTGTGTGCTAAAAGGCAGGAAGCTGGGTTTGCTTGAACAGAAAGGTGCATTGGCAGCTGGGGCTGAACTACCTCTTGGCACACACACCTATCTAATAAGTGCAGATCCCAGTAAGCTGAAGGATTATTATCTTTCAAAAATCTTGGACAGCTTCATCAGGGAGCTGGATTTCTCTTATTTTCATTTTAAGAAGGCAAAACTAATTTAGTTTGGGTGAAAGCTGTTAAACTGACAGCTCTGGAAGACCACAGTCCATTTTTCAGCCATAGAACAAGTGATGCCTTGGACCATGGCCGAGTCAGCTTCCTCAGTGCTGCTCACCAGCTGTGCATTTCAGTCCCGTCAGAGGATCAAAACTGAAGTTCAGCATCTTTCTGTTCTTTTTTTGGCCAGCATTGTCAGATTGCCAGCAAGGGGCTGACAGGTTAGATTTGGTATGGCTTCTTCTGTAATCTGTTTAGGTTATGCCAACAGAAATCAACTGCTTTGTTTCAAGTGACAAATAATACTGTGGCAGACTCAGTCACTTATCAGGGCAGCCTTGATCAATTCATTTCACATGAGCAGCCATCAAATAGGATTGTTTTTTGTTTTTTACCCAGAATGGATTCAGCCTGGTCACCTGGTAAAAGGACATACTGTATTCCATTACCGGTCCTGTGAATTATTCAGTCGCCCCATGTGGTTTTTCAGTACTCCACTTGCATTACATAAGTCCTGCGTTTTAGGTTCTGCATTCTTTGCCTGATTCAGAGGCCCTTTGGAAAGTTGCACGTGAGCTTTTGCATTAAGCTCATCCAGAAGTCAAAGACTCTGAACTATCAGACACTTCCTATCAGACCGGAAGGTGGGATGGAGGGACTGTGTATGACGATGGCACAGAGGTTCTGGTAGTGCCTTCAGGGATGTGTAATGACTTTAGCACAGAGTAAACTTATCGGCAGGATCTTGTATCTCTTTTTTAAAATACTTCTTTAAAAAAGTATGCATACTTTGTATTCTCATGTTTGTATATATGTTGTCTTCCCTTTTTCCCAAGATTTAAACAAGAACTGTCTTTTAATCATATTCTCTAGAGAAAAAAATATTTTACTTCTATCTATAGAGCTGTTGGTCATAAAAGTATATATTTCTATTGGAAGCTGTTTTTCACTCTTTGTGCTGGTTGTTTTTTAATTACACATTACTCAGGTTATAGAGTGAAACTTGGCCAGGTAGTTCCAACATCCTGTTTCTTGTTCACTTTGCTAAGAGTTCTTTCATCATCTAATACTGTACAGCGTTTGAGTTGGAAGCCCTTCAGGGATTTATTTATGTTGAACAACTTTTTTTTTTTTCCTTTCTTTTTCTCCTTTCACTTAAGAAAATACCCAGGACAAATGATGAGTTCTAGTGATGTTAGGCTTTAGTCAGTAATGTTGTGCTTTTGCCAGCCATCCAGTGTCATGCTCTTAAGGTGGCTGACATAGGTGAAATTAAAATGGAAAAATGAAAACGTACTCCAGCCAAGTTGGTTTTCCCCGTTTCATGTATCTTTTCAAAGCACCTTAATTAGTTGGAAAGAAGGCAACTGTTGCAGAGCTTTGACTTTGAGCACAACAGAGAAAGAAGAAAGTGTGTCTGTCAGATTTGGAGGCTTATGCTCATGCTTGCTGCTTTGGCTTCATTCATGTTCCGAGGCCCAGATAGTCAAAATAACTCAAAGTTATATTTTTCAGTTTCTCAATCTGAGAATCAAATGCCATTAATACTCAGGCATCTAATATGCAAAATTCTTTAGGAAAATATAGCATCTTGTACTGTAGCAAAATTTGAACTCTCTTGAAAGTTTTGTCTCTCATCTTTACTTGGTGGTAACAGAGAGTCGTATTTCAGAAAGATTTGCTAATCTGCACAGGGTGCTATGAGATGTGTTATTAGAAGGAACTGGTTGGTAATGCATTGGTATGTTTTAACATTATTTCTCTGGGAACCAGAGCAAAAATCAGCAGGACTGGAGTTCCAGTACAGGGTACTTGCAATATGGCTGGCTTTCCAATCCAACCTTTAAATTGTGGTGTTTTTTTCCCTTCTCAATCCCTTCCTTTAAATTGCTTGGTTCTTTTTTCCCTTCTAAAAATTTACTTAATTTACAAACCGCTTTGACTCTAAAAATGTGCTAGACCAACAGGGGACCAGTGCATCATTCTTGGTACTCAGCATTTCTTGCAGGGCAGCAATCACAGGGAACTAGAGGGTTACTATATAGGTCTAGTGACTAGTTGTATGGAACACAACTGAAAAAAACACCAGAACAAACCAGCAGCACTGAAAGAAGTTTTTGCATTAAAAGTCTATGTTCTCTTTTGCTTCCGCAAAAGTGAGAGATCAGATCTGGTAAAATAGCCTTTGTGTGGACAGGGTTAGATAGCTACTGCTATACAACAGTATGAAGTAAACTATGTGTATTTAAGAATATATAATTGGATAACTAATGATATATGGATACCTAAGGTATGAGAGTGATCATTGCTTTGTAATTGTACAGTCTGAAGTGCCTTAGATGGATTTGATTCTACACATGGTTGTATGTGTGGAGGGGATATACATGAAGTTATCGTGCTACTTGGTTTATTGAGCCCCTTATCCCAGTGTCTGAAATTGTGATTTGTTATGCTGTGATATGATCCGAAATAGAACCACAACTCACTGTAGCGGGTTCTTTCAATCCCCTGGGAATGTTTGTCTGGCTTAAATGCATGAAACTGAAATGTGTAACACAGAGCTGCAGCTTATAGATCAATGCTGACTCCATTTGTGGGAATGAATGAATACCTCATGTTTGATGTGCTATGGGAGAGTTCACAGATGACTTCTTATGTTACAGTACTATATTTTTCATGCTTTTTCAGCTTCTTCTTTACTTTTTCTTCTGTGTGTAAAATAGGGTGGTATTATCCTGGGCTTTTCAATGTAGAAATAGAATGTGAAAAGATTTCTCCCTGCTGACTCTTTTTACTGGCATCAGACATTTCTTTCCAGTAAAATTTCAGTCATGTCTGAACAAGACAGGTGATTGTTTCTATACCCATCCACACACTTCACAGTTATAAAACTTTAATTTGGATTCTTCCTGAATGGTTTGCAATTTTCTTTTTCTCCCTTATCTACTCCTTTTTACATTCCTCTGATAGCTTTAAGTCCTGGATGCAAGTCTATGGAGATAACTTCTTACATTCTAGTTTAATGACTGCATGATAAGTGGGAGGATTCACCTCCATACTGTTCTTTGCAGGTGGTCATAGATATGTAGAACTTTATTCCTGATTCCGTTTTCCTTTATAATCTAAATTTTTACCTTAAAATACCGAAGTCTTATAAACGGGTAAATTCTGCTCAAAAAAACTGCCATAAATTTGTTTAATAAAGAAAGCAAACTCACCCCCAATACTAGATGCCTTGGTAATATTCCAGTTATGTAGCACTTCAGCTCTGGATTTTATTTATTTATTTATCCTGTCTTGACTCAGGAGAGGATGAGGTGTGCAAGACTGAAAGAGACCTCCTGAGTCATGGACTACAGAGTTTCTGTAATTGCATGAAATTCTGTTGCAGGATTCTCTTTGTATATTTATCAATCTCTTTCTCAAAATTAAATGGCTTTTGTTCCTGTTGTTTCCTATTGGGAAGCCATTCAAGAACCTCACTCCTCTGATGTTTAGAAATCTGCTTCTAATTTCCAAACTAAATTTATTCATAGCCAGTTCATGCCCATTTGGTTTTGTGCCAACACTGGTCTGTAACTTTAATAGTTCTTCCCCTTTCTTACAATTCTCCTGTGATCTGGGGAGGATTCTTGACTTTCTTTCCTGTTTTTCCCTAAGAAGGGAAGGTAATTAAAATTATGCTTTTCTTTGCAATGTTCTTCATTACCAGTGTCATTGTCCCTTAGTTTGATAAATTCCTTAGTCTTGAGAGCTTTTCAGTCTTTCTACTCTGTTCTCAGACAGACAGGAGCAGGAAAAGCTGGCTGTTGGCGTTTTCCCAGATAGGCAGAGAATATGTGTAACTTTCTGGTAAATGGGGCCAGGAAGGTGAGATGGGGAGAAGGAGAGAGTGCTTTGGAATCTGTAAAAAGCTTTCACTGGGGACTTTTTGAAGAATGATTTAGGTCTGAGGAGCTGGTGCCTCGGATAGGGGAAGGTGTTGATTCAATTTTTTCATCCAGTCCAGCTCTCCCATCCTTCTGTAAAAACCTGCTTGAAATGAGCCAGCTGATAAAACTTTTGGAGGGAATGTAGCTCACAAATGAGTTTTTAAGGGCAACTTTCCAGCTGTTTCCTCAGAAGGAATGAGGCAAGCAGCTCCCAGAGCCTCAGGCAAATGCCTGGGATCTTTCTTCTGTGGAGTGCATGGAGAGTCCCTGAGAGGAGCTGAGACCGGAGGCTGATGGAGAGATGAAGCCAAAGGCCTGTAGTGGGAACCTCCTGCCGTCAGGATCCCACGCTAAGCTGCAGTTGAGGGCGGGCAAGGAGGGGAGAGAGAGCTAAGTAAGGTTTGCTGTGACCTTAATATGTTCCCATGCAGCTTCTCTCTCTAGGCAGTGTTCAATGGCATCATTTACAGGATTCCTCAAATTCACTTAAACTCAGTAGAAAAAAAATGCATAGTTCATTCAGCATGCTACTGTACTTTATACAATACTTATCAGGATGCTACTGATCTTTAATGATATGATTAAGGTTGGATGTCTCTTATAAGACAGCTTTTTATTTAGCAGAGTGTATCAAAACCAGGCCTGTTTGCAGAGAAGCACCAGTCTCTGTCAAACTGTCTGAGATGTAGGGTGGAATTTGGGGGCAGGAGGAAAAAAGATGGAGAGGAAGGAGAAGCCAAAACAAAAGATCTGGCTCCTGGGTTAGAGCAGGTGGTAGGGAGCAGACAGGTAGAACTGATAGTGTGAGAATAGTGGGAGTTCTGTTCAGATCCATCACCTTAAGGTGAATACAGTGGTTCTGAGCTCTTCTGAAGTTAGTGTCTGTGTTTTTCTGTGCATGTTGAGTTATTTTTGATTAACAAACAAATTAAAACACTTTTTTAAATTATTTTTTTTATTTGTGTTCCTCCATGATGCAAAGGCCAGGGAAAAAAGTTCTCATCCAGTTTTAAATGGAGCAGCTACATTTCTGGAAAAAGGTGTTGTAATATATTTGTAAAATTCAGGACTTTAGCTAGGATAGCTTTTCCCAAGCAGTTTTTCCTCTGTGCCCTGTTTTATTGTCTCCACTGCTCCTGTGGTTAAGAAGTATGAACACACAGATATGGGAGCTTGCTGCATCATGTACTGCTTGTATTCCCTCTAAGCCAGGAGTTTACCAAGTACGATAGCTCTGGAATCCTCCTGTAATGAAGGTGCCCAGGACTGGTGGAAAAGAATGTTTGGGACTTGTCTGCTGATTAGTAATTGAAAACAATTGTTTCTATGCTACAACAGATCTATTAAACAGTCTTAGTCATTCATTGCATGAGGTACCAATACTCTAATAACCATAAGTAAACATGTTTTAAATTACCTTGTTTAACTGTATGCAAAGAAGCAGAACCAGTCTTTCTCTTTCCTCTCTTCCATCCTCATGGTCTCCAGCAGGAAGAGTCTAAGCTTACAGGTAAAGTATGTCTCTAGTCAGTGCCACCATAGACTGAGCAGAGATAGATAGAGGTGCCCTGTACCTAATGGTTTTTTTCAGAACCCAGCATACTCTTCTGTTTTATGACAAGCTCATGTAGTCACTCATTGGTTCTTTGTTAATTTATAAAATATGAATGACAGTGATTGGCCTTACTTATGTAAGAAAATAGGCAGGTTGAAAATCTTCTTGTTTTTTAACTTGAAGTATATCCTTATTCTCTGATTGCATTTTGTGATGGTCTCCCAAGATGAAGAAGTGTAGTAATTGTACTATAGCTATAGTTCTGTTGTTTCATTGGTAATATGTGAGAATCAGGAGAGGGTGCCTGACAGGGCTCCTTGTGTTACCCAGGCACTCCTTCTCCTATGGAGGTAATGCAAGTTTCGTGCAGCTCCCATGGTTCAGTTCAGAAGGCACAGTGAGGACTCAGAGTCCTGTGTGCAGTCAATAGGTTCTGAAGTTCTCAGGTGACTAAAAAAGAGGAGGGTCCCTATGCTGTTGGTGCGTGGTCAGTACTCACAAGGACTTAGGAGGCTGAAGTTCAGCTACACGCCCAAATGTGACTTCCTGGGGACTCCAGTCAAACATCAATAAATGGTCCCTTACTGTTCCCTCTTTTTGTCTCCTAACTTATTGCACAGAAACTGAAGAAGAGGGTCATGGACAAGCAAAGGTTGCTCTCTGAGTCTTGCTGGTGATTCTTGTTAGAGTTCCTTGGTCAGGATTAGTTGTACTTTCTCCCTCCAGAATCCTGGGGAGAGGGTTCATACAGGACAGGCAGTCAGAAATAAATGTGCTTTTAAAGGAAATATAATGTCCATAGAAGGAAACAAATGGCTGGACTCAGCTTGCAGGAATGACAAAATTCTTTGCTATTACCTTCTACCCCACATCCCACCCCCAGACTCTGCCAAGCGTGATACGGAATACATTTAACAGGTTCAAACTTTGAGGGTCTGATGCTGAGCATTTCTGCTGTGTTTTCTTTAATTTCTAGAGTAATTATATACATTTGTAATTCACTGAGTATACTGTGCATGGTACTGTAAGGCTTGCTTGCAAATGCAGCTCAGTTGTTTGTCTGCAGCTCACAGTTGCCATTTATTCAGAAGGCCAAGGGAAATGACCAAAATTGTCATTTTCCAATGGGGCAACACTTCCAGGAAGAACAGACAGACCTGAAAGCTCTTAGATGTATGGCAGCGCTAATGCTGGGGAAAGGGGAGTCTCTTTTCAAAATTAATGCAATAGGTGATTTAAGCAATGATATGAAGAAGAAGGGTACTCTGGTCTGACCAGAAAACATATACTTTTTAATTAGAGGTCCCCATATAATGAAAGTTTTTTGTTTTGTTTTTTGTTGTGGGTTTTTTTTTGTGCGTTTGTTTTTTTAGGGTTTTTGGGGGTTGGTTGGTTGGTTTTAGTTTTGTGGTGTTTTTTTTACCATCTTTTGCCATTTTCTACCTTTTTTTTTAACCAGGTCTTGATACATAGCCTGAACAAGAAGAACCTGATTTTTTTTTTAAAAGAACACCACCTTCATTCACCAAATCAAGACATAGTGTTCTAAATTGAAAGACTAGTTGAATAGTCACAAGAGAGTATTATGAAAGTTTCATTGTTAAAGAGGCTTTCAGTTACAATGATGTTTTTAGTAGCACTGTCTTTAGGCTGGGGTTTGGGTTTTGGTTTTGCTGGGGGTTTTTTGGCTCTCTGATATTAACAACCTGAGGTTTAGTTTCCAGGTGATTTTTGTCCTTCTGTTCAATGATATATCTTTCCATTCTGAATAAGAACCTTTTGCTAAAATGCATTTGTCCATTCCCTTCTTGTTATCTGTCCCCATTGTGTGTTTGAGATATATTAATGGGAGTTTTGTGCACAGCTGACTGCTTGGTCATTCTGACGTACTTCCCAGTAACACCACCAAAGGCGTTTAATGTTTGTAATGTAGAGCGCAGGATTGCCCTTGACTTATTGACAACAGTCAATGCCGAGCCTGTAGTCAGAATAGCCACAGCTGTTATTGGGTGCAGAGGTAGAAAAAATCTCTTGGTAGATCTTATGCAGGACTTTTTGTTTAATGTGCACTATACAAAGATTACTCCTCTGCAACACAATTGAATTTCACAGTTAGATGGGAAGAGGACTATTAACACTGGAAAGAGTTGGCAATCAAACCAAGCTGGCCAAAAATCTGGTTCTACTGATATGCTTTAGAGCTTCACCACTGACTTTGCTTGATTATTTGTTATGCAGGATGGAAATTTAGCTGTTTCAAGATGATTATCTTCTTGATCAGTTATCTGAGTCTGTTGAAGGTTGACCCTGGCTAGATGGCAGGTGACAACCAAAGCTGCTCTATCACTCCCTGCCTCAGCTAGACAGGAGAGAGAATATAACAAAAGGTTCTTGAGTTGAAATAAGGACAGGGAGACATCACTCACCAATTACTGTCACAAGCAGAACAAACTCAACTCATGGAAATTAATTTAATTTGTTAATAATCAAATCAGAGTAAGATAATGACAAAAAAAACAAATCTTGAAAACACCTTCCCTCCACCCCTCCTTTCTTCCCAGGCTTGGCTTTGCTCATGGTTTTCTCTACCTTTTCCCTGCCAGTGGTGCAGAGGAATTGGGAATGGGGGTTGTGGTCAGTTCATCACATGTCATTTCTGCTGGTTCTTGCTCCTTGTGGGAGGGCTCCTCACACTCTTCCCCTGGTCTAGTGTGGGGTCCCTCCCACAGCAGACAGTCCTCCATGAACTTATTCAACAAGAGTCCTTCCCATGGGCTGCAGTTCCCCACAAGTTGTTCCAGTGTGGGACCCTTCCGTGGGGTCTATTCAGGAACAGTCTACTCCAGCATGGGTCCCCCGTCGGGTCACAAGTCCTGCCAGCAAACTTGCTCCAGTCTGGGATCCTCTCTCCATGGGCCACAGGTCCTACCAGGAGCTGCTCCGGTGCCGGCTGCCCACAGGTCACAGCCTCTTTCAGACATCCACCTGCTCTGGCATGGGGTCCTCTATGGGCTGCAGGTAGTTATCTGCTCCACCATGGACCTCCATGGGCTGAGGGAGAGCACCTGCCTCACCACTATCTTCATGGCAGGCTGCAGGAGAATCTGTGCTCCAGTGCCCAGAGAACTTCCTCACTGACCTAGGTTTTGGTGTCTGCAGAATTGTTTCTCTCACATATTTTCACTCCTCTCTCTGGCTGAAGTTGCCATTGCACAGGGTTTTTTTATCCTTCTTAAATATGTTATCCCAGAGGTGCTACCGCTACCACTGATGAGCTCAACCTTGGCCAGCAGTGGGTCTGTCTTAGTGCCAGTGCCAGCCAGCTCCATCAGACATAGGGGAAGCTCCTAGCAGCTTGTCACAGAAGCCTGTAGCCTCCCCACCAAAACCTTGCCACTCAAACTCAATACAGAGTCTGATATTCAGACCTTGATTTTGCTTGATAATATTTCTACAAGGAACCTTGGGCTTACTTGAGCTATGTTCTTAATACATAAACACAAACATCCATAATGTACATAGGCAGCACTGTTACATTATGAAACTTGCTTTTGCCTGGGCACTGTTCTGATTTTTCTTGTGAAGCAGGAATATTGGTAATTCTGAAAACGAACATGCTGGCATTTCAACATTGTGCAGATGGGTACAATTTCCTTAATTAAGTTCTCTCATAATCAGCATGTAGTTCTGCCTCTGATCTTTTTTCACTCATTACCAAGTCTTAATTTGTAGAGGGTTTCCTTTTTAAGTGGTTCTAAATGGAGTTCAGCTTTCCTGAGGCAGGCTGCAGTGCCACTTTCTGAGCAATGTTTACTGGGTCTTTTCTTTATCAACATGAACTATACCCTGCCCAGCCTGTGAGAACGCAGTCCGGTTCTGGGTGTGTTCTGTAACCAGAGAGGTGAGAATTTATGGTACTTTACCCTTACAAATGATTAAATATCTCTTAGTGGCATCTCTTGGCCTAACCTGAAATAAAAAATAAATCTGTCTTATCCCAATTCCTTTGAACAGCTCAAAAGCAGCTCTTCGCTCTTCTTTCTTGTGTTAACTTGAAACATAGTTATGATTTAATGTTCTCTTATGCAGAGATAACGATGAGTAGCAGATAGTACTCCAGTCTTACCTTTCCAATGCAACTTGCAGAAGAAACTGCATTATTGTGCTCTCCACTCATTCTTCAAGAGCATAGCAGAGGGACTTCGGAGTCCTGACTTCCTGACTGTATTCTTGGCTTTAGGATAAGGGAGGAGAGAATATAGTTTACCAGTTAAGAGTAGAGGATGGGTGACTTAGATTTCTGATTCATTAAGTATATCCTCTGCGCTTGTCTCTGTGGTATGGAAGAGCAGCGTGGGATTCTGAAGACTGACTCGCTGCCTAGTTTTGGTGAATCACCTAACTATTCTGGGTGGGATCCAGACCTCATCAGAGTTGGTGCCAACAACTTTAGTTTGGCTTCCCTGAAAGTCTATTCTTTCTCAGTCAGTGAGTTTGATTTCTATGTAATCATCTTTTTGGGGGCTAGATTTTTATCAGTCTGTCATCTTGGCCCTATGTGTTATGATGCATGTGTTATTTTCCAAGATTCGACAGTCTGTTAACATTTTTCTCTGTCTCCTCTCTCCCTACAAGAGAGGGTGGGCTTAAACTGGTGGACTCAATCCATTGAATTAAGCAGAATCTCTAGGATAAAAGAAATATAATACAGCAACAGAAATGGTGAATGAGTTTGAAAGCTCCTTTCCTAATTAAAAGGGATGAAATCCATCTCTCACATTCTTTTATGTGATAGTAAGGTTGTGTGTGTGTTAGGAGATTCAAATTGTTCTATGGATAATTTTCACTCATTCTCGCTTTTATCTTGGATGAATACGTATTTGCACATGCACATATATACACACACACAGAGCAATACACAAGCTCTTGCTCCTTACAGTCCATGTACAACAACATCTTCAAATCACACAATACAGGACTCTGTTTTTCTCCTACCTTTTCCTGCCCACAATAGCTAGAACATGTGGCTGAGTTGTCCAAAATGAAACTTTAAGGGTACTTAAAATATACTCCTTGGTTTTTTTAATATCTTTTAAAAAAACAATAAATAATCAGAAAAGCTTCCATAAACCCCAGTATCTCTATTACTTTTTCCTCCTCCACTTTTTTATTTTCATCTGTCAGGTTCATGGAATTGGTGCACAGAGTATGTAGAAATGACCCAGGCAGACCTTTCACTTCTTCATTGGCTTCATATATTCCCATTTCCACAGACTTAAGTTTCATTTAAAGTGTCCTCACCTTCTCTGTTGCTTCCAAAAATCTTGAACTAGATTTTTCCCTTGTCATGTCACAGACATTGTTTTGCCATTGTGGCAATGCTGTCTTGAGCTACCCTCTGCAAACTTTCACAGGTGTCAGATTCCCTGCCAGGTCGTGGGAGAAAGGTCTTTGAGAGCTCTATTTCTGAGCAGTACCACAGCCATCTCACATAACTGTGCTTCTCTGAATTTTACTGCCTTAAAATTCATATTAATCTCATGCATTTTCCCCTTGGGCTGTTATCTCTTGAGTTTCATATTTATCCAGCCCTGACTGACTCTGCCTGTCATTAGCTTATGGTTTGTCTTTGGTCTCATTCCCTTCTTTCAGCTGTCTGTTCTTTTTCCAGGGGTTGTCTTTCATGTGAACTTAGTTTTGCTGTTCCACATTTAACCTTCTGATTGGGTCCTCTTGAAATATTTGTCCTTTCAGAATTTTTGGCTCTGGTTAGTCTTCCGTTATCACCTTTCTTCCATATTTGACATTTTTTCCCAGCTTATGCTTATCTGTTTGTGCATTCAGGCCTCCTATCTCAACCTTCCATGTAAAGGTATAGTATAGATTTTCCAGAAGTTCATTCTTACAACAAGAAGCAAATACCCCTTCACATGCTACCTTTCAAGACAATCTAAGACAGGTAATGATAAAATAGCTGAGAAATGTGATTGTTTTGATGTCCCACCAGGGATGATTTTGAATAATGAAGAGCTTCTGAAAGCATCGCTTGAGAGGATGAATTTACAAAGCTTGATGATCTAAACAGACATTTGCTTTTGTGAACATTGCTGTAACATAATCAGTAATCTTACTCTTGGCCATTAACTTTTCATCCTGAAGCACTTTACAACCAACCAGTAAATTTGGTGACACAGCACTCCTCTGTGGAATATTACTGTACAGAGGCAACACAAGTTGATTATATTCCGTGATGGAATAATTGTTATAATAATTGTTAGACAAATAATTGTCTAAATAATGTTATAATTATAATTTATGTTGACATATCAGGAAATCCATGGAGGAGGGTCAGAAGTAGGTCACTAGAGGTTGGCAGAACAAGGAGGTGTTCTGCATAAACTTCAGTGGTCTAGAATTAAAGACTGGCAATTGGAAAGCAAAAGATGAAATAACCACTCCACTTGTTTATCTCCAGCTATACAATTAAAAATCCTAGTAATACAGATAGTATTGTCCTGCAAGTAAAGAATCCAAAATGAAGAGTGATAAAGTTGAGAGAGCATGGACACAAGCACAGATGTAAGTGCCCAACTAGTCCTGTGGTCACTGTGCAGTAACTTTTGTGTTACTACTGGACAAATTTCACGCTGAAACCCTAACAATGGTAAAAAATCAACTGCGTATCTTTTTGGTTATCTTGGTCCATATAGGTGGTTCTTCATGAAGCAAAATCTAGGATGCACTCAGCTGGATGTTAAACCTCAGCTGGTTTAACCAAATCCTTAGCTGAGTGGTCATAGACTTGTGAAACAGCCCAGGTTGGAAGGGACCTTCAAAGATCACCTGATCCAATCTTTTATGGGAAAGGGAGTCTAGAGGAGATTATCTAGCGCCCTGTCCAGTTGCATTTTGAAAACCTGCAGTGATGAGGACTAACACATCCCTGGGGAGGTTGTTCCAGTGATTGATTGTTCTCACTGTAAAAAAAGCTAGTTCTTATATCAGGATGAACAGGTCTTTCCTTTGTATTTAATGTCTTATTCTGGTAAACTTTAAGCATTACAAGTAGAACTCTAAACATTTTCTTTTCTTCTGAATATCTTTATTACTGCAGAGCGGTTTTTTTCCTCTTGGGG
>JAVJGJ010000032.1:14776566-14823739 GCA_035590215.1 Microhierax caerulescens
GCGGTTTTTTTCCTCGTCCCCCCCCCCCCCCCGTTTTTTTTTTCTTTTCATCTCCCAGTACTAAGAAATCCTTCCAAAGGCAAGAAAGTCCTTAAACCCCGATCAAAATCCTGCATGGTCAGAAGCTGCATTTGTCTTTCCTCTTTCCTGAAATGAGTGAAAGTGGAACAGTTTCAGCAGTGCACACCTCTTCCCTAAACAGCAAAGAGTACTTTTAGACCTGGTTGGTCTGCAAACATTCCCTTGATCCTGAAACCTGATGCCATTTCTACAGGACTGTAAATTCTTGGATGTTTTGTTATGTTGCTTGTTTGTGATTCTTGCAGTACTCACAAGTAACAGTAAAAATTTTGACCATCACCTTTACATTTTACTTCTAAATGTAAAGGTCTTAAGAAAAGGCTGCAACTTTACACTTTCTATGTTAAGAACACACTAATTTATTATTATTTTTTTTTTAATATGGCTTTCATATTTTCTCTGAAGCTGTGCCAAAACTGCCATCCTCTGTAGAAGTGGCATGGAAGTGATGACATGGTGGGGAGACAGGCATTAAAAATAGCATGACCCAGGGATCATTCCCCTTCTCCTGTGGCATCTGAGTTTGAAAAATTGTCTGGATTACTTGCAGTCCACAGGCTTCAAAATAAAAGGGAGTTGTGCTTTTTAACTGAGCTTTGCTTAGAGGACAAAGGGAATGAAAGTGATGCTTGTGTGATTGAGACCAAGGCAGCAAGCTGGAAAAGCTGATAAAACTGCTCTTGTATTTGGAATTGCTCTCCATCCCTTGATAATGTGTTCTTTTCCTCTCTGTACATGTAGCTGAACGTATTCAGGAAATAAAACCTGTCATCAGTTTGCGCTTTTATCTGAACATTTTGGTAGCGCTTTAACCCTGATAACGAGCAGGAGTTTCCAATAGCAGACCTGCAAGATTGGCATAGGTATTATTTGGTGCATTTTGTTTCTCAGTGTTTCTTTCTCCTTTCAGTCTAAGCCTCCAAAACTCACCAAAAAAGCATTTCACCAAGACTGTGTGGCTGGAAACTGTTGATTGATGAATAATTATCATCCTTCAGATGTTTGACAGTGAGGAGCTGTAGCTTCAGAGAGCCCTTTCTTCTCAGCTTCCTCAGGGCATGCCAGTATAATATTAGGGTTGCCAGCCCAGGACTTAAGACATATCAATATTTGCCAGTGGTAGGGTTCCATAAAATTTGATTTCCGCTGGAAGTTTCTTGCCTGTTCAGAGTTGATAGAGATGACAAAGTCATTGTCTCTTTCTGCTGCAGAACATTTGTTAGCTGGAATAATTTCTTGTCACTACAAAGCAAAACCAGCTTTTAATTCTCTGCCTGGAATTCTGGTGGCGCCTGCTGAACACTGCTTTAATGCCGGAGGCTCCTGTCATTCTGTTGGTGGGTTAGAAGTTGGAGGGACAGAATATGGATCCTGTGGCACAGCTTTGGGAAACTGGAGAAGATAGGTTATGTGGTTTTAGGGTCATTGAAAACCTCAGATTTGTAGCAGCATTGAGCAGGCAGAGTAGATGTTCACATTTCCAAACCTTTGTTTCATTAGATGGTCTAGAATGGTCTAGAAAATAATAAATGTCTGTGAAGGAAGACACATCACAAAAGAACACTGTTTGGATTCTAATTGAAGCCAGTAGCCTAAAAGCATAGAGAAGCCATCCAAGACCCACAGCATTACTTCAAAGCCTCAGTTCAGTTGATGCTGTCATATACAGTGAAATGTATATAATCTTCCCCTGTTTTTATCAGAAATAGCTGGATTGCATTATGAAAGTCAGAAGACCCAGGTTATTAATACAGTGCAGGCAAACTGGATAAAAGCCTGCAGAAGCCTCTGTCTTCTTCCACAGTCATCAAATGACCTCACTGTGGTTTTGACTCCACTGGTGTTCACAGGAACAGATTCCCAAGTTTTCTCTTAGAGGATAGTTGTCCCATGATTAAAACATCTACATGTCTTTCAGGGTCTCGGTCTTCATGGTTTAAGCCAATTTTGGTAAACTTGCCACTTTTCCTTCTAAAAAAAAAAAAAAAAAAAAAAAAAGCTAGAGCTGTTCCTGGAATATACTATGACTTCATGTCGGCAAGAGGTGCCAGCATGTACATGGAATGGAAGAGCAGCAAGAAAAATGGCTTTTGCAGCTTGGGTGGTATTTCCTACATGAGAAACATAATTTTTTTCTGCCTGCCAAGTTATTGTACTCAGGCTCCAAATCTGTGTTTTGTATACAGAGAAGGGGTAAGAATTGCATGTGTGTGAACTTGTGTTTCTGCCTTCATCCTGCCTGATCAACATGTGTATGCCTGAGTATGTGAATAGGCATGCTATCACACGATTTAGTCCCAGGATACATGAACACATGCTCATGCTCTTCATCACAGATCTGCAGACTTCCTAGCATGATGCTGTGCATGCACGTCATTGTACAAACCCACAACCACATCCAACTCTCTCTTCTTCTAAACAGTGGGAACAGACACTTTTTATTTTGAGCAGAAGTCATGTATCTGGGACCTTAAACATACTTTAATTTTTTTGCTGTTTTTAAAAATCCTTACTCAGCTGCTGTGTTGTGAAATGTGGCTCTATGAGAATCTCCTGACTGTGAAACATGAGGATTTTTTTTTTTTTCTTCTTTGCTGGTCAGCAATGGGATTTTGTGACCTCCAGTTGAAATCTGTACAGTACATCTTGTATGTGTGCATTAGTGAGGCAGCACAGTGCCTCCAGGAAATGCATTCTTTTGCAGTGGGCCATATGGGTAGCTTTGCATTTTTATAATGAAGATGAGAAGATAAGGCTTGTTGCTTGCTCTTTTTCCTTTCTTAAAACTCTATTGCGTTTTTTCCCTGCATATTGTTGAGGCATCCTAAAAGCGTGCCTGAGATAAAGGAGAGCTTAGCCCCTTAACCAGCATTTGCAACAGATGGCTAGATGTTTTTGAGGTGGCTCCCCTGTTTAGAAAGACTAGTTTTTCAGTCTTGGCTATTGTTAAAAAAAATTAAAAGCAAACATACCAGCATAACCTAAACAGGTAGGCAGTTGGAGACTTAAATAGTTTTAAACCGTATCAAGATGGGGCTAAAGCAATTATATATATAAAAAAAGTAGTCTTCTATCCAAGTGCATGCAGGCACTCGTCCTGTGTTTCTGGCATGCAGAGATTTTAGGTTATCAACATAAAAATTATAAGCTTCTATTGCTTTAGATAAAGGAGTAATTTGGCTAGTTACTTCTTCCTACTCGAATCCAGGTGGTGGAGAGAGAGAAATGTTCATGTGCTAAGCCATTATGTTTCAATAGGAAATGGGGAGCTGATGTGGAAACTTGGATAGTCTTCCTCAAACTCAGGGGAAATAATTAGTACTGTAATAGTGCAGAACACTGTTTCTGGCCTGTATCTTACAGATATTATCCACTGTTACTTAAAGTTAGGCAAAAAGACTACTCCATAGTGGATGATAGAAAGGATCATGCTATACCAATTTTGAGAGGAAAAAATCCGAGACGTTTGCTGCTGCTTCTAAAATCTTGCCTGACAACCAGCTTCCCATCTTAATGTAATTTGGAGACCACATTTGTTCTTTGATCATTATTTCAGCCCACTTTCATTCTTTCTCCAGATACTTTCTCCATGGAGGAACTTCTGCCCCAAAACTAAGTCAGGCTCTCAGCCTCCCACTTGAAGTTGACTGTTAACAATAACTAAATAAAAACCTTCATTATTTCTATATCCTTGCTCTCCCATCCATGTCCAAAATAGTATTTTGCTGTCTTTGTACTTACAGGAGAAATGCTTAAATGTATCTCTAGCTACCTGGAAAAATGAGCTTTCTGTGGCTGCACTCCTCACCCCCACCCTTTTTTTTTTTTTTCCAGTTTTATAAAGGAAATCTTTTCAAACTGTGCATTAAGTGAACACAGAAAACCAGAACTTCTAGTTCTCTAGGACATCCCTGTTTTCCTCATTGAGAGATTTTATTACAGTTGATAATCCAGGACATTTCTCAAGACATATTCACAAGTTACTTGTACAGCCAAGTACAATGTTCTTTTCTGTGTTTTCTTTAACCCCTCCCTGGTTCCATTGTACCTTCTTTTCCTTCTGACTGCGGTTGGGCCCTATATTTCAGGACCTTGCATTGGCTGCAACTTCAACAGAAATCAATATGAAATTGGTACAGAAGCAGCAAGGTTAGAAAGTCCTGTTACAGTAGCAAAATGTAGCAGTTTAACAATTGTTGTGCCAAGAAGGACCAAATAATAATTTCAGCTGGAATCTCGTCTCTAATGGAAGCCAATGCATACTCCTCTGCATTCCTTGCGTAAGTAACTTGCCAGTTACAAGGGTAACTGTCCCTGCTCTCAACTTGTGATCTATTTACATCTTGAAGAATAATGACTTTGGCAAGGAAAATAGAAAAGCATTATGCTCAGGAAAGGATGAGCTAAACTTCATTGTCTTCATCCTATAAAATCACAGTTTAAGATTCCCATTTTCTCTTACTTATTGGTAGAGATAGTGTTTCTTTTCCTGTGTCCTGGAGCCATTCAGCACAGTTCCAGTCTAAGAAAACATCTCCCATTTTTACTTTTTTATCTTACCCACCCCCTCAATTAAGAAGTGGTGGAGGGGATTTATGCTTTCTGACTCGTCAGAGGTTAGCTTACATCCTGAAGGTTACAAATACACTTTTTCATAGGCTTTTATGCTAGTTACAGTGTCTTTCTCATATTTCCCACTGTATATCCATACTGCATACAGGATTTATTTAACCCTGGAAATACTTGTCTGTGGTGGAGATCAAACAGTTTGTACCAGGCACAGTGAAGGACCTTACCTGCTGTTTCTGAGAGAAGAAACTACTTCATTACTAAGTGAAACTGCATGGGATTCAGAAGACTAATACCAGAGTGCTTACGTTTGTTCAAAAGTAGAGGAAGAGACTGTATCTTTCTCAAAACATTGAATAGGGATTATGATCAGCCTGGAAAAAAGAGAATTGCCTTAATAGGTCAAAAAGAAAGTCACTGGGTTCAAGTAGTGTTCATGGGAACAAAGTAATGGCATCATAAAAATTAGTGGGAATTGTACCTGGTAGTTGGGTCTTAATGACTTGTACACAATTTTGAGTCAAGCGTTTTGCTCATTTACATGTTGCATCCCGCTGGGAGGCCAAGGGCACCTTTGAAATACCAAGAAAATCCTGCTGAAGGCAAACATGTTCGTACTGCTGCAACTGAGCAAAGAACTTGGCCAGAGGCATCAAACTTGTAGCTATTTCTTAGCTTTGTGGTAATGTAGATGTTTTCTGGTTGCCTCAGTCACAAACACTTACTAGACTGGGAGGAAAATTATATTTGAACAGGATTCCTAAATGTTTTCCCTGCGTTATTTGAGAGTCTTAGCTATCCAGAGCTAATCAGCTGCAATTTGCTAATCTACCAGTGAGCTGGATCCACCAATTTGCTAAACTGTAGAAAGAAGTCTTGTGGTGAAGCCGGTATCCTGCACGTTCAAGATGGTGTTGCACTTACACAAAGGCAGGAGACTTTTTAGAAGCATACAAATACAAAGAATTTCATTCTAGTGTGGTGGAGTGTTTTTTTTTTTATTATTTATTTTCTCCCTTTCAGCTCACTGCTTTACCCCAATCCCCTGCCTCTGAAAGGAAAAAAAAATAATAAAAACAACCAACAGAACCCTGACTTGGCTGCTTGCATCTTGGTTTTCCTTTCACATTTAGAAACTGTAGTGCCCCATGCTAAAAGCCTTGCTACTTTCTTTACTACCACACCATTACACATATTACTGGGTGAACTGGGTGAGTGAATTACTGGTTACAACTGTAACCTGTTGCAGCAATGGACAAATTCTGGGGTTTGGGGAAGGTCATGAGAAGGCACTTGGGGTGGCAAACTTTCTTTGCTGCGGTTCAGTATAGTGGATGTGATAATTGTCCCTTCTGGATTCTTCCATGAAAAATAATGAAACAATGAAGAAAAAAAAATAGAAAAGAAAAAAAAAGATGAGCTTTCTGCATTACCTGGTTAAATTAAATGAAACTGCTGTTCCAAAAATGGAGCGGATATTGAAAGTAGAACATTTCTGTTTGTCTACATATCCTGCTTTCAATAGCTGATTTCTAATTATGTTTCTTTATCTGTGAAATAGGCGAAAGAGAACTTTCTTAAGCTATGACCTGTGACTAAATTCACTGATGCTAGTAAAGCATTTACTGATCCTTGGGTAAGGAGGGTCAAGTGGAAAGCTTGATCCAGAATTTGAGTGGTTATGAAACATGATTTGATGAAGTGTCTTTGGCTGTTAAGAGGTATCTTCTGGCTTTTTGTAGACGGGAATCAGAAAAAGAAAAAAAAAAATTATGCCATGCAGTGACAGCTCTGTTTCCACCTCTATGAGGGATAGTGAACGAAAAGTTGTTAGGTGCAAATCTGCAGTTTTTGTACTGCAAGAGTTCAGGTTTGATGATCATAACGATCTGTTCTGACCTTTGTCTTACAGGGATATCTTTCTATTGGGTCCCAGGGGATGTGGGATGTGCATTTATCCATAAAGCTTAGAGCCAAAATAATGTATGAAACAAATCATCTCCTTGAACATTAGTGAGAACAACACTTGCAGGGGGCCTTTAGGCTAGACTTGAGGAGGGAAAATGGACTTTTGCAAGGGGGTCTAATCCAGAAGGAGGAAATACAGCCATTTTCCTGTGCCTGGCTTTCCTCTGCCATCTGCATACAGTGTTTAGACTGTTGGAATGGAGGACCTTGTGGTATAAACCCTTGTGTGTATAGATATTGCAACCAATAAGTAGCAGTGATAGTCTGGTTTGGTAAGCTTGGTGTCTAGTACTTTGTATAAACTGAATTTGTTCATCCCGTTATCCACTTGTTCATTGTGATGCCTTTCTCGGTGGTCCAGTACTAGCAGTGTTTTGGGAAGGTATTGCTATAACTATGTGATCATAATCATTGCGTTCAAAGGCAAACTCACCCCTCTGAGGTGAATGATGGCTGTACTTGCGAGCATAGAGCAAGCATAGGAGGATATATTTAAGGTCAGAGTATTTCTGACACTTTATCTAGGCTTGATGCCTGGCCATAGAAGATGTTGCCAGTGCAGATTTTACTGTTATTCTTTGTAGTTAAGCTTCAACGAAGAGCAAAAGGAGAAGCTGCCACTGCTCCAAGGACCTTTCAATATAAATAAGCTGAGGATCTGATACAGGAGAATTTGTGGGAACAGTACTAGTTTCAGAAGCACGAATAGGTCTGGCATTGTCTTTTATGCTATAGATGTTAACACTGTTTTACCACTTGGAGGGGGAAAGGTCTAGTATTTCACGAGTCTTGTCCAGGTGAGATTTCAAGCTGGGCAAGGTATTATTGTGAGTTCTCCAAACACTTTCTATCTAAAAAGACTGTCCTGCTGCATAACTGTTTGAACATACTGCTTTGGTGGGACAGAGTGTGTAGCTCTGAGGTAGTTGGTTTAGGATGTCTGCAGCAATGAGCTTTTGAATTGTCTCAGTACCTGTCAGTGGTGATCAATCCAGAATTTCAGTGGTTAGCATGAAAGCATATGGTACAAAAAGAAAATGAACTGCTGTAACATTTGAACCTGCACTCCTGTAGAAGAATCCATCAAAGGAGTGTTTGTGTGATGCCTTGTGTAGGGTGGCTAGAAAGTATTTAAATAAGGAATATTTCCATTTGAAAACTAAGAGAAATACAGGGAAGGGAGCCAGATGTAGTTTCTGCTAACACTTTCTGAGCAACAGTGAATCCAGCTGCAGTTTTCTTAACACTATCTGCCATTGCATTTCAAGAAATGAAAGGGTCCTGGGCCACTATAGTTGTTCCAACACATATAATCTAACTGAGAGGAAAAAATGTTCTGGTTTACTCAGTCATTGCATAGACTTCTGGTCCATCTATGTTTGCCTGTGTGTCTACTCACGTACCACCATATAGTGCTGGTTTTGGACAGTTTATTCTATTTGGTGTTCTCCTCTGCAAAATCTCAGTTCATAAAACAAGCTGAAGAATGTTATCAAGGGATGCTTCTCTGGCAGCTGTGTGATATGCTGCTATCTTGCATGTGAGGAATATGCACAGAGTCCTCCAAAGTTTGTGTAGACAGAACCCATGTGCCTTGTGAAGACACAGGGGAATTATGTTTTAAGCCTCACTTTCCAGGAAAAGTAGGATCTAAGTCCAGGCTTGACTTCTGCCTTGCTGACTTTAGGTTCCCCTTATGGCTTTCATCCTTATAATAGTTAAAGGAGATCTTAACTGGAAGTTTTTGTCTGTCATTATTAAGCAGTTCCAGGGTAGAGCTAAAGGAGTTGTAGGCTGAGAGGAGAGGGAGGAAAATAGTATCCAGCAAGTATGGCAAAACACATTTTGGTTATAACACAATGTGTTTATTTTGTAATTGGACCAGAATACCAACAGATGTGTTCTTGGATGTCCTCTGTTCCGACCCAGACAAACATGGCACTAATCAGAAAACAGTGATAGGCGTTCTGTGTGCTACGTAAAAGTGCTTTTGAGTCGCTCTTCTGTTTACTTTGTATGAATCTAGCAATTGCAAAATCTCTTCCTGCGATCTTACAGAAAACTGGGGTTGGGTAGTCCAGGATTAATTGTTTAGAGAGCTGGAGAGAAGCACACATGGCCCTGGCACATGCATGTAAGATATATCTTAGAATGCTGCTGGCCACAGGAGTTTCTGTGGGTAAATAAGGTTTCTGTCTCAAGGGCTGTCCGTATGGCCCCTTTCACCAGCAGTAATTCCACTTAGATTAACTGCACAGCACAAATATGGGTCAAAGCCTGGATTGTTGGGAGAATGAGCTCCTGCTTGCAAACTGCTTCCCACAGAAGTACTCGTTGGTAGCTGAGATCATAGTGGTCACACTCCTCACAATAACCCACTTTGAAATGTATTTAGAGAGGGGTCTTGGCAGTCTGCTTGCTGCTTTTCCATACAAAGTGCAGGCCTTGGTTTGTAATCCCACTCAGCATGTCAAGGCATTTGCTGCTGGGCCATCATCTTCTCTGGCTTTTTGTTTAAGTCTGAAATAATCTTCAGAACCCCATTCCTTCTGATAATTCCTGTTTTTCTCAAATTCACTCATACTATTCAGAAAGAGAAATGCCTTTGACCCAGACCTGAGGAGGTGCTTTAAGTGCAGGGTACCCCACCTTAGAGTGGTTGCAAGTACAGGTTAGAGGCTAGAACCTGCCCATGCTGCAGTCAGTACAGAGGTAAGATTATTTCAGTGCCACTAGTCCTCCCATGTTTGTCCCTTCCTCTCTGCATAGACACATTTTTGACAGTTGGCTGGGTAAGTCATCACAACACAGAATACTCTGTCAATTGTACAAAAATGTGGGCTACGATGACTCATTAACATAGACATAGTTTTGATGTTAAGATGCTTACAGCTTGGTTAGCATAGGAGGTTTACGTGCCTGTTTCTGGGGCTAATACTGCAGTACGGAAATAGGGGATACAGTGAAATTTCAGTCACTGGAGCTAAGGGCTTTGTGGACAAAGAATGCAGGCAGGTGTTTGCTTCTTGCCTCTGCTACCAACCTGAGTTTGGACAACTCTCACAATCACATTCTGCTTGCATCTACAGTGCCCCCCTCCTCCAACTTTGTAGATGAAAAAACATTATTTTTTGAGCAGCTTAAAATTAAAGTGGACAGAGCAAAGGTGGATGCAGTTTTGAGTAGGTGGTGAATCCCTCACCTTTTTCCTGGCCTTGTGGTTTGTAACAGTGTGAAACTTCATCCCATCCTCTGCCCCCTTTCATTTGGTAATACAAGGCAGGGTGTCCACCATGGATGTGCACAGGTGTCAGTGGGCTTTGGCATCCTACCTTCTAAGCAGCACAGACACAGAAGCCAACATACCTGAGGAAGTTTTGTTTACTTTAGTACATGCAGAAATGATGATGGCTGCTTGTGCTGCATGGAGTCACACTTGCAAAGAGATTCCTAGCAGCTGTTAGAAATTGGGTATAGAGAGTTGTTATAAAAATCTTAGTAGTCTGCGTGGCATAGAAGATGAGTGGTCTTATAAAATTATGTATTTCCTATGCGTGGTTGTAAAACACTTTGGGATCATTAAAACCCAAATATTTTGGGGTAGTTTTGTTTTGCTTTCTTTATGAGACTGCACTTTTTTTTGAAGTCTTCTACTGCTGTTTTGAGACCACCATACTAGGAACTTTCTTTAGTATTTTCCCATCTCTTTCTTCTTATGAATGCAGGAAGCACAAAATATTCTTCTGGCATTTAAACTGCAGTTATTTTGAGTGGCTCCAAACAGAGGGAAATGTGTTTCTGCGGTAGTTGCTGCAGAGAAAGAATTTTGCTGAAATGTCTCTTCCCCCACCACCCTTTGGTAGCTGCAGAAAAGAAGCCAGTGTTTGAGGCCCCAGCTCTGTGCATCTGCTGGATCAGTTTAGGCCAATTTCTCCCCCTCCCCCTTCCTCTCTTTCCATTAGCAAACTAGATATAAAACAGAAGCTATTGGGTAAATAGGAAAAATGTGTAGCAGAGGAAGCCCTTGTGATTAGGGAGCTGTTAACCAGTTATTTCATGTCCGGCTTTCAGTGTATTTATAAAAATGATGCTATTCAGTGACACGTCGAATTACTATAAATGGCATTGGCTCAGTTTCTTTCTCATGGAAGCCAACTTCCACTTTATTTTTAAACTGGGCCCACTGATTATTTTTAAAGTTAGTTTGTCAAAGATGCTAAAGTGGCAGGAAAAGTGTGGGCAATTTACATCAAATTTGCTCACACCCTGTCTTGCTGTGCACTTGAGTCCTGTGGAAGCACGTTGAGAGAGAACAGCTTGGTCAGTGTCTGTCCATTTGCTGCTTGGCGGTTCTGAGAAGATGGCTGATTGATGTGATTAGTGGCAGCTGCACTGTTTGGTTTTGTGATGTGGAAGCTTGTCCATTAGGAGCTGGTCCAAAAGCCAGTAAACTCCTCCTCCCTTTTTTTCCCCCCATTGATCGCCAGCAGCCGTCACATCGTTACATGCATTTATAACGTCCTTGTTGAGACTTCACTGTGTGCACATGGTTTAAATCAACGGCTTCCCAAATAGGGGGAGCAAAAGCACCAGTACTCCCTACCTGCCTCCAACAACGCACTTGTAAACTTCAGGGACAGGGAGAAAGAAAAATACAGTTCATGGAAAAGTGCCAGGGGGTTCTGAGTCTACAGTTCACACCATGCTTTGGACAAAGAGGTGAGTCTTGCATCATGTTCTAAATATGGTGAGCCTTAGGCTTCCAAATGTTCCTTCTGGAATAATTTCACAGAACAGAAAGTGTTCTGCGTGGCATTGTGGCACCTGAAGCAGATTCTGAAAGCTACCTTTCTCAGAGGGAGGCATCTAGCAGGTCTAATCCACTTGAATGGTGGCTAATAACTGACACCTAGAAGCGGGTAAGGACACCATTGCAAGCCTGAGGCACAAGTCTTATCTCCCTTGCTTTATTTAGGGAGCAGACTGCAGCTCTCATCACACTTGCTGGAGTTTCCAGATAGCCTTCGGGGCTACCACTCTTAGGAAATGAGATACCTGTGGGACTAAACCAGTCCTGGGTGGCAATTTGGAGAAGAGAATCTTATGCAAGTACTAGGGAGATATTTCCATGCCAGTTCAATCCCAAACAGCAAGCATTCATTCCAACAGCACAGTCTTCTAGTTTCCAATTATAGTCCTTCAAGTGTCAATACCTGTACAGTAGCTACTGCACATAAAATGGCAACATTTGAAATCTAGATTGAACTGATAACTCAACAAAATGTTGTCCAGTAGGGTGTTTTTGTACTGGGACAAATCGAGTATATGTTTGGTATATCTTCCACTTCTTTCTTTTCTCTGATTCTGAGAGATCCAGTGCCTCACAGAAAATGTTGCTTGCAGAGCATTTAGCCTGTCCTTGGTAGCCATGCAGTTTTGTGTGTCTCAAGATCCTTCTTTATAATGTTTACATTTAATATTCTGATTGGAATGGAGAAGCCAGCTTTTGTTTGTACATTTCTAGGGTAAGAACTAGAGAGTTTTTAATCATACCACAGAACAGCCTATTTGCTAACAGACTGTTTTGTAGTCTGGAAATTCTATAACCTACTTAAAAAAAGGTCTCTCTTGGCTGAGATTTAATAGCAGATGCATTTGTAATATCTCCTCATTATTCAAGTATTGCTATTTAAGTAGTTGAAATGTAATTAAGAATAATAAAAATGAAATAATTTTGACTTATTGTTAGTTTTACTGCTACTGTCGTTGAAAATGGAATTTAGTCCTTACAATCCTCTAACCAGGAAATTACTTTGCCTTGTCCGTGTCTCAATTTTGTCATCTGCCGGATGGAGGAATGATTATGTTGCTTTGAAATTCTGTTTACTAAAGAAATCAAATCCTTTTTGTGATCCAGTACCCCTTCCTTGCTTGTTGTATTAATTTGCTTACTTGCTAGTTCCCTTAATTTAGTAGCTTCACAATTGTACAGACCCTTTCAGTGTGTCCACTAGTTGCATGGACTGACTTTGGTTAGGTAAAGGGAGTATAAGTAAGAGGAAAGATGATAAAATATTAAGTCAAACTATACTCAGTTCAGCATCCTGCTCGCAGCCCAACATGGTTGGGCTGGAATCCTGCTGATGGAATGTCCTGACATTATGGTGTTTATTCCCACCACAGCCCTGAAATGTAAACAGGACATCGTTGGATGCTACTCCAAGGGGCAGGAAATGGCTGAGAATCCTGGACTCTTGAGCTATTGGTGGGACACAAGGAAGTGAATTTTACAGAAGGATTGG
The DNA here is from genome assembly GCA_035590215.1 of Microhierax caerulescens. Classification (NCBI taxonomy): domain Eukaryota; kingdom Metazoa; phylum Chordata; class Aves; order Falconiformes; family Falconidae; genus Microhierax; species Microhierax caerulescens. The sequence continues at coordinate 14,789,487 of JAVJGJ010000032.1, forward strand.
CATATAGTACCAGCAGTGCACTGGACCATGCATCAGAGGGGGCCTTTTCAGGAAGGGTGTTGATGTACGTTTACAGGGAGAAACAAAACATAGCACTAGTTTCAAAAGAAGTGTATTAATATATGCAGCAACTTGCAGGACATCTGAAGGGTTAGGGTGCTCTGTGCATCCCATCCTAACAGTTTGGAAGATATAGAGTTTGCCTTGAGCTTGAAATGTATACAGAGTAAACGGTGGATTATCACTGTGGTATTTATTTTCACCTGTGCCTTATAATGAAAGAGTGAATTCAGTTGGGGAGCATGAAAGTGGCAGAAATGGTGCCACATAGCATCTCTTGCTCCAGCCCTAAAACCCAGAGGGCATAGATGGGAGGTAGCACAGTCAAGGAAGTGTTGGTTTAAGTGGGTTTATACATTAGAAAGCAGATGTGCTTCTCTTAGGCAGACCTAAATAAACTAACAGTGTGAGGATAGTATTGAATTTCCAGTCATGGCTCCCTCCCCCATGAAATGGAAAGGGGCATGTACAAGTTACATAGGATGGTGGCTGTTGTGCTGTGTTTGGGGAAGAGGGAGACGAGGTACAAAAAAGCTATCACCATGTGCTGCGGGGCACTTGAGACTCACATTGCTGGAAAGAGGGTTGCACCCAACTTTTATCCTACCAGAAAGACCTTGACTCTTCCGAGGAGCAGCTGCTAATGCCTTCTCTGTACTACTCCTTGCAGTAGCAAAGACAGAACTGTGTTGTAGTGAATATAAAGGGGGTCCTTCATTGAAGTTGCTAAATGCATACAGACCCTGTAATTCATACTGGCTCTCTAGCTTCCAGACTGGCTGACTGCTGCCTGAAACTGTCACACAAGATCTCCCTAAGTCTTGGTCTGGCGTCTGTAGCAAGAAAAGGATTGGGTAAAGAGAAAATGAATAATGTTTTCTGAGCTGTGAGTGTTGTGCACTGTTTCTTGTAGCAACTCTCCACATACTCTGCTGGATGCATTTTACAACAAGGCATAATTTTATGGTAGGCATCTTCTGTTTTTGTGAGCATCTTGCTGACATGGTTGCCCATGTTGATGCCTTGTGAACAAAGCACTCTGAATTATGCCTGTGCTATGCTTCTTGGGCTGGGTTTTCATCCGGATCTGAAATTGGAAATTTATTACTTGGAACTGGTTTTTAAAGGTGAAACTGACACCAGTTTCTTATTACTTACCAAGTCCTGAGGGCAGAGTTACATTCCTGACGATGCTGTAGGTGTTAATGATTTCATCAACTTGAGAAGCACAGAGCCCTGAACTCTCCTTTTGGCAGCTAGTAAAGAAGGGAAACTGACTTTCAAATATTTTGTTTTAAAAGTTGTTTGTTAGGGTTTTTTTATGGTGTTTACATTAGCAAACTGGAATTTGTGGGACAGACTTACAATTGGAACTAAGTAATTGTTGACTACTTGGTTCTTCGAAATCAAATTGATAGTAAAGCCCCAGTAGGCTGCTGAAACTGGTCTTGCCGAGCACCTCTAAAGTTGCAAAAGAACAAAAATCTGTGACTGGGCCTGCTGCGGGTGCAGGCCTAAGAGTTTCATTTGCTTGGTATGTTTTTTGTGCCTCAAAATAATCAGGAAGGATACTATTATGCAGATCCCAAGATTTTTTCTATATTGCTTTCAGTTGCATGCAAATAGCTCAAAAACCTTGCTCTAAATCAGGAGAGATTCCAGGATGTGGGTTTTTTGTTTTGTATTTAGAAAAGCTTCTGTCTTGTGTCATGCAGGAAGATGGCATTGTGAACAAGGACCAGGATTTAACATCAGAATTAACTGGCATTACTCTGGGCTCTGCCACTTAATTGCCTTATGATCTTAAGCAGACCATCATTTTCTTCATACCTGTATTGTGATATCCTTGTGTCTTGCTAGGTTGCCTTGAAACATAACTTCTTTTGTTTTAAACTTGAGTAACCCTTTTGATCCAAGAGCTAGCTGTTTTTCAAGTGACTGTTGCACATGTGATGGACTGCTGCAGAGGTAGTAAATAGAAGGTACAAAATTTAACATGGATTAATCCCGGATATTGATGGATGAGACTCAAAAGCTTATCCTGTAATTATTTATAGAGGTGCTTAAAAGGTGACTTGTTGATCACCATTTATAATTAGCTAGAGAACATTTGGCGATAGCATTCTTCAATAGCTAGGAAAAGTAAGTCAGGGTCCAGACTCTGGCAATTGAAACTTGGCAGATGAAGCACAAGTTTCTAAAGTGAGAGACAGTTAACTGAGGGTTGTGGTACACTTTCTACTGCTGGAAATCTTTAAGTCAAATAAGATGCCCATTGAAAAGCTATATTCTTCTTCAGGCAGGAATTAATTTATGGCAGTCCTGTGGCTTGTGCTATGAATGAGGTCAGACTAGCTGATCGGTACAACCCTTTCAGGTTTATGGTCCATAGCTTGTCTGTCAGATTTGTGATTATATGTCTCACTGAGGCCAGTGGAAGCCAAATAAACCTGAGGCAAGTTTTACACTGCCCTCTATCACATTTTTCATGCTCCCAGCCTGTGTTTACTTGTTGCCCTGATAACATGTAGAAATATCTTCCTGCATTGCTTTTATCTTCTTCTCACTGCACAGTGTCACTTAAATATGTTCCAATCTGCAGTACCTTCCACATGTGCCTTAAAATTGTGGTATGGTTGGGGTCTTGTTGCTTTGCTTGGCTTTTTGAAATAAGAATTGGAAAGTTAGAAGGTTTGAGCAGATCTAAAAGGCAGCATATCTAGTTGTGGACACAGCTGGACATTCTTGCTCTGCTGTCCCTTTGGCAATGATTGATACAAGGCATTCATACGCATTTGTATTTATGATTTTTTAAAATCTGTTTTCCCCAAGTATTGTACCATTCAAAATTGCTCAGCAAAAGAAGGCATCCTTGACTGCTGAGTTACTGTTCATGCTTCACACACTTGTCTAGAAAGATAGATGGAGATTCCACTGTTACTTTCCCCCATGTACATTAAGGCAGAAGGCACCTAGACAAGCTGGTCTTGTTTATTTGTGTCTCCTACTACTGTGCTATAGTACCTGTTCAGAGTGGATGAGACAGCTCAGGGGTAAAGTAGAATCCATATTCCTGACCAAACTAGCAGCTACATGATTGCTGTTGCTGAAGAACCAGAGCTGGTAATAGCCTACAGGTGTTGAAGTGGGTGAGCACTTGGCTGTTTGAGTTGACTGTTCTGAGAAGACAGACGAGATCATGGTAAGTGTTCATCTCCCTTACTGACACTGGTGGTTAGACTTTTGAAAGAGCTCAGTGTGTCTCAAGCAAATTTTTCCATTAAGATTTTTCCATGAAAAAGTCTCTTCTCAGAATTGCCAAATTTTGAAGAAAACATAGATTTTCCAAGATGCATTCACATTCTTATGAGAGCTGGATATTTCAAAATTTGTGATAAATCACAGAAGAAACATGTATTTATTTGTAACTGTTTCCTTCTTCCCTTTTTTTTGTGCTGTTGAATGCTGCACATTCAATGGTGATAGATTTTTCTAAATTCTTTTCCTTACTCTATTTATTTCTTTTGGGTTCAGTAGAAGGGGAAAAGATATTGGTGAAAGACGAAATTTGCCTCCTGTTCTGCACTGAAATGGAAGCTGGATAGTTTTGTGAAAGTCTGCTCTTGATTGCAAGGGCCAGACACTCTTTAAAATCAAATTGTAATTATTGTCATTCAAGTGTGTCTTGTACACGCATGGCAGGTAAAGTTTCTGGATTATATGTATAATCCTCTTCCTGCAAGCAGCTGTGCTGAAGAAGGTTAGGCTGCAGAGCAGACTGGTAAGATCAGTGCATTTAGAGAAAGAATTTCCTGCGTTTCCTCTGAATAGTAAAATGTCCCTTTTATGGTGTGCAGTTGAACAGGAAAAGCATCAACTAATTGAGATGTTCTCTTCAATTAATCCCTGTTTTGAATGAATGCCCTGAAGGGCCATATACAACTTGGAGAGGCCAAGGCTAGATGTCTTTTCAGGCGTCATTTCAGGTAAGCCTTTAGAACTGTTTTGTACCGAATCCTTCTTACTCTTCAAGGAATAATTCTATGAAGCTACAGCTCAAACATGGCTGGATAAGCTCAGCTACTGCATGTGATGGGCCCGGCCCAAGGGAAGTTGGGCAATTTTGCTGGAAGGAATCTTACTCGCGGCATCTCCTGGGTGTAGTCTAGCAGGCGAGTGCCCTGGAGAGACCAGGCAGCTGCATGGTAAAGGATTGCCTGAAGAAAGGTAACACCTGGCTCATAGTCCCTGGGGTCTTCGTTGCTTTTCTGGCATAGGGGTGAAAGCAGCCCTGTTTTAGGATAACCTGAAATGTAAGGATTGCTTTTGTTTTTTCACTGTCTTTTATGTCTTTAGAGATAAAAATCAAGTTGTCTTGAGGGGAAGCCCTTCTAATTTTGAAATGGTTATGAAAAACAATTTTCATGGTTCACCAAAGGGCTCTGTTGGAAACTTATCTGACAGATAATGTATGCGGTGCAGGAGAGTGGCAAGTCAGGGCCAAGTGCACGCTCGCTTGGTGCATGATGTTTTGGTGAATGAGAGAGTGTGTGTGGTTGCGGGATCCCATGGGGAGTGTCTTTATCTGCAGCACCAGTGCACTGGTGTGGGAGTTAGTAGCCTTTCCTGCAGACTGGCTGGAAGGAGGTGTGCAGTACCTGGTATGCTATGGGAGAGCCACAGGCAAGAGAATAAAGTTAGAAAGTAATACAGGAGAGAGTGTGAGGGAGTGAAGATGAACTGCTTGCTACTGGAAAGCTGTCACTTTCAGCATCATGGTCTCTCTAGCCAGGTTTCTGTGGAGACAGTCGCTAGTACATAAACTGTCAGATGTTTGGGGAACTACATGCTGTTGAGCAGGAAATTGTTCAGATTCCTTATCTTCCACACAACAAGCTCAGGAGAAGTTCTGCCAGAAAGCTTGCACCCAGGCCTCAGGGAACAGGGCTTGACCTCTGGGAAAGGGTTTTTTCTGGGGTTTTGCTTACAAAACCTGAATTCAACTACTTTCTAAACATTTGCCCCAAAAGCTTCTGAAGAGCAAATACTAGATGGTAGCGGTTAGCAGTCCTGCTGTGGCTAAAATACTATCCTGTTCCCACAGAAAAGAGTGGTCAAACATCCACTGACTTCAGTGCAAGGAGCTGAGGCATACAGAGGGAACAATTCTGCAAAGATCTAAGCTTCTGAAGAATTCAAATCCAGACCCAAGGTTGTTTGTTTTTAGGGGTTGGGGTTTTTGTTTTGTTTGTTTGTTTGTTTGTTTTTGTTGGTTTTTTTTTTTTTTTTTAGTTTGGATCATCTCTTGTTATGAAGACTTATTCCCAAGTAGTGAAGTAATAAGACTAGATTAGTATGTCTAGGGAATGTCTTGGAGCAAGCCAGTGCAATAACAATGATCTTACTTTACCTGGTACGGGAACTAGTAGATGTAAAAGTCCATTGTATTTGTCACTGTCACTGCCTGTGTTAATGCAGGGATAGTGCCTACACTGTGGATGGTACTAGAACTGAGAAACAGTAGTCTCGTAAATGTTACCAATCAAGAGCTTTTCTTTAACCCTGCCTCTATTTGTTACCTCCTCTGGGGAACGCCAGCTTTTAATGTTAATAACATTTTTGTAGTTAAACTTTGATAAGCATTGCCAGTCAAGAGATTATATTTAAGGCTGCTTCTATTGGTATTAAATTGTCTAGGGATTCACAGCTTCTAATGTTAATGACAAAATTGTGTTGTTGTTAACATTTGGTTTTGAGAAAGGATGGGGAAGATACCTAATACAGTGGACTAATAGTCTGTGAAGACTCACCTTCTACAAATATGAGGAGTTTTGTTTGTTTGTTTGTTTTTTCTGATTGACACCCTGTCTGTGAATTTTTGTGGTGTGAGAACCTGTAATGAGGTTGACATACAGAAGAATGTACTGGTGTTTTTTATTTCTAATATACCTCTTCAATGTATGGATCTCTTTTTCTGCAGCTTGTTCTTTTCTGTCATTATCGGGTGTTGGCTCAAGAGAGAATTTCTGCAACATTCCCTCATTATGCAACTAGTCTAGATCTGTACACAGAAGTAAGTCCCTTAAATACTCACATAGAGCAGGGCTTTGCTAGTAAGAGAACTTCTAAGAAATTTGGCTCTTTGCTTAAGAAAGGTGCACTTTTTTTTAGCAATGACCAGTGAGAGAGCACGAGGTAATAGGCACAAATTGAAGCACAGGGAATTCCATCTGAACACAAACTTTTTTTCTCCTTCAGGGTGGTTGAACACTGGCACAGGTTGCCCAGAGAAGTTATGACTTTGTCCTTGGAAATACTTAACACCCACATTGACACAGTCCTGGGCAACTTGCCTTAGCTAGCCCTGCTTGAGCAGGGGAGGTGGACTAGACAGTCTTGAGAGGCCACTTCCAACCTCAACTGCTGAGGTCAATATTGCAACATTTTTCTTAAGAGCTGCCTGGCCCAGCCATATTTCTAAAGTAGCAGTGATATATTCTTACATCCAGTCTGTGAATCACTTCCTAGTGCTTTCCCTTTCCTCAGCTCCACAAGGTGTGTGGTGTGTGTCTTTTTGGCTTTTGATCATGTGAAAGTTTTCAGCATGTGGCTTATTATGGGGCCATGAAGTTGGGCCTTCCCTGGAAAAGGTTATTGCTAGTATATGTTGCTTCTAAGTGTCCTCTTTAACCCTTGTTGCAGACTGAAATGATAACTTTTTCTTAAAGGGGATATTTTGACTCATCATTTCACACTTTCCTTTTCTTTCTCTTTTTTTTCTTTCCCTCTACGAGTTGCTCAGAATTCATCTATCACTTTCTGAATGAAAGGTGCATCATGGTTCACCCCATTGCTACCTGCTCCAAGAGTTGTTCAGTCTTCCTCTTAAAGAAAACCTGTCAGATCTTTCTTGTCAACCTGGCAATTGTCTGGTTTTAGTTTTTCAATGGAGTGTTTGCAAAGAAAGAAAACTCTCTTTATAAGTGCATGAAAGAAGCACTGTTCCTTGAGAAAGACACATACATTTTCTTCAGTGAGGCTAAAGGCAATGTTTTAATTTCATCTTCCCTTCAACCTTCCCCCCACCTCCATCCCTTTTCTTCCATATATTTCATATAGATTAGCCTCTACTGTCTGGTAAAATAATGTGGACTTGTAACTTTTTTTACCTTCCAGAGATGGACAGAATAAAACGTGTGGTTTGGGATTCTAATGCCCACTTAATGGAAAAATATGGATTGAAGTATAAAATGGGGCATTAAAGCCATGTGAGATGGAGTTCTTTGTGTGTAAAACCATTGTGGGGTGTAATGCTTGAGGGAACCATAACCTTTGTCTTATCTCACTTGGGCTTTGAGGGGACCAAGATACTCCAGGTATTCTGCTTAGCTCGGTTCAAAACTCTAAACTTGCATCCCCACCAACTTTTAGATCTGGTGAGCCAAAGCATTTAGTCACCTTTGCAGCTTTATACAGATGTTCTCCCCACGTATGGCTTGGAAAAGTGCATTGTTGAAGGAAGGTATGTCATAGCACGGCCAAGCTAGGAGAGGACTCAGTATGGAAGGATGTACATACACATCATTATTCTTTTCTGCACTGGATAAATTCAGCTTTTTTTCAGGAGTGTTGCGATGCCAGTGGTATGGAGACAGAAAAAGAGGCCTGGACCTTTGAGTGGGACTTTTTAAAGGAAAATTTTAGCACTGTGACCCTAGTGGGACTGTGCATCCAAAATGTTGGAGGAAAGCCACAAAACAAACCGGCAGAAAATAAACTTGCTGTACATGTTTTCGTACTTACATCCCCAGCCACTTTTGGTGTGTTTATCAAAACATTGTGGGGTTTTGGGTCTGTCTGGAAACAAGAACAAGGAAATGAGATATATGTATGTGTATATCTATCTATCTATATGTATATATGTGGATCATAGTAAAGCTTTGTTTTAGGCCCTTTATCTTTAAATCTCCTTACTGAAGTACTTCCTTGGCTGGAAGATAGGAAAGAGGTATTGCAAAAACCTGTGCTCTCAATGTTCTAATAAAGCCAATGTAAAGGAATTCCTTCTAGCCAATTATTTCTGAGATGGGTTGCAAATTCTTTTACTTTTGCTTTATCTAGAGGGGACAGAGAGCTTGAACTGAAGTGGTATATTTGCTACAGTGGCAGTCAGTGGAGTTTGAAATAGGGGGAAAAAAGTCTGACTGAGGCTGTTTTCATTATTTTCAGATGGGAAGGAAGGAAGACTTGCATGAAAGATGTCTGTCTTTCTCTTTTATAACTGCATTGAGGTGTGCGTGTTTGGCTTTGTGACCCTGGAAACATTTAGTGTATAGAAACACCTTGCACTGAAAACAAGGGAGATGTGACAAAAGCAGTGAAGGAAGCTTAGAATTTTGACTCTTATTTCAACAGTTGAGCTTAAAGTTTATGTTCTACCAGCCACACCTGTAACCCATTTTTAACATTTAATCATGAGTTATTTGTGTGAGCTTAACTGACCAGCAGAACAGGAAGACATTGTTTTACTTTTCCTCAACAGACTGACAAGGACTTAGGTTTTGAATGCACGTATGTTTTTTGTAGATGGCTGATACTTAACAGCTTATATGGTTGTGGAGCTGAATGTCAGTGTGCTGGCATTAGTTTATTTCCATGCGGTTGTCTCAGAAGTGGCAGGCAGGTGAGAAGCATTTTGTTTGATGGGCTTCAAAGCTATATCTGATGAAGAGAATCTGCGTATAGAAGTAAGAAAAGAACATAAAATGTTCCTCTGAAGCGAACCAAGAGACATGCAGAATGCTGGCATATCCCAAGTTCTTCAATCAGTGGGGGAAAAAGTCTGTATTTAAAGTCACATTCCCCTGTATGTGTTGTGTTAGTTACCCCCTCCATAGTGCTGCTTACTTACTACTGCTCTGTGATGCATGGAGAATCTATGGGTGAGGAGGAACAGTGAGTAAACTACATCTAGGTATTTGCTGACAGTGGTGGTAGGGGTGCAGAATGGAGAGAGCTGAAGGTTGTTGCTTGTGCAGTGCATGATGCACAACCCTGCACTCTGGCACTAGCTGGTAAAGGTACAGAAGGTCTGCTCAAGACCCAGAGAGAAAGGGAAGCTTTGACTTTCTGCACAGCTGGAGGGCAGCTTCTGCTCAGTGTTGTCAGGAGCAATGATGACTCTGTCTTGTCTTTCTAATTGGAGGCAAGCTGGTTCAGCTCTTATAAGCAGCTTGGAAGAGTATTCCTGGGCCAGGAAGTTTTAAGGGAAAGTGTGGAAGTATAGCTGAAGCATAAAGCTATTGCTGACGTAGAGCATATGTTGCTTTTCTGATTCTGTAGTCAGGTGCTTCACAGAGTTAGGATTAAGGTTGAAAACTAAACCTTTTTTGAGCACGTCCACTTTGGCAAGAAGTCTGTGCAACATAAACCAAGTATACATATGCTTTCAGGTTCCAGTGTGAGATACTACCTCCAATTTAGATTTAGCTTTCTGCCTCACTGCGTTGCCTACTTCTTGAAGTGAAGAAAACTTTACAGCCCAATTGAAAAGGTGTTTTATCTTCAACCTAACCATTCATTTTAAATATCAGTTATTAAAAGAAGAAAGTTTCTCTATCAACTCTGCTTCTGGCACTATCAGATTTTCTTTCCTTTTTTTAATGGTAAGAGTTGCATGAGTGAATGCAGTTAAAAAGAAGTGTTCATACTGGCCCCTACTGAAGTCTGTATGTGACTTAGAATGTGTTCCCTGGGAGACAGGAAATGATTATTTGAATGCTTCAGCTTTGCTAAAATCTGCGCAAAAGGTCTTTGGAGAAAATGAAATATTTTGGGGACTAAATAAAATCTCAGGTACCCACCAGCCACAAATCCAGTGAGGGATATTTCACCAGAAATGAACTGAGTCTGAGTTCTGTTTGGAAGAGTCAGTCTCTTGTTCTATGATTGGAATTAATAGGACTCTGTTATACCCATGGAGAGGAAACTGTATATCAAATGTATGGAGGAATGAAAGGCTTCTGTAAAGTCTCCTAACTAATCCCAATAGTATGTTCACCCTGAAATTACTGCCTTGGTAAGGCAAACAGAATTTTGAGTATTCCTTCCAATATCCTTCTGAAGAGAAGAATAAAATGCTTCTTTTTTTCTGCCCCACCCCTCCCACCCCCACTTTTCTTTCTGTTCCTGATGACTTCATCTGCGTAAATATAATTCTGGGAGGATTCCCTGGCGAAGGTCTGAAATAAATAGCCTCACAGAATATAAGACCCGTAGTATATGATAAGAAATAGATTTCCTCTGGAGTGACCTCAGCCTAAATATTTGAAGAACTGAATACAAAGGCATAAATTTATGTTCTGGAATTAAGTATTGGCTGGGTGACCCACTGGCATTACCTCCACACCAAAGGCCTTCCAAGCACAAGACTTGCTGTAGTACTCCTACAGAGCACAATGTCCTTCCATCTAGAAAACTGATCTTTCCTCTTGCCCTTTGCTCCATTTTCCATGATAAGTGGTTTCCCTCTATCCAGTTATGTAGTGATGGAAGCTTAAATTTTGGTCACCAGAGAAACTCTTTCCAACTTAGAGAAATTCTTTCTTTGGTGGCAGAGATCAAATTTCCAAGATATTCTAAGTGTTGGTTTCTTTCTATTAAATAAACAAGAAAAAATTCTTCTCAAAGTAGATCCTGTCCGATGACTGAAATTTTTTAGTTTGGGTTTTGTTGTTGGTTCTTTTTTTTTTTCCATTTGGGCAATGTTATGTTTCATCCTCTTTTGCATAGAGGACAGTTTCTGAGATGCTATGAAAATCACTTATTTTGCAGGCACTTCCAGTGTGAGCAGCTTTCTGGGAAACAGGTAACTTGGTGGTTATCATGGGATTTGATGATTAAGAACTGTTTGCCATGTGGCCGTACTATTGTAATTTAAATGAAGAGAAGCTCTTAGTGTAGGAGTATTCCAGTAGATGCTGGAAATGTATCATGCAATATTGATATGGATGTGAAACATGCTCTAGGAATTAAGGAGAGTTAGTGCTGTTATTAGTAGGCCCTGTAGGAGATTATTTGTTTCCTTATCATGTGTGACCTCTTAAAAATGTAGAAAATTTTTGCCTGTGTTTGAAATCTCAGCATGAACAGGATATTCTAAGACCTTGTGGACTTGCTCCTGTCTAAAGAACCATTTTCTCAGAAATAAAACAATGTTCCTTAAAACTACTTCCCACTCCAACTCCCCTCTCTAGACTTGTGTTGCTGAATTTGTTTAATTCTGGGGTTATCCCAGTGGAGCTTTTTGTGATTAACAAGTGACAATACCTTAAACCCACACCTCAGGTTGTTTCCTGGACAGTAGTCATGCTTCTTACAGGCTGTGTTTGGCTGATGTTAGGGTATGGACAGAACCAGCACTGGGGAAGGAGTTACCCTGAAAAGTGTCTCAGTGGTGTGGACCCTGTGTTCGCATTATACATGTGCTAGTTATCTTCTTTTCAGAGACTTAGAGAGGGACCCACTTGTCTATACAATTTTCTCTGTTTTAAGCATTGCTAGGCACCACGGTAGTGTGGTGAACTCTTTGCTTGTAATAGGAATGACTGGGGAGAAAAAAAAAAAAAAAGTAAAACATGGGGATTCAGTAGTGACAGTGCCATTTTCATCTTATATTCACTGGTCCAACAGCCAATAATTAAAAATTAGTGACAGGTTGGCAACTTGCATGCAGATTGTTGGGTTACATGTACATATTTCTGCTTGGATTTGCCATCCTGTCCAAATACATAGTTGGTCTTGATGTTTCAGATTTTCTGTTATTTTGCAGTTCCCACTCATTTTGCTGATAGGGAGGTGCAAAGTTTTGGGTAAAAACTGAGACTGTTTCCATGTTCAGATGGGTTTCTGGGCAGGGAGAAGGTCAAATGCTGCTGCTATTTCTTGTCCCTAGAAAGATTTTGGTACTGGTTGGCTGTGTCTTCTCCACAACAAGTAGAAAATGGGGGTAATAGCAATTTCAGTGTTTCTTGCAGTGGGAATTATTTTTGCATAATATGTATTTTTTATAAATATGCCTGACCAGGGTAGCAGAGCCAAGACCTGAACTGGTAGGAGGCAATGTATAACTGCTTACTGTTTTTACTTGTATGTATTCCATCCATAAATAAAAAATATAAAATGTGAGAAGAAATGATTTAAGTAAGTTTTAAATGTGCTTCCAGAGTAAGACAAAACAAAGCACAGCAGGTGATGATTTGGGTAAAACCCTGTAAAATCTATCAAATACATCAGTGCTGTACAGAACTAGGGACAACAAGTAGTGATATTGGTATGTGTTCTGCAAAGACATACATCACTGCATATAATAATTGTGTTTGCAGCCCTAAGAGGATAAAGATGCTCCTTCTCTAATAGAGGGTAGACTTCTGTTCTGTTTGCATACAATGGGATTTCTTTTTGAATCATGTCTAAGGACTATGTACCCAGATCAAACAGGTATTTAGAAGCAGGGTTGGGAGTTTTTTTGGTTTGTTTTTCCTGTAGTGTGCAGCTGTGCTGGGAAGCTGAGGGAATTTTATACTGCAGTCTCATTTTCAGTGGAGTATGCTCAAATCTTTATCAAGATACAAGTAGTTTGGGCTCAGAAGCTGAAAGAATTTGCTGTATCTTGGTGCAGGCTATTGACTTGCTGTAGATACTTAGAAATCCAAATGTCTGCTGTATGCAATGTCTCTGAAGTCTTTTTTTGGTATCTGGCATACATTTCAGCAAATAACATCCTCTGGGAAGAACGGTGTGCTGGTCAGTTACAGTTCTAGGAAGTCTTCCCTAGATATACTCCATACTTAAACTTTTCTTAATCATGAACAGTAAAGGGCCTTGACATGGACATGATCTCTTGCCATGAGAATCCAGGAGACTAGAACTAGCTAAAATGGAGTTGGTGGTGACTGGCGCAGGCACCACACCCTTGTGTACCATGTGGATATGCATTGCTTTGTAGAGAAGATCCTCACATTTGGGTATGTTAGGGGTGTTCTCCTGTTACTGCACTCTTTGCAGCATACTGCTCTTGGCCAAAAGCACCCACTGACCAGGCAAGGAAGGTGGCTGGTTTCAGGTACCTTTCTTTTCAGACCCTCGTAATAATTCATGATCTGTCATCCAGAGCATGAACTCTGTGGAATTTGACCTAAATATAGATGAGGCCTTGTTGACCCTAGTGCCATGAAACACTAAATGGTCCCAAAACCCAAGTAAGCTCTGAAACCAGCTTTCAGTGTTGGTGTAAAGTCTCCTGCTCTAAATATTACAGCAGCCAGAAAATATATTTTATCTGGATGCCACTTAAAACCACACAAAGACAACAACCCAAAATTCTTGAGCAGAAAGAACTCTTTCCAAATATCCATTCTTCGTGAAGACATGTTAGGCTAAAAGTTCAAAGTTTCACCAAGCTGCTGGCTTGGAGTTCAAACCTACTTGCGTAATGTTGAGGTTTCAGGGCATTGAACCCAAAATATCCCTTGTTAGAATGTTGAACAAAAATAAAAATGCTGGAATAAAATGCTCTATATGACCTTTTCTTAACTTCCTTTTCTACAGTTAATTTACTTTTGATGCCAAATTGACAACTGCAGAATCTGAGTAGCTTAAAAAATAGGTATATAAAATCAGTGACACTTTGACCCTCTCTGTGCCTTGACCTATGGAAACCATCTCTAAGATGGAGAAATCATCAAAATCTCAAGATCCATTCCCTTTGTGATACATCTACTGACTGTATCTTCTATTTAGTGAATCACTAGAGCAGCCTTTTAACTATCATCCCCTCAGTGGTTTTCCAGTGTGTATGAAACTGAATGACAGCCACCATCTTTATTATTTACAGGTTTGCAGTGACATGTAGAAATATACTGTACTTTGGCTGGGGCACTAAGAAGGAAAGTGGCAGGTCTGCAGCCTGGTACCTGACTTTCCCAGGTGGCATTGATGAAGACTAGTTTTGAAGAGATTCAGTGCCATCCACAAAAAACACGTAGAAGTCCAAATGTTGTCTTTGTTGGGTTTCTCCCAGTTATACCCATTTGCTATAAATACTGAGTTGGTTTTTCCAATGAGAAGGCTTCAGGAAATTTTTACCAGTGCAATTGATTTGCCTGTCAATAAAGAAAACAGCACTTGTACACATACCTCTGTGGCTACTTTCCAGTGGTTATAACCAAGGTACATTTCCAGTTAAGTTGGACTTTAATGTCCTGTAGTGGCCCTGAATGCAGTGTGAAAATGGAAATCAATTTTTGCATGCTGTGATGGCATTGGGCAGCAGATGAAACACTTTTCTACTAATTGTCTGAATAAGAAAACAGCATTTCACATGGAAATGAACTGAAGTTTAGGAAGATGTAACTGGACCTTTACCATTCGTTTGTTTTTCTTGGAGCATGCTGACAGTTCTTACAGATTATTTCTCTCTCAGCAGAGGTTCTTTAATGCCCTCAGCTGCTTATTTTGTCTGGAAAATTCAGGCACCCAGGATAATGATGGCAACAACAGCAACATTTTGACTCCCAAATCCCCTGGCAAAATAGTTACATCATGTCTGGAAATAATTGGGCAATGACAGAATGGAAAAATTACAATGATTCCAACAAGACAGGGACATTCTTAGTAATGGGGGATTGTGTGTTCATCCTTCCAAACATGGCAGTTCTTCGTGCTACTGGGAAACCCTTGATCAATATCCCTTGTAACTTTGCAATAGAAACATTGCAAAGATTTCAAGTCCCTAGACCAAACTTTAGTACTAATCTGCCTTACCAGTATTACTGGTCTTTTGACATAGAGGGCTGAGTGGGACAGCACATTCTCCAGATCACTCTATCCTTGGCTCCTTTCTTAAGATGATCAAAAAATTGGCTCTGGGGTGTGGATGTCTCATCCTTGGGAGCTGATCTTATGGATAAAACTGCCAGTCATTACTGATTAGGGCCAGTTTAAAATCAATGACATTAAAGGCACTTCATACCATAAGACCTGCAAAAGGCATGGGACTTCATTATTCTGTAAAGGAAAACAGACTTCTGCATTGGAGCTGAAGGAGCAATGTGCTGGTCCTGGCTGTCAATGTGTATGTCTGCCTGACTGACGTCATCGTGATCTATTTCACCTTCAGACTTTGAATTCTTACATTGAATAAAGGCTTCTTATCACACTCCAGCTTCCAAGATACTGTCCTGTGAAATTGCATCACAGCGTTGTACCCACCACCAAAAAAAGTTGAGTCTAACCTGGGCTCTGCTGTCTAGATCCATAGCTTGCAGAAAAGGCAGTTCAGATCTGCTTTGCTCAGTGGCACACACATAACTTGGGTTGTAGTTTTGTCATGAATTCATGGCCCTGAGAATACAGTATATTCTTGCCAAGTCCTAAAAATAACATTTTTAGCACCTGAATACTTTCAAAAGTAAAGTCTGCATTTGAAAAGACTTAGTGCTGGATAGTCTTATCCTCAGTTATAATTAGGTCCTGGGGTGGCACCTGTGGGGTTTGTGGGATTCTTTCCCCATGTTTGCTTTTATGTAGCGTATTTCCCACAGGCTCTTACAATCACAGCAATCTGAAGAACAATGACATAACAAACCAATCCATCTAGCGAAATTAATGCTGTGGATCATTGCATAAATTCCATTTTGTAAAGCATAAATTTATCCACACTGGATTTGTGGACACTGCTAAATGCTGCCTCTAGAGCAGCATCATTAGTGGGGTGTGAACTGTCGTGTCGTGGCCAGATTCCATCTGGGTGATTACTTTTTGCTGTCCTGCTGTTTTTATTAGTATTTGTTTAGTACCATAGGTCTACTTGGCACTGTACAATAACTGATTTAAACAGATAACTAAGACCCTAGACTGGAGAACCTACAACCTCAGTGCCACAGCTGGGAAAATGGAATACAATACAACAAAAATGAAACATACTGGTGGAGTATAATACAATAAAAATAAAACTAAAAAAAAAAAAAGTGTGGCACAATCTTTACAGATGTTATACAGTTGGTGTCTCTTCTGAAGTGTTTTTTCTCTTTAATATCTACATAAAAAAATAAATTTTGCAATTTGAGGCATAGGAACTGGCTACTAGAAGCCATTGCAACTCTAAGTGTAGTCATGAAAGAAAGTGAGGATATTGCAATGCAATGGTGGAAAAAACAGTGGAGAATAAAACTAAAGATGATAAAGAGAAGGAAAGAGAGAACTAAGGCTAGAACTGGAAAGTGTCATTCTCTGCCTGAAGGAGAAGTTGTTTTTTTTTAATAGAATGGAAGCGGGTAATCTTTAATGAGGTATATGAATAAAACAAATATGGTTCATGGTAAAGAAGAGAAGAAAATTGATCTTGGTAATAGTCCAAACTTTCTGATTGAGAAGGAAGTGGAGGGTATCTGTAGATGTTGCTGAAACTGCAATGCTGCAACAGTAGAAAATTTGGAAGTAATAACAGGGAGGGGGCAAGGAAAGAAAGACAGGACTCCAGATTATTGCACTTTAAACCAGAAAGGTTACTTATATTTAGGGGTATGCACTCCTGTAGGATCCACCACCATTGTTGGCAAGCCTGCTTAAGTGTGGAATCAATAAATTAGGATGGGAATGTGTGGTACAACAAGTGCTAAGCAAAATGTATTCCTGCCTCCAAAGCTGCTGTTTAGTAGGACATCTCTGCTTCCCATCTTACCCAAGTATCTTGTATGCTTAGACACTGTGGAGGTGAAGAACATAAGTATTTTGGATAAACATTTAAGCTGTGAATTTTACTAGTTTTGTTTACATTTAAGCTGCCGTGGTCACATCACCATTCAGAAATATTGAGGATATGTAGATTTACTTGCATCTACAGGACAGCTACGGAGGAGGACATATTACTTGTGACCCTGCAAATTTTTGTGTGGAGTCAGTCATAGTAGACTAATACATTTGTGAAAATAAAATAACTTCTTAGCAGGTAAAAGAATGAATGGATTGTTCGGTCAGCTCAGGTATGTAAAAATAACAATCTGTACTTGATTAAAAGTTGTAAAGAAATAACAAAATATTACTAGCTGGATTTATGATACTGGCTATAGCTGCATTGTTACTTTCTCCATTTTGTATTTTGAATCTTGATGTGACTGTTCTTTTAAAATTAATTTTCTATAAATACAGTTTGGATAGATAAATGGATTAGGAGGAGCATGAAGAACCTGCTGGTATCTTACTTTCTGGGATTTGGGTTTGTTTGGGGTTTTTTGTAAAGTTTTTCCCCCTCATTCCCAGATGAAAACAAAGGAAGTGTTGCAAAATAATCTTTCAGATGGGAAAGGCCTCTTACGGTTCCTCAGTATTTTTCATGTTGGTAAGCTGATGTCCAATGAGAGGGTCTGGATTTGTGGCATTAACAGACTAACATTAGTGGTCATTAGTCATCCAGCACATCCTGAGCATCCTTAAGGTATTAAAAATAAACAGATTTTTGACAGACACATTGCATTCATTAAATAGGTTCACAGATGTAGTTACACCTGAAAGTCATCAAATAACCCTTGCCTTTTCTCTTATCTCAGGAATATTTCCTAGGTAAATAAATGAATAAAAATTAAAAATTAAATGAAGTGTTAATAATATATAATATTGTGTGTATAGCAGGAGACAAACTTTAGGTCTGTGGAATGCTTTGACATTCTCAATAATCTCAGTTTTGATGGGATGGTGTGTAAAACAGACCAGAGCTGAGTGCCTGGGCTGGCTTGGGAAACCCTTCTGCCACCTTGGGATCTTCACCTTTGTTTTGATGTGTTGTAGGAGGCAAAATCCATTAACTGGCCTGAAAATGCACAGTGCATTTGGAGCTGAGCTCTCTCCTTTGGTGGAACCATTAAGTGTGGGCCCTGGTGTGCCAGGACTGAGTAGCTATTGCTGCATAAGGCCTTACTCATTTTCCAGAATTTTCTTTCCTGTGATCTGTTCATATGTTTTGGGTCTGATGTCTTCCTGCCCAATGCAGCAGGCAAGTGTGCTCTTCAGGAAGACTACACTACCATCCTTCCTGAAAGAAAGGCTTTAACTCTGTGGATTTTAAATAGTTGGTTATTTTGTTGCTGTTTTGTGCCCTGGAGACAAGGAAACTCCTTAGTATGGTGACAAACCCAAACCAAAGTACTTGTGTTACTACGCCTCTGCAACAAATGGGTTGTGTGCCTGTCCCCGTTTCATGCCCCTATGTTGCAGTTGCTTTCTGTTGCATCTGACGACTGTTGTGTTACATGTGACATACATGGAAAATTCCCATGGTAATTGGAACATGTTGTGAAGCTCATAGTTTCACCATCTGTGTACTGGAAAAGCAATGTGGTCCAGGGAACTGAGCATAGGATCAGTACAGAGCTCTTTAGCTTTAGCCAATGTGTGTATTTTGACAGTTTTGAGCACGGTGCTTATTTTTACCACTTCATCAACAGGAAGTGACGATGAAGGTAGCTACTATAATACCATGAAGCTCAGGTGGTTTATTATTTGATAGTTGAATAACATAGACATTAAATTTGGATTTGGGGATGGGGCCTGAGTTGGCTCCAAACCAGTCCAAAACCAGATTTCTTTCTACTTCTGTGATAATACATCACATTTATGTGTTTTATCCTGCCAGAGAGAAAGATACAGATCCATGGGGAAATGGAAGTGATTTACTTTGTTTCCTCTCTTGTTAGGATAAACCAGTGTGGGCAGTGATTCTGCATCATACATTTCATCCCATGCTTCCCACTCAGGTGAGAGCTGTGGCTACATCCATCAATATTGTGTGTCTGTTGATCGTGGAGATTCAGCTCTGGAAGTGAAGACATCAGTTTTTTCCATTAATCCTTATGCTGCAAACCAGTTTTGCAGGACTGTGTGTGTTCTCTCTCTTTCTTCTGTTTTTACAAAGGTGATGATACAAAGGTAACCTTTTCTATTTTAGTTACAGTTGTGCTCTGGCTATTCGCTGTGGTGAAGGACAGGACAGTGAGGTAAAAATGATGATAATCATCAATCTTGCACAGGAGAGCTGCTGGCATAGAAATTGTTTCAGGTGTCTTGTTGTTTGTGGAATGTTGCTTATTTAGGATATGTTTACGTGAAAGATGCCATTTCTGAGATGAGAATGAAAAAAAGAGTGAGACTGAAGAAACAATTTAGAACCTTCAATTGAAAGAGGATACTCCTGTGCAGTTACCAGGGATCCCACCCCATGTGGTTAAACTTTCTGATAAGACTTGGAAAACTTGCATTAGCTTAATTATGTTTGGTCACTGAGCCAAATGGTTTAGTAATGAACACGTAGGCTCTGTCAGAGGAAGAGAACGTTGTTATAATTAGACCTTGGGCAAAGTTCCAGACTGTGACTCCTGACCTAGGCTGAACTGCAGATGGGGCTGGGAAGCGGGAGGGGGATTGCTGTGAGGAGCGGGTGTGTGGTTAGCTGTTGAAATGACAACGTGTTTGTGTTGTGCAAAAGGGTAAAACAGTACAACTGAGAAGAGCTGTGGGAGGGAGTTCTGTGTAATAGTGGGATTTTCTCCAGAGAGAGATTTCTCATTGATTCTCACTGGATCTATGTATAGAAATAGATAATCACATGTTCTTCATCTTTACAATCACTGTGCTTGCAAGAAGTTGAAAGGCAATAGAGCTTTTATTGGAATAAACTCCCATCTTTTGGGGTTTTTTTGTTGGTTTTCATAAATTTTTAGGACAACTTTGTTATCAATTACTACTCAGAAAAAAAGATTTTTTTCTTCATTTTTCTTCATTCTTCATTCAATTTCTTCATTTCCTTCATGCTTTGTTGCCTCCTCCCTCCCTTGCCCCATCCTGTGCAAGCACATTTTCCCCAGATTTGATTCTTGACAAAGAAAAGGCAAAAAAGAGAGAAAGAAAAGGAAAAGACTGTTAATTTGGAGCCTATGTTTTGGGTTTTGGTTTTGGGTTTTTTTGGAGCCTATTATTATTTAAATAAATAGATGTTTATTTAAAATTACATCCACCAAAAAAAATCAAAGATTTGGAATTAGTTCTTAAACTGCATTAACAGTGCAACTTAAGTAAATGCCCTTCAGCATCCTGTGACTGGCAGGCTTAATCTTTAGAAAGACAGTGCTTCCACTTCAAGTATCATTCATTCATTCAGTGATTCAATTCTAAAATATCTTTCCTGGATTCCTCTGTAGCAGTCCTCAACTGTTCTTAGTTTAAAAGCATTTAGCCACCTTACAGTTACAATGTTGTAGCAATACAAAATGCCATTTAACCCTTCTATTTTGTTAATTTTGTTAATATTGTGTTAATTTTCTACATGCTGCTTATAGACGGACTTGGAAAATGCCAGTGTTAAGAGTACAAGTTGTGCAACAGAATGATGCTTTGTGAAAGTGAGGGAATACAAGGTTACTACTCATGTGAGCACTGTGTGCTTTTGCAGACTAGTAAAATCTGAGTAGCTTTGCTGAGTTTCTCAAGTATGGATCCCAAAGAAGGGATGCCAAATTCCACCACAGGAACAAGCACTAGCTTGTGTATTTTTTAGCATTATGGATGCTGAAAAGCCTGGACACTGACTGTTCACCT
Organism: Microhierax caerulescens; assembly: GCA_035590215.1. Classification (NCBI taxonomy): domain Eukaryota; kingdom Metazoa; phylum Chordata; class Aves; order Falconiformes; family Falconidae; genus Microhierax; species Microhierax caerulescens. Next base: position 14,810,193 of record JAVJGJ010000032.1, read on the forward strand.
CTTGGGTGAACCTGGTTAAGATGAAAGCTGAGTGATGAACTGTCAGTAAAGGACAACCTATGGTGCCTGGACCAGGGCAGTGCTTACCCTGTAGAAAATGTTGGCCTTCATATGCATTCACACAGTACTCTTTTCCTGGTAAGGCACCTCTTTTGGAGGAGTGCTTACCAAAGCCTGAGCTCATAAAGGAAGATATTCTTAGTCATAACACTTCAATGTCTCAGCCAATTTTTCCAAGAAGGATTCATTGCTTACGCACCAGAGAATGCTGGTCTTTTGATGGCTGGTAAGGAACCCTCTAGACAGTGGGCCAGAACTTGGTTACAACTGAATTGATGAAAATGTAGCTATATTGCATGTAAATCAGGTTTGTCTCATTGATTTGAGTTCCTTACAAAACAGAGTTTTGTCAGACTAGTGGGTTCTAACCTCATCGACGACCAGATTGCCATAAAAGGCATTGCACTCAGAGTAGTCCCTGAGAAGATGGTCTGTGGTGGACAAGTTCAGCTTCTTCTGAGGCCCTCTTCTGCAATCTTTTAATAACTGATTCTCTTAGGTATCCACCACTGAGAGGAAACAGAAGTTGCTGTGCACATCATTATGCTAGATTTGAGGGCATTTTGTTTATTCTGACTGAACCAGTGTCAATGACCGGCTCCAGGGTTAAGTTGACCTTTGGCATCTTCTAGTGAGAGATCATCTCCCATGTTCTTATGAATGTGCTTTTGAAGCCAGCATCACCCTGCCCTAATGAACCCTGCTGAGACATATCACCCCTTGCAGAATTGGCATGGAGAGCAAAGGAAAGTGGGCATGCTAGAAGACAGTGCTTGGTGCCAGCTCACTTTGCTTTCAACTGCATAATAGTTGCAGCTGATGTCCCTCCAGTGCATAAGACAAGGTGCTAAATAAATTAATTCCAGCACAAAGTAGAGCAGGTGATTCCTGCCAAGCACATGTTGCCAAAAGGGTGGGGGTTTGGGTGGTTTGGAGGGTTTTTTTTGTTGTTTGTCACTTTTTTTCTTAAGCGAGCATGCTGATTTCTACACAAAAAGACCCTGGAGAGCTTCTGGCTGTGTGCAGTACATTAAGTCCCACTATGCAACTGCTGTCCTAAAGGTGCTTTTCCTAGCCCAGCTACTTAGTCTCTATGAAAGCTCAAAGCAGCCTTGTTCTGGCAAGCAAACAGACCAAAGCATTGTGAGGCAGGTTAGGGCAGCAGCTGCTCTGATGACAAAGCTCAGCTGTGTTGCTGCTGGTACACCATCCAGCATCCTGCAGTTCAGTTCACCTGCCACCTCCCTCCCTGCTCTCCTGCCCCATGCCCAGGGAGCCAGGCTTTAACGATTTACTAAGGATATAGCTTATTCTGCAGATTAAGTGAAAAAGTGAAGTCCTTAAAAAACGTAACACAAATAAGCCCCTGAACTGTCAAACAACAAGTCCCTTAAAAGGGCAAAATATGCAGCTCTCTGTGAACTGCACAGATCCGTCCTTTCAAACTGCTGGCAGGAGACTTCCTGTTTGGCCGGGCTGCTCACAAACGGTGTTGTGCGGTGAAGTCAGTCGCTTCCCATCTCCTCCTTTAGGCCTCCTTTTGCCTCCCTTTACAGTCCTGATACCAAAGCCCCTCCAGCCTGGGTCCTGTCAAGATGGGATCTGACAGCTCAAATGTAAATCTGAAAGCATGCATTAGCATTGTGCAGTTTCTTCCCTGGAAACATAACAAAGCCCAAACTAGTTTGGTGTGTTCGAAAACAGGATAGGCAAAATGGTCCTACTGTGATAGTCCTGGCCATAAAGATGAGTGTTTGGTGGTTTGGCTTCAGAGTGATGGAAGATTGATTTCTGCTTCATTGTTTCATTGTTCATTTTATTTTGACCAAATGGGATAACTTTGGAGGAGTCTTCCATTTATTCTGGGTAAATTCTCCAATATATATATATATATTTATTTAATTAATTAATTTCTTTGCTTCTGATATTTCAGTTCGTTTACTGTAGTAGTGAGGGAAAGGCCAATACAGGCATTCAGCGGTAGCATTCAACCTTGGCTACTGAGCATTACTGATACACTGACCTGCTGGGAAATCCCACACTGAATTTGTAAAACTTTTTCAGAAACTTTGAGAGAAGTGATTCTATGCTACCATACAAGAACACGTTAATACCATATTAAAGCTTAGCTACCTTGTCTAGCTTGAGTGTTTATTCTGTTCTTTTGTGTCTCGGTTCCTTTTGTCCACTTCCAGCTGTTGTACCAATGATAACCATTTTAACTGCACAGAGCTGTGCAGATCCAACAGTCTTATCATTTAATATCTATTGTTTTGGGTTTTTTTCTTCCTGCAGAACATGATCAGAAGATAGTATCATACACCATGATCATGGCCCCCCGGAAGAGGAATCGTCATGCGTTGGGGTTTCTTTGTTGTTTTGGGGGTAGCGACCTCCCTGAAATCAATCTCAAGGACAATAACCCACTTCAATTCCTTGAGTTTTCTGTCCCGATCCCACCAGCAGAAGAGCTCAATGCCAGATTCTCCGAACTTGTGGTAAGTTTCTGCTGGCAGACTGATATATTTTAGGGGGTGGATGAACTCTCTTCAAAGAAGGATTTAGGGGACTTAAGGGACTTATTAGGGATAGGAGAAAAACTTATGTTGAAGCTGCTTTTTCAAGTTTTTTCCCCCCATTCTTTTATTACCAATTCCATGGTGGGAGAAAGGTGGCAAATGACAAGGTAGATGACAGTGGCACAGGGTTTAAGTACAACAAAGTGTTTACGTACGATTATTCTCACAGCACTATACAGTTCTCCAGGCAGAGGACTGGGCACATTGGAAGGAACCTTAAAAGTTCTCCATTAAATGAATCCCTGATAGTCAATTTCTTCTTAACAACTTTTGGATAAAATCTGATGTATAATATAGCACAATGGAAAATCTTGGGTGTTGTGGGTCTGTAAATCAAGGACTATACTGTTCTGTTAATCAGTAGCATAACTGCTGGTGAGGTGTAAGAGTCAGGTGACCGTGCTAATTGTGTTTCATCAGACAGCTGCCTTTGAACTATGAAATAGTGCTGTCACAGCAACAGACATAAACAGGAAGGGAAGCAGTTATTTCAGATGAACTTTGTCATTTGCTTTTGTGGTAAACATGGATTCCGGTAGCAGGCACTGGCTATTCGTGCCTGGCATCAAATGACTTTGCTGTCTTTGCCCTCTTGTTCAGCCCTCACATACGACACAGGCAGAGGTCATAGTGCTGTGATGTTTTGCAATCTGAATCATAAAGGTGATACTCATTTGATGCAGCTGATTACCATTCTGAGATCAGAGGTTACGTAAAGTCAGGTATCTGTAAGAGTATACATGCCTGAGTGGTGCTACACAGATGTGGAATAGAACAGAAAATATTGGATCTCAGAATTAGAGGAATTTGCCAGGAGTCTTTCTATATTACACTTATAACGTTAGCCCAGTAAGTTCTTGTCTCTTACCATGGCTTCAGAATTCAATGGCAATGAAAATAACTATATAATTTGGGTATGCAAGTGGAGTTTCACATATGGGCAACTGTAGTATGTCATACCAAACATAGGGACAACTATAGTTTGTCAGATAGTGGTCTGAACACCTAGCCCAGGCTCCTTTTTCAAGATAGGATCCAAAACAGATGCCTAGGAAGAATTTAAAATGTGGACATAGGGTTGTCTTTTCCAGGACACTTACTCTCCAACACTAAGCATTCAGCCAAAGGATTTCCTCAGCCAAAGTTGCTTTCTGTGTACATAGTAAATGGGTATGGATTTATTTTCCATTATTTTTTTTCTACTTTGCCTTGCACCCATGACAATTTTTTAGCCTTTGCAGTATTCTATGGCAGGGGTGTGGGAAGGAGTCAATATTATTTGTAGCTGTTTCAGGAAGAACAGGGTTTGCAGCAAAGGATAGTGTACTTGCCTCTGACTAAGTAGCAGATAAGGAATCTCCTCTTACCAAGATATCTCACAAAATCCAAGTCTATATTTAAGTCACTTTGCCTTTATCTGAGACTACTGGAATTCCTCTGAAAGTGCAACTGACTGTGCAGAATTCTGCTTGGTGACAGGTATCTTTCATGAGTGTGTAATCTGAAATCTGCTCTGCTGTCAATTTATTTCTGCTGCTTAAGTATTGTTTTTCACATGCGAAGCTTTAACTGCTGTGTCAAAATTCACCTTTCTCCAATACCAAGATTTGTTGAAGCACTTGATCTGGCCTTCCTGAAGATAAGACCGACAGATGTGCTTTGCTCCTGAACTTGGCTTGCTAAAACTTGAACTTGTTTACCTTTGGACCATAGTGGAAGACCTGGTTTTGTTGCTGCTGGGCTTTTGCTTACTGAGAAGGTTATCAGTTCCTGTGAGGAGTTTGAGAGCTTGTGGTGTTATTAAGGGTGCTTTTAGCTGGCTGTTTTATGCCTGGCAAGTACTGGTGTTCCACATGCTTGTGGAAAAACAGTTCACAGCTGCCTTATGGAAGTCTATTAAATAGTATAATTCATAATGGTTTTGGTGCAAAATATAATAAATATACATGATGATCTGTAAATATTTTTGGTCTCAGAAGTTTGTGAGTATTTGCTCTATGCAATAACTTACTAAATGTGCTGACAGCCTGTAACTGGCATATATATTTCAAGTAAATGAAGCCATTGCAATGGAAATAAATCATATTCATGTTCTTATATTTAATAATAGTACCATAGCCATCATTACATGAGAAATGAGCTGGAGAGAAAAGTGCTATTTTCCAGGAGGTTAATGGTGTATATTGCACATTTTTATAAAGCCTCTCCGATAGGATGGTGATGCATGTCTGTCAGGGTTCTTGGGTAGGCAGGTAACATGAGAGCAGTTAAGGGCTTTGGGATTGAGAGGACCTGGGCTAGAAACTGGGCTGGCAGAATGCGGAATTTGCCTAGAAGGGCTAGTTTGTCCACAGGTCTGGATTAATGCATGTTCTACAAGGCACTAAAATAAAACTGACTACATCTGTATTGACAGCTCAGATGAGATTTTAATTGGATTAGAAAGATTCAGTCTGTAAATGCACCAGTGTAAATCAGCGACCTGGAAGTGCCTGAGAGGGCTCTGTGCTGTGTACTAGCTTCCCTGCTGCTTATCCGTTAGGGTCTAGTCTGGGTGCACTTGTGCTATATAAAAAACAGATTTGAGTGTAAAGCCTTTTGACCCAAATCCCCCAGTGAAATGATGACACCAACATCATCTGAGATCTGTAGTGAGAAAAGCATTTGTGCTAGCTCCCTGAAGCAGGCCCAGGGGGTATAGACTCATCTTGCCATCTGCTCTACAGAGGGTATAATGAAACACTGGTGTGCTTGAATGAATTTTTAAAAGCCTTGTTTTTCCCCATGTTGCAGTTAAAATCTGGGGCATTTTCCCACATAAGAGTTAATTACAAGAAGAGCTAAGCCTGGCTGTGCTGGAAAAGCCTCTCTTGTGATGAATTTTCCAGTCTAGTAAATATTCAATATGTTTCTACCTACCTTTCTAAGGAAAATTGCCATTTTGAGGGCCAGAAGCATGTCTTCTCTTGTTCTTGTAGTACTTAATTTAATATAATGAAAAGTGAATTTGGAGTTATCCATTTTGCAAGAAGAGGAATTATGAAAGTGTTGGTATCCTTTATTTGTGATGGAGTCACAAGACCCCTCCAGAGCTTACAAACTTGCTCATGTAGGTGCCAGGCTGGGGAAAATATATGGGCTGCTCTGTTTGAGGGATGCTCCCAGACCAACTCGACTGAGTAGCAGCAGCTGCCTATCTGGACTCTGACCAAGGCAGTGGTTGTCAAATGACAAGTTAATGCTGATTTCAGATGAGATGTCTGCTCTCAATGCTGCTCAACCAGAAAAACAGTTCTAGGAAGAATATCAGTCTTTTGTGTCACTTGAAGTTGGATGCTGTGTTTAGAATTATAATATAATAATAATGCTCTCAATTAGAAGATTAGAACCAAAAGGGTTACTCCTGATATGGTCCAAATTCAATCTTGGTTTATTTCATTGGAAATGCAGGTGGAGAGTAGGTCTAAATGAAGACTATGGCTCAGGGTGATTTGGTTTGACTTTTTTTGGGCTAAGACAGGAGATGTACTAGCTCTCAAGCTCTCTGCTGGCAGTGATTGCCTTCAGACTAATGCAGTAGTAACAGTACAGGTGAGTCCTTATCAGAAGCCTAGGTGTACAAGAGACAAAGCAAACAAAAATACTTGTGACCATAAGCTTTGCCCCTCAAAGGGCCACTTCCGTGCACCCAATTGAAAGAGGGCAGAACAGCTGGGTTTAGTTTCTCCCCTTCAATGAGCAGGCAAGGAAGAGAAGCTCTAGAGAGTAGAGGGTGTGGAGTGATCCTGTACCTCATAAGCTATAAAACTAGCCCTACTTGACCATCAAAGCTGTCCTAGCCAGAGTCATTTCTGCTTTTTCCTCAGTCTCTCTTCTCAGCTGACACTAGGTATACTGCCATGTAGTAAAGTACTGCTGCAGTTGGTGGTCTACTGGCAGGTGCCGAGCTGTTTTTGTGCCTGCTGGCAAAAATGGCTGTGCTAAGCACATGTGTTTTCCCTTGTACAGATTTATTGACTGAACAGGAACTGCAGAAGAGTCTGGAAGAACTATTGCAAGGGGAGGGGAAATGATTTTTTTCATGAAACATGTCCTTGTTCATAGTTGTTAGCAGCAGTGTGTTCTTGTCACAGTAGATTCTCGTTCCTTTTGATCAGTATTAGAGTCCTGGGCTCTTGTTGTTTATGGGTGGTGTGCTGTTTGACACCGAAGATTTTGCCATCTAGATGTCTCCTACACTGGCAGACTGATCCCAGATTTGAACTTGTACCTTGCCAAGATGGGTAACTTCAATGTTGGCAATTCAGGAAAAGCAGAAAAATGTAAAGAATGCTAGCACAGTTGTTGCTCTTTTTCTCTAATAGTGGCTCTGAGATCATCATGGTATTTGAGAAGATAGAGTTCAAGTTTCTCTATTTTAGTATGGGAAGTCCATGGGGAAGAAGTGGGGTTGTCTTTTGAGTTGCTGTTTTCAAAGTTGATCCTATTATTACAGCCTCCAAGCTTGAGTGAGTTGCTTGTGTTACATTAGATTCTTACACTGGGAAAGATCTGAAAAATGCTGAAATACTGTTATCCCCTCTTAGTCTTGGGTGCCTCTGAAACATTCTGGTGGGACATTGAATGGATTCTCCTGTCATGGTTTGTTTCTCTTACATTGCATTTGGACCTGTTTCTTTTTCAGTTTTCATTTGTTTTTTGGCACGCACTGGATAACACACCTTCATCAAGGGCCACAGGGAGATGAGATCTAAACCTAAATAACTGTAGTAGTAGTTCCCACTGCAAACAGCTGACAGGGAAGTAGCAAATTTCCTTCATGCTTAGCTCTCCCTTGCAGGCCATTTAGTGTAATGGATACAACATAAACCTCAGATGAAAACTAGGCTTCACCACACTGAATAAATACTCCCATATATCACCAGTCCCCCTCAAGCTTGCCAAGTCCTAACTGTGGCAGTGTTTGTGAGGCACCTCTTTGGCTCTTCACCCTGCAAGAATATTTATAGGGTAAAAAGTACAAAAAATGCCTCCATTGTGGCCCCTCATGTGAATGTAGACGATATATGTCAATGTATGTAAGCACAAGAAGGCATCAGCTGTGTTTCTCTGTGTTTGTTGATGGGCTTGGAGAACAAATTTCTCTGTTTTTCCACCAGCTCCCTTGTAATGTTTCTGGGGAACAAACACACAGAGTTGCCCGCTCTGTCTTTTGGATCCCAGTGTGGAGCACCACCTTTCCAGAAAAGTATCCTCCATGTCTGAAGCTTATTTAGTTCTTAGTTTCTCCCTGAAGGTTTGTGGCTTAGAAGGACATGTATTTTAGGTTCTCACTTCAAAACCCAAACATGTGTTGTGTGTATTGATAACAGCATTTAATCGCATTTAATTTCTGCCGTTACCAAGCTTTGAGTATTTCAGTTTCAAATTATCAGTCTTTGAGTCATTCTATCATCTTTCTGGATTCTTTTGAAGACAGGGATTTAATTTCTTTGTCATTTGCTGTGCATGTAAATCATCATTTCAGACTACACCTCTGACAGGCCTGTGGCTTTAAGTTGTTGATCAATGCAAATTTCTCTGCAACCATAATTTTAAAGTGCCTTTATAGTGTTTTGACTCTAAGAGGAAGTTATTTTATTCCCTCTGCTTTTCTGTAATGAATGACTTTACCTAATCAGTCAGGAAGGTTGTGCAGTGCCAAATGCAATCTAGATCTGGAGAGGTCCTTCATTTTTAATTGCACATGATTAGCTCTGACTCCAGCAAACTAGGAGGCGTTGCTGGCCTTGGCTCAGTGGAGACTCCCCACCCCAATTAATGCTTCCTTTCTTGCACTTAATGAGAACAGTATAGTGGAGGCTGGAAGAAAATACTGATGAATAGACTAAGCTGAATTTTTCATGACCAGAGGCTCATATCCAGGAAGAAGGCCTAGCATCTCCATCTGAGTAGAAGACACTGACTCTGAAGGCAGAAAAAAGCAAAGCTTTGAGGCAGCAGATTGCTTTCCTCACTGATGGGGGCCAGGCCACAAAACCTTTCCTTACTCTTGGATTAGTTTATAGGTGGCAGATTTTACATGAACTCAGATGCACTTGTCTTCTATTATAGTAATGGCAAAAGTACTGGGTGGTTTAAGATATCTGAAGCAATTAGGGAACTGAGGCTTGGGAGGCAAAGTATCATAGTCTCTCTAGTTATAACAGATGTTCCTTCATGTTCCTTTTTCTTTTTAGTTGTCTGATCCAGGATACAGATATAAAATAAAGCTCTACTGTGACCTTTTTCCTTAGTAAGACATCATTAATATTTGAATATCTTTTGTGTTCCATTATGGCTATAACGAAGAGTCAGGAACATTCTGGACTGAGTCTGAAGGGTGCTGAAGTGAAAAAACACTGAGGTGATACTGACAGTAAGTCATATTTGCTTGCTGGAAAGATCAAATAAATTTATCTTTATTTCAGACTTCTGAGGCTTTTCCAGCTCCACTTGGGTGGATAGAAAGTAGACAATTTCCTACTTTCCTCCTAGAACTGAACCAGAATTCTCATGCTGTTCCTGCCACTTTGATGCCTGCTGACTTAGAGTAACAGGCTCTGCCCTCTCCGGTAGAAGTAAAGCCAGAAGCAACAGTACAGGGAAGTCCTAGTGCTCCACAGCTTTGAAATGGTTTCTCTGAGTATGATTGCTGCCCTTCTGCAGTTTCTGTCCTTTCTTTACTTCTCTTTATTAGAGTCTTATGTTGTTCAGAGCTGTATTAGATGACTTACAAATCTATTAAGAACATATTTATTCCTCACCTTCTAGAGAGGATATTTGAATCTAGATTTGGTCTGCTGAGGAGAGATGGGGATCATATGAATCAGGTCAGAAAGGTAATATGGGATGCGAAGGTGCATCTTTGGGATGAGAAAGTGCATCTGGAGATCCATCTGGGAGAAATGGCAAAGTACTACATCATGCAAAGAGCATGATGGATAGGTTGTAACCAGACAGGAGATGGAGATACGGAGGGACAAAGTTTTCCAAAACGTTGAAGAAAAAGACACAACAATGAAGTAGCTGTGGTGCTGAAGGGAAAGCAAAGACAGGTTACAAAGACAGAGGTGACACAGGATGAATCCTAGGCCAATATGATCTTTTGGCTGTGCTTTTGGAGAGAAAGAGCCTGCACAGTGATGAAGGGAGGTTGAAAGATAGATGTCTGTTTCTTCTGCAGCTCACAGAAGAAAGGCCAGATCTGAGATGTAGGAGATATGATTTTTCATTTAGCCTGATTTGAGCAGGAAAGGGGCAGCCAGGTCCCTGTGATGAAGACCTTAAAAAAAATTATAGCAAAACAGCTATGAAAAGTAACCACCTGATGCTGGGAAAGCAGTGAAGTTTTCCAGTGAGGAGGAAAGGTTGTGAAAGGGGATGGGAGGCAAGTGTTTTGCTGGATAGGAGTTATCCCTATGGAAGTAAAGTGTAACTGGGGTTAAGGAGGAACTGTTAACAAAAAAAAATAATTGAATGGAGACACAGATAACAATAATGAAGGATCATCTGTTTAATCTGTTGACTTAAATCAGCTTCTGTATTTGTTCATCTAGTAGCAATTTATATCATATATAATTATTGCTCAGATAGTGCATCACGTAGCCTGAAGGAGAATGAGGGAAAGGGGTTTATAATTACTTCATGGCTCTGTGTCCTTCTATAGGTTGATTGTGTCGTCAAACAGTGCTCAAGGTTGTTTATCATTCAGGTGACCTGTTAAGGTAATGTAGGATGACTTTGCCAGTGTTGGAGGGAAATGGCCTTTTCTTGGCATTTGCCTGGTCCGCAAGACCCCAGGCACAGGTGAGGCTGGGTGGATGGAGTAGCAGTTTCTCAGGGAACAAAGGTTTTCAGGTCAGCAGTTTCCAGGTACCTTCCTCTACACTGGGTAAGGGGCAGCTTTTGGTGCCACTAAATGCAGGAATGGCCCTTCTGCTCATCCTTTCAGCACTGGGTGGGAGCAGCACATGAGGGCAAGTTTCAGGAGGTGCTTTTTCTGTCACTCTTTGCACTGGGCTGCCTCCACAGCTGCTCTGACTTTGGCGTCTTTTGTCCAGAGAAAGTACAGGCAGATGCCTTCCACCTGGCACTGGAACACCACTCATCCAGAGCTTTTAATGCTAGGTACCTAATTTTCTGCAAATGAAAAAGTCTGTAAACCTGCTGGGAGAAAAACATTTCAAGAACATTATGTCTTTTTTTCTTAGCTACCTCTACAAGCTTGCACAACTCATTTCATGCATTTATAAGTTTGTTTCCCTGGTGTGAAACAGGGAAGAATAATGCTTCTTAATCCAGTTTTAGTACAGATTGTAGTCAGATTAAAAAGACTCTGAAAAGATGCAGCATGTGTAGGTTGTAGGTAGTGTAGGAGTCTTCCAGTGGCAGAATCTGTTGTATTTGAAGATCTTGGGAGCAAATCTCTACTACTGCTTCCTGTCTTAGACATTGCCTTGCTCTTATCTACTTGGGGTTTTTTGGGTACTTTTTGGTCTGGAGACTCTACAGCCTTCCTGGGCAGACTCTCCTTTCTTTCAACTGTGGGCCCAGCGCTGTATGCAAAAGGGCCCTAGTCAACATCTGTATATTCCATGCACTTCTATATTAAAAACCATAAAGGCAAATTTTTATTTTGCTGTTTCCCATCATTTGTTGACCACATAATAATAAAGCTGCCCTGAGTAATAACACAAACATCTTTTGAAAAGAATTTAGCAACATGCACAACAATGTTATGCAATAGTTTACTAGGTGGAGGTTTGAAGAATAACTTCTCCAAAGGAAATTACAAGGGGAAAGCAGATTGCAGTTTCCCAGTTTGGCAGGTGTCCAGGGAGATCCCTGAGTCATGGAAAATCCATTGGGATTGCTTTAGTGGCTGTGTTTCAACATTACATCTTGTATAGAGAGCAACAGCTGGATGAGTTTGTTGGTCAGTGTAAAGTTGTTGGCTTCTACATTGATGCTTTGAGAGAACTTTTTGATTACAAATGCTTAACCTGACAGTAAATGCAAGTATGATTTGTTGTTAGGAGATGAGTTTGCTTTGCAAGGCAAATGTTCATCCTTCTCTCATTTCTTTTGCTGTATATTGTGAAAGTTTCTGATAATTTTCTTTCTTAGAAATATTTAGAGAAAAACATCTTGGCTGGTGTTTTCTTAAGCCCAGTTATGTCAGTGCAGTAGTTACTGTTCTGATCATCAGAATACTTGAGCAATGAGACAGGACAGGGTGTGAGTTAAATAACCAAATATATTATCATTCCTTCAATTCAGTGTTTGACTATGGAAATACTCAGTTTATGTGAGTGAAGAGCATTGTGGAATTGCCCTCCACCTCACCCCAGAGAAGATAACAGAAGCCTGATATGTGGGTGTTCTTCTAGCTGGTCTGGACTGATTAGTAGTAAATACAGTTCATCTCCGTTTAGTGAAGTAGAGGTTAACAGTTACCAAAAATGGGACTGATAGACTGCTCAGTCTATTCTGTGTCTGAAATCTGTGCTGTAGGCTGTAGAACCCAGACTGTGTTATGGCTGAAAGGTTTAGTCTGTGTTACAATTTAAGCAAGTAATTTGATTAATGTTTTGCACTGGTGTAATTCTAAAGTAAGTCCACTCAAGTTTAATGGAGTTAGGGACATTTTGATCTCTGATTTGCTCTCTGAATTATTACTCCAGATTTAGTAGTGCAAGAGAAGAACTAAAGTCTTCTGGTTTCACTTCTATCTGTGTAAACCTGAACTCATGCCAGAAATTATGTTGATTTATTGGAGGTCCTTTGAGTTTATGCTGGATATAAGTTTGAGCATGTGTGTCTGAGCTGCACAACCAAAGCTTGATATGAAGTTAATTTTGCTCGTTAAATTCTTAACCCACCTCTTGGATCCTCCTGCCTTTTTACGTAATATTTTATCAGAGATTTAAAGGTCAGCCAAGCTCTGACTTACCCTTGTTTTCCTCCATAGGGGCATATGACAAATAGGATGCACACAAGAGGATAAAGCTGGGAGGAAAGAAGTAGATGGCACTGACGCCCCTGGAAATTCAGCCTGCCTTTGGCACAGGGCCACAGCAGCAATTCCCAGCCCACGTTTTGAGGGTTGAGCCAGAAAGACTGTATTTGGGCAGGAAGTGATCAGAGAGGTGTGTGCCTGTGTGCTTTGGCACAGTGCAATGGTGAATTGCTCCAGCCTAGGAACCTCCTCTGAACTCATTAGTATTAAAACAGAACAGAAGAGACTTTGTAGGGAGGGAGAGGGTGGGGAAGCCGGAAAGGTAGCAGTTTAGACGGCAGTTTCCTAATAACCTTTCCCACACCTACCTTCCCATACAGGGTCTCATCTAAAGAACCTTGGCATGAAAAACAAACCCTGGCACAGAGAGGGACAGGGAGGGGGAAATGAGGGGAGGAGAAGGAAAGGAAATAAGGGGAGGAGAATAGACACTGTGCTGAAACAGCAGATTTTATTGTTATTTAGTGTTATATATGGTGATACTAGAAGTACTGTTTGAGAGATGTATTTGATATACTGTGTATAATCAGGATATGGAGGTAAATATGATACTTGCCCTAGAGGACTTGCAGTGAAAAGATGTATCAAATAGAGGTTTAATGGCTTCAATTCTGTTTGGTGTTTTCTTTTAATTGACTGGATAGTGGAATACAGAGCATACCTATTAAGTTTCCAAATCATAGACTGGGGACCTTAAAGATCATTTAGTTCCAACCCCCCTGCCATGGTCAGGGACACCTTCCACTAGACCAGGTTGCTCAAAGCCCCACCCAACCTGCCTTGAATGTTTCCAGGGATGGGTCATCCACAACTTCTCTGGGCAACCTGTGGCAGTGCCTCACCACCCC
>JAVJGJ010000032.1:14823747-14911038 GCA_035590215.1 Microhierax caerulescens
AGAATGTCTTCCTAATATTTAATCTAAATGTCTTATTGCTGCGTGCTTTAAAAAGTCCCTCTCCAACTTTCTTGTAGGCTCCCTTTAGGCACTGGAAGGCTGCAGTAAGATCTCCTTGGAGCCTTCTCTTCTCCAGGCTGAGCAAGCCCAACTCACTCAGCCTGTTTCCAGAGGAGAGGTCCAGCATAAACCTCTTCTTCTTGGCTCCTTTATAACCTGGAGAAGGAATTTATCATCACCACATTCCATGAACCTCCTGGATTGCTTATGCCCTGCTGTGTGGTCCCTTCAACAGATATTGGGGTGGTTGAAGTCCCCCGTAAGGACCAAGGCTTGTGAATGGGAAGTGGCTCCTGTCTACAGAAGGGCTTCATCTGCTCTTTCTTCCTGGATGGATGGCCTGTAGTAGACCCCTACTATAATGTTACATGTCCCTGCCCTCCCTTTAACACTGACCCATCAGTTCTTGGCCAGGTTCTCATCTATCCCCAGGCAGAACTCCATGCACTCCAGCTGGTCATTGACATAGAGGGTGACGCCTTGTCCTCGTCTACCCTGCCTGTCCTTCCTAAAGAGCCTGTATCCTCCCATTCCCACACTTGTAGTCATAGGAGCCATCCCACCGTATCTCTGTGACACCAGTAAGGTTGTAGCCCTGCAGGTGTGCACAGGTCTCTAACTCCTCCTGTTAATTCCCCATGCTGTCTGTGTTTGCATAGAGGCATTTAATGATGATGAGTCTGGCTGGAGTGGCTGGAATTCCTTTGTGCTGCTCTTCAGGTGCTCTTCTGCTGATCTGTGATCCCTCTCCAAGCTTTGGGCATCTATTGTTGGTGCTGACATCAAACTGGTAAGAGTGGGATGGATTGAGGTTCCTCTCCACCAACAACTTTAGTTTAAAGCTTGGCAAGCCTGTGCTCAAAGATGCTCTTCCCCTTCTCTGACAGATGGATTCCATCAGCCCCCAGTAGACCAGGTTTCTCCAAGCAAATCCCATGGTCTAAGCAGCTGGACCCCTGGCTGTGGCATCAGTCTGGAAACCATTTGTTGGTTCACCAGATTTGACTGCCCCTTTCAAACCCCTTCCCTTTGACCATGAGCACTGATGAAAAATCTATCTGCACTGCAAAGTCCTTTACCACTGCTCCTAGGGCTTTGTAATCCTTCTTGATACTCCTCAGACTACTTCTGGCTGTATCACTGGTGCCCATGTGGAACAATAGCAGTGGATAATAGTCAGTGGAACCGTACAAGGCTTTGTAGTCTCTCAGTGACATCCCTAATAAGCAGCACGCCTCTCTGGAGAGCACAACACTAGGTGTAAACACTTCAGATACATTTAAAATATAAGCTTAAAAGAAGATGGAGAAGTTTTATGAATAAGGATGGGATGCAATGGGGACAGTTAAAGAATGATACTTTTAGGAGCAAGCCTGGTAATTCAGGATGGGAAGTGAAGCAGCCAGGTGGGTACACTTCTTCAGAGAAGAAACTAAGGATTGTAGTAGATCATGAGTGAATGTAAGCCATGCAGGTTTTGAGGTTTCTTATATTAAAAAAAAAAAAAAAAAACAAAACAAAACCAAAAAAAAACAGTCATTGTCATAAAGGGATATGTAACCAGGAATGCAGTCTGAAAGATGCATGAAATAATCTCTGTACTCAGCATTGGTAAGGTCTCAGCTGGAACACTGTCCCCGCTTTTGAACAGTGCACTTCAAGAGAGATGTACTTTGACCAGGGAGAGCCTGGAAGTCAATTAGAAGAAGAATGAGAGGTCCAGAGGACATGACCTCTAAGAAAGACTGAAAGTGATGGGCTTGTTTAGCCTTGAGAAAGATAACCGACAAGGGACATTACAACAGACTTTAATAGGCTTGAAAACTGTTATCAAGAGGAAGGAAAAAAAATCTGCTCATCATGTCTGTGGTTGATAGGGCTGGAAGTAATAGACTTACATTGCAGTAGCAGGGATTTAGATTACACATGAGCCTGACTATACAGGTTTCATCCCCATTCCTCTCATTAGTCTCATTCCAATCCACTGACATGGACATGTAGCCCACCCTAACAGAAAAGGTGGTGTTGATAGCCAGCTGTTTGCATTATTGTCCTCATATGCCCACCCTTATCTATGGAGCATCTCACTTGCTCTACCCATATTGTGACCCTGAATATAAGAATGCATATCTAAGTCATGATCTCTCTTTTTCTCTCTCTAGACATCTCTGTGTATTGTTCCATAAACAGGTACTGGGTTTCCTCATTCTTTCTCTTTCTATTTGTCCCAGCAGATTGTTGTCTCATGCATGTGGTTTGCCTCTGAAGGGCAGAAAAATGAACAGCAGATTCTGTTTCCAACAGCCTGTGAAAGGGCACTGCCACAACAGGCCTTGCTGGTTATGTGTACTTGTATGCTGTCAAGTCACAGAGAGCTTTGAGGAGCAGAATTTAGCTCTTCTCAGGAAGTGAAAAGGCAATTAACAAATGATTAAGGAGGAAAAAAGGGATCAGTGTAGTGTGTATGGGGGGTGTGGTGTGTCTATATTTGGTGAAGGGAGAGGATGTTAATTGACTTTGTGAGACAAATTTCTCAACCAAAAAGCAGTGCCTTTGATGGATGAAAGTTTTAGTCTACTTCTAGGGCTGAAGAATGAGTAACTTCTGTGTTGGCAAGGTAGAAAAGAAACACGTCTTCCAATAGATAAACATCAGGTGCTTTCTGTCTTGTACTGTTATGACTGAGAATCAAGAGATTTAGACCCTTAGTACTGAAGCGGTTTTGAAGCTGCAGCTTTTTGAAAAAGCAAGAAGGAAAAAGAGTAGAACAGGAATCACAGCCTTTTGTTCTGCTTTTTAGCTTTACAGTCAGATCTGTGGCAGTAGCTAAAATGTAAACATTGCTTCCTATGCCAGCAGGCTGTGTGAGCAACTTGTGTGCACAGTGGTTTCATCATGCACAAATGTGATGACAAAACGTTGCAGGTACGGGCAGGTGTTATGTGTTATGTCTTATGTATATAGTTTTTGTGTATGTAAGTTGCAAGTGGTACACATAGCTGCACATACATATACTATGTGTATGCAAATGTGTGGAAAATCAATGATCATCTGGAGTGATCCACCTAATTCTTACCAATTGGAAAAATGATCAAAATGTTACTCCCCAACCTCATATGGAGTTCTGTTTCTGTGTGCCTTACAAAAGGTACTTTTTACAAAGTAAACCTTTTTACAAACTTTTTACCTTTTACAAAGGTACAAAGTCCAAGGATTAGGATAAGATGGAAGAGCTTGAGGGGAGGGAAGGGTTGGTTTGTTGTTTTGCTTTTTCTTTGTGGTTATCAGTGGACTTGGGCCATATATCAGGTCCCCAGGTGGGAATTTTTAATCAATGTGCTGCATCTGGAGATGTTCTAGCTGTGTGGGTAGTAGTGCTGTTGCCTGCTGAAAGAGTATCTGCTGTCAAGTTCTGCTGTGGGTATGGCCATGCAGTTGTGCCAAGCACAGCCCTGAGGAGGCAGGGATAGGAACTAGATGTCTAGAGAAGGAGGCTTTGTTTTACTCCTCTCAGTGCCTGCCTCAGTCATGCTCTGGTGTTTGCAGTTGCGTATTAGGTAAAGCCTGTGAAATGTTTCTCTTTTTTAGGGATCTTTGCTGAGCGGTACTTTTTTTGTACTGCTCACTGCTCCAGTTTGTACGTAAACATAGGCAGTTTGTGCCATTGAATGAACTCATTCTCTGACAGTTTGGACAGGCAAGTCTTTCAGAATGCCTGATCGATCTCGGTATTGGAAATGAGCGCTCTTCCAGCAGGCTGCCTCTTACATGTCAGCCTAATGAGCTGGACTAAACAAAGTGACGGTAGGAAAACTGTAGGGGACCAATCCTATACTGTCCCCTGGAGGTGGACACAGTGATTAAATAGGGAAGGTTTATCTCTTCACTTGAAGGATTCACAAGCTGTTTGCAAAGAGACTGAGATCTGAAGAAGAATTATTTTTTATTCAGTCATTGCAGTTACCTCTAAAGTGACTTTCTGAACAGCTGCCTCTGGACTTGTGATGAGTGTCTCTGCTCCTCCCTGACCTCCCTCTGTAATGGGCAGAGGGACAGCTCAAATGAGAGCCATCAGACTAACCCGTTTGTTATCTGTCAACAGAACCTGGCATAGGCACATAAACTGAAAAATTAAGTTCCTGGGCCTGTTGTTAATGTAAAACTGTAGCTTTCAGGCAGTGTAAGTCATGTGCTAGCAATGTGGTCCTATCCAGTTCACTTGTTAAAGCTATAATAGTTTTGTTGGATTGGATTCTCTATTGCAAAGGCTTGTAGCTTGCTGCTGACAACCACCTCCCTCATCTCTTTCCACTGCTTCCCCTTCCTCTGCACTCCCAGACACATCAGCGCCATTTATCTCGTGTCAGCTTGAGTGGTACTTCAGCATTGATTAAGCCACCAACAACTATTTTCTCAAAGTGATTGCACGTGAACATGAACCTTCTCTGTGGCCTGCCAGTTGATGCTGGATGGCATCCCATGGTGTGTCATAATTGCTTTTTACTTTGTACAACGTTTAAATAAATTCATCCAGGGCATAAGGCCATCAGCTGTGCTATGCCACTTGGGAGCATCAGTGAAACTGGAATATGACCCTTTCAGGGACATGATGACAGACATCCACATGAATGACTTTGGGGAACCTAAGGCAGCAGGTATCGTACTGTATAGTGAATTTCTTATACTGGAAACGGGGTGTTATACTTATTTTTGTAAATTGGGTGGGTTTGATGCTGTTAAGAGAATGAGAAAGAATGATTGATGAGGTGGATAAGTGAGAGTGCATTTGTGCATGACAGAAAAAAGGGTCAAAGGGAATGAGAAAAAGTTTAGAGAGGGCGAAAAAGAAAAGGTAGGTATGTGCAAGAGAAAGGGAAAAAGAAGGAATGGGGATTTGAACAGGAAACAAGATAAGTGGTACATTTAACTAAAATTCATGTAGTGTAATGTCATAATGTAAAAATTAACATACCCTTGGAACCTAAATTTTTGAGGTGAGGGTGCAAGCAAGTTATTAAAATGAAAAGTCTTTAAATCATAGAGATTTTCTAGAGTGTGTAAAGGCATCCTCCTACTTTTTGTTTTTGTTTCCTGTTGGATGATTCACAAAGTACCATTAAGGATAATGCTGATGTGACTGAGAAAAACAAACAAACAAAATTTGCAAATACTAAAGTTATCTCCATCTTGAAAGGGACATGAATTCATCTGCATCACAGAATCAGCCAGTTTTTTGAGGTAGTTGAGAAGTGTTTGACCATCTACAGAGTTTGCTCTATGGCTTTGTACTTGCAGGGCTTCTGCACAGCCTTCTGAAGATTTTGGTGCAGGTCGCAGGTCAGATAACTGCCAGTCTCATCTGTTCTGGAAGTTCTTATGCTTCCATTTTGAGTTTAACAAGGGAGACTAAAGTTTAACCTTTCTGGGGAGCTTTGCCAGTTTGTCATGTGAAGATTTGGTTCCCATGATGCCTGTTGTCACGTCCTGCCTGTCCTTTTGCTTGAGTGCCCACGTGCTCCTAAAGAACCACACAGTGCAATAGACCTGTAATCAGACAGTCAACACAGGCATCTCTGAACAGCAGAAATTATGAAGCCTATTTGCCAGTGTATTTTTAGTGTTGGATTCTGTGGTGTAAATTAAGGACTGATTTCATGTCTATTCCCTCTGGGGATGGTGAAAGGATTTCATTCTATAATAATTCCTCAATAATTGCGTTAATATGTTTGTAGGCAGAAATAAACATTTAAAATATGAGAATATGCTTTTAGATGTCATTAACTTCTCTCAGTCATTAAAAAAAGCCATTAAATGTGAAACACAGGCCTGTTATAGATGGTTATAGAAAAAATATGCTTTCAAGAGCATTTGTAAGTGAAAGACTGTGAACTACAGACAAAAATTAAAACCTCAACTATCTGTAGCTGAAATTATAAGAATTGATGAAATAAGACAGGTATCCAACTAAACATAAGAAAATAATTAAAATCTCCTCTCCCTCCTGGCAAAATATATGTCATGCCCACATTAATCAAGTCATTGTCTGCAGTAAAACAAAACATATCATGTTCAGAATCCCGTGCTTCATGCTGTAAATGCTGTGCACAATTCATTAAACATTTATTCAGACAAAACAAGACACAGCAAAACCAGCACACATACACCACCCACCCACCCACCCCCAAAAAAAAAAAAAAACAAACCCCAACCCCACCAGCCTCTGAAGGCTGGGTGGTTGTTTTGGGCTGGATGCTTTTTTGTCTTTTACAGAATGAAGTAGCTGTCTGACCTTAAGTCAGTAGGAAGCTGCCTGGTGACCAGGAATTCCAGCAGTCAGTGGAACTGGGACAAGTAGAATGAGAAACTGGAACTGAGGAAAGCTCCCATGAGTGTGCAAATATCCCTGGAGAGCTAAGTTTGGGGCTTTTGATCTCGAGCATTCTGATATGAGACCAAGAGGTGCTGGAGCCATGAAGCCCTGATACTGCGTATACTTATAGTCTTGAGGTTTCCGTCCTACCCCTGTTGTGGCGTCAGCATTGATATGTTGAAAATGAGAAGCCTCATTGTGCCTTCACATACCTTACTGTTTGCCTTTCAAACTGTTTCAATTTTTCCCCCATTTAAATTGCAAAATTCCTATGTAAGTCTTCTTGAGGCCAGGTGAAGTGGACTGGTGAAGGAGCAGCTATTCTGTGACTCTGTCCCACCTTTCCACAGATGATGGTGGAGATGTAATACACATTTCAGTAGAGGTGTGAGTAGGCATTAAAGGTTCTCTTTTAGAGAGGCAGTCATGTTGGTAGGTGTTAAAGGTTCTCCTTTGTTGGTTCTCTGTCCAAGTGAACACTGTTCTACATTCCCAAAGTATTACTTTTTCTCTATATTAATTTAATTTCACACCACTGAGAAAAGTGCTGCCCTTGGTGAGAAATGCTTCTCTGTTCAGCATTTCCGGCCCTATGAGTGATACCATCATTGAGCTGATGGCTACCCAGCATCAAATCCAGCTTTCACACTTTGATGAATGCTCCCAAAAACAAGGGACATAATGTGGTTTTAAATCCCACAAAATACTGGTTTTATGTTTCCTACCCATTCCTCCTTCTTGTTCCCTTTCTTTCCCTCTGTCTCTTATTTCCTTGGATTGTAGCCATTTTGAATGGAGGCCATTTTCCCTTTTGGCCTGAGAACTGGACTGGAAATATTTGAACCTCAAATCCAGCTCCAGTACATTTAAAATGTTTTATCATTGAAATTCAATCTGTGTAAGTAAAAAAAAAAGCCCACATGAAAGTGAAAATAACTGAATGTATCCCTCTCTTAGTAAATAAAATAAAATAGGAAAGAGATAAAGGAGAGAAATGTAAGAAATATTAACTGGAGGTACTTAACATCTCCCTCAGGCCAGCTTGGCAAATATCTTTTTAATCTGTGTTTCATGAGAACACTTGCAACTTCAAGTATTTTTAAGAGCCAGGAAGCTGAGCTCCATTGTGCAGGGTCATGCTGGCATGAATTGCTGGAACTGAGCCACCCATCCAAAGCATAGAAGAGCAGTTACTACATTTCTGTTGGGAAACTGGCACAGGTGATGGAAGAGGGCATTTTCCCTGCTTTGCTCTGACTGAACCTTTTTCGTTGGCCTTTACATTTGCTCCCTGGGTGTTGTCACATCGGTTTGCTCAGTCTGGCTCCAACCCCAGTCTTGATGACTGCATTCAGAGTTTGTAGTTCTTCCCCTTTCCTGCCAACCTTTGCAATTCCTTTTTCCTTCAATAGCTGCTTGCTGTCACTGAGCTAACTCTAGGGTCTGAATTTCTACATACTGACAGATCTGCCTCTGTCATTGGGCCAGAATGACCTATTCGTGGACCATAATACCCGTCTGAAATCTATTCTTTCTGGTTTTCCTCCTGCCTCCTTCCAAGGCAGCAAGTTCCCTTATGCATCTTCTGTTAGAATCCTGAGTCAGAATAGGAAAATGGTCTGCCTCATCCAGGATCTTATTTCTTAGATAGATCTAAGGGTTTCCTGTGCAGTCACAGTGGTCTTCTGATCTTCTGCTATAGAAAGGGGATAAGGATGGGAAAGGTAAGGTGATTGGGAGGGTTCCAGAAGGGGGTTCATGTCTCTTGTATTTTGCAGGGATTTCTTTGTGCTTTATAGAGTGGGATTTGAATAATGGTGTAGGTAGAGCGGGTCATGTAGGCTTCTTTAGTTCCTTCCACTCCTTTCTTCCTCCCAGTTATGGAGCACACTGGCTAAAGACTAACTTCAGGAAAGGGCGTTGAAGAGCTTGACTGCTGCTTTGCATTCTGGAGAAGTTGCCTCTGTTCCTGCTTGAATATTCATACTTGCTACCTGCCCATCTGACCTGGGGTTTAGAATGAAGCATTTCACCTCCCAACAAAGACAAACACTAGCTGTTTCACAAGGAAGGGTAATGCATCCTCCATGTGCTATTTTCCAGTCAGGTGTGTTTGGGTCTGCCTCTGGTGATCACGCTATGCCTGGAACCCTGAGTAGTTTCCCTGTTATGATGTTACCTGAGCTAAGGTGATGACTTCTAATGTTCTACTGGCTTAACCTACCCTCCTGAGTCACAATAAAGTAGGGTGTGGATACACTTTGTTCCCACTGGATCTTCCATCCTTTCAAACTACCTTTCTAGGCTTCTGTCCTGAAAAGAATGCCATGCTATCAGGATGCAAAATTACATGACTGGAACTTGCATATTCTTATTGCCCCATTGACGGCAGAGTGCTCTTCATGTCCCTGATACTGCCAGTGTCCAAGACAGTGTCTAGAAGCTATGAAGTGTCAGTATGCTGCTTTCTGGGGTAGTTTTAGTCAACAGGAGCATTCTTTTGATGAAATGGTTGTCTTGAACTGGATTTTTTGAGATCATAATATAGTTTTATGTATAGCTTAAAGAAATATCTTTTGTTGCTTGTCTGATCTGCCAGCAGACTCCAGAAAGAGCAGTGTGGATTAGAAGACCAAGTAGTTAGTTGCTCTTTATTTAAAAAAAACAAAAAACAAAAAACCCAAACAAACAAAAAAAACCCCAAACAAACAAAGAAAACCTACAAAATGACAAAAACCCCAAACAACACCAAAACAAAAAAGGCCAAGTTCATTAAGCAGTTCAATAAAAAAATATTTTTTTCTAAGAATTTATCTGAGCCTGGCCAGCTCATTTCAGGTGTGTATTCAGGCCTCTTTGGTGGTTCTCCTAAACCTGGCATTTCTGATTCCCTGTCTGCCCCTCCTTTCCCTGCCACATGCTTAACCTCCAACAGCATTCCTTCACTTGTCTTAAGACCTTACATGTCATTTCACTCTCCCTCTCTCCCCAAGAATGTGATCCTGGCTTGAGCTTTCTAATTGTGTGTAGCAAGTATAAAACTCCTTGCCTCGCTTGGCTGCCCCCTTGTTTGGAAACTCACCCTAAACATTTCCACATGGTTTGCACTCTTTTTGCACAGCTAAATTTTTGGGGGGTTGGGTTTTTGGGTTTTTTTTTTTTTGCCTTTAAACTTTTTCTTGTTTAAAAAGCCCTCCAGCTTCTTCTACCTTGGGCTGCTGGCACTGACCTTGCCTTGTTACTGTTTGCATTTCTTTTGTACCTTTTTGCAGCTGAAATCTCTATGGGCTTTTAAATCTGTCAGCAGCTGCTACCAGGCTCAGTGTGCAATTTAGCTCACTGTTTTCACAAGTTTCCCAGCCCTGAACGCTTTCCAAATGAGCCATTGTTGGGCTGAGTTAAAGAGGTATTGTCTATGCTTGGGCTAGGTTAGTGGGGGTGCCAGAATCTGCATGTGCAGTGTTCTTAGTGCAGCAATGTCATCTTGATATTGGACCCCTGGACGCTTCCTTTTCCAAACACTTTAAAATATATAGGAAAAAGAAAACCCTGCCAAAACCAATTCATTGAAAACGTATTGGAAGCTTGTCTTTATATTCCCAAAATTCTCATTTAGACATCTTCATCTGTCTCTACTCATGCAGGCTGCTTGCTATGAAGACAATTCTTGTTTAATTCCCATTAGCACCTGAAACTGACAGCTGTGATCGGAGTCCTGTTGTGGTCAGTGATGAATAAACACAGAGCAAGTAGCAGCCTCTGGTCTGATGTGAGACATGTTCTGTAGGAAGAGAGCCTATTGTTATCCACTTGTAACAAGAAGAGAAACCCAAGCTGGGGAATACAGTAGTGTATCCAGAGGGAGCTTGTTGGGAGTCAGTTCCAGATCACAACATTATCCTTCATGTTATAAATATAAGGTTGGTTAGGTTCTAAAAGGGCGTGTTCTACTGAATTCACTTTTCTTAAGAGACACTGAATTTGCTGATCTGTTTGAATTGATGTGATGCTGTGTGGAGATCTGTTCTTTACATCTGAAATGCTGGTTGTCTTTTGCTGGGGTGGACTGTATGGTTCAGAGGACACACATCTGGGCAAACCTTTCAACCTGTAGGTTGCTATTGACAGTACTGCTACTAGACAACTGTCTCGTGACCTTTGTTTAAAAGATACAGTGATTTCACTGTTCTTCTACAGAAGACCAAGCTGGTACTGCAGGCCAGGAAAAAGGTTTACTGAACTTTTAGTTTCTCTCTAAGAGTTGTGAGGAGTGTCTGTGTCACATAAACCAGTCCTTTCAGTTTTTTACTTCATTCCTTTCACATGATCTTTCCTAACCTTGACTAATTATTAGTAATGGAAGTTTGACATGGGAGTTCTTCATAGCTTTTCATAGCTTCTGCTCTGACAGGGAGAACTTGCAGTATTAAGGTAAAAATTATGAAACCAACAATCTTTGTAGTCTTTGGGAGCCACTAAGTCCTCTGCCTTTTGATAAGGCTAGTCAATATACCTAGTCCAGATTCCTCTCAAACTATCAGAAGTTACCAATGCAACTGTTGACTGTTGTTTGTTGTTTTTTTTTTTCTTTTTGTTCTGTTTTTCACAATCTGCAGGATGAATTGGATCTCACAGACAAGAACAGAGAGGCTATGTTTGCACTCCCTCCAGAGAAGAAATGGCAGATTTACTGCAGCAAAAAGAAGGTACTGCTGTTGTCCTGATTGAAGTAGCTCACCAGTAAATTCTGTGTGCATGTACATAATTAGTGATATACATTTAGATTTGAACTATCTGTTTATCTAATGTTTACTCAAGAACATGATTGAGTGGTGTAAGGATTTTTATCAGCATGAATATGGCACAATATAAGTAATGTATGTATGTGTGGTTTCTGAAGAGAATTTTAACAAGTTAAAATCATGTACTGGCCTATTTTGAATCTTTTACGTGTTCAGTTTTGGGTGTGTTTTGTTTTTGTTTTTTTCTTTGAGCTAGAAGAAAAGCTATCATGGAAATATTTTAAGGAATCTTTAAAAATCTTCATAGGTTGCTTAGAATAGAAAATGTACTACTGAAATCTTTCAGGATGTCTTCAAATATCTATATCTTAAACCTTGGTAGTTCAAGGCCTTCTAGAACTTCTAATAAATGTTCTGTATTGCATGGGGAAATGAAGACCTGCTCCTATCAATTTATGTGTAACACTTCTTCATTCAGGGTCTTCAAACCTCTGATAAACCAGTAAGAGGGGCAGTAAATCAGAGGCAGATGTACATCACTGGGTATTTTATCACTGGCAGAATGGTGGCCAAGTGCATGGACAAGTTGCGTCAACTGCTGAGAAACCAAAAGAAGAATTCCTGCAAGTGTGGTGTGGTGGAAAGCTGTTGCTGGTCTATGAAGGAAACTCAGAAACAAAGATAGCCCAAATAGCATGTGTTCATTAACAATGTATGTTAGGGAAATGAAGTGTGGTGGGTTTGCTGGTTAGTGTTCCCAAATGCAGAAGTCATGCTATGAGAGCATCAGTTTTTAAATATTAAGTCCACATAACAGAAGCTGAAAGAGGAGGTTTAGATGTCAATAGTGAAGATGGCAGATTGAAACCCTGATGATGGTCATTCTGAGGTTGCATTTACTGCTTTCCTTGGGGGAGGGGATTAGGTTTCTTACCATGTGATTAATGAAAACCTCAGTCAGATCAATCAGATAGGTGCTTTGCATGTGTGTTGCTTTTGGTTGAAATGTATCACACAGGGAAGCTAATAGCAACAAATTAGTTACAGTGCCTCTGAGCTAGCAATAATTCAGGAAATGCGTAAAAGCAGTCTAGGCTGAGTTGTCTGGTGTTTTCTCCATTCTTCCTGCTGGTACACAGAGCTTGCACTGGAGAGAAGGTGCAGACTGCTGTGATTAATGTCTGCTTTACATTTTTGCTGACTGGCTCAGCTGGTGTTTTCAGCTCTGGTGGGAGAGGATCTATTTGTAGTCATCTTAGGGAACCACAGATTCTACCTCCTGAACCAGTCAGCCTTGGCAGGAAGATTTAGACTTTAACATATTTAATATGTTGGTTGGGTGCAATACATTACACTTTTTTTTTTTTTTTTTTTTTTTCCAGCAGTAGTTTTCATGTAAGAATGTGGAAGACCTCCAGAGTTAAAGAAGCTGCACACTGGAAAATCTTTATAATGTTACAATGCATTTATAGTGCAACCTCCATTAGCTGAACTTCAGCTACCCAAAATGATGTGCTAACTGGAACAGGATACTGTTGCCAGAGAGCAATTCATTACATTGTAGACACTTTCAATTACTTGAAACCTTAACTGTCCCATGTTATTCACTGTTTCATTCACCAGCAGTCAGATGATTAGTGATGACATCTCTCTCTCTCTTAGCCTACTACCTTATCTACCTATCATCATTGTTTTGCAGTGACAGAGAAGCTTGTTGCAGGCTTGCCTTCAGAGGAAAACTGTCTTTTCCTGAAGAATTTGTAACCTAATTTTAGCACAAATGGCCCAATTCCTCACTAGGCAGAATGCTGCCAGCCATCCAGGACAAGCCACCAGAGAGCTCTGTCTTGCTGATGTTGGGTTCTTTGAATTTCCTGGGAAGTAAGGGCCCTATGCTTTGTAATGTGGCAAGTGAAAACACTGTGAACTAGAAGGTCGAGAAGTGCAGGTTGAGGCAACTGTTCACAATCATTAATTTCAGAAACTTTTCCTAGTCTAAAGGTGATGGAAGGTCAGAGCTGCCTAATTTGCCCCAAAGGTGGTGAGATTAGTGGATTGTCTTAAGTAAACAAATGGCACTTGCTAAAATGAAGATCAGTCATTATTCTAGGCACACTCCATTTATCTCAGCAGACTTTGACTATAATCTTTGGTACTTGTTCCCAATACAGCAGCAGAAAGTCACTATTGTATCAGAAAACTCATTCCAATTGTTTCTGATGCCAAGCATTTCTGAAGAAATAGGTGAAAGACATATATGTCTGTGCATTTGAAGTTCTGTGCCTGTGGCACGACTTGCTAGTCAACATTCCATGGTTCTCAAAGCAGATTCAGTTCTAGATTGAAATTTCATGGTTGTGGGTGATAGCTACAGAGGAGCTTTCACACAGTATTACAGCCATGATTGCTTTGGCCACTTTTTGCCATTCTAGGTTCATATCTGAAAGCATTAGTACTAAAAACAAATCGCCAATTTGATTTGATCTAATGGAGCAGCTTCAACTAACAGCTATAGTGAATGTTTCGCTCTTATTTGTGGAGTAGTTACTTGCAAGGAATAAAGGCTGTTCTGTTGGAAAGTGTTAATGTGTTCTCAGTCTCAGCTGTCTTCTACCTTGACTTTAATCAGTACAAGGTGGACAATGAGAGATGCAGTTGTCTTAATTTGCATCAGAAGAATCATTAATCAGTCACCACAGATGGCACCCCCTACCCAAAACTCATGTTTTAGATTGCCTCTTTGTGGCATGAATTTCCTGTGATACCATATTGAGTTCTAAGTAAAGTCTTAAGAAGACAGAATACAAATGATGACATCCTCCCCCAGTTCAGGTACTTTATTTTGGTTTTGTTTAGGATAATCTTCATGCCTCACTATCAGCTGGAATTTAGACTTGCATACAACATATAAGCCACTTCTGTAATTCCTTCCTGTAAGATTGTCTCTAGATTTCCTACTAGTTGTATGTTCTGCAGGAATTAGATCAAGCACTAGACCATGCTTTCAGATGTATTTATTTGTAAATTTCTGCTGTCAAGGTTTAGAAAACTGCAGTTATTCAGTGCTGTTTCCCAGCAACTGACAGTAAAGTACATAATCTCATTAAATACTGATCAAATAATAACGTGAAAAGCAAAATTTGTCATCTCAATTATTTCACCTGTAAATGAGCTCATACTGGGATCACCAGAAGGGTAGAAAATGCAGATATTGTGCTGCTTCAGCACATGTAGCTTGGGATGCAGTTTGCATTTTTAAGAATGAGTTCTCATTATGCAAGCAGTAGCGTACTGCCTTCTGTACAATCCTACAAGCTCTTAGACTTACTTCTATTGGAAAGTAATTCAAGTTGTTTTCTTTTTATAGCCTTTCCTGCCTCCAGAGACTAATTTGTAAACCTTCAGTTGAGCAGATTTTAGTAGGAAGAACACACATTGTGCAGAGTTAAACAAGTTTGGTTATTTTACTTTTTTGTTTCTTTGAGGGAAAAAATGGTAGCAAATCTCTTTCCAAGGTACAGTCAAACAGGACTAGCTGTGTCCTACAGCTTCTTTACAAACAAACAAAACCAACAAAGATGACAATACTAATAACTATGTTGAGCTTTCCTAGATGTTTGGGGTTACTCTGTACTTTCTGATTTTTCTTGTATCCTAGAAGAGCTGCATGTTGACTTGATTGTACTTTATGTGCTGAAGTGAGATTATTCAAGCTCAAGTAGTGAAGCAATAATGGGCACACTGCAGCTTTCTGGAAAGAGGCATTTATAGCATCTGAAAAAATAGTACATGCTTATAATCCTTATATTGATTATACATTTTCTATTATGGGAAACAGACCTAGAGAAAGGCTTCTCTGCAATAGCAAAACAGGCTTTAAAAATTCTAAGGAAAAGTAACAGCCAATATAAAAAAATAAGAATTTCCTTGTGATTCCATCCCTTGCAATTATTTTTTTAGTATCTTTCAATTATTTTTCATCTACCTGATGAATGGAAAAACTAGTAAACTGAATATGAGAATAGGAGCCAGGAAACTCCTTAGTTCTAAAAGTCTTTGATCTAAATTGTTGTACAATTTCAAAGAACTTGTCATTAATTATGTTTATATATAAATGCATTTCTTTCTACTTGAAAGAAAGAGTAGCAAAGTTAGGAAACTTTGTGGCGATGTTCTAACCATGCCATCCTCTCACACCTTTCCCTACACTATATACATGTGCCTTGGCTGCATACAACATTCCTTTTCCACTTTCCATTTTCCATTGTCCTTTTCGAGCAATATTAAAAATCTGAATATATTTTCTGATTAGGCATCGTTCCTTGTTTTTCCTTGCTGCACCTATCTGTCTTCTAAGGTATTCCTGTAGGAATGGATTTTGTGGTGAAGTCTCCAGACTTGGGAGAGCTTGCTGCAAGGAACAGTAATGATGGAGTGGAAAGGACTTCTGTGCATTACACAATCATTAAAGAGTCCAAGTCCTTTGGACTGAGGTGACAGGTCAATGCTGAAACCAGTGAAACTGTAGTCCAGGTGCGGAGTGCCCCAGATATACTTCTGGAGAAGGATTACACCTCTCCAACAAAGAAACTTCAAAGAGGCAGCAGATACTGATGCACTGCCCTTGAGGTTTACATTGTCAGCAAAATGTCACCATAAAAAGTATAGCTTGATACTGTGCAGCTGGATATACAGTAAGATACTTCTGACCTCTACACTCATGCCCATGCTTGCCTTCAGACTCTTACAGAGTTCTAAGCAAAAATTCCAATCCAAACCCAAGCTGAGATACACATATATATATATAAAACTGCTATAAACCCTGCTTGAAACTCAACTACAGTTCCAGCTTCCAGAGAGTGCAATTCACCCTATATCTCTGACTCATCCTCCTGTTAAAATGACAAATATAAAAATTAATTAATATGTATAATATAATTTCATATATATATGTGTGTGTGTGTGTGTATAAAAGATGTATATGAAATCAGCTGGAAGGGTCTAAGCTGCTTTTGTAGCTTTTGATGTAATTACCTTAGCCTATCAGGGATAAGGCAGAAGAAGGATACAAATGCAAAACGTGGAGTCCTCCTTGCCTTTGAGGAAACCTTTCTGAAGTGAATGAAAGTTTCTGCACCTACTGCTTCTTCTTGGGTTGCTCTGTTCTGTGGTTTTTGCACTGTGAAGTGTAGTTTCAGCTTGGTTAAGATTGAAAGGCAGTCACTTCTCAGCTAAATTGAACTGGCAGGGCTTTTCTTCCAAAACCCTGAGGTCTTTTCTTTGTATTTAAGGCTTCATATGGAGGTCCTAAGAGCAGGAAGCTGCATTACCTCTGTTCTGTTTAGATAGGAATTCTTCAAGTCTTGCTGCAGGAAAGTGTTAATTTCTTCAGGCTCCTGCTTTAAAGTGAGAGATAGACATAGAGGTATTCAGAGGATGGTAGATATTCCCTAAAGAAGAGGGAAAATGGATCTTCATCTGGTCTTATTTAGTGATACAATATACCAGATGAAGATCACACCATTGTGTTGTCTGAGCATGGTGTTTTCATTTTGTATTGTCTGGTCTGAGCTATGAAAGCCCTTTGGGGTTCATCCTTTCTGTACAAAGACTGCCAAGCACGTGGTTGTCTCATAATAAATGAAGTGGGTGGTTCGAAGTTGTATTGTTTTCAGTTCAATCTTCATGCAGTATTTTTTCCTCTTTGAAATACTTTCAGAGTCTGTTATTGATTTGTATATTAAAGTGTTTTGGTTATAGATTTATAGCTATAAGGAGCATTTAACATGTCCCTTATAAGTTCCCTTCTTTAGAGTTGTTATTCCACATGCTGTATCTGGGAGCAGCAAACATGAACACATGATTTCCTGCAGTATTTGAGAAGCCATTTGTAAGGAGTCCCAGTCTGATGAGTCTTGCCTGTGACTTTAGGAAAGTTTTTCTCCCAGCTTTGCATGAAGTGTTTAGAGGGAGTGTGGGTGGGTGCATGGGTGGGTGCTTCTACTCTCGTTTCTCTTGGGAAGTCTGAAAAATGCACAGTAACCCTCACAGCATGTGTGATAGCCTAAAAGCAAAAGCAGCTGGTAGACAGTAGGAGACTGAAGAAGCTATGTGGGACTTGGAGTGCTTAGTGCAAATGTATTGCTGGCTAAATGATATCTGATGGCCACAGGGCAAAGCCCACCCAAAGCCACACTGAAGCTGGAGAACTAGACTGTATCTGAAGTCTTTGGTATATCAGAAAATTGTTTCTCTTCCTACCAATGCTTTAGACTTTTGTGGCAGGAGCTCAGCTCTTCAGTGAACATGTTAATTTAACTTGGTATTCAAACCTTGAAAATTACCTGAATAACCTGATCTAACTTTGAAATTAGCTGTGCTTTGAACGGGTCTCTTCTGCTTGAGGCCCTTTGCACTCTAAGTTCTTTTGTGATTCTCTGAACTGACCTTAAATCAAACTAGGAAAGAAGCTGTATGACCCTATAAAGAAAGGGGGAAAGAATAAGGCTCTGTGCAACCTACTATCTTCTGTAATATTGCTATGAGACCAATTCTTTGAAATAGGCTATAGCAGAAGATGTTATTTGGTTCATGCCCAGTGCCTGCGATACATGGTTGCTTTTGGTCTAAGTGACTGCATGACTTCCTTAGTTCAGGAGCATCCTGGTGAAATAGTCTGAAATGTGGAATTTCTCAAATGAATTCTCTGAAAATAGACTTGCTTTCAGCTATCCTATGGCTCAGTGGAAATCTTGTAACACTGGTAAGTCACAGTGGGAGGATGTTGCCCTTTGCAAACCGCAGGACGCCTTCAGCTGGATGTTTGGAAACTGCCAGCAACTGGGGAGTTAACTTGCTTTTTTCCCACCAGCATCTGTTCCTTTTTCTGTTAACAGAATGACTTCATGCTCATATGTTTGGGATGATTTGTTAGCTTGATGCTGACATTGGGTCATTCCAGTATCTTTAGGCTAGGTACGTAAGACAGGCATATGGCTTCAAAAATTACTCTGTTATTAATGCAAGTAGGTTTTAGAGCAGTAAATTCAGAAACTCTGTCCTATGACAAGCACAGGACATAATGGGAAACAACAAAATGCAGCAAGAGTGTCACCTATGCAGCAAATGCACACATTTCCTGATTAGCAATACACTTGGGTCTTTTCAATGTGAAAGAGCTGTTTAATTAATGGCACCTGTTAATGTGTGCTGTAGGCTGAAAAAGTAGCTCCCAAATTTGGGCAACATGGTTAATACTGTGTAAAAAAAAGCTTAAGATGGTATGCATTTCCTTCTACATCATTTAATGCAGAGGAAGTGTTCTTACTGGAAGAATAAAAGTTGAGATTCATATAAGACACCATATTTTTTATAGTTCCGTATAATGAATTTTGGCTTTTTTTCTCATCTCACATAAGTATAAATTTGTTGATGTTGACCCCATTATTCTTTGTGTAAGTCAGCATACCTGAGAAGAAATATTGGGCATTTTGTATGGTTTATCATTAAGTTCCTGTAATCATGTAATCTTTTTTTTTCTCCCTTAATATTTTCCCTTCTATAGCAAATACACTGAAGTGGTTACTTTGAGAAAAAATCTAGTAGCCTTAATGATGTGAGGGACTCCTCTTAAACTTTCTTTTTTTCTTATAGTCACTCTTGTAGTGGTTTAAAGGATAAATCTGTTGTCAAGGAAGCAAAAATGTTTGCACAATTCTGCTGGTATATCATTATCATAGCTTGAAATCATGATACCTAAAAGACCACATTGTAGCAGACATAAGAGGAGATAAGGAGTTTTTCCAAATCATTCATTTTACTTGGTTTATGTTTTCCATGCTGCAATGCTAACAGTTACAGACACATTTATTTATCCTGGTATAAGAGGTTATTTTAGGTCAGGGCCTTGAAATTATGTATTTATTTATGTATAATTGAAAAAGTCTTCTCTTCCCTGCCCCCCCATGGGAACAGCATAGAATATTTTTAGTTTCTTCCTTCCTCTCCCTCTCTCTCTCTCCAACAAGAGAGGTTAGCTGTTGCTCAGAAAATGCATTCCTGGCTTGTTTGTTCAGACTGCCGAAGACAAACGCCATAAACTTGCCATGGTATTTGCTATAGATATTGTGTGTATGTAGAA
Organism: Microhierax caerulescens; assembly: GCA_035590215.1. Classification (NCBI taxonomy): domain Eukaryota; kingdom Metazoa; phylum Chordata; class Aves; order Falconiformes; family Falconidae; genus Microhierax; species Microhierax caerulescens. The sequence continues at coordinate 14,843,060 of JAVJGJ010000032.1, forward strand.
TTTGAGTTGTAGAATTCGTAGTTCCAACTTTTTCAGGTGTGCTACTAGTGCTCCGGTTAGTTAGCATTCAACACTTCTCAAAAATCAGGCCCAAAATAGACCTGAATTTATACAGTGATAGTTGGAAAATTGTCATCATCATGCCTAATACTGTGTTTCGCATTTGGCTTGCATTCTGTGGGAGTTTGGGAGAGCTCAGTGGAAGCAGATTTGACCCTACTATGGAAAAAAGAGAAAAAGAAGAAAAAAAAAGAAAACAAACAAACAAAAAAAAATTTATCCAGCTGTCATCCTACTAAAATGGTGTAATTTGCTGTACTTAAGGAAAAAAAAAATGTAAGCAATCTAATTCTGCTGTATGGGAAGTACATGTAAATGCTGACAGTATGATTTAGTTGCTGCCACTAGATTATATTCTGTCCTTGTCTTTCCTCTTGCAAAAGTTCTGGGTCTCCACAATCCAAATATGACTCAGTCCTGCTGATGGCATGTAATAATAATATTAATAATAAACAACTGTGTACAATGCAGTTCTCACTGTTCAGATTAGTCTTAGGTGGATAAGCAAAAGCAAAGAACATGTAAATAACTAGCATATTTCCCTGGTATGTGAGAAGCAGATCTGGCAGAAACCAGGGCTCACCACTCCTCTGTATTCTGAATTTCACTGGATGGTCACCAGCCTTTCAAAAGCCAGTGAATACTGAGCCAGAAGAGTTGCTGAATTCCCTGTCTTTTCAGTGAAAAGTTTAGAAACAGGCACAGTTAATAATTGTTACCAGGATCTGGTGACAGCCATGAAAAGAAAGAGATTTCTTTCTACTGTTCTGGAGAATTGTTTAATTTTCATTACAGTCAGATGTGACAGTTTCAGCTACACACCTAAACTGAGGTGAAAGTCACATTGTCTTCCATGATATTCAGTCATCTGTTGAAAGGTACCTGCCATCCCAAACATTTTGCTGATGTAACAGGTGAGAGAAATGGAGGCTGGGAGAAAAGAAAGTTCTACTTGAATTTATGGAAAGGGGAGAAAGAGACAAAGCAACTGAAGGATACACTCAAAATATTGGGTTAACTACTTAAAAGCCATGGGTCTCTCAGTCTCTGTTTATTCCCTTTATTTACCTATCCAACAGCTCCTAGCTTTACTGTTCTTTCGATAGTGACTGGGGTTAAATAAGGGAGACAAAAAATACGTGGCTGTTCCGACCATCCAACTGTCATTACTCTTAATAAAGGGCCCAGAGCAGAAGTGAACCGGACCAAGCAGCAGTGTTACTGGAAAAACAGGTAGCGGACATGTTGTGGACAGTGAAGAGACACATTTTAGAGTTTGGCATTTACAAATTCTATGTGTGCTCCCAGAAGGACATGCCCTAGTTATCTGTGCTGGCTCTAGGTAGGTAGTTCCATGTGTCTTGGAGCATGGTTAGTGACACTTCATTGCCATTATCAAGCAACACGCAGGGTGACTGCCATGAATTGTAGGTGACTGCAGTTTATTTAGAAAAGATTGTAAGTGGTTGCTTGCTGGAGATAGAGCAGGACAAAAAGATAAACTTGCAGTGCAGGCACGTGACAGACAGGAGGTTTGGTTACACAGTCTGGGCTCCTGTGGCTTTTCGCATTGCCTAAAGAATGAGACAGTCCAGATGACATAAATACTGGTGAGGTAAGGATACAGTTGAAAACAATGTTATTGGAATGGGAACAAGGTAAGCTGGACATGTGAGGGAAAAGTCCCTTTCTGTGTATTGATACCACATTGACTATAAGCTGAACAGGGTTAATGCTGGAATGGAAATGTACACACAGTACTTTCACATAACACAACACAGAGTAAAGAGAAGTAGGGACAATGCAGAGCTTGGATATTAATAAAGCAGTAAAGTATGTCCCGCTGCTGCTGCTTAGGATTTTTGGGGATAGCAACAGTTATTGGCTTCACCTGCGACAGGAACTACTGCCGAACTTTGACATCAAGCTTGCTGGAGGTTTGTAGGTACAGAGCTGTGGTTCAGGAATACAATTTGAGTCCACAGCCAAGCACCTGTAGAGCAGGCTGTGTCCGTGAGAAATGTTTTGTCTTCTCCTGAAGACCCCCAGGGTAGAATAATCGTGAACTGACCCGCTGGTGGGATCTTCCATCGTGGACATGTCCCTTCACCTCCAAAAGAAGTATACAGAATGGGCTGAGGGAAGGTAGGCTCCTGAGAACTTCTTCACTGGAAGTGCAGGGAATTCATAAATTGCCTTATTTGGCAGCTCATTAATTAGATTACACTTATCAACTGCAAAATATCAGTTGATTTATTTGGGGCTTGTGAAAAGTAGAGCATATAAGAGGTTTTAAACATAAGTATGGACTTCAACTAGTAGGACAGAATGATCTTTAGGCAGCAAGAGGTCAGGAGAACATGTCCAAAAAGAGGCCAAGTTCCATGGCAAAGGTAAAATGCTCCATAGAGGAGCAATGCGTAATAGAGTTCAATTTGGCAACTAAGCTTTGTCCTGAGAGCTCAAGGTGCTGGGTAATTCAGTGTGGCCTCAGCTGTACATTTAAGTAGTTCTGTAAATATAAGGAAAAGTTGTCCTCTTGGTCACTATACCCATAACTTAATGTCTGGTGATGGGATCCCCATCCTTCAGCAGGGCTAAATATGTTTGAAGAGGGACAAGCATGCTTGTGCGATCTGTAAATAAGAGGAGGCTGATGCAGTCAGTGCTGGCAGCAAGTTTACATCTGTCTTGAAATGAGATTCTCTTCATCAGTAATTGGTAGTAAGTTTTCTGCTAGACACATTTATTGTATAACTTAATCTTGGTTTAAATACTACAACTACACAGTTCATGAAAATCTGTGGTGCAGACTTCTGAGGTTTCAGAAAAGATAAATTCTTATATTAAACCCAGAACACTGCACCAACAACCTCTCTGCCTGCCAGGTATGGCATTAGAGTCTATCTTCAGTGAGAAACTACATATCGCTGTGCACTCATGCAACAGATCTAGCTTGTTTTCTGGAAGATAAGAAACAAAAGCATGGCCTACATCTCCATTAGAGTAATACTAATTAGAAGTAATTAATTTTAAGTGGGTTTGAATGCTAGATGAGGTTGGAAAGGACACATCATGTGCATACAATGTACAGCTTCTAGAGTTGCTATATCTATGAGCTCTTGGGAAGCAAAAAAAAAATGATAGATGGAATAAGCAATTTAAAACAAATCATATATTTAACTTGACAGAAAATTTTTCAGCTTGTGGTAGGGCAAACCATCTTTCAAAAATGACTGATAGTCTTTTAATTTCTAAAGGCTGGTGATTTTCAGCAGCATTGAAGCTTTCAGTATCATAAAAAAAAATCTGAGAAGAAACCCTAATCATTCATAAATGTATCCCTTTTTCACTTTTATGCTTTTGGTCTTTACTGCATTTGGTGGCAGTGAGTTCCACAGTTTGGCAGTATAAGGCATTTTGTGATATAAATAACAATATAAAGCATTTGATTCCTGTTTTGAAAGCCTGATTAGTAACCAGCATTAGAGGTCATTATTAGGTCCATCAAATCACCGACAGCAGGACAGAAATCAGGCTAAATGAAGCAAAGAAATAAAACAAAAGAACACCACCACTGGTGGTTTGTTAGGTAAAATATTCCTGTGTCATAATCCAGTGAACTGGAAGCATGTATGGCTATATCTGACCTTTTTGAGAGGCATTAGAACTCTTCAGTTGCATGCTTCAGCTGGTAATTAATTAATATTCCCTTTCAGTAAGTTATACAGTAGACTACTTTTGCAGCAGAGGGATTGTTATCTGCACATCAATAGCTTAATTCCAGGGAGAGAAGTGATGTTTGTTTTTCTCACTCCGGGTAAATTGTGTTTAAAATGCTTGGATATAGCTCCCTCCCCCAAACCCTGAGAATATTTGTGTAAATGCTAGTCATGGAGTCTGAGAAATGGAGCAGTGACCACATCTGTCTAGTGAATGGCTCAGTCCTATGGTCTGTCCTGTTTCAAAATTAGCATCTCTTGGGACCTGGTTGGCTTTTTGGAGGCGCAAGCTGTCTGAAAAGCTTAGAAGTATTTTAGCTCCACTTCTGAATTAGTATTTCATTCCACAGCAGATCAAAGACATTTTGTGTCTTTTAATGAAAGTGCTTTTCATTTATGCAACTTTGGCTGCTCTGTTGTGAACTGAGACACAACCAATAGGATGGACAGTGTGTTAATGAACAGGTAAACATTTCTTTGAAAGCTGAACATCTTAAACTGAAGAAAAGTCAGTAAGGTTGCTGTGGAAAAAGGGAGAACTGTGATTTGAATGAGGGTGCAATACAACTTCGATGTGGATTGATTCTTGGCTGTGCTACAAATTTCCTGTGTAACTGTGAACTAATGCCTGCATCCCATTTTCCCTGTTGCTGCTGATCTCACAGAAAAGAGACTAAAAAAATCTAATATGTTAATTTCTTTCAGGATCTTTGACAGAATGCAAGGTGTTACAAGATTGTACTGTATTTAGCATTAATAGCAGATGTTGTGATAAGTTGAGTCTTTTTTTAAAAGTATTTGAAGGGAGAAGAGTATCACTTGTGGGAAATGAAGCACAAGTGATAACCATCCTCCACTCTCCAAGCAACCAAAAACCCCATCTTGTTTATAGTGGCCAGAATATTCATGTGGAGAACAAGGGTCACACACCTCACTTTAAAACAGAACGTGGACGTGAGCCTGAATGCTGCACAGCTCAAATGAACATTTTAGCAGCTAAGCTGTTGTTCTGAAGAGTGTGGGAGGGCTTCATCCAGAAGCAGAGTATATTTATCCAGCAAAGTTTTCATCTCAGTTGATGTAAGTCATGTTAAAAGTTAAAGTTTCAGTGAACTGGCATTACCAAAATATTAAAAATAAATAAATCATCAAAAATTCCCCAGTTATTTGTAATCAGGATCCCAATTCCCATTGCCTTTTAACTGGAAATATGAAAAAAAAATAGCTGCAGGGACTTATTCAGTATGACAAATAACATATTTAACTTTTTCTTAAAAGGTAATACTTTCTTTAATGACTTGAAATCCATGACTTCTTTTCTGAACTGTATGTGATGATGCTGACCCTTCACACCAGGGAAAATAACCTGTCTTTCAGCTCTGGGAGGTACTAGAACAATGTGTTCAGGCTGTTGAGAGAAGGAACCATACTAACCATAATGTGGCTTTTGCAAGAAAATGCGATTCTTTGTGACCCAAATATAAACTTGAGCATATATTGTCTGGACATGATATACAGTGAACAAGCTGGAACAGGAATTTATATTACAGTAGCCTCATTTCATGGTCTTCATCTGTGTTTGCATGCTGGTTTTATTGATAGAGAGAGAAGCTCAGTGAATCGTGTCATGGCTCCTTGCCCAAGAAAAAATTTAAGATTTTAATGAAGTGTTACTTTAATTTGCACGTTAGAAGGCTTCATGAGTCATCAGCCCTGGCAATTTATCACAGGGGCATGTGTGCAGGTAGAGGCAATGTCTGTAGTATTTGGACATCCAGGGATGCCAAGGACCTTTTGGACTTAGGGAGTTCGGATTTGTCTACATTGCATAAAACCAACCTGATATAAATGATAGTGGAAATAAGAGAGTGTTGGATTCGGTGTCAGATCAGTGTCTGTCCTAATTCTGCCAGTGGTTTCCTGGTTGAGTTTTAGTTGTCGTATCACCATTTATGTCTCCCTATCTCCATCTGCAGGAAAGAAGCTTTGTAAAGTTGCTAATTTTGTGGATGTATTTCTGATTGCTTTGACATGCTCAGATTTCCAGGACATGCTCTAGAGAACTGCTCAACATTGTTTGGGGTCCATTTGGTGCAGAGTAAAATACCAATGTGTCATCACTGGAAACTGAAACCCAATGCTCACCACAAAAGAGCTTCAGTGTCGACAGTTACTGTTCAGCCTTTCCCTGTGCTGTTTCTTTCAAGACTAAAACCATCTTGAAAGAAGCAGCCACCTTAGAAACCATGTCCTTTATTTTCAAGATCCACTAAGCCGTGAATATTTGGCATTCCCGCATGATTTTTTAATACTAGTGTTTGGCACTTCTTTCTAGAAAGTTTTGCAAGACAGTGGTTTATAATTCTTGATTATGCCTGTTGTGGCAGTCTTTGTATTGCAAATGCGTGTCCCACTGACATGGCATCCACTAAAGGTCTCTGCTCTCTAGAGAACAGCTTACCCAATGGATCAGGTCTCTGAGGATTTATGAAGAGGCTTTCAGGATCAGCTGAGCTGTGCACACAATTTTTTTATTTTGTTTCAATCTGATTGGTTCAGATGGTCCAAATATTTGCAGAACTCCAGTAAGTCCTATTTGGAATGAAGTCATAAGTTCCACTTTCCACCAAGGCATGGAGCCTGTCCAAGTTAGTGTCAAAGCCTATATAATACCTTGGCTATACTGCAGGCTTGTATAGTATCAAGATCCTGTTTTCACAGCAGTTACATAGTTATTACTGCAGTGAAGAATGATATGGCCCCATATAAAGTCCACAAGCTGACGTCTGTTTTTTAGTATAGTATTTACACTATTCAAGGAGCTAAAAGACGGCTTTGCTTTAATAGATTTTTTTTTTTCTTTCCCCCACTTCTCTGTGTCTCCTGGAACAAGGGAAGGGTTTTGCCAGTATCATCAAGTTGCCTTGCAGTTTTTGTCTGAGGTTTTTATTTTAGGGTCAAACCGCTGAAGACATTCAAAACAAAACACACAACACCACCCCCACCCCCAGCACCAGCACCCTGTTGTTGCTCCCTCCACTCCCCCCCAACACACACCCACACATGCCCTGAATTAATTGCTTTCCATTTTCAGCTTATCTTCCCCTCTCTGAAAGGAAACATGGTACAGCAATTTCTTTCCATGGGCATAACTCACATAATTTAGGCAACAAAATATTTTTTTTCTGATGGCTCTAATGCTACAGATGTGAACTTGTCCCTCTTTTGAAAATGTTGCCCAGGTGATTGCAATCATAGCAATATGCCACCTAATAGCAGTGTGCCACCTAATGATTTCATGGGGCTGAATAAAAATCTACATGTTCATCCCAAGTATAAGTAGCTTTCTAGGGCTTCATAATGGAATTAGAGTGCCAGGTTTTAAGTACATAATCACATTTATTCCAGTGAAGTAAAGCATACATGGACAGCCATAAAATTCTGGTCTGAGCAAGAAATGTGGAGGACCACTGATATTAGATGGAATTTTCTGCTTAATATGCTTCTGGGCTGAAATAATTTCAGAAAGTGGGGACTGCATAGTGGAGTATCTGCTAAAACTTTTTTAATCTCAGCAATGTACAACTTCAGTCTGGGCTGTAGTTCAGGAAAAAAGCTTATACTTGTGTTCCACTGAAACCAATTTTCTCCCAATTCTAATTAAAAACAACCCCAAAACTTAAGACGTACAGACTCAGAGTTCAGAACAATTTGTAGTGGATGGAGAATGGTCAAATGCAGGGTATACAGAGGACCTTATCTTATTTGCTGAGCTAAAGATATACGTTAGGGGATCAGAGTCCTCTTATACTTGGTTCTGATTGTGAAATGTCTAATGGTTTGGATTCAGGTAGGAAATTATTCACAATGCTGATTTTTTTAGTGTATCTATCCTGATGCTTTTCAGCCTGAGTGTCTAAACTAGGCATCTAGAAAAGTTAGGTGCAGCATTCCAGCATTTATACCTTTTTTTTTTCTTTTTCTCTAAATAATTTTCAGGAGAAAAAGTATTGTAGCTTAATTTGGGAGGTAAGGATGGATCTACAGGGGACATACATATTCCTTGTTCTGGCAATGTTCTTGTCACCTGTACTCTGAAACAATTATAGCTGTCACCTTGGACTTTTATAATTCTATGCAGAGAAAAAAATCAGAAGGGCATATGAGCACACTTTGTATTTCACCTTGGTGGTTCACCTTGGTTCCTTGCAAATTGACCTTACTTCACTACCTCTGGATTAGCTTCCCATCTGTATTGTTCTCTTTGGGGATGATAAGATTATCTATAAAAACAATGCTGTATTTATGTATTGTGTTCTTTATTTTTCCATCAACAAGGTCATATATTGACTTTTGCATGGGAGGTTAAGGTCTGCCAAGTGAGAAACCATTGTCAAGGTTATCATTGCCACTAGATATTCTACACAGAAAAAGGGGCAGCAAAAGGCAGTTTACCAATAACATGGTGTGGCAATTCTAACTGGCTATTTGTAGGGAGTTGTGTTTTCTGTAATGTGCCATTTGACATAGATTTGGGTCCATCAGATTCCTGCTGACTGTAGCCAGGAAAGGGAAGAAAGGAAAAGCAGTAGAACTTCTCACTCAATTTGAGAAAGTCACCTTGTTCTTAATTGCACCATTTATTATCATGAGGTGGTGAGTGCATGGCAACTGTGGATGTAACTGGTGTCTCCTGCCACTTTGTCAGCCTCCCATACATTTCATACAGCAGTAGTCTACTAGATGATGGTTTAAGTCTTCTGCTCTTTTTAATTGTTCAGCTGGATGCAAGAGCTGAATAAAGAGTTGTGATCTGTCTAGGATGCGCCTGTACTGCAGTCCTTTGCTAGATGGGGACAAAGCTGATTTGTCAGTATCGAGAATGGAGATACTCATTTAGTAATTCTGGTTTGTGCAGAATTGTTGCAATGTGTTGGTATGTGGCCTGGCAGGAACTTGTCAGCTAACAAGGTGTTTTCTGAATGTGGCTCAGTGGGGAGCATGTAGAGCTATTTCTCATCTTTAAATCAAACAGTTCTGGAATAGCTAAGGTTCTCTGATAGACCTACACATTTAATACTGTTCTATGTATCTTCCAGAGCAAGTTTTCTAGTATAAGTAAGCATTCATATACAGAAAACATTGGTGAGATCCACAGAGTGTTCATGCATCACTGGACATCCCTAGAATGAGTCAAGTGGTTCAATCTCTTACCATCTGCTAGGAGCCTTAATATGAGTTATTTGTAGTTTATAATGGGATATTAGAATCCTAGAAACCAATCCTTATTTTGCCAGTGACTGTTACATTTACCTGGAAATGAATAGACCCATTAGAATAAAATCTCATTTTCATTGAGCAGCCCAGGAACAAGAAAGAATTGGTTCCTGAGTAGGGGTAGGTCTTCTTTTAGAAGTTGAGGTTGACTGAACTTAGTCTGGTGAAGATGATTTCAGGTGGATTATTTGGGAAGTAGGAATAGAAGGATTAATACTGCTCCTACTGTAATTGAGGGAGTGCTGTTCTGTTTCCTTGGGTGTTCTGAGGTTGTGCTTAACTTTTTAGAATAGAATATTTCAGTTGGAGGAGACCTGTACTGATCATCTAGTCCAACTGCCTGACCACTTCAGGGCTGACCAAAAGCCAAAACTTGTTATTAAGGGCATTGTGCAAATGCCTCTTAAAAGCTGACAGGCTTGGGGCATTGACCACCCCTCCAGGAAGCCTGTTGTAGTCTTTGACCATCCTCTCAGTAAAGAAATACTTCCTAATGTCCAATCTAACCTTCTTTTTGGTTTACCACATTGAATTGAGGCAGTCTTTTGGCTTCTTTTCAGGTTCCTTGACTTGATTTTAGTGTTGTTTTTTTCTCCGTAACAGATGCTAAACCCCTTCCGTGAATCCCACCATTGCTCTAGCAGTAGAGAGGCAAAATAATTTATAAGATCTGACAATATAAAGCTACAAAATGTAAACCTGTTCTCTGTAAATGAGCTATCCTTCTACTTGGAAACACAGTATGTTTAAGGGATTGAGGGTTGCTGCTTAGATGCCTAGGATAACTGTGTCTCCATCAAACTTTATTATTCTGTGTTTAATAACCTTAGCTGAAGGGGATTCTTTTTATCTTACACACCATGGTGACAGTGCTAACATTACACTTTCAGAAATGTTTGTAGTAAGTGCCACACATCTATGTGCATGTGGGGGGAGATACCACCGTAAAAAGCAGTGCTGTGAAGAATCCTAGGTGGTTCTACTGTGGCATTTCATCCTGTAAAGGCTCCTTGTGTAACCTTGTTTAACTTTCTCTTCCAGGAACAAGAAGATCCTAATAAACTTGCTACCAGCTGGCCAGATTACTACATTGACCGCATCAATTCCATGGCAGCAGTAAGTTACCTTTCCTGCAAAGCAGGGAAGATTTCCTACCATAAAGATGTGTTTCTTTAGGAGGAAGTCCCCAAAGGAGAAGAATGTTAGCCCAAATGCATGACTGATTTAAAATAGAACTTCTGAAAGAATATGAGTATGTGTATTGAGAAAGAGCCCTGCTCCTGCTCTACTCAAGAGCAGAATAGATTAGAAAGCACCACAAACGTTTTCAGGTTTTATTTCTGCAATACTGAGCACCAAAGGCAATCAAATTAGATTCTGGAGTGAAAATCCAAGATAATATTTGATGAATCAGAAAAACAACTATTTGAAAATCATGTAAAGTTTCGTTTTGTTGTATGGTTTCAAATTGATTTCTAATTAATCTACAAAATAACACTGAGATTATTAGTTTAGCAGAAGAATTAAAGGAAAGGTAGTTGTTTATGTAAGATAATATCCAATTATATAAAAGCAGACAAATAGAGGAACATAAGGCTGTAACACCTTAGGCATCAGTACAGGTCAACAAGATATTTAAGGAAAACTTTTTAATTGCCCTTGTTCAGTATCTGTGTAATATTTCTCTTCCTATAAAGCATCCAGTAGAGCTGGTCACCAGCAGAAGCAGAACACCTGCATGTAGTGTCTACTGATCTCCTTTGATATGGCAGATCTTTTATTTTGAAACTTGATACTTTTACTGTTTTTATCGTAAAATTTTGTCTGCAGTTATTCATATGCAATGTATACTCAGCTTTTTTTGGCACTTGTGCAGAAGTGATGGTAGAATTATTTTCCTACATCTTAAGTTTGTTTATTTACTTACACTTTTATGTTTGATTTCTAAAGGCTTCTCTGCACCTTTTGTATCATGGTTATGAGCTATAAAATAATTTCATCTAAATAATTCCTTAATGAATGCTATATGTGTCAGTACTAATGCATTCTTCACGGTGAAATATGTCTTGCTCAGTAAAAAAAATATCAAGATTTACAAGTTATTATAACTCACTGTAAGAGGATAAAAGACAAGCTGCTTTCTGCTGTGAGTCATGAACTAACAACATGATCACCTTTTTACATGCCAATTTTCTTAGGGCAGAGTAATGGAGTAGAAAGAATATGGACTTGTTTTGAGAAAAAAGGTGGAGCTTTTGTGACTGGCATGGCACTGTGCTTTGATTTCCTGACTAAACAAATTTGCTCTATGAGGGCCATTAAGGAAAAAATAAGTATAAAACCTTGCAATGTCACTGAGCCAAATACTTCTGGTAGGATTTGATCCAAGGCCTCTTGAATCTGCAGAAAGTTTTTCCGTTGATTTCAGTGACTTTTGGATTAGTTTTTAAATGATTTTGATGTAAACCTGGAGTGAATATGTACACACTACTATTGCAAATCTGGAGCAGTTCCATGGAATGAGACTATATTTTGGCCTATGCTTCTAATTTTAAACATGTTTTAAGAGCACCAATAAACACCAGCCCTGGTAATGTTGTTTGCCTCAGCACTGAATGATTGATAACCTTTTTTTTGGCTTCAAGCCTCATGATTTACTCTGGTGTTTTAAGTCTTGAGAAGATGCACTGGGGTTAAAACCCTTGCTTCTGATTTACCACTTTGTTGCTTTGTTTTTAGGCAGGTGAAACTTAGTTGACTGAATTTCACAGTGGAAAACTGGAGTAATACAGCTGAGAACCAACTCCAACATACTTTAAAATACATGTTCTATTCATTATTATTTAGACCTCTGAGATTCTTAACTTTCAAATGGTTATTTTGGGTCCCTTATATTTTCAGTCCTAAATTTAGTGCTGGGGATTTTTAGCTTTTTTTTTTTTTAAATGCATCCAAGTGTAGTTGGCTCAGAACTAGTGAAAGAAAAACATGTTTCATGTTGCTTCCTGACACTGTCCAGTCTATTTCAGCTTGTGTCTCTAGGGCACTATCAGGTATTAATAATATTTTAATTAGAAATACTACAAGAAGTATTAGAGTTGAAATGGTAGCAATAATCACAGAAGTGTTAGTTTAACATGCCTTAAGTCCTGGGTTTTTAATAAAATTTAATCTTTGTGTCTCTTGTGAATTAATGGCATAAAAATCTTTTCACACGCAGCTTTCATGTCCTTTTCTGTATGCTCTTAATTATTAGTTTCTTTTTTTATATATTAGCTTGGCAAAAAAGTTCTTCCCACCCTCCAATAAGATGGAAATGGCCCCCTTATCCTGCTGATATCATTAAGTATCTTTCTGCAGATTTTAGCAGGCCAAGGCCCCTGTGCTCAGGGATCATTTTCTCAGAAGACACGCTACAGTATTACCCATCATATCTGCCTCTCATAGATTATGCTTCAGAGCAATGTGGTGATTTCTGATGTGTTTGACATTCCCTACTTGCAACCTGAGACCTCTATGTTAGGTGGCACTTTAGGTCACAGATTCCTGGTCCGCTTCAAAAAGCCATGCATTTTAGGCACAGTTCTGCTCCCACAATTATTTCTGTTGCTGTGACTTTTTAGACTGCAGTAGTTTTTAAACCCAGTTCTCAAAAGTGCGTATGACAGTAAAAGTGGATCTCTTTACTAGTCTGTAGTGTGCAATTCCTGTGGAGGGACTGTCCCATCCTTCAGGTAGCCTGACTAAAAGGAAGGGGCCAAGCAGATCATTGGTAGACTGTCTTCTAGACCAGCCTTTAAGAGAAAGAGACAGCTGCTAATGATGTCAAATTTAGGAGGAGCCTCCAAATTTTCTCAGTCTTCTGATGTCTACATGCTATTAATAATACAGGTTGCACACCCACAATTAGAGACCGTTTCCATTATCAAGGTCATTGTCATCTGCTGATGCATCAACATACAAAACTTCTTTTCTTAAAAATGGAGCAGCTGCCCTTCTAATACCACATGTAAAGAAACCTCCTTGTGCTGCTCCTGCCCTCCTCACCCCATGACAGTCTGCTTGGCAGCACAAATAAACAGAACCTTCACTTTACTGGGGAGGAAAACTTCTGATAGCACCATGTTGCTTTTATGAGCTTGGCTGTGTATGTATTTCTACAGAGAGACTTGCAGGTGAACAGTAGTTGCAGATCCAGCTTTTCTGGAGAGATGGCTCAGTTGAGAGTATGAGACAGAGGTCAAGATTAGTAAATACAGCTGTAGCCAGGCATTTTTCCCTGACTAAGAAAGCATTTGTTCAGGGAAAGCAGCTTGACAGGACATTAAAAATATGTATCTTTCAGCAGATTTTAGTAGGTGGATGATAACCCTCTCCTCCATCTGGGTTAGGTGACATCTATGTTACTTTAAACTTATATGCTTAAAAGTTCAAGTTTTTCAAATACATTTCTTCATACTTTATGATTCATAGTATATTCTCTTAGTTCAACCTTAATGTAGCTAGATATATGGTGCACCTTGAATTCCAACTGATTTGTTTTCTTTGAAAAAATAAAGTTTTAGAGTAGTATTGTCCAGGTATATCATATTAGGCATGCAATACAATTTTTTAAAATCAAATTTTGTTTTTAATTTTTCCTGTATTTGTTTATGAACTGAGAATGATTTCAATAATGATAACACTTTGTTAGTTATGATTTTAGACAAGATCTAAAGAAAGAGCTTGGACTATCATGAAAAATCTGAACATCCAGGTTGCTTTTTCACTATTTATTTTATTTGTGTCTTTCTGCTTTCATTTCATTTGTGTGAGATTAAGTAAAGCTTGGTCCATCAAGCAGTGTACTGCTGAAGCTAGTTCGTGCCTTCCCCCACTACTACCCCTTTTCTCACTCATACTGTCATTATGGTCTTGTATTTTCCTTCCCAGCAATTTAGGGGAACGTTTAGCTATCAGGATAAGGTGTGGAAATTAATCAGTGCTTTTAATAAAAGTAAAGTATTTCATTTTAAATGGAGCAAAATTTTCAGAAGTAATTTCTTGGACTGCCTGAAGTTTTACATATGAAATTCCTTGAGAATGATCGTTTTCAGAAAATTGTGATTTTTTTTTTTTTGAATTGGCAAATCAAGTAACTAGATGCTATACTTTACTGAGTGTTGCACTTAAACTGGAAAGCTAAATATGCAAAATGTGCTTGTTAAAAACCCCTTATGTATGCCACCAAATAAGGACTGTTTTGCTTCCTCTTCCTACTGTGTTTGGTTAGCTGATAATAACTAGCTGCATCCTCAGCACAGCAGACGTTAGTCCTCAAGTGCAGTTTGTAGTTCAGGAAAGCAATTCTTCTGTCAGCCGCATTAAATAAATCCAGCCTCAAATAATGACAGTGCCCTCCCCTCTGTCTCCCAGGGACAGTTATGTTTTCTGTAACTCTTGCCGAGAAAGCTATTTCATAATGCAAATGTGTGACCAGTCTGTCTTTAGTGAGGGCATGAGGTTCTGAGTTCCTGGCCATGCACAGGAGTGAGAAATGAAAGGGTCTCGGCTGCCTGCAGCTTTAGAAAAGGGGTTTTCTATAATCACCCTCTGTTGTAAAGGCAGGATTATTTGTATTTGTTTCATTTGGAAATGGGCCTTTTTCCCTCTGAACAAAATACTGTTGAGCACCTTTCTACCGTCCATTTGCTTTCCCCCCACAATGGCTCAGAGGAGAAATTAAGCTGTTGGAAGAATGGGAGCCTTTCAAAGGAACATTTATGGGCCAAAGGAAAGATGACCAGATGGGCTGTCACCCAAGAAAATACAAATCAAGTCCCAAATTGCACCCCAGGACTCTGCCATTGAGATTCCATAATGCCTGTTCAGGATTTCTGTTTATTTTTTGAAGAGGGGGATCATATATGGCTTGGCTTAAGCATTTCAATTTATGTTTCTGGCTGTCGGGGGATGCTGGCAAAAGATAAAACATCATCAGCTCATTTTCCATCAGTAGCGCTCTGTCATTCCATTAGGGCAGGAAATAGCTTGCTCTGTTATTGAGTGAATTTGACTTTAGCGTGGATCAGAGAGAGGACCCCTAGAGTTAAACACATCTCCCTGTGCCAGCTGTTCAGCATAAGACAGCAACGGCTTGTAGCCAAATGACCACCCTCAGGATCTGACATGTGTTGGCACCACATGGTTTGCAAAAGCAAGCAACGTGGGAGCACTTCCAAGGGTAGTGAGGTGTTGGTCTGGTGGTGGGAGGGGAGGGTTAAAGGAAGTTCCAGGGAGAGGAAGATTTTCTTTGGTGCTTGCTAAACAGTAGAATAAATATTTTGCTGTAATGGACCATAATTGTAGCTACTCACATTCCACCACAGAAAGGTGTGATATCAGATCCCTGATAGATGATACTAGTTCAATTTGGTTATTCATTTGAGAAGGGTTCAGAGCGCTTTCCAGATACCACTGAGTGATAGCCCCAAGAAGTCCTGCCAATAAGAGAGTTGTTTGTCCTCTCTCTTTTACAATTAACGTGACTTAAGAAAACATAGCTATAGACTAAGAATTTCCTGCGTTGAGTCTTGACTTTTTGAAAAGTCACTCGCTGAAGTTGTGAGCCTGAACAGTATATGCAGTGGGCATCGGAGAGTCTTGCTTCACAGTCCAAGGTTGCAGTGGTGCTGAGTGTAGGGCTGGGGCCCTGATTTCCTGTTATACCACTTTTTTTAATGGTATTATCTGACTTCAAGAACCTTATTTTTTGCATGTATTCCACTCATTGTTTGTCACCCTAATTTACAGTGACCCACAGCATCTTCATTTTCAGTTGACTGCAAGCTCTAGTTATCTCAGGCTGCATACTGGGGGAAAATCTAGTCTCCATGTGCTTCAGTTTACTTGTTAAAAAACAGGGACAGATATTTTACGATGCTCCAGCTTTTTACACTAAATGTTCCTAATTAGCAAGGGTGAATTTTATAGGGCAAATCAGTATCTTAAAACAAGTGATATACTTGGCACAGAGAAGAAAAATCAAACTTGTATGTACATAAACTGTAATTCAGGGTACTTGCAGGCTATTTAGTCACTTGAAGAAAAAGATTTTATGCTTTGAAACCTGACACACAAGTCTGGGTTTTTTTTCTTCTTTTTTTCCCACCCAAATCCCTCCAGCCATGTCAGTCTATTAAAAGATATTACCTCTCCCTACAAACTGCCTCACATATCCATAGATCACCACAGCAGATCTCTGTTCCAAATTAGGTACAGTTTTCTGAGGGCATACTGGCAAGTATGATTTTTGGGGGGTAACCTGAGAACCCTAGTTTTGCCAGTGTGGCAAAGTGGTATGCTGCTGCCAGTCAACATGAGCAGCCTCATCTGGATTCAGTTTTGTAGCTGAGGCGCTGCTTTCCTGGTGAGAGGTCAGCAGGCACCTCTGCATGGGTTGATTGGATAGGGTTTTTTCATAATTCCTCGCCTGTCTCTTAGCTTCCAGGCAGCCCGAGCTTTCCTGATTGTCATCTTCTTTTCTGAACAGATGCAGACTCTCTATGCTTTTGATGAAGAAGAAACAGAAATGAAAAATAAAATAGTTGAAGACTTGAAGACAGCTCTGCGGACTCAGCCCATGAGGTAATGTTGTTCATCTTTCATTGCAATTCACTGCCTCCCTATGGTCAGATGTGACACGGGAAGGAGTGGCAAGGACAGAAACCTCATTGTCTCACCTCACACAAGCCACTCTGATATTTCAGACAATCCACAGAGAGCCCTACAGTCCCTGGTCTGAACCTGCCTAGTCAGGAGGGCTCACTAATGCATGTAGCTTCAGGAAAATAAAAGAGAGTCTGCTGTGAAAAATCTGTGTCATATATGTGCAAGCACAGGTAATGACTATGAAGATTTGATTTTAGACTTTATAGGCCCCTGAACGTCCCATGTAATTTGATGCATGTTGGGCAAAATTTCAGCCTCTGCTCTGAATTGAATTCAAGCTTCCCCTTATCTGTAGTAATGTGAACTGTTTGGTACAAAGCAGCTAATCCATCTGACATCACCTGGTTTGACATTCTTCCTGTTTTATGTATAACTGTGGTGTAGAGAAATGTCAGGAGACTTTATTGTGTACTGTGTCTTTGAAGGTAGGGTCATCTTTGTTTTTCTGGGAACAAAGCTCTGAAGAATAGCAAGCTAACTAGCACAGAAACCTTTTCCATTCAACACTTAGAAGAGCACTGAGCAGAAGCAATAACTATAGTTGTCAATATGATCTCAGGAAACATTTTGTCAAAAAGTTTCTGAATATCTTTGTATTGGGCCCAAAATGGGCCAAATGCATTTGTATCCACACTATGCTGAAGTTTTAGTTTCAGAGAGCTTCGGTAATGCCTAAGCAAACAGGTTTTTGTGTGTAGCAGAACCTAACCAAACCAAACAAATTAACTGATTAAATAAAAATAACCAAAAAGTTATCTCAAATAATTATGTTAATTGCAGTTATGTTGGCTTGAAGTGAAGATATTTCTGAGACTTCTTGCAGAGCTAAGTGCTGGTTGTGCTTCTTCCCTTCATGACGTTTAAAAAGTTCACTGCGTGGAGCTTCTCGCCTCATGGCAAGTGTGAGGTAGAACGCATCAGCACAAACGTCAGTTTTTACCTCCTGTTGTGATGGGCTGTAAGAGAGCACAAGGCCAAATTCTGATGCTCCTCTGAGACATAAAGATTCATCAGGATTTGGTAACTTTAGTATGTGGATAGGGTGAGTGCTTTCAACATGGAAGTGGAGAAACAGTAGTCTATATTGAGACCTAGCCCAAGGATAAGTGACTGTTTGATCCTGTCTATCACTATCCTAAAGCAGAGAACACAATAAAATGCAGCTGCACTTTATGTTAAAATGGAAGCAAGACAACTGCCAAACTCCCAACTCTCACAAGGATTTTAAACAAAAGTCCTGTGCTGTTGAGACTAGATGTAGCAACTCTATCACATTTCTGTAGAGCTGGTTTGATACTTATTCTGTGAAAGTGGTAGCTTTCATCGAGCATAGCCACAGCAGCAAGGCCTCCCTGCTATGTCCAGATGAAGCACTTTGGTGGCCACCACTGGCTGTTCTGCTCTGTCATTTTGTATAGGACAGCCTGGCCTCCTTGTTGAGAGCAAGGCAATAGAGAAGAAAGAGGAATGTCTTTTGCTCAAAGCCTTGCAAGGTTTTTCTTCTCAAACCCATATTGTTTCTGCTGGATCCCCTTGACAACAGCTTGTTGCTTCATCTGTTTATAATAACCCTAACAAGTTTCAGTACAAGCATCTATGAACTCCCTATAAAGTGTTCTCTTCTAAATCACCAGCTATGGTTATGGGGCACTTTTTTTTTTCCAAATAGTTAAGCCAAGCCAAATTTTGAGTTAAGTCCTATGTCTCAACTAATTTCCAGCAACTCAATTTGTTAGCTGCCAAATGGGCTGCATGCCAGTGCCTGATCAACAAGCCAATTTCTTCTTGATGGAAAGGTTGCAGTAGAGAGGCCCTCAACTCCATCAAATCCCTCTTGTAAGCAGTATGATACCCAAGCCTTCAAATTACTAGTCTTTCTAGTAGAATTTGGACATCAAATCCTATTTTCCTTGTCACTTCTCTTCATCAGGCCTCTGAAGAAATGAGAGACCTAAATTCACACAGGATGAACAGTCTGGAATCCATTTGTAATGGTAATGGTACACAGGGCTCTGACAGTTTACCAATAGGCTCCTCTGCTTGAATTCTCTGATCTAGAGGAATCAAAAGAAGAAAAAAAATGCATGTGTTTGGCTCTGTGTTTTATTTTATTATAGAACTGTGTCTCTTCTAGTAGAAAATGCACTGATCTGTGCCTCTATTCCAACCCACCAGTTCTAACAACAACAAAAACTGAAGTGGACCTACCCAAACTCAAGTTCTTCTCTTCAGAGAAAATGTGATAGAAGCATCCCTGGGCAGCTAGTTGGCCCCCTTTGAGCAAGTGCATTTTGTTCTGGTATTTTGGAGCTGCCCTGAAATAATAAAGCTAGGTTATGTCCCAGCACGCAGGAACAAGCCCAGCCTTAGAGAACAAAAAAACCACATCTGCACCTTGTAAGGAAACACATTTTCTTTTAGGTTTGTAAGAACTTAAGATTATAAACAAGTGTGATGACAAACTGTTGGACAGAAGCAGTGAAAGATGAGCTTTTCTTCTTGTATTTTAGTGCCCGAAAATGGAGGTTCAGAAAAGTAGCAAAAGTAAAAACTTACAAGGGACTGGAGACCCCCCAACTTTTTGGAAACCCAGAAAAATACCCCCTTTAGTCTGAATCATGACTAACTCCATTTGGTGTCTGCTTTTCTTCTTTTGTTTAATTCAGATTTGCCTCCTGATATTTTTGTTTCATTTAGCCATGTTGTATTCAAGTGTATACTGGAGATGATAATTTATGCATCCAGCAAGCGAAATCAGTTATGCTGAATTTTTCAGCAGTTCAGAGTGATCAGGATTATGTGTGCCCCCTGATTCAAAAACTGGTGCTGCAGTGTAGCCTTGGCTGTTAACAAGGTGGGAACATCCTGCTTTCTGCACACCCACAGCATATGATCTTTCTGTCTTTCCTGAGCTGGATCAAGTCTCACAGGGAGGCTGTCCCCCCCTACACTTGGAATCCATCAGTGGGTCGTTACCTCTTTAGGCTGCCATGTCTGTATTTGGATGAAAGGTTTGTTATTAGAGCTAGCTAACTCATTCTGATCAGCACTCTCTAAAACTTGAAAGGCTAAGAGGCGCCCTGCTTTTTAAAGTGTGCTAAACTGGTCAAGTGAGTCTGAGGTGAGGTTAGGCTTTAATTTGCTTGTTTAGCACCTATTAAAACACACCCTGCTTTATTTACACTGAAATTTTTGAATGTGTTAGCCAGAATGAATTGGCAAATATGCTTAACTTTACACCTTACAGTCTAGAACAAGACCTTACTTTGCAGCATACAGGACATATAAGATGGCAGTTAGTTACACACGTGTATATTGTGAGGAAAAAGGTTCTTCATTTGCATGAGCTGAGTTTTCTTTTGCATATACACACACACACCCACCCACATCCCTACTTAGAGACATACAAATGCCAAACAGTCTAAGGATTATGGCACTCAGCCTATCAGCTAAACTCCCACTTCTTTTTCTCTCCTGTACAGACATTTAGACACACACCTCCCCACACTGAGCAAATCCTCATACTGAGAGTATCTGTTGGCCCAGAAACTGCTATTGCCGTTTCTTTATCTCCCTCTTGCATGATTCTGGCTTTTCCGGAGAATAGGGAACTAAGTGTTTTGGAAAAGGAAGGTGAAAATCATCATTGATTCCTGTTGCTAATGCCAGCTGAAATGGGAAGGCATTTGGTTTTACCTTCCTATTGAATAATGCCGCTTACTGTTTGCTTTCTGGACTAGGAAGAGGACAGGAAAATCCCGACATTGTTTTACATTATGTCATTAATCAAGGTCTGTGACACACACCACTTTACTGCGCATGCCTCCTTTTTGGAATGACCTCATCCAAACAATCCTAGAAAAAATTATTCTGCCAGTGAATTTAGAAAGGGATTGTACTTAATTGGGACAATGTGACTTTTGTGCCCTTACCATTTTTTTTCATATGGTCATCAGAACAGGTGAAAATGCATGGAGGTTATAGTGCCTTGTTTGTCTTGTCATAAGACCAGGTGTTCCATCCAAAATTATGTTTAAGGGACTCTTTGTTCAGCTGCTTCTTCAGGATGCTTTCTTTTGACAGTAGAGCTCCATATCTTCAGAAAGTTATTCATCTGAAATCTTCCCTTACTCCTGGAACTTAAGAGCAAAACATCTGCTTCCCCTAGCTTGCTCCCCTCCACCTCCCACCCTTTTTTCCCGCCCTCCCCAAAAGATGGAGGGACTAGCTAAGGTATATGATGGATTCGTAGAACAGACTTTTGAGGTGAGGAGGAGGAGAATCTAAAATAGTAGCTGAACTGTAGAAACAAAGAGCAACTCTACTCCTTAGGCCCAGGGTTAGAAAAATGCTCAGAAGTCATTGGCATCACGTTGTTTGGTAACACATTGAGTTTGTGCTTATTTTGATTCCAAATACACCCTTAGCAGCAGCTCTTTTAGCCATGAATGCACTTATTTCAGTCGTCTTTGGCATGCCAACAGCTAAGTGCATTACAGAAACTGAACTAAGATTTAATCTTTCTATAATCAGTTTAAATAACACACTGCTTCGAGTGACTTACCAAATTTCCTGATACACAATGTTGATCCCACTCTCTGGCCTAGAGGCAGAGTGGCTTTTGCTCTATGATTTGTTAGGGTAGACAAGATGATGCATCCAAAGAATGTGCAATCAAACTTGTGTGAAACTTGGCAGATTGTCTTAGCAGGGTTCAGCTAAACCTTGTTTTCATTTTTAGTGCACACACGTTCCTGTGTGTGCTTGCCCTTACTCTGATACTCACTTTGAAATTAAATTTTGAATAAAACTCGAGCCTCAGACCAAAACTGTTGAAAGCACCAGGCTTTGGCATGTTTGTGGTCAAACTGCTGGCCCAAGTAAGGTAGTATTTGGTCAATCTATCATCACAGAGAGCATAACTTTCAGGTAAGCCCTAAAAATTCCTGTGTGGTGTGGGATGTAACCACCAGAAGACCCTACATATGTCAAGTCAGTATTATGCAGGAGATATATATGTGTGGCTCAGGTTTGTCTTGCTGGTGCAGAGATATGAACAGAGACCAGTGAAATTCAGTCTTTCAGTATGGTGCTGTCATTACTGATGTATATTAGGAATAGCATCTCACTTAAGGACAGAAAAGAGAAAGACAGTACATTAGGAAGTATCCAACAGGGAGGAAGAGGGGCTATGTAAAAGCAGAATGACACAGACTTGATATTTTTAATTTGTTACATAGGAGGCAATTGTTAACACCTTTTCCATATGATTGAGATGTTTTTCTACATTATGCTGTTTGGAGCATGGTCATGGACATGGTGTATATTTTGGTGGACTGAAAATTCAAGTGTAATTTACATGGGTTTGCATTCAGACATTCTAAGAAAGAGCACCTACCTGAATGACTTGTTAAAGGAGACAGGTCATAAACAAAGTGATCTAGAGAAATTACTTGCAGCCCTTTTCATATCTTTGAATCCCATTTTTAAGCCTTGGAACTCCAAAGGAAACATTGCTAGAATGATTGGTTTGAACTGACATACAGTTCCCTCCTTTTCTACTGATTTGTCTAGGAAGCTCTTCGCATGGTCTTATTTGACCCGTCTGGATTTTTTAACTCTGGTTTTCAACAAAACTTTAAACTTTTCCAAGGACTTTCTCCTATATTGTTTTTATCCTGTTTCTGGACTTTTAACCTGAAGAAAGGCAAATTTTATGGTAGAATATAGTAGAAACAGAACTCTAGTGATGTTAGTAGTCAAAACAAACCTGTCCTACTATAGGTTCAGTCTTCAATGTTTCATTTGGTAACTGGGTAATTCTGTATTTCCTCTGTTTGTGATTTTTTACTGTACATTTTGCTATTGCAGGTTGACAGTGGAGTTATTTGATCTTCAGTATACCTCCTCAAACTAAAAACCCCCAATCAAACAACAAAAAAATCAACCAAAGCTATTACAGGAGCTTTGCCTTTTACTGAAGAACATGTCTCTCTTAAATACAACATGTTCCTATATGTATAGCGCAGGATCAGAGTGTGAAGTCAGTACAGCTGACAGACACATCGGTAATGAGTTTGCCTCGGTCAGTGTACCCAGCTCCTGGAGGTGGAAGTCTATAAGTAGTACTGCTAAATGTTTCATCTAAATCTAAAAATAGCTTTCAAGATAATCTGAACTCATAATTAAAAGCATGATGATGAGTCTATATGAAAATGTATCTGGTGTATATTAGCATCTATGTAAGATGTAGCAATTTGGAAGAATCCGTTCAGTCTGGAAAATGCAGCAACTATTAGGGTGGACCACAGCAGGTGTTTGGTGGTAACTGCAACAAAGAACAAGGTGACAGAACAGTGCAGCCATAAGGTTATAGGATATAATTACCCTGAAACTATGTGACACACCATTATTAGCTAGTCTGTTTTCTCTCTTTTTTGTTTTTTGTATGTTTTGTTTTATTTTAAATACCTGGGAATTATTTTGTGAATTTTAGGCTAAAAACTAGACAGCATTTACAGATGCAGGGTTGAATAATGTAGTGTCTTTTGAATAAATTGCCTTTGGTCTCCTTTCCTTATTCATTATTTCCTTAACCTGTTGTTTTGGGGTTTGGGTTTTTTTCAGGTTTGTGACCAGGTTTATTGAGCTGGATGGCCTGAGCTGTTTGCTGAACTTTCTAAAGAGCATGGACTATGAGACCTCAGAGAGCCGTATACACACATCCGTTATAGGGTGTATCAAGGCACTGATGAACAACTCCCAAGGACGGGCTCATGTCCTGGCTCATCCAGAGAGTATCAACATCATCTCCCAGAGCTTACGGACTGAGAACATTAAGACCAAGATTGCTGTGCTAGAGATCCTAGGGGCTGTCTGCTTGGTACCAGACGGTCACAAGAAAGTCTTGCAAGCCATGCTTCACTACCAAGTCTATGCTGCAGAAAGGACAAGATTCCAGGTACAAGGAGGATACTTTGCCAGAAATACCCAGCATGATGAATCTTTGCAGGGAGCAATTTTTACAGTGCATGTACTGCAAACTTGCTAGGTAGTGTAAAGGAAATATTTTTCATTTTGTTTTAGGAAGGGCACTTCCTCAGATAGTTTAAAGGCATTAATTTTTTTTTCCCCCCAAGATCTGATTGCTTGTCATTAGTGTTAATTTAAAATCCCCTATATTTTACCTGAAAATGGGGGTTTGTGATGTTAAATGAAACCTGGTAATCTGTTCATACTCTAAACTGATGTCATTTCTGGGGTGATAGTGATTTGTTCTGCTCTAGAAGCCAAAGCCACAGGATTCCAGGAGCCTTGGACTGATTTTAAAGCTCTTAATTTAGTAAATAAAAGAGCTGTGGATTAAATAATGGAGACAATGGATTAAATAATGTACAGTGGAGGCACTTCAATTGCCACTTAGCAATCAACTTGTGAATTGTCACCACTTAGCAATTGTTGGCTCAGATAACTCCCATTCAGAGCACAGAAGGGAAACTCATTCTCAGAGGCCTTGAGGTAGGTCACTGGATCATTGGCAGGCTTTTATTGTGGATACTGCTGGCTGCCATTATAATGTTCCTCTTCCTAGTGAAGTGAGCACCTTTACAAAAAAGTTGTTAACAGAATCCATTGCTGTGTATGAAGCTGTAGCTCCTAAACTTGGGGGTAACCTCACCCATTTACTATTTTTCCTTAGTGAAATGGTAAGCGTGGTGTTGGGCCAACAGGCCCTGGATCCTGGTTTCTGTCAGCCATTATTACCTGCCTCCTCCTCCGCTAATGCATCAGCGGATTTTGGGCTACAATGAGCTTCTGACTGTAAAAGTGAATGGAGAAACAGTACGTGCTTATGAACACTAGCTGCCAATGTTATGCTTATTGTTAGAACGGAATGCACTATGGGATTCACTAACTGTGCCTCAGAACCGAGATGGGGATGCAGGAGATCTTGGCTTGGTACTAACCTGTATGTGGCACTGGCAAGTCCACCCCTTTATGTGCACTGCGCCATTTACCTTGCTTCTCTGTTCAAACTTGGCGTACGTCTTCAATATGCAGGTATGGCACATATGACACGTGACTCAGAATGGGATGCGATGGGTGGCTGGGGGCTTTTGATTTCAGCTCAAAGCTCTTGAGGCTATTTCAATGGAGAAAATAGTAATTACAGTAGAAGTTGGAAGATGAAGACATTACAGCTGCAGTCATAAGAAAATGCCACCATTCTTTGCACAGGAGTACAATAGAAATGATGGATGCAGAAGCAGAAAAGTAAGCCATGTACATGGTTTGCAGATACTTACTAACTCTCACATTCATGAAAGAGCGTTTTGCATAAATGCTTGCTTTTGTCAAAATATTTTTCCTTTGGGGAAAAAATGAAAGATAAATGGATAGTCTCTTTTTTTTTTTTTCTTTCTTAAACTAAACAAAAAAAACCACCCAAACCCCCAAATGATTTAGCAGAAGGCATGTGTTCTTGTTTGCAATTTCTAACACTTGTGCCTAGATACTGGAATGGGTTTTCCACTACACTCAGCAATAGCTTGAGTTTAATTTTGAGGAGGTAAGGGCTCATCCAAAAACATTGCTCATCTATCTTCAGTAATTTTCTCCTAACAGAAGGACTGGAGATTTTTTAAATGCTGATGAAAGAAATGTGGTCATGGTCTTCCTTACATTTTAGTGGAAAATTCTCTGGTACTCTAGGACTTGTTAGTTAAGAGGTTGTTATATCTCTTTGTCTTTTACCCTCTCACATCTGTGTCTCAGAATGGTCTTGCAGCTCATTATCAAGAGAAGCACAAGATTATACAAGAGAAGTATAGGAGGTCATTTTAAGAAAAGGATGAACTGACAACAATTATCCTATGCCTTTACCTTAAACTTCAAAGATGTGGTATACAATGAAAGCCAGTGAAAACTTGTTTTTCCTTATCCTAGTTCTGAGTGAAATCTTTGTAACCCAGACTTTGCAAGTATCTGAAGAGATCCTTTAGGTTTCAAACTTGGCTCTTTTGGAGATGTGCTATTTGTAGCTTGAGAAACTAGCAGCATCACTCAGTGTATTGAAGTGTTTGAACTCTTTAGAGCTTGCAGCTTTTGGTTGACTTTGACTGGCCACACCTAATCACTGTTATGTTGAAAATGATCCCCCACAACTGGGGATCTGGCAGAACCAAGAAAGGAGAATTCTTTTGGAGAAAAGTAATTAGAAATTAACTAAACTGTAGGAACAGGAGAAACATACTTTGAATGTGCAGAGTAGGAATTTATTCTTTTGGCTCTATTGTTCATTATTGCAGACTGATGCTAATGGAGGGAAAAAAGAAAACCTGGGAGTTGTAAAGGCACTGTTCAGTTTTTCTCTAGATGTAGCTCTGTAAGACAATAGCCAAATTAGAGACACAATACCTAAGAGAAGAATAATTTCAGATTCTCAGTTTTGGAAATCAAACTCAGTTCTTGTGAAGTAAAAACTGTAGGGCTTTCTAGAAACTGTGCTGAGCTCACATTTATTGGAATGCTCAATAAATAACTTACAGGTAATGCTGACCTCTGACAACATCAGTGCCGTTGTTGCTTTTCCTTAAGCCACCTTCCTGACAGGGGTTGATAATATTCTTCATCCCTTTCAGCCACCTCACTGTCAATTTATCAGTTTATCCATCCTCATCTATGAAAGCTGATACTTTGTACACTATGTCTTTGGATTTATTTTCCCCTCTTGCAGACTGCAGTAGATCTAAGAGTCCCACTCTTTCCATATCATCTGTGGCGACCAGCACTATTTACTTTGAGGAATGAGGAGGTAAATGTAAGAAATACTGTTCCAGATCTACTTTTCCTCAACACAAATTCTTTTCTGGGTTTGGTTGGTTTGTTGGTTGTTTTTTCGGGGGTTTTGCCTTCTTGCAGAAGAATATTAAAGTGATGAATAAATATTTGGGGTGCATGGTTCTGCTTCTGCTCCTCTTTGTAAGAAGAAGGAAGAGAGGTTCAGAGTTATTTACTGGTAACCATCTAAAATTTGAGCTCATGCATGAGCTCATGAGCTCTTGCTGCTGACAACTTTCGGTTGGAACACTGAACATTTTCAATTTACATGTGTTCAAGTGTGGTGGAGAGACGTACAGATCATGTATTTGACACAATAACATAAAATATGGCATATTTTGTTGAATGTCAGAAGTTACTGCTGGACAGTGTTCTAAGCACACCCCTTGCTACCTGGCACAGTAGTAGTCAGAAGACCCAGCAACTGGTGATTTAGTAGACAAGGAAAGCTGTGAATTAAGATACAGTTCTTACTAAACTTGCATTGGCTCTGTCCTACTATAATTCCTGCTATTTGAATATAAAACTTACAAAGTTATATTAGTGTATTTAAAGTAACAATCTGAACTAGTGAGATTCCTAAGTGATACAAACATTTATAATGCCAGTTAATTTAGCTAGATTGCACCAAGTCACACCAACTGAAGACCGCTAATCAAACTGTGCTGAAATATTTTGGAAATAATGTATTTGCATTTTGATGTGTTCTTTTTTTAATTGAAATTAATGGAAAATACAGCTATAACTTCATGAACATGAAAGACTCAACAAAATTTTGTATTTTACTCTGAGTGGAAACTCTGATGTCAAATATTGCTTCTTTCTAAATTTCCAGCATTTCGTCTACTGACTGTAATTATCAATCTAATGCTTAACTCCAGAGAGCAGTCACTTTAAAGCTATGGGAGATTCTCTGGGTCTTATTCATTGTCGAGACTGGTCTTCACTCTAATTCCTTTTAGTACTACAGCTTCACCCTGTATCTCCACTATTCAATGTGTTCACAGGTCTATCAGTATCATCTTTGCCTTGGCACTTGCCAAAAGATTATATACCTTATATTTATGTCTGAATTTATATTTTGGCTATTCCTGTTTTCTACCATTTGCCACAGCTTTTGGCCTGAGCTGATCCCTTTGCCTTCTTTAATCTCTGACCCTTCTTTCAAGCTGCCCTTCTGCCTGGAATAACTCTCCCTTTAATGCCCAGCAGGCAGTCTGCAGTTCCTGTTTTAAGATGCTCCTTGAAAACTGTCCTCTTCAGAGTAGTATTCCGTCTTTACTCAAATTCCACAATAATATAAAGGCATGCCTTCACTCTCCTGCTTCAGACAATCTGGAAAAGCTGTCTTCATCCAATTTTCATTTGAAATATGCTTCTTTGCCTACAAATTCT
Source organism: Microhierax caerulescens (assembly GCA_035590215.1). Classification (NCBI taxonomy): domain Eukaryota; kingdom Metazoa; phylum Chordata; class Aves; order Falconiformes; family Falconidae; genus Microhierax; species Microhierax caerulescens. The sequence continues at coordinate 14,871,064 of JAVJGJ010000032.1, forward strand.
ACTCTGCCCCTTAAAGAAAAGATGCAAAAGAAAACATTGGAAAGCCAGAGAATAAACCCTCAAAGCAGAAATGTAGAATTAGGAAGATGAGCCCTTGGTTTTGTTGCTAGGATTCTTTTCCATCTGATGTATTCAAATTCATTACTACTGTAATTCTGTCACTGGCTCACTGTGAGACTGTCGAAAGCATTGCTTTAATTGTATTTCTTAGGTGCTTTTCTTGTGAAGATGGAGGTTTCTAAAATGCTATGAAAAGACAGAAGGAAGAGTCTCTGATTTCAGCATCATTCACATCTGCATTACCCTACTTACGACTGCTTTCCTTTGTGAAAGGGGCATAATCTTATTCTTCCCTAAGCTGTTGACTTTCTGATTATTGTTATGCTTACTGCTTCCCCCCATTGCTCATGTGGAGTGAATGCATTGTGTTATGACATTGTAACATGTTGTACTTCTTAAGATGCCATATTTTGAGTCAAACATATTGCAAAGTCATAGATCATTTACTGGCCCGGGAAAGTGTATTAGGATGTTCCAGTGCCCTTCCAGCCTAGCTTACCATCTGAAACACCCACCCAGCTGGGGAACACTGCAGGGAGACTTTTTCTTTCAGTCTTGAGAGAACCTGGGTGTTAGATACTGTCTGAAAGGAGGTGATTTCACTTGGTGATGAAAATATTAACTGGGCTGCTTTAGACAGAACACTCTTGTTTTCCTCCTCAATGCTGCTAGAAATTTTGAATCTTGAGGTGAAGGAATAAAAGAAGTTTGATATTGTTAGTTGAAAAGGTGGAGATTAGAAGCATGCCTCCCAGAGCCCCCTTGCCTGGTTTGTGTTAAACACCATCAGTACGGAATGTAATCTGTAGGGAGAAATATGATCAATTTGGAATTGTAGTAGAGGAGCAAACAAGGAACAAATTAAAATCCTGTATTCCCACTTGATTTGGTTCTTCCCCTCAGGGCTCATCCAAAGCCTTTTGAGGTTTGCTGCAGATTGAATGAAACCCTACTGCATGTCAATGATGAGGAATAATGGGATTAAGTAAGGAAAGTTTTGCTTAAATAGTAGGAAAAACCTTTACAACCATAAGATCAATTGGGCCACAGAGCTGGCTGCCAGGAGGTGTGGTGAAATCTTTTTCACAGGAAATGTTCAAGTGAAGACTTGAACCTGAGCCATTTGCAAAGGGTTGGAGACATTGGAGTTCAGCCACAGTGTGTGGGTGTAGACTCTGATCTTTAGGAATTGCATGAACTTATCGTGTTTCCTTCTAGAGCATGAAGATGTGCTGCTTTTCAGTTAGCTTAGTGCAACCCAGAACTTCTGTTTTTCTTGCCCTAAATTTGGCTTGGCCCCCTCTGCATTCTGCTCCTGGTTCAGCTTTCTGAAATAGGAGGTAGAAACTTTTGTTAATATTCTTTAACCTGTCTGGAGTCTGTATCTAATATGTTGTTGCATAGGTTCTAGCATGTTCCTAAAAGTCTGTAAGCATATATGGTAGAAATGAGATCTCTGAAGAAAATCAGCAAAACCATTCCAAGATGATGTATGTGCTTTGCATTTCAGCACCAAATGTGCCAGTAGCAGAACTAAATTTTCTCATTTATTTCACTTATGCTTATTTTTCAAGTTGAAGAGTTGCTTTTGTCGGTGAATTTAAAGACTTCTTAAATAGTATCCTGTTGTCATTGTTAAAGATAGGATGCTGGACTGGGCTGCCCATCAGTCTGGCTCAGTAGGGCATTTCACATAATTTTACGTAAGACTCATTTGCATTTCTAACAAAATGGGGGAAGGGTTGGTATTTGGTCATAATATAACTATAGAGAAATCATGGATGTGATGGAAGTTCAAATGCCAGGAGCAGGGCCATTTGTAAATGTCATCTGGGCAATTCAGAAAATGCAAGAAAAAGTAGTTTATGAAATCAAGCTTGCTTGATAGTGAACATGCTATGCTCAGATATCAAAACAGCTGTCAGTAGCAATGTATGATGGATCAAAAGGTTTTTTACGCAAAACCAAGAAAAGGGTTGGCATAAAGACAGGAGAGTATTCTTACCCCTGTGAATGCACAGGAGGGTATTTTTTCTGTTTGTTGAGACATATCTCCATAGTGAGGTCTGTTTTCTAGAGGAAACAAGATAGACCTATGAAACTAATGGCTAGCACAGGAAAGATTTTGCTATGAATGGACACTTTCAGTAGTCAGGGACAGAAGACTGACTAAAGGAAAATGAACTTCCTTACTCAGCATCATAGCTTCAAAATATTATTTAGGTGGTCTGCTGAGCTGAACACTAAAAAAATATTTTTGTCTTCATTCTGCCTTTATGGCCAAAAGTTCTTGGGAAGAGTAAAAAGAATGCTGTCTTTTCTAGTGCATCAGCAAAGCAAATGTATGAGTGTGGGGTATTTGTCATTAATGCTGGAGTGACATGCGTACAACTGAACTGGCAGATCTTAAGTGGAATTTGTTACTTTTCCAGTAAGGAAAGTCAACCTTGGAATTATGAACTGATCAGAGAAGGACCTGAAGAGAAGATTCATGGTCATCAGCACAAAGCTAAATGAGTTGCTTTCACGGCTAATCAATTTCTACATATAACCTTTTTAGTAAATATTCAAGTGGAGTTAATTCTAAATAGACTACGTAAGACAAAGGCTACCATCATTATTTGCCTAGTCTTTTTTTCTCCTTTGTTTCCTGATGGTTCACAAGATCATCTGTGAAATATCTGTGTGTATGTAGAGATTAGACCAAAAGCATTTCTTTGCTAAATACCCCCTGAACACTACATACCCCTGCTATTTGATTAATAGAGGGGCATACAGACTCTGGGAAGACCTTATAGCAGCCTTTTATTATGTGAAGGGAGCTTATAAGAAAGATGGAGAAAGACTTTTTAACAGGGCCTGTAGTGATAGGACAAGGGCTAATGTGTTTAAACTAAAAAGAAGGGTAAATTTAGATTTGATAAAAGGAAGAGATTTTTTTACAATGAGGATGGTGAGACATTGAAACAGGTTGCCCAGAGAAATTGTAGATGCCCCATTATTGGAAGTGTTCAAGGTGAGGCTGCACGGGGCTTTAAGCAACCGATCTACTTGAAAGATGTTCCTGCCTCTTGCAGGAGGGTTGGACTAGATGGTCTTTAAAGTTACTTCCAACCCAAAAATATTCTATGGTTCTGTAAGATGGAAACTAGAGCTTAACTGCACTTGCAGCACTTGCTACACTGTGTAATTCACCTTTGAGCTTTGAAGCTGTATGTACAGGGGATATTCCTGTTATTTGCAAATCCCTAAAAGAGCTGACCAAGAGGTAGGTAATTGTAGGTATCATTTGAAATGGTTGTAAGTGAAGGAACAAGGAGAAATCTTCCAAGGTTCAGGTATAGGTTTTACTCCTCAAAAGACAGCTTCTCTTTAGAATTCTCTCCTCCTGTATATATAAGTGCAGTCTATCCCACTGAGATCCAAGAAAATAATGAAATTTACTTGAGTGATGTGAGTAGAAAGTATATATGAATCTGATGCTATTTTTCTGCATGTGTAAACTCCCTGTCATATTCACCGTACAGAATTTAACTGACTAGAAGGGATATCATTCTGCTGCTTTCTTAATCATTTTGGCAAGAACTATAAAGGGCATCTGGTTTTTTTTCAAGTAATAGCCTGTTTTAAAAAAGAACTTTTGTTTTTCCTCCATTAGAATCAGGTGGGCATTTTATTTCTATCACAATTCTTCATTTGTTTATTGTGGCATGCCCAAAATTGCTAACAATCTTGTCTGAAAAAAAATTATTTCTTTAAGCAAATATATAGAAAAATCAAAAGAAGACTGTGTGCATATCCCATGAACAGTATGCAAAATAGTGCAAGAAATTAGATTATATCCTCTAACCTAGCCTGCTGTTCTGTTTCAGACATTGTTGAATGAGTTAGACCGAAGCATGGGGCGATACCGAGATGAAGTAAACCTCAAAACAGCCATCATGTCCTTTATCAACGCTGTTCTGAATGCTGGTGCTGGTGAGGTGAGTCACTGCCCTGGAAATTCCTTCTAAAATATTATGCTTGAATTAATTTACCTTGGAAAGTATTAGTAGATTAAGTCATAAATCTTGTGTTATTGAGTGGATGTAGTTTCTGGAAAATAATGCTGAATTGTTAGTGTCAGTTTTACAAAGACTTCCCCATTATTTCATTCCCAGCCTGTTATAACATAACATAGACTACTTGCACTGAGATGATTGCTCAGGTTATTTTCATGTGTGTGGGTTTATTTATTTATTTTTAAAGAACTGCAAAACATTTACCCCTCAATTTGAGCCTTTTCGAAAACATTTTGGTTTACCTTCAGAAATGTTTGCTTGATGTTAAGTTGTTTTGACTCAAAGCCAAGCTCAAAATGTTTAAATTTAAAAATGTCAAAGGGAGATGCTTCAGAAAAGGCACTTTGTTGTTTTTCTTTCATTAACAAGACTTCCTTTTGAGTCTTGTTGATAGTTTAAACTGACTTTGTTTCATTTAAAGTGTTACTTTTGTTACATTGTTTTTCTTTTTTTGGTCAAACCACAACAAACAACAAGCTCATAGGAGCTCTGTCTGGCGAAGGCTCTATCTGTGGCACTCCTGTAACATCCCACTGAACAGGTATCAAGTTTGCCAGACAGGTGGTTTTATGACAAATAAACATAAAAATCAGGAGCAATACTGCGGTACTGTTCATCTTCAAGCAGGAGGTGGCCCCCAAAGGACTAGCAGGATAAATACTAATAACTTCTGTACTTTATAGAACAAGACAGAATGTGCTGTCCTTCTGACTGAGTATGCAGAACTCATTGTAGGTAAACAAGGACTGCATTTTTAAGTGAAACAGAGGCAAAGACATTAATAATTTTTTTTTACTTTACTGGAATTAATTGTCCTGTGAATTTGGTGTCAGGATAAAGAAAAAAAAAAAAGGGAAGAAAGAACTGATGTTTTAAATAATATTTTTTTAAAATGTGATTAAAAGCTTTTGGAACCCAATAACTTGGTTTTCCCTCAATTTTTAAGGACAACTTGGAGTTCCGATTACACCTACGATATGAGTTTCTAATGCTGGGAATTCAGCCTGTCATTGACAAGCTAAGAGGACATGAGAATGCCACACTGGACAGGTAAGACATTTTTTCTGAGAACAGTTACTGAACAACAGAAAGAATTCTTAAAAACTCTTCTCCGTTTGGGGTTTAGATTTAAGTACAAAGCTCTCTCTGTCTCTTCCTAATGGTTACTCCCTTTAAAGACAGAAAGGAGATGTGTCCTTAAAATTAAAATCAGAAGATGAAGTAGGAAACACGCATATTGAATTGGCATTGGCTGTGGCAAGGAGTTCCTGAATTGCTTTTCTTCTAAGCTGGGGATGGCAATCAGAATGAAAAAAATGTTCTCTTTTCTCTTGTAGCAAAACTGGAAAAGAAGCCTGTTCTGGTAGAAGGGAGGGAAGCCAGTAGTTCATGGAGTTCATTGAGACTGAGTATATATGGTCAAAGTGCAGGTTCTGAGTTTCCAAGGTTTTTCTCTATGCTCAGTCTATTTTTGTGATCTAGCTAGTATCACAACCTCCCAAACAGCGGCTGGGGCACAACTATGAGAGAAGAGACACCTGTGGTGAGTGGTAGGGTAGAGATGCCAAGGGGGCAAGAGAGAAGAATGAAGAGCATCTTCAAACAGCTCTGCTACTGCACAAAATGTAACACTGAATGGCACCTTTAAATTACTGTGTTAAAAGTTATACGGATAATGAATGTTTTCTCCACTAGCAGTTCTGTGTTTTGCCACAGTAATTGGAGCTACTAATGACCTTAAATTAAACCCTTCACAAAGCCACATGCTGAAGTAAACTTGGAGTAAACAGTCTGAACAATTTGACTGAGACACTTCAAGAAGCTAAAAGACTGAGGAACTAATGAGAAGCCTGGTAAAATCCATTTGCTTAACAAAATGGAGCATTTTAATGTGTAAGGGCAAGCAGCTGTAGGAGTCTGCCTTCTCCTGTGACCACATTAAGCTTTGCAGAGAGGCACTGAGCTGCTCATGTGCTGCTATCCCTTATTGTCTGCTACTCCAAGCTCCTTCCTACAGAGCAGGGCTGATTTGTAAGTATCTGATACCTGGGATTTCCTAGATAGGAGTGTTAAGTTTGCCTAGGCACATAGTGCAAAACCTATGGGTCAGGCCTATGCCTCCACTTACAAGGCTCTCTTTTCTCATGGTTGGGAGCTGCTATAGGGTGATAGAGCTGTCCCTGGGGGCACATGTAATGTGCCTGAGAGTGCATAGGCACCGTGTTAGCACCAGCTGCCTGTCATAAGGACTGGGCTCACATCTTTGAGCAGGTGGACATAATGCACATACACCTGCGTATTAATGTCATGGGGAAAGATTGCGTGCAGTTGTATGTGTCCACAGTTTGCTGCAGAGCTGGAAACACTAATGTTACTTTTGATCTACAATGTTATAACTGAGAAGAGACTCTCTCCTATAGGCAATCTATGTTCCTTTGGTCAGTAACCTCGAGTGTTTAGGAGGGGCTTAGGGGCACTTTTGAGTCTGACAAGTTCCAGTTGTGAGGATAATAACAGAGGTTTGAGAGGCTCCCACATGCCTGGATTACACAGACTATATGACAGGTCTATATAGGGGGATGGATGTGCCACAACCTTTCTCCACATCATCTGCTGTGCTCTGGTCTCCATGCAAGAGAAGTCCAGATATCATGGTCCGGTGTCTCACCAGGTCCTCCGGATCCCAACAGAGGCATACTGCTGTGCTTATCGACAGGCAAATGTGAAGGCAGTTGTGAGCTCTGCTGTTTAACTAACCCACTGAATGCACCTCTACTCCACCATGCAAAAGAAACAACTTGTTAATGGTCTAATATATGGTTAACAAGTATGGCATGGGCTTTTTAGAAATATAGTATCACTACAGGCATTGCCCTCATCACAAATAGAATATACCTTTCCTACTTTATGTTTATTTTTAGCAGTTTTACCTCAACACAGTGACTTAGCACGAGGATTAAAGAGCACGTATACTTCAACCAGCCATTCCTTTTGGCCTGGCACTGACCCCCATGAATTGCATTGCATACATATCCCAGCACTTCATGTAAGAAAGGCTTGCCAGTTTCCAGGGGTTCTAGCTGGAAATGAGGTGTTGCTGCTTCTGTAGTGACATGTGTAGTTTAAGTCTGAGTTACGCCATGAATATTAGCAGATTTTGTTTGTTCTGTTTTTGTTTTCTCTTAGGCACTTAGATTTCTTTGAGATGGTCAGAAATGAAGATGACCTGGAACTTGCCAAGAGGTTTGACCTGGTAAGTTTTTCATTGGAATACCTGAACTTGCCAAAGCCAAGCATCCACTTTGGATGCTTGGTGCAACTTCCCTTTGTGTTCCCTGGAAACAATGATTGACTTTGGTGCTGAGAGTGGCTGGTGCTCTTGTTTTCACTGTTTCTCATTTAGCAAGTAAGGAGGTCTGTGATGTGTGCATGATGAAAACAATGATCACAGACAGGGCTCCTGACAAATATCTTTGACAGAGGCTTCTTTCTTTTGTTCAGCTGAAGGTTCATGAGTGGAGTGTGTTCTCAATCATGCGTTCATGTTCTCAGTCCACATGATCCAGATGCATTCTAGTTTCAGACATCCCTTTTACAGGACTATGGGTGAAGCTTATGCTCTTCTCTGATACTTTTCCCAAGATTACAGGAAACTCTTCTGAAGACTGTCACCTCAGAGCCTGTGGAGAGGATCAATATTTTAGACTGGGTGGATTTTAAAGATGAGCATAAAACAAGGAGAGTTTCCACAACCTCTAGCAAGAGTAAGAGGCTATGGGGTATAGAACAGTTATAGTTTCCTATTTTCATGACCAGCTCTTGCCACACAACAACACAGAACAACTAGCCCTTTCCTGCTTAGCTTCTACTATTTGTGCCACCACTTTCTAGGACCCAAATGCTTTCCTTGCTTCAGAACAGCCCTTGGTGGTTTTGCATGCCTCCCACATTTCTAGCCCTTTACTTTGGGAATCTTTTTCATACTGCAGTGGAGATGGCAGTGCTGGTCTCAAAGACCCATGTGCCTGCTCCTCACTGGAACTTGCAGCTGGACATTGCAGGAGGTTCTACAGAGATCCAGTTGCTGGGAATTCACCTGTCTCTGTGTTGATCAGTTCTTTCACAGTTCGTTGGGCTTTCACTGTGCGTAGTTTTTTCTCTTGTTCTTTCACTATCTTCTCTCACTGCAGATCCACATTGATACAAAAAGTGCCTCTCAGATGTTTGAGTTGATCAAGAAGAGATTGAAGCACACAGATGCCTATCCTTATTTGTTATCCATCCTCCAGCACTGCTTGCAGATGCCATGTGAGTACATCACAGTTCTCCAGAGCAAGGGGTACTCAAGAACTAGGTTGAAGCTCTGGTGTAGGTAGAGGGTCACAGATAACCAGGGAACACACTGCTCGGATCTTCCATTCAGAACTTGGCAGTGGCTAAGGAATTTGTTATCTTACCACTGACTCCATCCAGCAGAATTTTGTTGCAGTACTTAAAGCAGCAGCTTGACCTCTCTGCACTTGCAAATAAAATTAAGTAGCTGAGACATTCCAGTTAGTCACTGACAGAGCTTTTAATGATTTTAAACTGAAATTTTTAAAAAAGAAAGAGCCCTTGTGCTCTAGACAGGGAATTCCCTGAAATAGACACCATTTTGAATATTAACAAATGCACTGAGGAATTTTTCTGCTGAAACAATACAGTACTGAAAGCTGTTCTGTCTTTGGGAAATTCCACAGTGAGTCTTCAGGCTGCTATCTCATGGCAAAGTATCAGTGCAGAGCTCCTGAACTCAAACTGAAAAATAACACTGGCATTTGTTTTCAAAAGAAGTGATAAGAATCTTCTGGTTAACTGTAATAAAACAATTCATTTATGCTTCCAGAGTGTAGCAGCTGAGCAAAGGCATAGCAAGATCACTAAAACCTGCCTGCCTTGATCCTTTCAGGTATCAAATGCTGATCTTCATTACTTTCAGCTGTACTTGAGCAGTCAAACTGAGAAGGGAACATGAAGGAGATTACTGTGGTGTGCTTTTTCAGAAAGTAAAGTGGTGTGTTTTCAGGCACTCTTTAGGTTCAAGTACTGCCATCCACAAATTCAAGCAGTTGTTTGTCCCACTGGTCTCCTTGATATTACTCTTTAAGACAGTATTTGAGCTTTAAGTATTGACCTGGATTTTCTGGTGGCAGGACTACGCCCTGCTAGGCCAGGAGACAATTGTACTGGAGCAGCTCTGAAGAATCTGAAGGTCTAGGTTATGCAACTCAGGGAGCTGAGGTGAACTTTATGTTGCTTTGGCTCTTCTGGTTTATATCCATGGGATCAGTCCATGTGGTTCAATTTCTGTTCTTTTCGCACTTCTTGGTCGTGTTTGTACACATTTTTCATGCCAGTTGAATTTTGCTGACCTGCAGATAACTAAATATGCATATAGAACATCTGATTGTATTTACAGTGCTTGGTTACGATTTTACCTGGGTACCAAAAGAAAACCCCAACATCAAGCCCCAGTTGCAGTTAGGCTTTGTGTTCTATCATTTACCATACAGGATTGAGTTGGAAGGTGGAAAGGAAGGAATGCCAGTCAGCAGACTGGCCAGCAGCAGGCAGGTCTGTGGACTTTGGCATGGAAATGGAAGTTCTCATGGGGTGGTCTTTTTCTATACAGATAAGAGGAATGGAGGAAACTTCCAGCAGTGGCAGCTGTTGGACAGAATACTTCAACAAATTGTTCTTCAGGATGAACGAGGAGAAGATCCAGATATAGCTCCGTTGGAAAACTTCAATGTCAAAAATATAATTAAAATGTAAGCTGCATTATTGTTGTTCATTTTTGTTATGCAGGTATAAGTATATGATCAGTATGCAGGTGCTTAGAAAATAAATTATCATATCTGAGGAGTTTCTTATTTTAACTTACAGCTTCTCATGATCTCGTTAGTCTTTTAAATAGTTTTCTTCTAATGGCATCTTAACTAGACAGTATTTTCTAGCAAAGTCCTTGCCTTTGACTTCTAATTTCTATTAAATATTAAGCTGGTTAGAAGAGCAGAAAAAATACCCATGATTTTATAACAAGGCTTGCTCATGTGCCTTTTTTCATTCAGAATGTTGATGAAAGTTTTCATTGATATTAAAATAAAAAAAGATGGTCATCTCTATTTAGATTTCATTCCTCACTAATGAGCACATCGTTTAGAAAGATTTCGAATAGTGGAAAGCAGCCCCCACCTAGCACACAAAACTTTTTACCTCTTCATAAAATGTCTGCATGCTCTCACCCACAGACTTGGCTGAGGGCACGACCATTATTTTTTCCCATAGGATGCATCATTTGAGAAGTCTAGCTACATGAGCTGGCTCTCATCTCAACTTCCCTGTTCTCAGTCCTTTTTTAGCCAAACTTTTGGACTCTTCATTCCATCCATCTGCCTCTGCAGGTAACTCATGGCCCATTACCCTTCTGAATTATCCACTGAAAAGAGTATTTTATAGAACATAAGCCTCATATGAAACCAAATTCTCCTGTACTAAAAATCTTACAGTCTCCCCTGTTACAGGCATGAGCCAAAATCAAAACTGATTTCTCATTATGGAAAAATATGCTGGTGTTGATCTCTTTCTGTCTGTCTGGATATTAGACTTCATTGTAGACCTTGTGCCTGATCGTCCTTTTCTACTTTCATAGCTGCTCCCCATTCTGCATATCTAATCAATCCCCAGCATGCCCTGCATATTTTCTGTCAGTAATAGGAAATAGCTGTGCCAGTATGAGATATGAGTGTTGCCTTGTTACTGATGTATTACCCAACAGATAAGCATCCTCCCTCCTTGTAAGAAAGAAAAAACAGAACCGCAGAAGTAGGAAAAAAGATGGCAATCTGGTCTGGTATTAAGAGTAGGGTAATTTATAACCCACAGCAGCTATGATTATTTTAGTGATGACTTCTCTCTTTCAAAATAAGTAGACTTGGTATTTTGAAAGCATTACCTGAAGACAGGAACATATCAGGATTCCTTCCCCAGGCATTCCTTTATTCCTTTTCAGGAATTTGAGCAACCAGTCATCACATTCATATCAACCGTTGGCTACAGTATGGATCAGGATCTGGAACCAGACTGATGACCAGTATGGTCCTGTATAACTATGTAAATTCACCAGGTTCCCTTTTGGTAATCTCTACACATAATGTCCACTTGCCTTTCAGCCTGGGTAGCCCAAAACTTGAAATGATCTGATTTCATCTTTCAGGCTGGTGAATGAAAATGAAGTCAAACAGTGGAGGGACCAGGCAGAGAAGTTTCGGAAAGGTGAGTGCATCCTCTGTGCTTGGGGAGGCAAAAAAAGGAAGCAAGACTGATCCTGATTCAGTCACAGAGCAGCAGGCAGCAGAGCTGGGCACAACTTTTGCTTTTGTGGATAAACCCTGCTTTGTTCCTTCTGGTACATTTTTTCTCATGGTGATCAGTTTATGTGTTTAATAGGATGGGGCTTTCCTCAGTCTTCACATGAAGTGATTTTACAGTCTAAGTGGAACTTGGGCATTGCTGTCTTGATAACTGAAGATCACTGTCAAGATAGTCAGAGTCCATTTTCCTTTTCATACTGTCATTATACATCCCTAGTTGAATATTTCAGTGTAACCTGCATCTCTCTGAGGACTGTTCATGAGCTTTATTTCACCAGCCCCATTTGCCTCTTACCCCTAGATCATGCTGAGCTGATGAGTAGGCTAGAGAAGAAGGAGCGGGAATGTGAGACAAAGACCCAGGAGAAAGATGAGATGATGAAGACATTGAACAAAATGAAAGACAAACTGCAGAAGGAATCCTTGGAGCTGCGCCAGACCCGGGACCAGATGAACGACCTGGTGGCTCAACTTAATGAGTTCTCGGTATGAGACTGGGACTATTCCCATCCTTTTTTAAGGCCTGCTAACTAGTGAATGATGAACAAAAGCACGTTATGAGTGAAACCCTTTCTATGGTCAGTACAGAGAGAGTCTGTCTAGCCAGCTACAAAGATGAATATTTAGAAGCTATATAGCTTTTAGCTGGGACTGAAATCCTAGAGCTGGTGGTATAGAATGGATAATGCGTGGGCTGCTCCATTCCTTCTCTTCAGCCACTGTCCTTCTACCTCAGTAGAAGATGCTGAGGCACACGCGTCCTCCTCCAGTCAAAATTTTTGCTGCTGAGTAGGGTGACCCTGTTCAGTGTAATACAGAGAAATCTCCCAGATATGAACGTAAATTTAGTGAGAAACAGGATTCTTGTCATGCTTCAGTACTGTCTTGGAGCTCTGCAAAAGCAGCATTTGCAGTTGCTCCCTCCTGCTTGCTGCTCCTTCTGCCCCAGCAGTGTGCCTGACAATCAGCTCACCAGGACGAGGCCCTGAGGAGTTAGACACTGCAGAAAGCAGATTCATTCTCTTCTCCACTGCCACTTTGTATTAGTGGGGCCTAATGACAGGTATTCAGTATTTCAAACCTTAAGGTTTAAAACTCAGGAGTTCAAAAGTTCATAAGATTGAACTTTTCTCTTTTTTCATACATAAGGAGAAAATAATATATTTTGGCTTCTTTTACTAGCTTTCTGTTTTTCTGAGCCATTTATGGTTCCTTTTTTCAAGCTCTTCTCCACAACTTCAAGGGCTTGAAACTTTCTCTTAAATGAAAGCTGAGATTCCTCCCTTTATTGCATGGCTTTGAGTGCAGGAGGCTTTAAAGAAAACATCAAATATTTTGAGTCTTGTAATAAAATCACATCAGCTGGCAACATGGAGTTATTGTGCATTTTAAACTGTTTGCTTTCTTTTTCTGTGTGTTTTTTATTTTCCAGCAAGGGGGCAGTATTTCCTTCCCACCCCCACCACCACCCCCTCCAGGTGGCCCATTAGCTTTGTCCTCTTCTCACACATCTGAGAGTTTGCCACCACTGCCCCCTCCTCTGCCTTTCTCCAGCTGTCCCCCTCCTCCTGCTCCACCACCTCCTCCAGGAGGACCTCCTCCTCCACCAGGAGCACCACCTTTCTTCATCATGGGGATGCCACCCCCTTCAACAGCCACCTTCAGCAGCAGTGGTACCAGCCTGAAGAAGAAATCTATCCCACAGCCTTCACACCCACTGAAATCCTTCAACTGGGCTAAACTGAGTGAGGTAAGAAACTGCATGCTCTCAGCAATTGATTTACTTTCTAAGGATAACTTGGTGTTGACCAATGCCATGAAGTGCAAGGTGACAGAAGTGAGTGATACTGTGGCTTTCTGTGGGTTGAGGTCAGTAGGAGTCAGTAACTGTCTTGAGGGAGTCTCCTCAGTTCTCCACCAGTGCAGTATATCTCCTGTGATGATCGAGGGAGCTGCCATAGATCTGGGCATGCAATCAGTTAGGCAAAGCTGTAGCAGGACTGAATACAGAAGCCAGAGATGGACATCTCCAGGACTGGTGTGCCAGTCCCTCACTTGCACATCAGTGAAAAGGATGGCCAGAGCCAATGTGGGCAAAACACAGTGAGAACCAACTCCAAAATCAGCCTCCTCTGCCCTGGCAGACGATTTCACCAAGGAGAGATAGGTGGCCTGATTCTCCTCACCATTTGTTCATCACCACAAGGGAAGCTGCCCTTCTCCGTACATGGTAACAACTGTCTCTTGGCAACAAAGCTCCAAATTTGCAATAAAAACAGAGGACTTGGATTCTTCCTGTTGCACTCATTTTCTGCTACCTTAGTTGCTTCTCCTTACCCTGCACTTCTCTTTCTTCCTTCTCTGCCCCGCCCCCTTCGCTTTCGGTTTTAATTTTTTGTTAAACTGATTTAGAAAGGAAAAAAGTGTCTGTGTTGAGTTTGGAAGGCTGCCTAGAAACCCAGGTTCTCTTTTAGACTGAAACTCACCCAGGGCCCAACTCTGGCATTTGGAATGAGTGTCCAGGGACCTCTGGAATGCCACAAGAATTCTCTCTCCCCCTCTCTCCTTTTCTTTAAAATAAAGTGAAGTGAAATATTTGCTGCACCATCTGTGCTTGTCTGTCAAGGCCACGTGGGGGGTGTGGGAGAGAATGTAAGGATGGGTATTTATTTTCCTTTGCAGAACATGGGACTTAATGCTCTGAAGAAAAGAAATAATAACTAATATATGTATATATATGAATGTATATGAAAAAGAGAGAGTCACAGGTGTTTCTGTTTAGTGTACAGTAACTGTAGGCTTATCCTGCCCTCTGGTTAGGAGTGAAGGCAGCTGTGCTAATAAAACTGAAGACCTGGGTGGTGAGATGGGTAAAAGATGCTATTTTGAGGAAGGCAGAATAGTTGGATAAAGGGGCATAAGAAGGTGTGGGCTTAATTTTGGTGTGTTTGCCAGGGTTAGTGTTTTGACCTAGTAAGGTCTCTGCAAAACTGCAGAGGTTGTGGTGCAGACACAGGTGGCTTGCCTTGTTATTTGAGTAACACTTTGTTATGGAATTATTTAATTCCACTGACTCTTGGAGGAAGCAGTATGTTTTTGGCCATCCTGATCAGTTATCCTAGATCCCCTGCTTCAGTACCAGGCACTTCCTTTCTGTTTGCGTGGATACGAATCCTCTGAATGCAAAGTGATGGGTGGGTTGCATGGCCTCACCTTGCCTTTTGTTACCATCACAGCACTTCTGAGGTGTTCTCCTGAGCTGTCAAAGTAGCCATATTTGAATGAAGACTCATAAGCACACTGGCTGGGAGCAGTGTATCCTGATTTTTGAGCACAGGAAACTGAGGCCTGGAAGAGTGCACAGTATTATTGTGGTTCGTTGTAGTGTTAAACTTCCAGTTCACACGAATACAAATTTTCCCCACAAAAACACTTTGAGGAAAAATACATCTGACACCATGTATATGTTTTTCTTTTTGAAAAGACCAGTCTAGATAGCGAAAAGCACAGGCACGTCTGCACCATGCAACATAGTGAGGTGAGGTGGCACAGTGCTGGAAACAGAGCTGTACACAAACTTAGGTCTGCAGCCAAGTGAAATACGTTATTCAGCTCTTAGGTATCTCTACATACTGTTTAGGCCATCCTTCTCGAAGCAGTTAGTACAGAGTCTCCATCCTAAGCTTTCTTAAGTGAGTGTGAAGATGATGCCAGGACTGAGGCAGCCCACATGAGAACGAACCCCTTTCTGTTAATGCAGCCTGCCTCAAGGGAGTGAGAGAAAGCCAGCAGAGGCCAAGAGGAGTGTGGACAGGGTTGGCTGAGGGGTATTTGTCTGCAATATGCTTTCTCAGTAGTGGAATCAAGGCTGTCCTCCAGGCTGACACCTTTTTTCCCAATGCTGATAGTGTCTTTGGAAGGAAAGGACTGAGTTGTTGGGTGTTAGGAGAATGATCAAATATATTTAAACTCGTACCAGTTGACGAAAACAGACTGTTCACAGTTCCCACAGGCACCATGAAAAAAGGTTTGACTGGAAAGTATTCCTGCTTCTAACAATGAAACTCAAGCAACCCACTGATTTCCTTTGAGAATTAAAGATTTTGTACTACCTTTGATGTAAGCTGATGATCAGGCAAAAAGCCATTTAGATGCATGGATAGGCTGAGTTCTGATGAAGCCCTTCCACACCACAGCTCCATTCATACAGCACTGTAGCATCGTCTCTGAATTCTGTTCGTACAGCACTACAGTAGTGCTGGTGCCAAGGATCTCTGTTTTTTAAGAAAAATATATTGCAATGTAACCACTGTAATATCCTGGAAAGATTCCTTTCTTTGTTTCTGGACAGCAAGTGGAGTTTGCTCTCTCACTCTGAATTTTACACAACACCCAAGGTCAAACCAGGGACCAGACATTTATGATTAATCCAAATTATGCACAGATTTCAAGCACACTGGAAAAGTGGATTAATATAATTACCTCTTTAATAACTATAAACATATTGATTTGAAGTTATCAGATGAAATATAGTCAACCTTCAACTGCGCTGCTTGCCATCTCATGACTGGAGAAATAGCTTCCCATTAAGAGTCAGGCTGGTATTGACTCTAGTCAATGATCTGAAAGAGCTTTCTTTAGATAGCCCTAAGTAGACATGGGTGAAATTGTCTCAGAAGAAAGGTATTTGTTCTACATACCACATAGAATTTTTTTTAGAAACAATACCGCCACCAACCCCCCCAAAAAAATCACATAAACAGAAAATGTCCATTTTGACACTGATTTTTCTAAAAAATGTTTCTGTAAAGTTATTGATGATCCTGATTTCTGGAACTTTCTTCCTGAAAGTAGCCTGAGGATCATGGCAAACAATGATGCATGACTGCTGCCAGAGATTCAAAATTAATGGGGAGATCTCTACAAAATCTCTGTGTGAAGCTACTTATAATAGCCTTGGTGGTGCCTAGTCCTACAGCAAGATAAAACAGCTGTCTCAAGTAACAAACATGCCAGAAATACAATTTTTGCTCAAACTAGATTTTTCTTACACTGAAGCAAGGATCTGATATCAAGATAGAAATCTGAAAAAACACACTCTGTTCATATCCCCTTTTTCAGATTCATTATGGAATTATGAATTAAAATTTTAAGTTGCTTCAGTTTTTGATGGTTAATATTTCACAAATATTAACCTACTAGTAAGCAGAATTGCCTGCTCCAGTATTCACAGGATGCTCATCGTTCCTATGGTTTCTGTGGACCTGCACGACAAATGAAAGGCTTTCCCAAAGTACTGTAATTTTCACTCATGCTGTGAGGTTACTGAAGCATGATGGACTTTGGTGGCTTGCAGAGTATCATTATTTATCTTTCAGGGTAAATAAAATAATCTGTTAGATGTAGCAGAGGACAGCTTGTTATGATTGGTAGCTCCATGAAATACTGTCATTCTCTATCTTGATAGGTCTCAGGAAACTGGGCCTCATTACAAAGGTGAAATGATGTAACTGCAGCAGCTACAGCGAGCAGATTGTTAAATGCAACACACCAAAACCTCAACTTGATGGAACAAATGCCTTGTCAGTACTTGTTCTGATAATAAGAGGTTTACTTATAAAATACACACTACTGTTTTGCTAGAGGATGCTGGGAAATGTAGTTCATAATGTTTGTTTCTCAGAGGTGGCCAAGACTTTGCAAAGCAGAGGAACCACAGATCTTGGAAGACCTGTAGAATGAGTAGATAGATAAATAAATAAATAAATAAATATGCGAGGAAAAGCATGTTACAGATGAAGTGACCTTTTTTTTTATTATTTTATTTTATTTTTGTTAAAGTGAGAGAAAAAGGAAAGAAGAAATAAAGAATTTACTTTATTTTAAAATTGATATTTGGGGACCATAAATACTTTTTATGGTGCTGAGGGAGTCATTTATCATAGCAACCACATTATGCAAGCCTGTTTCTCTTAAAATGCTCAGTGTCTCTGGCTGATGACAAGGAACTATCAGCCAGTTAATCTATAACTGAGTAGCAAGAGCTCAGTGTAGGAAATTATCTGGCAGCAACATGAAAGTTTTCAAGGGCAGAACTTAGGGTAGAAATAGAAGGGACAGCACCATTGCAAGTGTTTTGTGTAACAAAGGTTGATTATACCTTTGCTTGGGGTTTTTTTTGGTTGGGTTGTTTTGTTTGGTTTTTTTTGACAGGATTGGACCGTTTGATTTTTAAGCACTAAAACTGCATTGCTTGGCCTAAAGTTCTGTTTGTGTGCAGCATTGCAGTGGTGCTGCTTTGGAATTTGTCTTTCTGCTACAAGTAGCATACAAACCATCCTGTACAGGACCAGATTCAACCAGGGTCTTAAAATGAATCTGAATTGAAATGAGAACAATTTTCCCTTCCTTGGGTTGTGTTTTTTCTGGGAAAGCATGGTCAAGAACTATTATCTGCAATCCCTTTGTGAGTTTCAGAACTGCCTGTTCCAGCACCTCTGCAATTCATTTGGACTAGCCCATTCTGTAGCACGTTCTCACTGTTCTTGCCATTTCTGGGGAAACTTTGCTCCCATGGGAGTTTTGCAGCCAGACAGGTAGACGGGCAAGGCTCTCCAGAGTAGCTGTCTCTTGAGTCACGTCCAGCCTTTGGCCAAACACAGCATATAGCTTTTTGGCATCCTCAAGGCTCTATCCCAATGGTGACTCTAAGGACTGCTTCTGAAGTCATGTCCACTGCCTCCTGTCAAGAAATATTCTTCTATTTCAGTGTTTGATGGGACAATCTGAAAGAGTGAGGAACTCTGAGAACTGCTCTGCTGTTCAAATACATCCCTCAGGATTTATAATTCAAGATTTATAAAGCCAGTCTGGAAATTAAATAAGAATGAACGCTCCTCCTGAATGCTTCTGGCTAAGATTGGTAGTGGAGTCCAGGGTCAGAGTAAAATGAAAAGTAACTTCTTTTTTCCTATTCCTTTGGCTGAGATGAGCCTCCCAAACTCGTTTGTCATGTTACAGTCACAGGGTCACGACATTTTTCCAACTGTGGGACGAAGAGCCACAGTGGTTGCAAGGAATAGTACAAGAATATTGGTGAGCTTGTTCAGGGGTGGGTGCTGCTCCTTCCTAGCATAAGTTCTCGCTGTAAATAGCACTGCAGACACCCCTCCTTGCCCTCAGGCACTCACAGGCTGCCTCTGGAGGGAGGGTGTTGGTTTTCCTTTACAGTGTCTACCCTGCCAGGAATTTCCTCCAGAACACTTCACACTTTTATTTCCCCCTCATTTCATCCTCCCATCAGTTTTTTTCCTTGCTCCTTGAGCCTTGTGGCTTAGCACATTTCTCTCATTCCTTTGATGATCGTGAATGGGAAGTAAAGCCTGTTCCTAATTAGTTCTGATAATGAAGTGTTAACACACTTTTCTGTGTAGGTACAAGTCAGGTACTTCAGAGCTGGAGCCTGTGTGAGGGTTTCATTGCTATTGCTTGCTGTTCCTGGCTTTCTCTGCATCAGTGTTCTGCTGGCTTTTCACCTCCTGGGATTTGCTTAGGCCTTTTTACAATCCCTTCTGTCCATTTCCTTTTTCTTTTAATCAACACCTTCCTTATTTTTCCAGTTAATAAAGTACAATAAATGTACACTTCATTAGCTAAATGAACTGAGACACAGTGTAGTCAGTTGTGAAGAGCAAGTTCTCCTTTTCGAAATAGGTAATTGCCCAAAACTTGTCCCACACAACATGCACCTTAACAGTCAGTAGGAAGGAGAAGGTAGTTCAGTCTTTGTGTCCTCTGCACACAAACAGCGATGCCATCTGTCCTGAGAACGTCAGCAGGAGACCCCAAGGCCTTCTTCTGATTTAGGATGACTGCTGATTAGCTAACTCATGTACTGCAAGAGCTGATTTGGTCCAGGGTTGGTGTACAGCAAAGCTGGAGAAAGAGTCTGTGCCTGACTCCCTCCATGCTAGTCATTTGCCAAAAAGCTGGGATTCCCTAGCATTCGGGGGAACATATCACATGGGCTGTAAACATTTCCAGTTAGTGTGGATGATGCTCTTTTAGAGATCTGGGTATAGATTGTATCTATCTGAGTCAACAAAAAACTTCTGTAGACGGGAGATCATGTAATAGGAAACAATTAGACTTCAAAGACTCAGAGCCTTGAAAGTAAAATAAAAATAAAATCTCAAAATACTTTCACAGATGGGCAGAATGAAAACCACACACCCTTTGGGCTTTACAACAGAACCTGGCAAAATTGCAGAAGGGAAAATGTGTCTGGGGTTTGTCATGCATCAGTGCCCTTCCTAAGCTTTTTCCTCATGATGGTAACACTTCTTTCAGCATGACCACAATCATTGTGTCAGACAGATGGCCGCTCTTGAAAGGAAACGTACTGTGGGATCATGGATATTACTTGAGATGCGGTTTGCTAGTCCTGGAATGTGCCCTTTCATCAGAAGCTTGCTGTGATGAAAAATACTAAATAGTATATTAAAAAGGGAAAAAATAACAACAAGAAAACCCTCCAAAACACATTACTATTTTTTTCTCCTTTGACTCTTGAAACAGTTTGCCCTCTACAATGACAGCGGTAGTACATGCAGTAGTACATAAAGGAACATGGCCACTGAGCAGGGGAGAATGATCTGTCCAACTGGGATTGGATGTTTTTAGCTAAAAGCTTTTGCTGTCTCATTAAAATATGATCTTTTCTTCCAGGAGAGGATCCATGGCACAATCTGGAATGAGATTGATGATTTAAAGGCATTCAAGGTGCTGGATCTAGAAGATTTTGAAAAGATGTTCTCCGCGTATCAGAGACACCAGGTAGGGGTGAATTCTTCCACACCTTGTCTTCCTTGAATTTCTGGCGAAGGAAGGAACACGTGACAGTGATCTGGGCTCTTGTCCACCTGTGGTCAGGCTGCATCATTTGCTGCTTTGCCACTGTTCAAAAAATCACAAGGCCAAAAGAAGTGGGAAGAACATATAGGGCAGATGTAATCTTCTGTTATCAACATATTTTGTACTAATGGGCAGCTCTCAGACGGAACAGCTCCTGACAAGTAATGCTCTGTTTGATCTCAGCAGCCACTGGCTTCCCAAAGCTCCCGAGCTTACATTTATGTTTGACATCTATCTTTGTATTTCTCCCATTCATCCACAGAAAAAGTGTCTGTAGTTTCCTGAATACTGAGCAAGATGACCGAATTAGCTGTCTTTTACTTTGTCTATTTTTTTCTTAAACAGCCAACTGACCTAACTGGCTAGGTGACAGAAACTGTCTGAATTACAGATTATAACACAAACAGCATACTTTAAAAGCAGCCATTTGTTAGAATGTCTTTTTTTCCTCCTCTTTTTCTTGGAAAGCAAGTCACCTTCAATTTATCTATCTCTGCTGAATGAAATTTAGCAGGAGAGGGATTGTACTTGCACTCCCTGAACTCCCCCAGCTTTTCCTTGCTTTTGGAATATGTTTGGAGAAATTCAGTCTTTTGTACTCTGCAGAAATGAATCATAGCTCTGAAGTTCTAGGAAAAGACACAGACATGACTGCCATAAGCAACCTTTATATTTAAGCTTTACAGTGATGATAATTACTTCATTAACTTATTTATACCTTAAAATTAACAAACAAACCCCTTCTTTTTAGACTTTCCATCTGTTCCCTTCCCTCTCTCATTTTTCTATCTAATCCAATAAATATAATGAATAACTCTTTGATCTGCTAGCTCACGGCCACATAGATAACTATCCCAACTTGAACTGTGAAGGATACGATGTTACCCTCCATATGACGGGATTTCATTTCTCATTCTGCTCCTGCAAATAGCTGTTGCTGTTTCAGTGGATCCCTCTCTCTGTGAATCCTTGAAACCAGAACATAGTTCATAGTGGGGAAGAAAGGCACATGAAACTTCAGTGCCGTTAAATGATTGGGTTTAGACGCTGTGCCCCTGTGCTAATAGCTTAGCTATGGTGGTGAGCTCCTAGTTGTCTTGAAATAGCCAGACTGTACATTGCAGCATCAAGGTGCCATTGCAATGTTTCAGGTGCAAACTTTGCAGCTTCCTCACTAAAAATGACCTTGCAAAACCTGGCTTCCTTTGGGCCCCAAAATCCAAAGTCAAAGTTGTACTGGTCTAATGACTCTCAGTTAGAATCATAATATTTATGCCTGTGTTACTGGTCATGGAAAAGCAGCCTGGCCTGTTCAACCGTAAACTAACCTGACCCTTACCCCTGCCCACTGGAATGGAGCCATCGTCTCAGTGACCTCCATGAGTCTCAGATCAGTTCTCTTCCATCCTCATTAAACAAACTTTATGACAGTGGCTCCACACACTAAAAGTATCATTTATGTAAGCTACTTGTATTTTTGTGTAGTTAGGTGTATTGCTGCCCTTCCAGCTTTCGTTGAGGGTTTTGGGGTATTTTTTTCTCCTTTATATATTCCATTGTTATTACTGTGCTTTCTTTTTCACCCATACTCACTCCAGTGTGAACTGGATTCTAATCAACAAGTCCTCATCAATGTACTTTTTTATTATTATTATTTTTAAAGGCTGGGCAACCAAAATTGCTTTTGAATCAAAAGCTTATGAGAAGTTTTCCAGTTGATTCACACTTAGTCTTTTCTCCTCTTTTATGTTTGAAAACACTACCCTGGCCAAATATGTGTTTACCCTGGGTTTGTGACTTTTAAACTTCATCCAAATGTCTGTAAAGAAAAATGTCAATGCAAAGCCCTGCTCTTTTCCATCTGAAATGCTGAATGGGTACAGATAAAGACATTTCTTTGCTGTTATTAACATGATCTTCATATTTTTTCCAGTTTCATTTATGTTAAACAGCTCTTCTTTCTTATTCATTTTTTTAATGACAAAGGGTCTCTTCTCCTCTCTCAAGCCCATTGTATAACTTTTGGTTGCTGTGAGGGAAAGCAGATCTGTCCAGTGTACAGAATGCTGGCCCAAAAATCCTTACACTTGTCTTTTGACCTTGCTCCAATTTTACTGTATAATATTGACCTTTTGATTCAGTATATCTGGTGTTTTTTTGGAGTACGGAATATGTTGTGAAATAGTTGGCGTCTGTCACCCAGTAGCACTGTAAGGCTTCTTTGGTGGTTACCAAGTGCTTTCAAACTACTGAGTTATAAGTTGTTAGAAGGTATAATGTGTCATTGAAACAAGCTGTTACTACTAATGGCAAATCATGTCTGTGCATCAAGAGAGGAGAACTGACCCTCAAGTTTCAACCTTGGCAGTTCTTTCGGTAAGGCTCCAGACTAGATTTATAAAGGTATTTAAGCATTATACTAGTTAATGTTTCAAGACCTAAAAGATTTATGGTTTGGAGGCTGAATTTATCCTTTTCTGAAAAGACCTAGAACTCTTAGTTTCCCAACATCTGCTGATTTAAAATATGCAAAAAAATGCTGAAATACCTTCGAACCATCTGGACCAGTATTACTTGCTAAGCATTTTATTCTCTTCAAAAACAGTGTGTGTCTAAATTCAGCTGCCTTGTTAAACTTGATATCTTTCTCTGTGACTAATTTTTGGCATGTTTCCTTCTTCGTTATTTGCGGCTGCTGCCTGTATAGGACCTGCTAACTAACCCCTCCTCCTGTAAGCAGGTGAGTACCATTGTCTACCTCCTGATCCTCTTGCAGTGTGTGGGAAGGTGAAGTCTGGCACTGTGCTTTTATGGGGTCACGACTCACCTCATGCTACTCTTTCATATGCCTTTGCACCTCTGCTTTCTGGATAGGGAAGGTGGTACAAAAAATTATTTTTGTTATATTAGCTCTGTGATAAGAAGTAGTTCCTGGTTTTTCACTTACCTATAACCTCGCTGTGGTTTCTGCTGGTTGTAATCCCCTTTTTGATGAACCTGAGGAAAAAGACCAAGGACAAAGGAGAATGTGAACTTGAACTCTTCCTTACCTAAAGGAATAGTCTCTCCAGTGGAGGAAAAAAAGGGGCTCTCAGGGAGCCTTCACTCCCACTGTTCCCATCTTTGATCCATCTGC
Organism: Microhierax caerulescens; assembly: GCA_035590215.1. Taxonomy (NCBI): domain Eukaryota; kingdom Metazoa; phylum Chordata; class Aves; order Falconiformes; family Falconidae; genus Microhierax; species Microhierax caerulescens. Next base: position 14,894,646 of record JAVJGJ010000032.1, read on the forward strand.
TTTGGACAGTACTGAAGTCTCCAGATGTATTCACTAGCCACAGACTTTCTGATAAAGAAAATCTTTCTGTAAAACTAGAAGGTACTTTGGTTGGACAAAAAGATTTGTGATGGCTAAGGAGCAGAAGGCTTAGACTGGAGGAAAGCTTACTTCATTTCAGACTGCTGAAGCCCTCAGAAAGTTCAGTGAAAGACTGAAATGGTGTTTAGATGAAGTAGAGATATCAGACTGTCCACACGTCATCAATATGGCTACCTTTATTTATTGTTTTTTATGCATCACCTTAAAATTCTTGGCCACACTTTTGGGAAAAGCAGTGGTCTCAGAAGAGGGTTGTTCAGGTGTCATCACAAGTGCCTCTTTGGAAAGTCTAGTTAGGACCTCTGCTGCTGGGTGAGGCTAATACATGGCTCTGGGTCATTTACTGACTTTCATCATGGCAGCACATACCATGAAACAAGTCAATATGGTAGAAATATTTCCCCGAAGCACTGATAATCCCTAGAACCTGGGGTATTTGAAACAGGACAGCAATATGATGAACACATTCCATATGGCTAGTCATTCCAGCACTGAAATTTTAGTTGGTTTTTGAAATTGAAATTAAAATCTCAGACCTGAAATACTCTTTGAAGTACATAACATAAAGTTATCTCAGATGGAAAGTTGGTAAAAAATGATGGGAATAAAACATAGGGGTCTTGTCTGTCAGGTTGACAGCAGCTCCAACTATTCTTGCTTTGTGTGCTTGGCCTACCTCACAAAAGCTAGTCACTACTGCCCCCTTGCTCCTCTTTTGCTGTGTCTAAGAAAATGCAGATGGTCCATATGCAATCTATTTTCTTTCAGTTAAGCTTGCAATCTGGCTTGAGTAAAACCTGAGGCTTCATCTGCTTTTGCTTACATACAACTCCAAGTATCTATAAATAACTCTTGCCTCAACACAAGTTGAAGAAAATATATTTTTAGATGAGAGTAGCCCACTCCTTATGACCAAGGAACGGGCCATGTCTGAACAGTTTGAGTTATTAATCTGTGCTGAACCTTGTGGGTTGGGAAACTGGAAAAGGCACAGAGATGTTCTACCAATTCCTGCTGCATGGCTTTAGGGGAATCCGTGTAAAACCCCACCCTACATATGCATCCAAACCCTGAAACAATTTGGTTTTTTCCTTGGGGTAGGTGCTGATTAACACTAGCTATGTCTGCAGACATTAGCTAATGAGGGACAGTGAAGCTCTTAAACCAATAGCACAGACCAACAAGTACCTTTCTTACCTTCAACAGCTACCTCCCAGTTCCCACTTCCCACAAACTGAGGAACCTCAGGAAACTTTGACATCTCTACATGCCAGATTATACTGGGGGTGCCCTGATTTTTGGTATTGTTAGTTATTTTCTCAGAAATAAGAAACTTACACAATGGCCAATTATTTCTTTTTTTTTGGAAAAAACACTATTTGATGCATCAAATAACACTGCAATTTTTTTTCTGCCAAGCTAGACACTTTGGGCGCATCCAGCAGAACTACTGTGTGCATGTGGGCAGCTGGTGCATTGTACCTGCTTATAAGTGCCACATTGTATTGGTGGTGGATCACTCCAGCAAATTTGGACATGGTTGTATAAATCCTTTGTATATGCAGGAGCAACACAGGGTCATTGTAGCTGATTGTACCAAGAACTCAAATGACAGCTAGCAATATGAATCCATGAGTTACATTTAACTCTTAAATACTTGGATGTCAAAATTTCTTGCACTGGATTAGTCATGCTGATATAAGTAAACCTTGAGCTGCAGAACCCTGAGTCCTAGGAGTGAATCCTGGGAAGCATCACTGTATGCTTGCCATGATTTTATAGCTTTCCCTGGGTATCTGCTGTTGACCACACTCAGGGGCAGGATACTGGGGGAGATGGACCTTTTGATCTGACTCAGCACTCTTGCTGTTATGTCCCAAGAAAGAAGTCACGTTGTTAATGTGATGGGTTCATTCAAAGCTAGATTATAATGATAAATCTCAAAATCACAAGGCATGGTAATATGGATATCATGGAAACAGATTTTTGAAGAGGTTCCAGCAGCAGTTAGCTGGGAAAATAAAAACTGGCCTGTTTCCAATTCCCTTTCCTCTGTTGGTAACTAGACCACTATTATCCAGGATTAACACCTTTTATCATTACTTCTACTTCCCTTTAAGGAATGGTGCTAAAAGATATTCAGTAACTACAGAAAGCCAGTCTCTGGAAGTGAAAAAATCTGATGCCTCTGGTGTGCAGGCAGGACAAGAAGACAGTAACTTTTGGATGGTCAGACTGGGTTTACAAATAGTTTCTCTCCATGTGCTATGACAAATATTTGGGGCAGGGATTTTCCAGGTGATGAGTTTGGCAATGGGATATACAAAGAACTTTGAAAAAGGGTGTTTTCTGTATGATTAAATGTATTAATGAATTTTAAAAAGAGAGGCTAGTTCAGATGTAGATGTTGACCATTTAGTAAGATAAATGCTATCTTGCCCTATTGTTTGGATTTCTCATATAATATGGATTAGAGTAGTGCTACGGCAGCCTTAAGAGATGATGGAAGGATTTGTGCTGCATGTGCTACAGCCTCTCAAGAATGCTGTGTAACCCCTGCAGAGGGCATCTACTGAAGGATATACCATGGCACCAGTGGACTTTACCATAATGTGCCCAATTTTCATGCCAGTTTTGTACATTAACATAACTGTTGGTAGAGTGAGTTCTGTGTCTAGTAATTAATTCTGTTTTTCTAGTAATACAGGATCTACCTACGTGTTTTCTGCCCTTCTAGTCTCTTTTTCTCACCATGTGGGTGGACTTTCCCAGGTTGGGATAGGTTTTGTTCGTTACACTCAGCTAAGTCTATCAGTCTTGGGTGAGAAGCATAATACTGATTGTTTTCCCTCCCTTTTGAATTATATGCAGAAAGAGATGGGTTCAACAGAAGACCTTTACCTCTCCACACGAAAGGTGAAAGAGCTCTCTGTGATTGACGGCCGGAGGGCCCAGAATTGTGTCATTCTCCTTTCCAAGTAAGTGTGCTAAGCCTTAGCTCACAGGGTATGCCATGGTCAATGTAGAGGCAAAAGGGGATGGAATTAAACAAATGGACACATTTCTTTTTGCAACTAGACCTGCAGTCTAATACCTGCAGAGCTTCAGTGAAACCTCTCCTGCAGTGTCATAAAAGCACGTCTCTCTGAAGAATTAGCTCACTTAATAAACACATGCAGACATGCATTTGGGGCATTAAACAGACACCAGGATTACTCTGAAGACTCATCACCAGAAAACTATCAGTACTCACAGGTAGATGAAGGCAGCTCTTTGGCAGTGCTTGCACTTTACTCAAAGTGGTGTCCCCCATGCTCTGTGTATGTCACTTTTCTCTCTTCTGTATGTTTATTTCTAAATGTTGCATTGAATATCTCCTTGGAATACAGCGGAGTTAAGAATAATGTTCATCTGTGCCATTTTTCACTCTTGGTGAAAAGAGTGGTAAATGTAAGAAGACATATTAAAGAAATAGGTTTTGTATTGGTAAATCAGGGTTTGGAAGCCAGGAGTTGCCTTTGTGTGCTCCTGCAAAGGCTGATGCCTTCAAACGCTGTGGCATCAGGGCCCTCTATACGCTCTTCCTGTCTTTCTACCAACATGAGTGCTAGGCTGGGTGTCTGTCACTGAATATCAAGGTTGTGCAGATACCGATCCACCTGAGAAAAGTGCCTTTCATACCAGAGGAAGGACAGCAGGGCTGGATATAGAACCTGGGAAACCTGTGGCAGCACTGAGCAATAAACTCTTTAATTGATCAGTAGAAAATGCAGGTTCATATGGATGGGATTGTCTGTCTGTTGTAGCAAGCTAACAGTTAAAAGCAAAGTTGCAGCCAGATCACCAGGACCAGAGTGAGTTCTTTCCATTGCTTAGTGAAACCCACGGAGGCTCTCATCATGCTACTTCTGTGGCACTAGCCTGCATGTCAGCAGGACCCCCGCCACCCAAACCAGCAATGAGGGAAGGCTCACATTTCTCTCTTTGCAGCAGTTGCCAATGCATGTCTCTGCTGGTGTTGGCAGCTGACTGCAGGCTGGGGCAGAGGAATGGGGAGGTATAGGGGCAACAGGATTTTCATGCTGTTTGACAGACCTGCAAAGTTGTGTGGGGGGTTGAGATTAACTCATGTAAGCAGGTGGAACATTTCCTAGAAGTAGTAATATAATGCATGCAGGTGGCTGGGTTGAGGAGGATCCAGGAAGGTGATCCATGACTTGGTATGATGCTAGATATTTATTTGTCACAATCTGATCTCTCCGTGTGGATGGCAGCAGTACGTTTTCCACCATTCACCTCTTCTGTTGTGCAAGTCTGGCTCATTCTTACCTGAGAGGAATCCTTTCTGAATGGTGAGAGAGAAAGGATGGTCTCTGTAGTTTGTCTTCCCTTCTGCTGCCTCCCAGCAAAGTGCTATTGAAGCATGAACCTTGCACTTCAGGGTACACAGTGTGTGTTCACTCCAGGTGTGCCATGAAGCCAGTCCACTTCAAGCTGTTAGTCCTCTCTGACTAGAGGTGAAAAGCTGTGTTTTGTAACTGTCAGCTTCTCTACCAGGAAATATCCTGATCTTATTGTTAGCAGGCCTAACATGGATGATATAGATTTGGAGACTGAGCTTGCTGTCCCTAAGGAGCCTTCCAGCTTGCGCTGTGCCCTGTTAACTCTGCTGTGCTGTGCTGTGGGAAACACCAGTCACCAAGGCTACCACTGGCTTAGGTCATTTAATGTTTGTAACAGATAGTGTTATACCTAGGATGTCAGAAATATCTTACAGCCTGGCCCATGACTGCTATTTGTCCCCAAACTTCCCTTTTAAATGCAACTAGAAAAGCAAAAAATCTTTGGGAACTAAAATGGCACCTCTACATTCATGCCTTTTTCTGCTCTTCATGCTTATATGGTTCTATTATTAAAGAGAGCAATTGGTAGGATTGGCTGCAGACAAGAATTGAAAGGGTTTTATGACCCCTTTGCAGTTTTTTTCATTACCTCACTTCTTCCTCCTTTAGGGTAAACCCTGAAGGACAGGCACTCCCAGCCAAATCATCCTGTTTTCTGCCATGCCCTTGCGGCTCCTACAGCGCACCTTACACGTATGTGGGTGTGCACACATATGCAGTGTGAGGGGATTTAAAACTGGTGACAAAGAGAGTTTATGCAACCCTGAGCTGCAGCTCTGGCTTTCAGGTTGCCACAGTATCTGCCAACAGCTGTTTCCAATTGACTCTTACTGTGCATATATCCCTGTAGTTTATTCCCCTTTTGTTTACACTAAACTGTCGTGTCCTTTAAAGTAAAATAGCTGCATGGGTTGGGTTTTCTTTCCTTCCACTAGTCAAATGTTTTTGTTTTACTAACACTGTGTTAGAAGGGGTCAGGCAGAGCTCGTATTTCATATGGTCCAACAAGCCAAAACCCAGCTAGAGTGAGAAATAGGTGTCTCTTGCTTTCTTTTGCAGAGAGACTGGAGCATGGTAGACTGGAAAGAGATGAAAATTTAATTACTAGTTGATTTTGCTGACAGTTAACAGATTTGTAAGCCTTCCTCCCCATTCTCATCTCCATTTTCATAAAAAGAGCTCTGTTTCAACTATTTGATAGCAAAATCTTTCAGTTTTCCTGCAATGGAAGGATGTAATTGTCCTTGTTTAATGGAGCCTGATGGATCCAAAATGAAGCTCTGTCCCATAGGCCAACTGTAAAGATCTGAACAGACATAAGATGAGTTTATTTCACAGTATATCCAGTAGGCCATAATTCAACCAGAACATGGAACCATCTGCCTGTGGTGAGTCCAGGTGCCCACTGGCTTCGAATCTGACTTTCTTAATGGTGCTTCCAACATAGTTATTTCTGTCACACTGGAAATCTGCTTTCCCTCGTGAATTTCCTGATGTCTTCAGTTTCCACCAGGCTGGAGATTTACTGTCAGACTTGTGTGGTCTGGAAGAGTCATCCCAGATCCCTGTGTTTCCCTGCTTTCACCTAGCAGCTGGAAATTTTTCTGACCTCTCTCACCAGTATGGCTTCACCCTGCCTCCATTACTTCAGTAATGGGTAGTATTTTTGTTGTGCCGTATCTTTAAATATTCTTGCAGAACACTAAATGGTCCTTGCCAAACATGCCTAAGATATGCATTGCTTACTGTCTTGCTCTGTGAAATGTTCTGGAGAGGTCCAGTTCCATAAGACACATTACTCAGAAGAAGGCTGAATGTATAATTTTGGAACTTTTTGCATGAATTCCAGAAAAATCATTATGTCAGTGTTCTTCTGAGATGTGTTTGTTATTCCTGTGGCCCAGCCAGTCAGCAGTAACCCTCTCAAGAGGCTGGAAACAGTAGGAATGCTAGCAAAATGCCATAAAGCCAGTAGTAGCAAAAGGTAGAATATACACAAAAATATTTTTAAATGTGAATATGACAGTAGATCGATATTAGCAGGCAGCTTTACCAAATTTTTGTGGCTTTCATGATTGTCAGTTCAATCATATATCAATAAGGGAGATGAAAAGGGACTTATGTAGTGTTTCCAACCAGAACGCTAAAAAGACTGAGTATTTTTCTCACATAACTGTGCCCTCTCAATGCTTCGAAACCCTTTCAGCTCAAGACGTTAAGAGGACAAGCTATTCAGCCAATGTCAGTCTCTATGTACTGCCTCTACTCTGCCCACAGTCCCCATGTGCCTTTCTGCCATGTGACAATGCAGTGTTTGTGCTTATTTCAAGGTAGATTCCAAGCAGTATGATATTTTGGGGTAACGATCATATCTTGGTACAGAAACAGTTCATTGGACTTAGCAGTTCAGTTTTGCAGTGTGCTATCTTGAAAACCGGTAGGCAATCAAGCAGTGCCTTCTCGGTTCCTGGAGAGAAATTCTATTTTTAAGGTCCACAATCAATGGTTTTACCTGCTATTCCAAGTATGAAAAACCCCAAGGTTAAACTGAACATGTCAGTCGGTGCCATCTGTCTTAGATCACAACTAGGCAGGGCTGTGATAAAAGATGAACCACTGCCTCATCAATACATCACCGTGATTTGAGGATTCCCAAGTTTGGTCCTGCTTTGCTCTTCTTGGCTTAGGAAGACGGCCATCCCCAGACCCTTCTTGGCAGGAAACAGAATTTGGATGCAAAGTGGCTTGGTTACTCATGAGCTTTTGCTGAAGGAGGAAAAGAAAAGAGAAGCCTGTTTCTGTATGCACTTGGTAGAATACTTTCACAGTGAAGTGCTGAAAAGGCACTGGTAGATTTTTACTATCATGTTGACATAACGGTATAAGATGTACCTGGCAAAATGTCCCAGCTGTTGTCCCCAGAAGGTTAAGGCACTGTCTTCTTCACAGATGGCAGCTGAGGTAAGAGGATATGAAGAGTGGCAGCATCTTTCTGTCTTTGGAGTGCACGTGCAGTTAGACAAGACTGACTCCAGAATGCTTCTTCTGAGAGCGGGGAAATTATTTTTTTTCCTGCCTTTATAGGGTAGTGACAATGAGCATTCCCAAAACAGAGATATTTAACAGCCTGCCGCTTGACAGTTGTACAGAGCCTTAGGAGAGCTCAGGAATTCAAGAAGTCTTATGTCCCAGTCACAGAGCTTGGGAGCGGATTGACTAGCAGCCTGTCCGAAATGAGCTGTGGAGATGGGGAATTGTGCAGTCAGTAAAAGCTAAGATTTGGGTGAACTATACAAACCAGCCTTAGGATGCAGCTAAGTATCCGTCAGTGCCTCACACTGTCACAGCTACTACTGCTGGCGTTGTTTGGAAGCACTGTGGTTCAGTTCACTTTGAAGTAGAAAATGGCCTTGATACGTGATAAGCAGTCCCTTTCTCCAAGGTAAAAGGGAGAGTAGGATTGTGATCCCTGTGGTACAGGAACTTAATGTTGCTGCAACAAAACTCCAGGCTCTCTGGTAGTAAGGCAATCTCACTTCTTTCTCAAAAGCTAAGCAAGATCCAAGGAACAAGCACGTGAAGTAACTCACTTTATCCCGTAATAGGAGAGAGGGTTAATGAGCGACAAGTATTCTGCTTTAATCCACGGGAGGGAGGAATGAAGGGGGGAGGTTACTGTGAGTTAAATCAATGGGTATATTTAGGGAGGAAAAATGAGCAAGCGCTGGATGTCTGTAAGGGAAGTTGATGTAAAACTGCAACATGTCTCCCAGGCATGTTCAGAGTCAGGCTGCTGGCTTTCTCCAAGAGGACGAAACAATAAACCACTTGATGTCTGCAAGTGAAGCTGGTGTTAAATCAGCCGAGGTGTCCTGCAGAGATTAGTGATGAATTACTCTGCAGAGTCAATAGAGATTATTTATGAAGCCAAAGGGGATAGAGGGAGGCAGGCTAAGTACCATATCACAAGTTATTTGGTACTTGTTGAGCTTTAACATTGCTTGAAGATGACTCAAGCAATTGGACTTCCATATGCTGCCACCAGATGTACGGGTGAGGGAAGGAGGAGGGAGTATTCTCAGTAAAGATCCTTCCCTTCCTGCTCTGACCAGTGTCAAGCTGCTGTTGAACAAAACCAGTCAATATCTGCATTATGAATGAATGTGCTGCAGCTGAGGAAATGGCCACCGTGTTTTCCTCTGGTCACATTTACTTCCCGAGTTCTGATGGCAGGATCCATGATCTGGTGAAGCGTGAGGCAAGGGGAATACAGCTTGAACTGTATGCTGTTCCGAATTGAGTTGTCTCCAGCAGCTGGAGGAAGAGCGCCTGGATCTGCAAAGTTTGTAAGAAGTCAAGACTTTCCAATAGATACTGAAATGTAATTTCTGTAGTGTAAATTTTTGAGCCATAATTCCACTTTAATTTGCTGTCTGTCCCATATGAGTTTTAGGCTCTGAGGGATGCCTCTATTCAGTCCTAAATGGAAAGATTTTATGCATCTGCTTTAGGTTCTTCTTTAATCAGTTCACCTGTTTCTGTTTAAAAGCAGCACAGCTGTTTCACATTACTGCTGGCCATCTTTAAGATCTACTGCATGGCTGAGCATGAGTTTTGAAAATAGAAGAAGAAACACATGATTAACAATTCTTTGGCCGTTTATTCTGCCAGTTTTTAACTGGGAAGATCCCTGTTTTGTGCTGTTGATGCTTACAGCTCTTGAAATGCATCCTGCCCCAGAAAAGAAACAAGCCCACTTTGGAAGAGTAAGACTGGTTTGCCATAAATCCTTCTGTACTTGTCATTGGATTGGTAATAATCTAGGATGCACACCTGCAGGCACCACGACCCTGTTACAGGACTGTAAGTGACTAAGTCAAACTGCTCCTCGGCAGGAGGCTGGCAAGCTTTCTGCTTCTCTCTACTGTGGGCTAAACCATCCATGCTAGATGGTTTTATGCTGATGGTAGGGCACAGAATCATCCAAGAAATCAAAGTGTTTGTATAACTGTCTCTGGGGCTCTCAATTATTTTTGAACAGAACACATTTTCAAGTGTTTTTAATGCTGATGAATGGCAGCAAACAGAGAAGCTTGGAGTCTTGGGCTCCTGGGCAGAACAGCAAGACCAGCAGTAACACATAGTACACCTTCTGTTGTGTTGACATATGTCCAACCTGTCTATTTGGTCCTGTTTACTGCACCCCCAAAGACACAGAGGTACTTGCACTGTGTAATGGTGTGGTGAGTGTAGTAACTGCTGGAGTTATTTGCATGGAAAAAATGTGAAACTCACCTTCATTCTTTTTATCTTCAGTGAAAGTAGCAACAAAAAAAGCCCACCCTGGTGTTCATGAGTTAGCTTCCTGCATCCCCTCTGACAGACTGTGCCTGTGTTACAGACACAGATATCTGCAGATTCCAGGTTCTGACAAATATAAAAGGTGCTTTCTAAAGGATAAATAAGCATCAAAATGTACTACTTTAAAAACTGCAGGCCCCAAATTGTCTGGGCGTGTGTATATGCGTCTGCTAGGAGCCAGGACCACATCCACCAATATGCTTCTCAGCCTTCATGTGGTCACAGGGTTTGATCCGTTAAGGGTCACAGAGCCGTGGACTTTACAATTCATGATTATTAAAGCCAGAAGAAACCCTTTAGTTTTCAGAGTGGGACGGTAGAGTTTTATGCAGAACCCCATGTATTGAGGTTTGTTGTTTTGATCATGAGTCGAACTGATGACCTAAAGTAAAAAGTTTCCAGCCTTTTCATTGTAAAACTTTTAATCCTCATATCTCATCCAAGTGTGGCCCAATTATGCAGCTTTTTTGGAAATTCAGTAGCTTTATCCTACTTAACTGGTACCAGTTTTCACTCCTTTTCAAAAGGAGACAACGCGATGACCAGCTAGGAAAAATGAGAGCAATTAGTTTAGAGGTATAATATTTAAAAAGCTTTTGGATGTCTGCTGATTCATATTTTAGTTTCCAGCTGTTGGTTATATTGGGCAATATTAAAATGTTTTAAGTGTCTTAGATTTAGTAGTATTTCCTGTCTGTAAAAATAAACCCCTTTCTTTTGCTTTTACCTAGTTCCAAAAAAATTATTCTATCCAAATGGCAATAGCAATGTGAAATTTCAACATGGAATTTCTTAGCACTGAAGACAAAAATATTCTGCCTCATGCATCAGCCTGCATCTCATTTATATTTGCATTTTCTCTCTCTGCTGTTAATTAATTATACTGATTGTAGAAGGTCCATGGAGACTACAGACTTCACTCCTTAAATATTTCTTTTCACACTTTCTTGTTTCAGTCCCAAAATTGAGGTTTTCTTGTGGATGGCCTTCACTTCATGCCTTTACTTTATGGTTCATTTGATCCTCCCCTACTCTCCTGAAATGACTGATGAGGTCGTCATGGAATGGAGGTGGTGGGGTAGGATTCGTCACTTGTGCATTTCTTCATTGACATCTGCGCTTAGAACCACCAAGTTAATGTAATCTCTCAAACAGCCTCTCAGTAATCACAAATTTTGATGCCTCCTGGTCTGCCCTGGATTTCCAGTGGAGACCTTGAGAGGGTTTTTTTTTTTTTAATCGATTCTGTGTTTTGTTGTAACTGATGACACCTACTCATTGCACACAGATGGACAGGAGTTGGTGGGAAGGAGAGTGTAATTTAAATACCTCAGATAATATTAATAAGCTCTTGTTTTCAGAGCTTGTTTCAACATGGATACATAGATGCTGTCAGTTCCTTCTTCAGCTGTGACTGCTGGCAGAGTGAACTTACCTAGAGCACAGCCAGTCTTCTTACAAGAAACCCTGTCCTCAGATCTGTAAGGGGAAGATCAGTCCCATTACTTCTTATTCTGGCAGATGCTTTAATATTCACAAGGTGGGGTGTTACATGGGCTCACAGTCACAAGTCACATGGATTTGAGGGGGTTTACTGTAGCAAAAGAATTTGATGAGGAAGGTATCTGATATGGGAGAAGCTGGAAACACTTCTGATCTATGAAGGCCCGATTGTTCTTGATCACCATCTAATTTTTGATGCGTGTTTGATTAACTGGAGAGGATAAAAATATATGATCTATAAAATCTCTGCCTTTGGAACAGATTTGTTCATCTTACTGAGTACTCTAGAATAGCAGCTTCATGGGAGAGTTCCCCGTGGTTCTTTTGTGCCTTTTTAGTGCAGCTTTTCAAGCTTCCTACTTTCTGAATTGTCAGAGTCACTTAAACTTTGCACTAATGGTACAATGTTGATACTGTTGAAAGGCTGAAGTTGTCTAATGAAGAAATCAGACAAGCAATCTTGAAGATGGATGAACAAGAAGACTTAGCGAAAGATATGCTTGAGCAGGTGAGAAAGATTACGATCAGATATATCTTATTCTTAAGTCCTTCAATGTCTGTTTTTTCACCGAAAGTAAGTGGATATATGCACTGGCTCTGCTGATGGTATGTGTGCAGATCTAACTTGGCACTGTCATGTTAGTGGAGCTGCACAAAGGAACATGAGAAAAGGGGTTTTCCCTGGGATATCAGATATACCTCCCTTGTGTAACTATTTGTATCAGGTTAATGTCATAACAAGTTTTCTCTTTGTGATGCAACATATGCATTATTACAGTTTGTATGAGGTTTCCTTTCAGATCTTCACTCCTCACCTGTGACTTTTCCATAATTTTTTTCCATCTCTTCTTTATACTGCTGATTATTTTGTTGGTTCTTTTCTTTTTTCTTTTCTTTTTCTTAATCTCCCTTCTCTGTCTGCAGCTTTTCCATTGGGAAAGGCCATGAACTAGGACACGCAGGTCAACAGTTAGAGCTGGGACTAGAAGAGATCTCACATTCTAACGAGAACGGTTAGAAAGGGCATCAGGGACTTCTGTCCCTTGCAGTTGGTTCACTGTGTAGGTTGTGAGAAAAACAAAAAAAACCACAATTAAACTGCCATTGCCCAATTTCCCCCATTAACAGAGAGTGAAAGATAATGCTTTGACCAAAGATGTATATGATAAATTTCCTTAGGAGTGTGCAAAATATTGTAATTGTGAACTGCCTGACAAATGCGATTCCTTCTTTGTATGCAGTCACAGTATTTAATCATGTACAAAAAGCTTTTCCATTTTGGAAATTTATAGCCTACTTGTCATGTTATCTGAATGCTCACAGCTGCTCTAGAAGTCACTGCAAGCTTCTGATCCTCCACACCTTTGAATATCACATTTTTGGGGAGTGGAATAAAACATTAAAAAAGTGGTAGAAAGTGCTTGATATGCCTTGTGAGCAGTTTTTGTGGGTGTGCACTGAGGCTGTGTGCATGGCAATATTTATAATTATACCAAAGCACAACTACCCCCAGATATGTCAAAAATCTGTCAGAGTATGAGCTTTTAAGGTCAGCAAATGAATAGCAGCCAGTGTCAGACACATATCCAGTTGCTTGGTTATTGTTTATTGTTTCAGCAGAGTAGGGCAGACCCAAGAGAGAGATAGATGAGGCTTTGTGTGTACTCTAGGATAGGCACGATGGGTACTTCACACTGAGTGGGACACATCCTGCTCTTGTTTGCACCAATCTAAACTCCAAGTAATGCTGTGGGAATCAAAGTTCTCTCTGTACTTCCCCTTGGATAAGTTGCAGTAGCACTTGGCCTTTAGGATTTAGAAATGGAAAATTCCCCATAGAATTAAAAATTAATCTAATGGGGTCAGTGAGGGATAAAGACAAGAACAGCAAGCAAAGGTTTAAAACAGGTCAGTTTTGTAGCCACAGCTGCACTTTTTTGAAGTTATGGTCACACAGCTGAGTCAATGTAATGCTTCCCCATGGTAGCAGAGAAATGAGGGCCCTCTCTCTCCGCCAGGGTTTGTTTGTGCCTCTCTGTCCTCTCTCCTTTTCCCTGGATCTCTCATCTCATCATTTGGTTTGTGTCTGTCACTCTAGCTGCTGAAGTTCGTTCCTGAAAAGAGCGATACCGACCTGCTGGAGGAGCATAAACACGAAATTGAGCGCATGGCCCGGGCGGATCGTTTCCTCTTTGAAATGAGCAGGTCTGTTTGATACATTACAGGAAAGTGCATGGAAGGCTCCTTGGAAGGAGCTGTAATGGTTATTGAAAATGGATCATCTGGCACTGAGGGGGAATGTGCAAGAGATTGTGGGCCAACATTATAACCTGCATTTGCCAAAAGCCCACAAATTTTACGAAAATTTCCGTCCATTACATAAACTTTTTATTGATGATAAGCACTCTCTGTGCTGTCATTTAAGGACCAGTCCCCTGATGACAAGCAGAAATCTTCCTCCTCTGCCTAAACATGTTCACAAAAAGGAGTTCAGATCCAACTGTCAGATGTAGTGTAGCCAGGAGTCAGGATTTCATATAGTTCCCTTTTTCCATTCAGTTATCCCATCTCCTCATGCTCTGACCTTTCTTGTTCCAGCTTTGCTACACCCCTGGTCACGTTTAACATCTTGTTCGTTCTTCTAATTGAAATGCAGCTGGCATCTCCCATAACTCTCATGCTTCGAGAGTAATGGGAATACTTCCAGCTCCTTTTCAGTTATGATCAAAACGTGCCTTGAGGTCCTTCACTTTAATAACAAAGTTGATTATGTAGTGTTAGAAGTTTGAACTGTGTCTGTAATCCCCTGCCTTGTGGGTCTCAACATCCAACCATTAGGTTATGTAGGCAGCATACCGGCCCTGGGCTTCAAAATACAGTTCCAGTTCAGTGTTGGCTTTCCTCTACCCTTCATGCAGGATTGATCACTATCAGCAGCGGCTGCAAGCATTATTCTTTAAGAAGAAGTTTCCAGAGAGACTGGCAGAAGCAAAACCAAAAGTGGAAGGTATGCTTAAAGCTTTTGCTAAGAGTTGGGTAGAGGGGAAGGGGAGATCAAGAGTGGTCTTCAGAGGAGGTGCTGTTACATGTGTGCCTCAGTTGTAGAGCCAGTGATCCCAAGGTATGTCATGTGCTAAGAAACAAATTCATTCTGACACACTTTTTGCACCCATTGACTTAATAAAGTCAGTTTCATGATTATTATACTGTAGATATGACCTGACAGATGTGACAGTGCGCCACCAGGCTGTGCTGAGCTGCCAAAAGTTTTCATGTCCTTTCCATGCAGGTCAGCCTTCCCTTCTCACCCTCAAGTCCTTGCACCTTCCCTCTCCATGGGGCAGTTAGAATAGATGCCTCAGAATGGGGGTATTCTAGGAATGTGTAACTTACAAGGAGGGGGGGTACATGGCTTCTGTGCCATATGCATGGTTCTAGCACAGGAGAGGTGAGAGTATTCTACTCTGCATTTTCAGATGAGCTCAAGCCTTCCCCCTGCTCTCACTGGTGGGATGTCTGAGATAACAGCCTTGCTCCTGGTTTCAGAGGACCATCCCACAGGCTAGATGTAGGGCATCTTCCTTCCAGTTGTCCTGGTTCTGGCAGGAGGGTGTGGGAAGGACAGTACACACGCAGATGAGGTTGCAGCATTTGCTAGGCAATAGGCAGGTGGGCATTGCAGGGTACTTCAAATTATGGGCCCAAGCATGTTAAAAACAGCCACTGTGCAATAACTTGTTCATTTTTTTCTCTCTTTTCAAGCCATTCTTCTGGCATCAAAAGAACTCATCCGAAGCAAGCGTTTGAGGCAACTCCTGGAAGTAGTTCTGGCCTTTGGGAATTATATGAACAAGGGCCAAAGGGGAAGTGCTTATGGCTTCAAAGTCTCCAGCCTGAACAAAATTGCAGACACCAAATCCAGCATAGACAGGTAGGCTAGAAGTCCATAAATTAGTTACTGTGTTGCTGCATCTCTTATCACAGTAATGAAAGTGGCTTTTGTTTGTTTTTAGCTCTGTAGACCATTTAAAATAATGTCTTGATTTGATATTTGAGTAGTGCTTTTCACTCTAAAAGATCCTGCAGCTGTTAAGACTAGCTATCGATACAGCACTCAGATTCTGCTGTTTCTTTGGATAATGCACATCTGTTGTTGGATTATGTTTCTGCAACACTATGCAAAGATGACAAAACATAGTATTTCACAAATAACTGAAATAAATTTGGGGGGGGGAGAAGGATTTCTCTGGAATGTGCCCTTTATACCGAAGTTTTATGGCCATGGTTTTGCAAAAAAGAAAACACAAAAATCTCTGACCACATTTTTATGTCTCCTGTGAAACATGGCATATGTTTCTGATGCAGGACTGTCATAACTGGCTCACTACCTACACCAGTAATGGAACCACAAGGCATAGTTTAGAGAGACTGAGCCTGGTTGTATCTAGAGCAGTTAAAGGGAAACAGTTGGGTTTGGGAAGGTGAACCTTACTATTAATAGGCATGGGTTGAGGGTCTTCATAGTGCTTCCCTATGTTTTGCCCCACATCCCCATACTGGTTCTCAAAATTAATCCAGCTGAGACTGGGGAAAGAACACCACTTTTGGGCTCCAGCAGCACTAAGGTTTTCCTTGGAGATCTCCTGTACTGGTTTTTATTAACTTGCACCTTCCTTACTTGTGAAACCTGCTGAGACCGTAGTTGTGGTGAAATGACTTCAGGCTGTGACAGAATAAATAGTGGCAGTAAGAAGCTATAGGAAATTCACCCCTACCTAATAGAGTTTGAACTAACAGAGTTCTATTTTGACTACCACAATGTCCTTTCCGTATTCCAAGGCTAACACTTGTGTAGCTATGTTGAACGTTTTTTTGCCTTAATGTAGCTTGGCTTGATTTTCCATATATTAAATGTCCTGTGCAGATTCTGTTCTCTCACCCGTTCCCAGCTCCCAGGCTCTAGCCTGTGTGAAGCAGTGGCCATCTGCTGTCTAGCGTGTCAGTTAACCACGTAACACCCACATCAAGTAGCTGTTACGGCTGGC
>JAVJGJ010000032.1:14911138-14976257 GCA_035590215.1 Microhierax caerulescens
CATCAAGTAGCTGTTACGGCTGGCTGTTCTCTCTACACGCAAAATTCACTGATGCAAAATTCATCATTTACTTTACAAAATTTCTTAAATCTTCTCCTGCATCTCTTACGTCTCATTTCTACCCATCTCATTCCACTCCTAATTGAGTTGCCATTGCTTTTGTAGTAGTGAGCCTCACCACTATTCATAAGTATAGCTGTTTAGTTGTTCCATTACTGTAGGAGTTTTCTTTGCAGCTTCTTCAATCTTCAAGAACCTTTTTCTCTTTTTAATTAACTCTTAGGTTTTTTCCACATTATTTCCGAGAACAACTCACCTTTCCTTTGCGAGTTAATGTCACTTTAGTACTATTTGGTTTTTATTCTCTGAAATATCTGGGGGCAAACAGTATACTGTTACATAATTTTCTGTTATACCATCTACACGGATAGACGGAAGGACGCTGGGTGCTTCTAGGATAAATCAAGACACAATATATTGCTTGAGGAAGGATGGTTCATAAAGGGCTAATTCATTTCAGTCTGTGATACTTTTCTTTCAACAACAGAGCTGCTAACTGCTGATATATTGTTTATTTTGTTCATTTAAGCATACTTTCTACCCAAGTATTTTTTACTCATTTTTCACAACCCTCGCACCATCCATTTCCTTATATCCAGCATCTTCCTTTTCATATCTCTCTCTTTATTTTATTTTTTTTTTCGCCACAGGAACATTACACTGTTGCACTACTTAATTATGATCTTTGAAAAGAATTATCCAGATATCCTAGATATTCAGTCTGAGTTGCAGCATCTTCCAGAAGCAGCAAAAGTCAAGTAAGTCCAGTGCTATTGCTTGTTCTCAGAGCTGGAGTTCCCAGTGATTTCTGGTTTTAATGATCATCAGGTTTTTTAGTGCTGTCTTCTAAACTTGTGGCCAGTCTTACAGCTGAAATGCCTTTGCGTACATCTTTGATGTTACTCAGATGTACATCAACAGAGAACTTTGGTCCAAAAACATTTGTAGATAGCTAAATTGACAGCTTTACTCAGATATGCCTATATCTATTTTATTTCTGAATCAGACATTGTAACTAGACTGTTTGTTGTTTGTAATTTGCTCACCATATTCTAGAGTGGTTCATCTAATTCACATGCTATTTTTTCTGGGTAATTGAAGGTTTGTTTCTAAGGCAGTCAGGCAAGAGGCTGTAGTGAGCCCTTTCAGGAAGATCATTCAAACTTTTGCATAAATCAGTCTTGCACAGAAACGTGGAAAGCATCATACTTTCTGCACAAATTTCAGTGAGTTTTTTTCCTCATTTCTGTAGGGTTTGTGGAAAGTTAATACACAAGCCATCCACCAAATGCCACCATTTTTCTTGCTTTCCAAAGCACTGGTCAAAAATACCTTGGCATATTACTTGCCCAGCCATGATTCTTTGTTTAGGGAACTACTCCAACTAATGAAAGTCATGTGAAAAATAAATGTAGGTTCACACTTGCAGGTATTTATTAAAGCTTTAGTGGTGTTTTTGAGATGTAAACTACTACTAGTTAAATACTTGGAGGAGATGCCTGCTGACTCACAGATAGGTACTAACTAGTTACCTGGAAATGGAAAGTAATTTTTTTCATACAAGTCCTAGAAAAAATACTCTTGTTTATATACAATGAGCAGAAATTCAGTACAACACTTGTGTCTAGTGAAGTGTGTTTTAACACTAACAGTAGAGTTATATTCTCAGTTACAGTGTAAGCTTGCAAGGACTACCATACCGTATGGTAGAAATGCAGATGGACAGAACAATGTTTGGACTGTGAGGAAGGCAAAAATCATGTGTAAATGTACCGCTAATGGGATTTAGTAGTTCAGTGGTTCAAGAATCATATGCAAAGAAAATCCGAGACCCCAGTAATGTGTATGCTGAAGCTGGTGTCCTTGCTTCTGTGTCAACTGATTATTGCAAGCTGGCCATGTGGTGTACCCTCCTTGCTGGAGGGTCATGCTCAGCTCACAGGGCAGATGTTCTCAGGGCAACCCCCCTCTTCTTCCTAGGAAAATCCCAATCTTCAGTGTGACCACAGCCAAGCAGGATCTGCTTTATCTGACATCTCATACAAAAAGCAGCACAGATCATTAACAGACCCCTTACCCCTAATTTCTAATCATCTGGCATGGCTGGTGCCAGAGGCCAGATACCAGACTTGATGGGCCAATGGCCTGTTCTGCTGCACAGTTCCTGTATTCCTGTGTAACACTGCTCTTTTTGTTTTATCTGCTCTGTGTCTGTCTCCTGTGCAGCCTCGTAGAGCTGGAGAAGGAAGTCAACAACATAAAGACCGGATTGAAAGCTGTTGAAGCTGTAAGTATCTGAAGGTTTCCAAAGTGCCATACTTAAAATACCTCGCTCAGAATCAGGGGCACTATATATTTTATGATAAGAGAAAGTGGGCTTTCTTTTTCTGTTCCTTTCCATTCCATTCCAGAATGCATTAACAAAGAAAAAACAAATAAAAACTTCTCATGTCAAGCTCCTGCTGATGGTCTTAGCAGACTTAAGCCTAATGAATAGCTTGTTTGATCTCAGCCTGGAAAGTAAAAGGACAGTTTGACAAATGGCGTGGACTGAAAGAAGAAATAAAATTCTTGCTCTTTCTTACTGAGGGATGGCTGGCTGCTGAGCACGTATTTCACATGGCTATTTGACTAGTAGTAAACAAGTAGTATACTGCTATATGCAACTCTAATCTATCCTAAGCACTCCTTGGGAAGGCAAAAATACACTAGTTAAAGATGAGGGAGCTGAGTCGACAAGCAAAGCAACAATGATATTTTTCCCTGCTATTAATGAAAGCCTTTTAAAGCTGGACTTAGGTTGCTTGTGTTCAGTTTGTACTTATGTAGTGTAGAGCCTTCCAGCTCAACAGGGAAAAGTTCAAATGGTGCGTTGATGCAGTTCTGCGTAATGAATTGTAAGAGTTAGAGATGGGCCAAAATGTTCACTGGAGTAACAAGTCTGTGTGTCAGCTGTGGTTCCCCTACCTGGAAGCTTCCTTTCAGTTAACATGTTGGGTTTGTTCCTGGGGAAGGACTTCAACCTTCCTGAGGCGGGAGAGCAGAGAGCAGGACACGTTCGGTGGCAGGCAGTAAGAACTCTCATATTTGCCTCTTGCTTATGCCATTGTCAGATGTGTGTGGCTTTGAACAACCCCAGGTGTTTGCCTCCTCTCTGTGAGACTGCAGCTGCAAATACCTACCTCTGACAAGGGCTGATGTGAGAAATGGCAAGTTAGTGTTTGTACAGCAGTTGAAAAAGTAGAGATTAAAGGCTAAAATCACTCTGCTCTCTCTGTCCCTTAATGTCTCCCATCATCTGCACAGATAAACATCCTGACTGTAAGAACATCATTCTCTCTTTCTGCAAGTATAGGAAGAGAATCCTACGTTCAGGTTGGTGCTGGTGTCTCTTGCCTGTTGGATACACTAGGGCAAGGGTAGCGCTGAGAGACGAAGCAGACCTCTTTGGAACTCAAGAAGGTCCCTGCTGTGTTTAGCTATTCTTTGCCCTTTTGGATGGTTTTATTAGCCACACTTTTCAGTGTCCCTCTGTCTTCAGGATGTTTCACCTGTCTTTTTCAACTCATAATAGATTAACACTACTGGAGGCTTCCAGATGGGAAGCGTTCTGCAGTGGGACTGCTGGTAAAGGGACCAGTTGTTAGAAATTGTATTGAGTGGATTCTGTGCAAGGATTGTGTATCTACAAGGAACTAACACAGGACCCTCAAGTCCTTCTCATTCACTATGAGACAGATAGTGATGACTTCATTGTCCTTTCACCTGGCCTGAATTTCGTTTGGCTCTGGGGGTAGAAGGGATCTTTGTCCTGTCAGTGGCCCCCAGGCTGTCTAGCTGTCTCCAGCAGTTCATCACGTGATTAAACAGTGATCCTCCTGTGAAAAAAAACACTTTCCAAACCTTATTTCTGGATTGTTGGGATAAGGGACAATGCAGCAATAAGAGACAGTGCTGCATACATGGAGTCCAGTGTTTGGGAATTAAAAGCACCTGTAAAGGGCAGGCTGACATGGAGTTCATGACATGAACAGAGGCCCAGTTTTGGCTGGGACATGCAATTCCCCCCATTGAAATGCGAGTACCTGCCTCTGTTTTGCTTTCTGTGACTGGGTTATTTGTCCTTTCGCCTTTACAGCCCATCTCTTTCCCGTGCATGCGTTCCATGGGCAACCTCTCCTTCCCATTCAATCACCATCTTCCCTCCTCAGTCTTTTCCCTGCCATGGTATTTTTCATCTGTGACTGCCAGCACCTCCCAGTCTGCTTGCTCAATTCGTGGTTTTCTGGTGTGTAAAAAGCAACACTATAGCAACAATAGAAGATCACTGTCAGGTGGAAGGGGGAGGAGGGGAAGGTGTGATTCTTGATTCCATTCCAGTGTGTTCTCACCACAGCCTTGGCTCCAGTGGCTGAGAAGTTTCTTCAAGGCCCCTTAAGAATAGAAAGCTAAAAATAGTTTCACAGTCAGATGTTCTTAAAGGTACTACTAACCCTTTGCCTTCCTGGACTCGCAGCTTCTTTTTTAAAATAAGACGTACTCATTTTCAAGATGTGCATGCAGCTGTTGCCTTTGTGTAGGATGCTTCCAGAAGGATAGCTAAATAGTTCTTGGTCTTCTCCAAACCAGAAAGTTAATTCTGTCAGCACAGCCCTTCTCTCACCCAGCAGGGAGATCATAACCACTGCTTCAGAAACAACTGCCATGGCTGAATCATTTCATCTTTCTAGAGGACCAGCAGCCCAGCCTGCCAGGGGCAGTGCTACCTTCTGCTGCTGTGCTGTTATCATTAGTAGAGGCCATTTCCAGAAGATACAGAATAATTTCTTATTCTCTGGCATTGCTCTGGGGCTGATTACATAGTCATGCTGGTAACATGTGTGGCTTCCATTTATTTATTTATTTGTTTGTTTGTTTGTTTATTTATTTTCTTTGAAGAATTATTCTGCAGGGAAGGACTGAATTTGAAATTGAAGGGCAGACCATCTCATCTTAATTTTACTTTGAAAAAATTGCTCTCCAGTAGCAGTCCCAAATGCCATAGCTTTCAACAGTGAGTAAGATGACAGAATTGTTATACTCACCTGCTTGGGGAGGTGGGGAAACAGGGGGTAGAGCAACTTTCAGCTAGAGTTAGCTTAAAAATTAGAATGGGAAAGAGTGGCTGAAAAAACAGTGCATAATTCTAGAAGCATATGAAATGACTTCTCTTGTACTTGTAAGGTCCAGTTCATAGTGATTATAACACAGGGACAGTTCATTGCCCAGTGATGTAACTGAGCAGTGCTGCTGGAACTGTCCCTTGTGATGTGTTAGGAAAACCAGTGGATATAAAGCAGGGGAAGTAGCACTTATTTAACGTGGACTTTTCTCTGGCCATCTGCTTATTGCTTTTCCTGCCCCTTTTCTGCCTTGTGGTCTTTCCTTGTAGTGATTACATTGTCTTTCCAACTCAAGTCAGACCAGAAGATATATCACATCTGAATTTATTTTGTTGATGGCCAAAGTAATTTTTTGCATTCAGCAGTGCTGTTGAGCAAATCCCAAGGAGTTTCTCAACATAGATGCTTACAAACCTACCCAATTGGCTCTGTGAGCCAGTATTTTGATGACCAGTAACAGAGAGCATCAAACATGCATGTAACTGGAGTTGTAGCCAGCACAAAATATTTTTTTCCAAAGGGAACAGAGGGTCAGATTGTAACTTGACCTACTGTTTCATGCTGCTTTCCCTACAGAGAAAGTAAGGCTTTATCGTTCCTACTGATTATTCAGCTGAGAATAAAGATGAAACCCAGATTATGATTTCATTATCCCCATGAGACTGTCAGCAGCACACAAGCCAAGCACAGGGATGGGAGACTGCCAGTCTTACTATAACTTGGTCGTTTTGAGGAACTTTGTAGCTCTTTCCATGCCACAAACATGGCGAATAGAGTAAGGGAAGAGATAGCATGGGTAATCTTGGCTTAAAACTAGGAAACATGAGCCAGAAAAAATGAATCTCAAATTTATTTTTTTCCTCTTTCTGTAGGTAGTAGGCAAATAAAGCTTAGTTTCCTATGGTTTCCTGTCTGTCTTTTGGGTTTTTTTCCCCCCATAAATCTTATCACAATAGCCTTAGTTTATAACTGCAACTTTTATGACATCCAATTTAATGTTTATTGGTCAGCATGATACTAACAAATGTTGCACCTGACATCCTCTGCTTGTTCTTCGGTGGGATAAACAATTTTGAATGACTTTTTGCTGCCCACCTAAGTGCTTTTCAGAGAACTAAAGGGGAGATCCAGAGCTAGAAATTATATAGACTGTTCACACATGTACACATTTCCCCAGGTATACAGCCTTTTTAGTCACCGTGGAAAGAGAAGATGCAAGGAAATTCACTATCAAAAAATTCCAAATCCACAGTCTGAGATCTCTATTATTTGTCATTTTGCATAGGAAAAAGAAAATGCGGCATTTCATATACTGGATGTTTAAATTATAAAGTTGCTGTAGAAATTCAGCATGTTGATGGCTTTCTTTGGAGTGGTTGTTTGAGGACAAAGCAAACCATAACTAAGACCTTCTTTCATCGTACCTTAACCTTCCTGCTCATGCTGAAAAGTCAAAACCTTTGACTTAATGAGAAAGTGGTTTCTGAGTTACAGCTCTGGATGAATGTGTGCGGAGCGGGAGGAGAGCATGCTCTGCACTGAATTAAACCGATGGGCTTCCTTGCTCCCTTCCTTGTCAGTGAGGTATCACTAATGCTTGCCTGTCTACATGTCTTACTTCTTCCTTTTCAGGAACTGGATTATCAAAAGAGACGCATGCGGGAATCAGGGGACAGGTTCGTTCCTGTCATGAGTGATTTCATCACTGTGGCCAGTTTCAGCTTCTCAGAGTTAGAAGACCTTCTCAACGAAGCTAGAGACAAGGTAAGAACACCTTTAGAAGTGTTTGGGGTTTCACTGCCTCAGTCAAAAGCTTGAATCAAAGCGGAAGCAGCAATTTCAGATGCTGAAACTGTAGTGAAAACTATAACAGACACTGAAAGTGGTTTAGGCTGAAGTTTCTTACTTTTCCTAATCTGGTCTATAGCCATTTAGAATATATTTCAGGATTAAGAGAAGGTTCAATGCTCTAGCCCACTTCTTGCCAATCTTCCTTAACATTACCCAAGTTTGGCAGAGAATTGTAATGGCAATGTCTGTAGCAGGACACCATACTGCTGTAATGTTGAAGGGACTGCCTTTTTAAGCAATCTCTCAAAAAGAGGTAGGTCCTTTGGTGATTACTGATAGTGACCTCATATCTTTTACCTTCTGTTTCTGACTTCATCCCATTCTGCTCATTCAGATGGGGAATTTGTGCTTCATTTCTTTCCTTTAAAAATGCAAAATTAGTAGTTTGGTAACCCTGAATACCTGATCTTTTCTAGTTATGCTTTTCTGTTACTGCTTGTATTTCATTGCAAGGATAGGAATCCCAAACGTGCGTGGTTTGTCTGACATTCGTGGATCCTTTTTACACTGCCAGCACCATGTGCATGTTACTCTTCAGGTGCTGCTGTGATCATTTAGTCCTTTCACTGCATCTCCATTACCAGATTTGTACAACTAAGGAGGTGCTTGTTCTTTGCTGATGATTGGAGTCTGGCTCTCTCAGCTGAATGAGGAAGAATTTATATGAAAAGATCATAAGCATATGAAAATGTTTAGAGAAGAGCAAGTTCTAAAGTAAATGAGACATAATGGCAAATCTGCCTTGTTGGCTGGCATGTTAAAAGAGCTTGGCTTTATGAAGCAAATAGGTTATTTCTTTTGGATTGAATTGTTTCCACCACTGGTGTCAGTCCTTGTAGCATTAAGGGACCTATTGTATTATTAATGAAGCCTGTGCTGTTGGATTGGTAGGCCTTAGATTTTGAAGGATAAGCAAAATACAGGCTGAGTATCTGAACAGTCAGACTCCTTACTCATCCACTCACTCCGCAGTAATGCCATTCTGTAATCGAAAAGCATTTCCTTGCTGTGGAGATAATGTTGGTAGTACCGACGTGCACTTGCAAACTGCTACTGGCTGTCACCTAGAGCTCGGTGCCCCGGTAAAGGCTGGTGGGCAGCAGTTATTACAGCACTCAGAAGGCAAAGCTGGGCAGTCTAACACTTGTTAGTGTTGGAAGGGAATTTTGTGGAGAATTATGTGCCTAATTTTTTCATTGTTGTCATGTTGCTTGAGAAGATTCAAACCACTTCCAACATTATAATGTTCACACCTTACTGGCTTTATAATCACAAAACCGGTATTTCACATTCCATGTCTCCACTAAATTTACTGAGAAAAGCTCAGTTTTCTATGGTTTGGAGGCTTCTGTTTTATGACTGCATACATTTTTCAACTCCATTATAGTTAGGTGCACATTTCTGGAAGAAAATTCACTCTGTCCTTGGCTTAGACTGCCCGCTTTTGGTTTGGTGTTATGGATGGTGGTGGTCCTTTCTCTTGGCACACCAGGACAAAAACCCAGTGCAGATTCTTTACAAGGTCAGTTGCGGGTTAAAAACCAGCAAGTGGTACATGTCCAGCACAGCAATGCAGCTTTTCTTGGTCAGGCACTTGCAGGAAAAATGTTGTTCTTTTGCTTTAAGAATAACCAGAGAATCTCCCTACAGACAGACCAATATGTCTGGAAGTTGTTGCACACTTTTTTAGACATAGCCAACATAAAGCACTTGACATAAAGAGATATTTTATTTTAATGACTATAACATGCTTAGGAAACGTTTCTCTACCTTCTCCTCACACACCCTTTCTATGTTTGAACAAATGCCTTTCCAGCTTCTGCTCAACCTATGGCTTTGGTTCTTCCACTGGCAAAAAGCTGCTTTTGGACTCCTAAAAAGGAACTGTCTGTCCTTACCAATGTTGAGCTTTTTCTCATGTTTGCCTCATATTGTTTTTCCCCTCTCTTCTTCCTCTTTTCCCTTGTTTTTCTTAAAAAAAAAATAAAAAAAAAAAAGAAAAGGAAGAAGAAAGCTGGACATTTTCAACAAACCAGATGTGCTTTGCAAAGCCTATAACATCTTCCAACCTCAATGGGCTCTCTGTGCTTGTTGATTCACAAACTTTTTTCTTACCATGGAAACTTACTATAACTAGCCAATTAAAGGAAGAGAGGGACCAAGACATCTGATTATTCTGTTCTTTTTTGATTTCTCAGAGCAAAGCAAATGGAAAAAAAAGGTAGTGGGAGATGAAGGGCTTTTAAAAATATCCTAGTGAGCCCAGAAAGAATTGGTCTGGTTCACAGATTTATTAATAATAATGAAGCCCTAGTTTTAACAGCTGGACTTGGACATCTTTCTAAATATAGATGTAGCTAATTGATTGCCATGAGTTAATCAGAGCCATGTTTTCTCATCTGGGATTTAAAACAATACAACTTATCGTTTCAAACCTGGGAAGTTTTTTTATTATTATATTTTTTTAATGTCTTTAGTATTAGCAAAAAAGATTTCTTTATTCCTTTTAGTTATGGAGACAATCAATTACCAAGGTGTGGTGCTGACCTTCTTGGTAGAGGATATTTTACACAATCCTGTGCAGTACTTTTTTTGGCCTTTTTTACTTAAACAGGACAATTTACAGTTAGTGGCCATAGGGAGGAAGTGATATTTTAAATTTAAAGGGCCAGGTTGTCAGATGCAGGCATCCATGTTTGCAGGGGACGCCTTGTAACTGTACTTATCTTCATGCCGTAAACAGATGGCTTCGTTAAGAGCTGATTGAAAACTTAGACCGGCTCTTTAAACAGGCTCCCTAGCACAGCTGGTTCTTGTTCTTTTTGTGTTTTTCTCACTTTCAATGACACTTTATAAGGGAATATATAGATTAGATCAAGGGATAATGTTTTCTGTTGTTTCCCATAAACTGGAAGGTGGGGGCAGGAGAAAGTGAAATTCTGCCCTGGAATCCTTCACCACTTTTTACATGCTTGAACAGATGAAAACCTGACTTTTTTACAACAGAAGGAACAGAATAGGGTTGAATTTTGTTCGTGAATTTTTTCCCCTGTGTTTCTGTGGGGAAGCAATGAAAATGCCGAGGCAGAGGAACAGTGACCTCCCATGGTATGAAGTTTATTTTCCTATTTGAAAAAGGTGATGTTCTCCCTATATGAAGCCTTACAACATACTTAAATGTTGACAGGTATGAACTTAGATCACTTAGACTGCTTTGTAATTGTTCTATTTTGTGCTTGGTTTATAACAGACCTTTTTTAAAAAATGTTTTGGATCTTCCCAGAAGAGCACAGTCTGCTGTGTCAGGTATAGCCATTCCTATGATGAATATCACAGTTAAGCCTCCCTATAGAGGCACAGTGGAGGCCACTGCCTGGGCAAGGCTGATGATGCAGGTAGGAAAAGTGTCCATCCCCAGTCTTTCTCATGACAGCTCCTCTCAAGCAGGATGTTTGTCGTGATGGAGAAAGGAGTTCAGATTCTGCATGTGCATTTAATAAGCTTAGCACATACAGTAACTGTTTTGAAGAACCGCAGGACAGTGAAAGCCAAAAGCCATTTAAGAAAAGAGTCATTAACGGCAGAATGCTCTGAAGCACACAGAAATGCTGTAGTCCAAGTGCCAGTCACAAGCTGTGCACTTCAGTCATTCATCGTGGGGGACTAGTATTTGCTGTCAGCCACTGGGGCTAACAAATAAGGCATGGGGCAGGATGGAGACTGAGGAAGTCAAGACAAGGTGTGTTACAAAGGGCATGAGCTGGCACCACAGCCCGCTGTCAGAAACACCCCTTGGTAAATAAATTACATAGCTGTTGCACAGCAGCTTAGAACTGCAGATGCTTCAGGGCAGGTTGGTGTCTGACGTATCAGAACTGTTTATAGCACCTGTATCTCAGTGTCGGGGCTGCCAGAGTCACTGTTGAATTGTGGGAGAGTCCTTTAAGAGTGTCTAGGTGCAAGGAGAGCTGGGCCCAGCCCTGCCTGAAATTGGCTGGGCTCTTTCCATTAACTGATCTCAATCTGTCCCATAAAGAGAACAGACATTCATTTGAGTTGCCTCAGTATGTGTTGGAGCCTTCATAACAGCAAAGTCAAGATTACTTCTCTGGGGAAGACATTTCACATTGCGCGGCTACATGTTATAATTCATTCGTGCATTGGCTCCTCCCGCAATGGCAGACAGCAGGAAATTTTTACCATGGCTGTTTTTCCTGCTCCTCATAGAGCCCTATTCCTGCCGTTTCCAGTGCTCTTCTGCCACTGTTTAGCATTTCGTTGGCAAGTACAGCAAAGAGTGTGTGTGCTGCTGTCCCGCTTTCCCTCTCCTTGCTAAAATGGCTTTTTAAAATAAACAACTGTCTAAACGATTTGCTTTGGCAAGAGGATGAATTCAGTGGAAAGTTTGGCAGAGGAAGCAGCGCTGGCACTGAGCTCATCGACCTGTTATATCATGGAGCTTGGGGGCCCTTATGTTGTGGAAATGAATTTTTTAATGAAAAAAAGAGATACCATCCCATATTACAGTGGAAAACCTGCTGGAACACAGTTTTCCATCATCTTGCTTTTGCCTACGTCGTCTGTCCCCAAATGACTTCAAGAATAAGCAAGTTAATGCTCTTGTTACGCAGTATTACAGCACGTCACAAAATCTGGGGAAGGGTTTTGCATGCATGAGGACTTAGCTACAGATTTCACAGTTGTGCACAAGAGCAGGTACTCTTTGGCAAAGAATCTGCCCCTGGAGCAGTTGAGTGATTTGTACAGGGTGACACAAGTCCTGCAGCGGAGAGCAGAAGAGGGGGCAGGGGTCCAGAGCACCTCGGTCTGTGCCATACTGCCTCTTACGCCCCGAGCAAGGCAGACAGTGTGATTTTAGCCACTGTAGGCAGGTAGGGCTTCTTAACAGGGTTGGGGAGGCTGCCTCCAGCAGTTTGCTGCCCCTCATCCTGGCATTGGTGCTTTGAAAAGCACACGTGATTGCAGAACCAGAGCTAGGGAAGTAGAAGTAATAAAAACAGAGAGGTCTGTTGCAGTTTAAACAGTGAAAAGCCAGTGTGGCTTTCTTTACAATAGTGCACTCGATGTAGTGCCCTAGAGATGTGAACAACTTTTTTTGCTGTTTCCTATATCAGATTAGTAGGGCAACACTTTCTGTTCTCTAAGAAATTGAGAAAGGACGGCTCTGAAAGGGAGCATGAGTTCCCAAGCCACATCATGGGCAGAGTTGGCAGCAGAGACTGGATCTCCTGACTTGCCTTCCTCTGCTCAGTCAGCTTTTTCCCAGAGGGCGTAGAGAAAGGAGGAAAATGTTTACTTCAGTGAACTGCAGATTTCTTTTTTGTAGTTATTTTAGTACCTCTAACTCACAGATTTTTGCTTTTCATCTTTCACTGCTTTACAGTAAGTGTGACCTACTAAGCCATGTCACAGGGCAGCAAAGATGGGCTGTTCACAGCCCCCTCCTTGCTGCTGCTTAGAGACCGCAACACCTTATACTCATGAGTGGCTCTGGAAGGCTCCCAGGCTGCTGGGTCTTTCCAGCACAACAACACTCTTCCTCCTCTGAATGGTGGTGGGGAGGCAGTGACAAAAGCCCCTCTGCCAGTGTGACAAGAACTATCTGGTGCTGGTAATTGGATGACAGGCCATGTGGAGAACATTTGCAGACAACACCACCCTCTAATGGAGACTTCCATGTATGTAGTATCCAAAAGCCCCAGGCAAAGACCCCCACCTTTTCAACCCCCAGCCTCTGTAAGAGACTGGGAAACCCGACGGGCATTCATGGGCTCAAACCAGCTCCTTCTCTGTGCGCCCCCTCACTCACCTTTGCTGCGCACTGGAGGAACGCAGAGGACGGAGGTGGTGCATGGCCAGGTACAGTGGCCATCTCCTCTGGGCTGCCCCTGGACTCAGGCTTCACAGGAGGTGGACAGGTCTTCCTTCTAGCTAGCAGCTCTAGTTACTGCTCTTAATTTGCACCTTATTTTCCATTTTCATAGGGGTTAACCACAAGTTAAGTGGGAAGAGATTCCAGGTAGCACATCTGTGAGCAATGAGCTTCAGGCGCTCTACATGCTCAAGTGACGGTGGCAATGCCTGTGCTGAAACCTTTCTCTGATGTTCCTGCTCCCCTGGCTGATTGGCATGCTGGAGCAGGCAAGCCAAGAAAATATAGAGCATGGAGGTGCTTCATCTCCCTCTGCGGTATTGACAGCCTCTGTTCTCTCTGCTGAAAAGCTTGAGCTTGTCAGTGTGGATTATTGTGAGGCTGCTGTACTTTCCTAATATTCAAGAAGTCTATGTCTACATTATATACAGGGAAAATACGTATATACAGAGAGGGGTGGGGAGAGGAAGTTGGTGTGCATATGTGTGTGTATTGGTCTTCAGGGGTTTCACAGAAAAGGAGTTAAACCAGAGAAGTAATCTGTTGCTCTTTCTGAACTCTGAAGTCCCTCCATGACTTGCTGCTGTGGTGCTTCCTTCAACTCCTGCCATGTTTGGTAGCTCAAAGGAACTTGCATGTC
Source organism: Microhierax caerulescens (assembly GCA_035590215.1). Taxonomy (NCBI): domain Eukaryota; kingdom Metazoa; phylum Chordata; class Aves; order Falconiformes; family Falconidae; genus Microhierax; species Microhierax caerulescens. Next base: position 14,924,745 of record JAVJGJ010000032.1, read on the forward strand.
TTCCAACAGTTGTTTTTTTCCCCCCAGATACTTTGGGTTTCTTTGTTTGTTTCTGGCTGAGAACGCAGCCTTTTTGAAGAAAAAAGAAGCTATTGCTTCAAACCGCTTTGTGGGCCTGGCAGGGAAAGCAGAGGAGGGGAGATGCAGAATCTCTCAGGCTGTGCCAGAAGGAAGCTGCTTTCCTTGGAGATTTCTTCCCCCTGCAGTTGACTGGGAGATCTTGTTTATGCTTTACCTGGTACAGGGCCAGAGGATTTATAAGTCCTGCTTCCAGACTCATTTTGTGCTTGGGATGGGAGCCTGAACTGTTCTTACTGTCTTTTCCATTCTGCAAGAGCACCCACATAAGGAAAGTTGGGCTGCGTTGGTGTGAGCTGAATACACACAGACGAGAGTCTGATGGCAGTCCATAGCCTGGGAGAGCCTGGGTTTGGTTTGGTAGGTACTGAGGTCTGTAAGGATGCTCTGCTGCTCAGTGATGGTGTGTTAAAGTGCAAGCAGGGATTGCTAGGGGAGCTGCTCATGAGGGCACCAGCCCTGCCTGGAATGTGTTGCTGGTGCTGCCTGTTGCAATACAGAGATGTGTGAGTGAAGGTGGTTGGGCAACGATACAGCTTTTGGATATGTATACTTATACAGGATTTAGCGGACACGTGCATACATGCTGTTGACAGACTATATATGCATGTATTTGAGTGCATTTTGATGAGTACAAAGGAGTGCTTGTGAGAGTGAGAGAGCAAGGAAGAGAGTACAACTACTACTGCAGGACTGGTGTCCAAAAGCCAGGGGTTGCTGTGAATTTACCATATCCCAATCAGGACTACCCTGTGACTGAAGTCCCGCCAGTTGGCTGCCTCTGCATGCATCCTGCAGCCTCAACATTTGCTTTTTAAAATAAAAGCCACTTGTGATGTATTCACTCTCTTTTAAGTCTACCCAGGAGCCCTGGCTGCTTTCCTTGCCCCTCTCTCATGCCATGTCTGTCCATAGTCTCCTCTCTCCCAGGCAACATCCTGACTCAGAGAACTCCAGTGTGATGGATGACATGGCAAAGGGTTTCCAAGAGGACAGACTGTAATGCTATTGCAAAAAACACCCTCTGACTCCAGCCATTTTAAAAGTGGATTTGAGGGGAAGGTGGAAGGTGAAAGGATGGGCTAAAACTACTGTTTGGTAGTTAGGATGGACTAAAGCCACTTGTTTCCTCAGCTAGGTCTCAGCTGCAGCTGAGATGTGGCCAGACGGTTATTCCCTGAAATTACTCCATCACCCTCAGGCACTGAACGTGGGGTTTTTTTGTGTAAGTGGACAACTAATGCTCTCCAGCATTGTTGCCCTGTGTTGCCCAAAGGATATCCAGAACAGATTCTTCAGGGACAGAGGCACCTGCCTTCAGGAGAGGCACATCTGTTGCTGGGGGCAGTTTCTGCTGTCACCACATGAATACTCAGAGGTCATTGGATTACATGTGTGGTTACTCATAAGCTTTCCTTGCTGTCTTCACCAAACTGCCTGCCCAATTGTTGCTCTTGTGTTTTCTGCCCCCTTGACAGTATGCCAAGGCACTGAAGCATTTTGGAGAGAGCGAGGGGAAGATGCAGCCGGATGAATTTTTTGGCATCTTCGACACTTTCTTGCAGTCATTTGCAGAGGCCAAGCAAGACCTGGAGAATATGAGGAAGAAAAAGGAAGAAGAGGAGCGCAGGGCACGCATGGAGGCCATGGTGAGGACCTGGGCACAGGAAGGGTTTTCCTTCTATTGCCTTTTCATGTCTCGAGAGAGAAAGGTTGAGAGCCAATTCCAACGCTTCTGTCCTGTCACTGTCACTGTTTTATGTTCTTCTCCCTGCCACCCCTCTTTGGCATCATTCTCTTCACAAATGATGACATTTCCTGCTGGCTGTCCTGTCAGCTCTCAAGGGCATACTGTTTGGCTCCTAAATGACCCTCTTTTGGATTCAGATACCAAATCTAGCCCTGCCTGTTGTGCGCCAGCACTTTGCAGGGTGCTGCAGTCTATCTGATACAGTGCTGGGCTATCCTGCTTCCAGACTGCAGCTCTGTGCAAAAGCTCTGGGAGCTGGATCTCTCTCCGTCCTGCCAGCTGGTCCCCTTCCACTCAGACTCCATCATCACCTTCTGCGTGCCTGTCTCCTGACACGCTGAGTGCCCTGGCACCTACTGCAGCCCACGCTGGCAGTATTTCTCTCTGGCCAGCCTTAACGCCTGGATTGCTGGGGCTGCGCCTGGCCTTGATGCAGTGAGAGAGCTTTTGTGCATCAATGGTTTTGCTGCTGGGAGACAGACATGTGTGTCCCCAGGGGTTCATGTGAACCAGCCTCCCTCTCTAACCTCAGCCCTTCCTGAGGCCTGAGAACAGCTCAGCAGCCCCCTGCCTCCTTCCCCCCTGCCGGTGCTTTAACCCTGGCTGCCGCCATGGCCCCAGGCCCCGCTGTGGGGAGTTGCTGCTTTAAATGTTTGCTGTGCCAAAAGCACCGGCTTGTGCCTTTCATAAGAGGAGAGGTAAAACTCCAGGATAGTAGCAGCCTTACTGTTGGACACAGGGATAAAATGCCAGGACCTAGGCTCAGGTTTCCTCTCGGCTAGCCTGGAAAGTGCAGGAGCTGCTGTTAAAGCACTAGGATGGTTTCGTAGCCTAATACACCATGAGAGAGGTTGCAGTTTGCTTATAGAACAACTCCTGCAACGTAGAGCTAGCACACAGAGTGAGTGGCCTGTTTCCTGACAGCTGCATCCATCGCTTGCCATTTCCACTCACCTTGGAGCGGAGCAGTGGAGGAGGATAACCAAGCTCCTCGGAGCCACCCTAGGGAGACCAAGGGCATCGTGTTGACTGGTGGACCTATTCAATGATTAGTAAAATCATCAGTTCTGTTTCATTGCTCTTTGTGTTTATAACCAGTTTATCTTTCCAAAGTCGAGGCAGTGTGCCTTCCTCTTCCCATCACTGCAACACGCTGCCTCCATCCAAACACGAGCTGTTTCGTGGATAGGGTTTCTGCTGATGTTTTGATATCTCACACAATTTTTATTCTCTAATATGTTCAGCTTGTGGCTTCATGTTATGGTGCTTCCCAGGGTTTTTCCTTTCTCCTTTTCCTCCTGTTGGACTGCTGCCTTTCTGTCTGTCAGTTTAGCTAGCTATGCCCCAAGCACAAAGCTGTTCGTGACTATACTAGTGACTGCGATTTGTATAAACACATCCAAACTAACTTGAAACTCACTAGGTTATGTACTGTCAGCATAGTAGGTGCTGACACACTAAGGTCACTGCAAGCCTGATCCCAGAAGCTGGGTAATTACCTATGCCAGCATCACTGGCAGACTGTCATTTGACATGGCTACTTTGCTGGCACTATCCTACTATAAAATTAGTGCAAAGCAGCAGCAGCATAGATGGATCCCATATGTCCTCTTAGCGCCAGGGTGGTAGTGCTTTGTGAGGCAAGCATTTGATGCTACTCACTCTCATCTCTCCTGCTCTCTGCTTGCCTGTGCAGAGGAAGGGAAGCCCAGCGTGGTCGCCTGTTGCTCTTGACACAGCTGATGGCCTTGGGGATGAGCTCCTGGCCTCTTTTTTTTCCCCCTAAACTGTATTGATGCATCTTAGCTGGTTCTTAGCAGTGTACCTAGTGTCTGGTATCTTGGTTAGTTAATCCTAAACCTCTGTGTCTTTCTCCACAGCTAAAAGAGCAGAGGGAAAAAGAGAGGCGACAAAAGAAAGCAAAAGCTGGAAGCATCTCTGAAGAGAGTGGGGAGTTTGATGACCTGGTGTCAGCACTAAGGTCGGGTGAAGTCTTTGACAAAGACTTATCCAAGCTGAAGCGTAATCGCAAGCGTTCGGGAAACCAAGGCTTAGAGACAAGCCGGGAGCGGGTGGTGACAAAGCTAAATTATTAATTACAAGAGGAAGAAAAAAATCAACCCAAAGAAGGTGATGAAAAAGTACAAAACAAGGAAGATGAATGTGTGCGATGGTGCCTGGCTGACAGCTGCCCCAAAGGATTTCTTTGGTCCATAGCTAGAGATATTACCTTTCCATGATCAGCTTTCCTCTCATCCCTCTTCTGTGTTCCTAATTTGAACCATTATAAAAGTGCCTCTGTGGAGCCAGCAGGGCCTCTGACTGGGCCATGCAGAGCTGACAGATTTGCTTCCGGGAGTTTATTGTGTCATCAAAGGCCTCGTGGTGATGACAGAAAGTACTTGGGCCTTGCAGACTGCCTCACAGCTGGAGAAAGATGATTTTCTGTGTGCCAAAGTAAAAAACAGTCACGATCTCCATATTGCTGATAACAAACAAGACTAGTTTCAGAGCCTCTGTAAACACCTGTCACTCCTTCAAGATCTAGGCTGGCCTTCAGGGGTTGTCAAGATATGGTTCTTGAGGTTTCCAGTTCCCTTCCAGAATTGGATTTTACAAGCCATTGATTAGTACCTGAGAAATTATTTTGGTCTCATGTTCTGTGTAGCATTTTTGTGTGACCTACACTGTTTGAAGTAAGCGATGCTCAGAAGCAATAATTAGGTTCTGGAACAAATTGAAATTCAAGAATCAGGATCAACATAAAGTACTTTGCAAAAGTCTTTTGGATTCTGTTTTTCTAGAAACGATTTTTCGGAATGTGTTGATGGTTGAGCCTTGAAGCTATGAAATGCATCTTCTAGGAAAGAAGCTCTGGCTTTTCTTTAGAAAACTGAGACGCTGCCAGGTTGGGGTTACAAGCAGACAACAGTGGAGCCTGTTGCTGGAGGCTGGGAGGGAAACAGCGGAACATTTCTTACCTGTTTGTGCAAGATTTCTTAGTGCAGCCCAATGGAAACTGGGAGCTCCCTAGTATCATCTGCAGGTCACAAGTAGCAAAAAGCAAACAGGGTCACTGGCTGCAAGAAATAAGACTTTTTTCCCACTTCATGCTAGCTGTGATTGCTGTTGGCATGAACTGGTCTTTCTGTCTAACAGGCTGACCTTCACTGCACACCCCCCAATCTTGCCTAGGGGAATCGCATAACTCAGTAAGATATGAATGGTGTCAAAAGAGAGCCTTGGAGCCCACAGCCTTTTTTCATTTTGAAGGGATCGCTTGGGATAAAGCCACGGAGGATCCTATAATGAAAACTGAGAATTTTTCCAGGACAACACAGAAATGTGTAAGCCAAGGAGGTTTTGGAGAGGGGTTAGTTCATAAGAAAAGAAAAAAAGTATTTGTATTTAAGCAACAAGTATGAAGCACACACTGAAAAAGCAAAGAACCCCAGGAAGAGGCCTGAATTCTGTGTGTCTTCATGGCTCTAGGAAAGTGATTGGATTCTGTAGGCAGTCATGGGCTTTTCTTTTTTCTTTCTTTTTTTCTTTTTTGGTTTTTTTTTTTTGGTTGTGTTGTTTGGGTTTTTTTGGTCTTGTTTTTTTGGTTTTTTTTTTGAACCTTGTCTTCCTTTTTTATTATCTTCCCTGGAGAAGGAAAAGAGGAATAGGAAAAAATGGTGATGGATTCTTCCTCCTAGACAGGAAGAAAAGAGGGAACATTTGAGAAGAAGGACCCACCTATGCATCAGCAGTCAACAGCACAAAACGTCAAGGAAACCCAGGGAAGTGAAAAAAAGCTCTATTTGTCACTTTAATAATTTGGTTTGGTCTTTCTCTGAATGTGACTTAACCTCAGGCTCTGCACCAAGTCCGCAGAACAGAACTTCCTCTGCCATGCACGCTGCCTGATCAGTATTACATACTAACCGATATTGGAGAAGCAAACTGTGGTGGTTTTCTGAACATTCTGAGAGTAAAATAATTATGTAAACTATGGAAAGAAGCAAAAAAGTCAGAATTGTTAAACTCTAATTTTTCACTGTTTACTGAATTTTGAGTCTCCCACCCCAGAATTTCCCTATTTACGACATTCCAGACTGCCGCGCCTCTGAATAATACTCATCGTAAAGAGCTGGTATCTTACAAGAGCTGGGTGCATTCTCCTCCCTTACTATCCCACTCCCCTTCTGGGATTAGCTATTAACAGCAATGCCCACTGCAGTGGACACAAGCACCTTGTAGAAGAAAGACTGTATTTCATAAAGGGTTTTGAAAGTTTAAGAAAAACTCTCACTTTTTTAAGCATTTTTATTTTAAATTACAAAATGGATTTTTAGAAATGTCTCTTGTAAATTATATTAACAAGCTCCTTGCTGCTCCCTGAAGTAGACATGCTATATCACAGCCCTTTTTGTTTGTCTTGTTTTAAAGCATGCCATATAGCCTATGCCACGTAAGCCATATGAGAGGTGGTAATATGTGCCAAATTGGTATACAGGTGAGTTTAGATTTGGATAATCCCTGAATTCCAAAGATGATGCTTTTAGGGATTAGAACGTTGTAGATTTTTTCCTCTCTTTGTTCTCCCTGGGTTTAGGACTCACCCAGAAATTCAGGTGTAATGCCAAGGTCAGCCCTGGTGCAAGGCAATGTGACTCATGGCTCTGTCCGATTTACGGCTGCTTGCTTGCTCCCCAGGTACTTGTTTGATATGGCAGGCTGTCAGCGTGGCAGTGCTGTCAGAGAAGAAACACCTCAGGGCAAACCCCTTAAATATAAATACAGAATCCCCCCGCACCCCCATCCCCCCTGTCCTGGTATTTGTCAAACCAGGTTTGTGCTGTGCTTTTTGAAACTGAAGTCACTTTGCCAGGCCACAAATGTAGCAAAAGCAGAGAGAGTGGCAAGCCCTCTGTCCGTTTGTGTACACAGCTGAACCCTGATTTAAAGAGATCCTGTACGGTGGTATACAGTGCTCCAGCCACACTGACAGAGTCAAAGAAAGCTGCTGTAGTTTTGCCACCTCCTTGACTCTTACACAAATAATAATTGCACAACTCCTGCAGATCAGCTGTGGGATACTTACTGGGACAGACAGAAAGCTCAGAGTTATGCCCCTGATTCATTGCAGCTCAACTTTCTCGGCGCTCCAGTGCCCCAGACTCCTGTTTTGAATCTGTGGTGGTGTTCTGTTCAGCATGATGGACAGTCCCCCCTGGCTCCTGACTCCGTGGTGAGTGTTCATAAAGAGGGTATTGGAAAAGCTCAGTTACACACTGAGGCAAGAAGTGATTTCATATTAGTGGTGACAAGCAGAGAGGTCCATTAATAGGTCTACTGCATGAGATGAGGCTAGCCACACAGAAGATAAGGAAAAAAATTGGCTCTAGGGCCTGGCATCAGATTCTTGCTGAAGCCAAATTTGTCCTTGCTTCTCATCTCTTGGGCACTGTGAGTGCATCTATGCTCTGTTCTTCATCAGCAGTTGTGGTGGAGTTGCTGAGTGCTGAAGGAGAAATTAAAATCTTATTCCTTGTCCTCTAGTGCTAGCAGAGCCTGAACAGGTATAGCAAGCGGTCACGAGATACAACGTTGAGGCATAAGCTCTTTATTGCACTGAGAGCTGGAGAAGAGCTGGGGTCTGCTGATGTCCTTGTACCTGTGTTTAGCACCAGCATTTTATGTGAAATCACTCTGTCTTTAGAAATAAGTGGAGGAGGAGATGTGAGAAAGAAGGTAATAATAGAGGGCTTGTTCTGCTTCCTGCAGAAACGTAGTCCTGCTGACTTTATGACTAAGTTCTTCACACCTAGAAGAGGAGGTAGTCTCTAAGTCTGCAGACTTTGTCCCTAGGGGTCTAGTGCTCACTCACCTCTGTGTCTCAGCATTGTTCTTATACAGGTTGCATTAGGATGATTCCAGAAAAGACTGAAGAACTCCCTCCCCCTCCTTTGATCTGGGTCACTCTTCTCAATGGGTCATAAGTCTCTGGAACTGCTACAAGGTAAAGTGACTTCAGGAGAGCAAGGCCTTTCCGTGCCCTGCAGCACAGCTATCGTCTGGGGACCCATTCCCTGCAAGAGCAGAAGTAGGACTAGTGTTCAGGGGTGAGAGACTCCCCACTAGGGAGACGACCTGGGCATCCTTCAGAAGCATTTTTGTAACGTGTTCACAATGTCTGAGGAAGGGAAAAGAATTGTGAGGGGCCCTGGTGGGAGACTGTGGGGCAGGAGTTTCCATAACTGTAAGCCCCCCTGGCTGAATCTTTCCTCTTCTTTAGGAAAGCTCACACTCTGAGCTGGGTTCCATGGGAGAAGCTTGTGTCAGGAGTTTCTGTGAGGGGAAAGGAGATCAGTTGTACAGTTGATGATGTACATGATATATGCAGTTTTGTTTCTGGGTTGGTTGTTTTGGGTTTTTTTGTTTGTTTGTTTTTTTGGGGGTTACATGATTTTTTTTTTAAAAAAAGGGTTTTAGGAATCTCTAAGGGGAACCTGTAAATCTGACACCTCTATTTATTTTGCCTTATTTTAGTTTGCTATGTTTGTATGTATACACTGCATTACAGCAAAGACTATTGAGACCGTGCCAGGGCATTACACCGGCTAGACAGCTGGCCTGGCTATTGTGCAGCAAGCTGAGCTAGGCAAGGGGATGCATCTGAGCAGTCGTGGTGTGGGAAGGGAGGGAAGCAAAAACCCTTTCCTTTTGCCATAATCACTCTGTCCCTGGTGATCCTGGTTCTGGGAAAGCATGCATTTTAAAGCATGTGGTGAACTGATGTAGGTTGGTTATTTTAGTATATTTTCTGTAAAACCTGTTTATTTCTCATCATGAATCACAGTGAAGAGATTGAGAAGTGTTAAGCTGTGCAGTTTCTCGTTCAAACTTCACCCTTCCAAACAAATTCTGTCCATAATGCCAGTGAAACTTGGATCGATGGGCAAAAGTGGTTCAAGCCCTGTAACTTCTCACCAGAGTTAACATGCTGGTGGGACAATCTGGGACAGTTCTCCTCCCTCAGAGCTAATATTCCTTCCTATCTTCGAGCCCAAGGAAGAAGGATCTCCTCTACTTCCCCCCTTTCCTCCTCCACCCCTTCTCTACAGATTATCCAGGGTAAAAAAAAATTAACATCTCTCTACTGGTTGTTTTTCTACCTGTGGAAACTTTAGCAATCACCAGGTGTTTGGTCATGGCTCCCTGGCTTCTGTACTTGACATAGGAGATTTCTGGTTGCCTGCCATCCAAACAGGTAGCCTCCCTCGGCCACCTCAGTTTCTGTTATCACAGGTTGAAGAGGCCAACCTGAGTGACACAATTTGGCCAGCTGAAAATACAGAATTTATATGTGTGTGTGTATATATATATATATATATATATATATATATATATACATGTATATATAAAAAAAAAACCCTATCTACTACTCTAAGCAGTATGATGACCAGCATCCTCTGAGGTTCGCCCAGTTTTGCTCGCTGTGCCTGCTGAGAAGGATGCTGTAAGTCTAGCGTGATGGTTTGGCACCTTGTTTCAAAAGAGAGTCTGGATGTTTCCAAAACAGTCTTCTGTTACGGGTGGTAACGTAGAATAGATCCACTGTAAGCAGCACAAGTTGCTCTGGTTTTACACCAGCATAATTCCAAGTAGCATCTGGATCAAAACTCTCCTTTAGGCAGTTTCCTCTGTTTACAAGATGTTGCACAGAGCTTGCAAAGGGCTTGGTCCTCTCAGCTGTCTGCCACTAGGAGCTTTCACCCAAGCGATCTAGAAAAGCCTCTGTGACGAGCCTTTTCCCCCACTTCATGCTTCCTTTAAACAGGCTCTTTGAAGACCTTTGCAGTTTTTAGGAGAATTGTAAAGGGATGTCAGGTACCTGAGCTCCTCTGTGCTCAACACCTCCCTTCCAAACCATCCCCATCTTCAGTCATTCCCCTCCCCAGGAGGCCTGCTCAGCTTGAAACTCGCAGGTCACTTTGGGAGGTGTCCCTGCGCGCCAAGCTAGAAAGTCCAGTGCTGCTTACAGAAGCGGGAAGTTGTGTGCTGCTGTAATGCCTTGGCGTATCCTCATTTCTTAGTCAGTTTAAGACTATAAGTGAATTAAATGTACAAATCCTGTAGTGTCCTTTTTACCTGTATCTTTTTATAAGAATATACTGTAATACTAAAAAACAAAAGCAAAAAAAATTAAAGATATATTGCCCCCACTGCGTCTCAGTAAATTTCTTTGTAGTTGCATTTTCTGTGCATTTTACTGGGAAGACTTAAACGTGAGTTGAAGTCTGGGTGCACTTTTTTGCTAAGATCTGGGACTTACTGTTTGGAGAAGAGCATGCAGCTCTTCATGTGACACAGTTGCTGCAGAGCTGGAGAGAAAATTCACAGTTTGCTCTGGAGGAACAAGCAACATGGTGGAACACAAGTGCATCCTCCCCACAGCTCGCAATGGCAAAGAGCTAATCACGGAGCCACCAGGCTACCGTATCCAAGGGACCTTTTAAATTAAAAGACCATGAGTAAAGGACTTTTTCGTTGCTTTTTCAGAACAACACTGGGATCACAGATTCACTTCAAGAAAAAAAAAAAAAAAAAAAAGATGACCTGCTACCTAAGAGTTCATAATCCATGTCTGAACATAACTAGTCCAAGAGAGGAAGGGAGTGCAGGGCTGGCCATAAGCTCGCTTACTTAAACTGAGCAACATTCTGACAGCAAGAGCGTGACTTAGAAGTGGAGGGGGAAGGAAAGGATTGCTTCAAAGGAAGGAGTTAAATAAGGCCAGCTGAAAATAACCCAGGAAAGCCAACATCAGGAGTGAAGCCTTGAGGGATGTGGGAGGGGAGACAGGGGAGAAGTTAGACATGGAACTGCAGGGTGAGCAGGAGGCACACAAGGGCTAGGGCTAATTTGTGGCTGAATTGAGGGTTGTAATGAGGAATTCCTTGGAGCTCAGGGGCAGAACCTTTTTTTCATCTTAGACACAATGTGTGCAGCTGTTTCATTTATGCACTGATCTTCCTGTCTCTGTTAACGGAAATAGCCTCCTGACAAAATTTATCCTTAAGCCACAACGTTTTGTGTTTATCTTCAGCCCATCAAAAGGCAATGTTTTAACTGTGAGCTCCTGAGCACCTCATGCCCAGCTTTGGGTAGGAGCTTTGCTGGCTGTGCAGCACGTTCCTGCAGTACATGGGTTCCCAGCGACCCCAAACAGAGCCCCAGCTGTTGGTTGTGGCTCTCAGGTGGGAAGGGCTGGGGAAATGAGCAAAAGTAATCGGGGATAATTGTTTGCACAGGCTGAGGACAAACGGGTAGCACATGGGAGTTTGAGTGCTGTGTGGGAAGGTTTTTGGTTTATACCTGTTGAAAGAGCTATCAGTTTCCCTGATTTCATCTCTTTGCTAAAAGTCTGGCTAAGAGGTTCTTGCTTTACAGATGTAAGGGCAGAGGCAAAGGGTTATTTCTGAAATCCACATGTTGTGTGAGTGGCAGAGGCAGGGTGAAAGTATGGGGACCTCTCTGAATTCCCTAGCAGCTGGCTTTTAGCAGAGGGGCCAGACCATTGCTTTTCCTCTTGTTAGAGGTGAAACCCAGCAGCATTTGAACAATGAGAGAGGTGTCCTGAATTCTAACAAGAAGAATTGTTTTTCTTTAATGTTTTGACCCGGGTTGGAGCACACAGCGAGGGGCTGGTGTCCTGCCCTGCAGGATGGGTCCAGCACAGAAGCCTCCTTCTGTCTTCCTTTGGCATCTTCCCTGTGGTCGTGGACTTCCCTGTCCTCATCATTGCTGCACAGAAGCAAGGTAAGTGCCCCACAACTCTTGCTGAGCAAAACTAGTGTTGGGGTTTTGTTGCTCTGAATGACTGGGAGTGAGGATGACAGTAAGGGGAACTCTTGCTGGGAAGAGCTGAGGGTCTATAACTCATTGGTTTTCCCTCACTTTAACCTTCTGGCTTTTGTTTAAACAAAGACGACGTTTATCTCTGCCATAGCAGACATGGAGCTTTCTGGGAGAAACCTGCTTGGCCCCTTGGGAACAGATTTCTACTGCTAGGCAAGAAAATAATTAAAGACTTTCCACCCTTCAAGGCCAATTTTTTTTCAACATTTGTGCACTGGATTTTGTTTGTTTGATGTTTCTGTAGCTAATGGGCTTCTTGCTGCTTTCTCTGACATAGCTGAGACATAGTTGAGACATTTTGGTCAGACTCTCATCAGGAAGTAGGGTCCTTCTTTTATTATTTTTTTCTATTCCCCCCCAGTACAGATTGCTTAGGGGAGATGAGGGTGATGCTGCTTGTGGAGCCATGTTACTCTGTTAAAAATTTGCTTTTTATCTGGTTTTGGGGATCTGTTGGTCTGTACAAACAGCAGCCTGCCAGGCTGAATTTCCATGTAAGATGATGATGTAAGGATGCGTTAAGAAAGCAAAGTGCCTGGTTCAGATGTGCCTGGATGAGGGACTGAAGCAGAGGAGGAATAAACCAGGGTAGGGCATCAGTTTGGAGTACTTGGGTTTAATCTTTCGGTTTGTTTCCTGGCAAGTTATGTTTCTGCTGTTTGGTTTTTAAAAAAAAAAAAATCCAAAACCCAAAAAACTAAAGTGTCTTTGAAAGGAAATGCAACTCGGATTCTTTCAAAGGGCTAACCTTTGACTTTTAAGTATTTGTCCTCTTCTCCCAAAGCTGAGCTCACCTCTTCCTTTCTATGTTTAATTAATGAGGAGAAGTTGTCTGGCTAAAAAAACCCCAACCTTTCCAGCCATAATCGAGCATGAAAAATGTGAAAACTGTAAAAAAATATTCAGAGGTATTCCAGCTCATTTACTGCCTCTGGGCTGGATGCTGGCTGGGGGTGAGACAGGGACCTCTGGGCTGCATGTGGGAGTGGGAGCTGCAGGCAGCCCCTAGTGCGTGGGCTAAGGAAGCCAGTCATGGGATGGGAAGGTTCCTGGGGTTTCCTGCTGCATGTGGTTACTTGGGGTGAGAAAAAGGGGTGCCAGGTATCCCCTAGCAGCCAGCCTGTCCAGGGGAACGGGGCACCTCAATGCCTAGTCTCATCCCCAGCCTCTGCAGTCCATCCTCCGGGTGAGCTGTTGCCCGCTCTGTTGCCCAGGACTGCCGCATATCTCTGCAGGGCTGGAGCTTAGAAGATACGTGGCTGAGCAGGACTCACTCGCTGGTGTATGCCCTCATTTGTGCGATCAACGTACCCGTCTCTTCCTAGCAGGGCCATGTCGGGTAGCTCCTAGTGTCCACACACGCACCTTCTTTTTTTTTTTCTTTCTGCCCCCTGCCCTGCCCCCCCCCCCCCCCCAGCCCCTTTATTTTTAAATGGTGGAATTTAAATTGAGCAAGTAATTGTGCTGATGCCTCTCTCCCTCCAAGCCAATTTTTCTTTCTGCTTGGTCTTGGAGGATTTTTGTGTGAGTTGGAAAGTTTGCAGTGAGCTGGAGGCTGGCTTTGAGAGAACATGCTGCATCTTTCCTACCGTGACAGAATTGAACTCTGGGGGGGCAGAGGGGTCTGAAATGCTGTGATTAGTTTAATATGAGCACCCAGGAAGTGTTCTTTGCCCACCTTGGTTTAGATGTGGGGCACAATGGTGTTGAGTCAATTCCCTGCAGTGCTTTGTGAAAGAAGAACGTGTCTCTAATTACATTAGCTAAAAAAAGCTAACCAGAAAATGGACATGGGGCAGTGGGGGAAACGGTTTCATAATTTATTGCACAGTGCAAGATGTGGAAATGAGCTTCTGTCTGGCTGAGATGATATAACATGACAGACCCAACCACTATTGGTTATAGACAAGACCTTTGCCATCCTCGCCCTTCGTGGAGTTACAATGGAAACAGTACCCAGAGTAGTTCCACCCAGGACTGAGGCAGCTGCTAACCAGGCAAAGCACAAGAAGCCATGTGGAGGCTGCAGGGATCTGGGCAGCAGGGCTCACATCAGCCCTGCACACCCCTCCCCATGGGGCAGGCAGAGAGCTGAGCGTGTCGGGAACTACGTGATGTTGCTGCCTGTCCCTGCAGATAGGAGGGCTCCCTTCCCATCATGTTCCTTGTGGAGGTTTTAAAAGATTGGGGGGGCAGGGGAACTGTCATGGGTAGACTTCTTGAGATAATAGGGTCTTGTGTCCAAGGGACCTGGGAAATAGGGATGCTCGTTACTTGTCTGGTTTTGTAAGTAAAGGATTTGCCTTGCCAGTGGGTCTGCAGGGACAAAGCTCGTGTTTTATCATCCTCTAAAATATTAGGAGGGTCGTAAGAATTGGCCTGGACGCCCCAGGAAAGACTACCTGAGTACTTGCCTGTGGTGAACCCATAGCTCATGCTCTGATTATCGTACTCTGCCAGTGTTTTGTAATTTGTGGTTCCTGGAAATCCAGTGGTCTGTAAAGGTATTGGAAGGTGGTCTGTGGACAGTGGCTGAGGAAAGGAGAAAAGATCAAAAGCTCTTGCATGCTTCGTTGCTTATACAAGGAAGCAAACAAAATAGATGGACAGTAATTTTTCTTCTACTTAATACTTAAGCTATATTACATTTGGTTATGGCATTGTGGCAATGCTGTGAAAGAACAAAGATGGATTCCCCAGCACCCACCCCTAAGAAGGTTTGGTGGTCACAAGATTCAAAGGATAAGAAATGGTGCTCTATAAAGTATCTTTTTGCTGCTGCACGTTCCTGTGACACTGAGCAAGCCTGACAGGCTGTGCCTTGCTGGCTGCTCTGTGTGTGCAGTGGCCTTTGGGCGTGATGGAAACTGTCATCTTGGCCCCTGCAGAGTCACGAGGTGTTTTCAGGGGGTGAACTGGGAACCGGCCTAGTGCTCACTCACCCTTGGGCTCAGTGAGGGATTATAACTGGGCACTCACATGCAAGCGAACCTTGCCAGCGTTTTCACGGTTTTCCCTGTTGCTCAGTTGTCCACAGCAGCCATCCCAGTTTCTTCCACTGCCAGTTCTGGGTCTGCTCCAGACTTCTTTACCACCTTTCCTTGTTCCACATCTTCAGGAGCCTTCCAGTGCAGGGCAGCGAGGTCTGGGGCTCAACGCCATCAACCTTCCTGTGGCCCTCCCAGAGCCACCTCTGCCATTCCTGGAAGCTTCGCTTCCCAAGCGCCTCCAAGGTGCTCCCAGCGGAGCTCCCAGCTCCCTGATGGACGTGAGGGGCTCAACCAGCATTGGACCAGTCCTTTGGAGAGCTTCAGCTGCACGTGGGTGCAGACATTTTGTCTGCGGGATGAGGCTAAATCTAGGCCGCAGTAAAACCCCTGAAGAGCAGCTCTGGCACCAGCTGCTCCCATCGCTGATGTGCTGGGTGCTGGGCTGAGCTGCTCGCTGGGGTACAGGCACCCCCCGTGCACGTGCGCTGGGCAGGGGAACAGGTGCCAAGAGCGTGTCTGGAGGGGGAATTCTCGCTGGTGCCGTGCAAGGGTGCAGGAACACTTGGGTTTTCCCCTTCCCTTCTATAAATGGTTTTTGCAAAAACAGGTTTCTTAACTTAGGTTACAATAGCAAGGGCTTAAATGAGCTTCGCTGTAAGGAGGAAGCTACCAGTGACATGTGAACTGGAAGATCTTGGCCAGGTTAGGTCGGAGATGAGCCTCAGGAACGCAGCCTGTCCTCACAAGTTCTGTTACAGGGCTTCTGGCTGCACTCAAACCCGTGCCAGACGTCCGCTCCCTGCAGCGGGGTGAGGGCTTTCCCAGGGCTGCCAGGGAAGGAAGCACTCTCGTCCCCTGTCACGGGAAGCGGTGGCACTCCTGCTTTTGGGTAAGGCGCTTGGCCTGCTCCTGGCTTCCCAGAGAGCTGCCTCCCTCATGGCTGAGGACACGGGAGGCGTTTTGCCAGGCTCACCTGCAGCTCGGTGAGGGGGGGGACACGCCGGGACACAGGGAGGCTTGTTCCCAGTGCTGATGGCAGCACAGGAGTGCTCGCTTGCTTGCTCCCCGCTCTGGCCAGCTGGGTTTAATTTTAGAAACACAGTGCTATCTTGGGGCATCTTTTTCCACGGAATGCAAGTCTTTAAGTAAATAAATAACAGCTTTGTGGAGGTGGAATGACAGCCCGTAACCACACTGCAAAACACGCACTGAGGAAGCTGAGCCTCATTTCGCTTGCATGTGGAACTACTTTGTACAGATACAGTGGCTGCACTGCCTCCCTCCCCTTCCTCAGCCCCCGCTGGAGCTGGCCATGTGCATTGATTACAAAGAAATAAAACCACCTTGAAATATCAGCCTTGGAGAAGTGGAGAAGAAACCCCCTCCAGCTTCTGGGGTTCAGCTAGAGTTCTCTGTCACAGGTTTGTGAAAGCTATGGCTTACCAGCCATGGGCTGCTACTGGCCTTGCCTTTGCTGTGTCTGGGACATCCCAGAGAGATGTGCTCTGAGGCATCCTCAGTAAGCCAGGAGGGAAATAGCAGGCTACAGAGATGAACACAAGAATCTTGTGCTTAAATACCCCTCCCAGCGTGGCTGGCCTAGAGCCTTCTGCACGCAGTCATGTTGCTGATGGCTGAATGTCCTGGGTGTGTCCCTCAAAGTGTGTCTGCTGGCTGGAAAATCCCATTAAAGCCATTTTACCAGAGCAAGAGCCCGTTTTGCTGCTTGGGTCCAGCAGCACTGGGATGCTTGCATGGCATTTGTTGCATAAGCTGCTGGTAACCCTGCCCCCTGAGTCAGCAAGGTGAGCTCTTACAGAGTTTCCAGTCTGAGCAAGACCTTACCACGGGGTCCTTCCTCTGATGTAGGGACTTGAAAGATGCACCTAAATCTGCAGGATGAACACATAGTGTCAAAACCACCCAGGCTGCTGACTGCTCACTTTGTTCCACTCCTGCTGCACATTTCTGCTGCCACTGGGACAAGACAGTGGCTGAGATGACAGGACACGGTGCTTATAAGGAAATCGGGTCAGGAGCACCCATCTTGGGTGCATTACGAGTTGGCAGTAGTGCTTCTGGGTGCCTCCTCAAAGCCAAAGGGGTGGCTAGACTGTGCCTAATTGTGGAGGTATGACTGAGCTCTGGCAACAGTCTTTGTAGTAAGCGAGCTTGAAATCAGTGTCTGTGGCTTGGAGAAAGCATCATGTAGCATCCTGGTGCCATATGCAGACAGGGTGTCTGAAAACATTTTGCTCTGGTCTTTCTCTCATAAGAAGCTTACCTTGTCCTTTCTCCTGTAGCCCCTGGCAGAGCGTTTCTGGGCAAGGCTCTGATAGCTTTGCATGTTTGTTCGGGGCTGGTTGTAGGATTTCAATTCGCTGCAGGCTCTGGGGATTGCAAGCTGCCCCTTGGCCTTGTTGGTGGTTTTCCTGAGGATTTTCCGTGTGGTATGGTTCTGCCTGCTCCTCCTCTGCAAACTACCTGGCTGAGCAGTCTCCTCTCTCTGGCTCAGCCTGCTGCTCCCACTGATACCACAGGCCTAGAAGGAATTATTATTTTTTTTGTAAAGCCTAGTGAAGGGCCGCTCCTGTGGGGCCAGGCAAACTCTGCCCGTATTCTGTGTTAGCTGAGGATCAGGGCGGCCCTGGCAGCAGCCTGTCTTTTCCACTGATCCCAATTAAGATTCAGTCTTGGCAGGATGGAGCCTTTCAAGCTGCCAGTTGCAACAGGAGAGATGAGGCTTCAGGGGCAGCAGAAATTATTCCCTTCCCTCAGCTCAGCTAATTTCTTGGATCTGGGCTGAGGATGGCCCCAGGAGTTGATCTGCAGAAGCCAAATGAGCCACACAAAGCTAAAACATTTCCATTCAGCGTCAGGCCCAGGGTGGGGAAGCACAGCTCTCCGAAGTGCAGAGACTGTGGGTGGCAGCTGTGGGGGTGGCGGGAGGGGACGGGGTGGGATGATGCGGATCCATGCGCTGCCTCGAGACAGCAGCTGATTCCAGCCTCGCCGGATCTCTGCACATGGGGAGGCTCGAGTGCTGAACCAACGCTGTTAATGAAGCAGGAGTTTGTTAAGGCCTTGGCAGGTGGCTGGAATGGCAGGTCAGAGCTATGCACCTGAAACCCCTCTCTCCCGGCCCAGCAGGAGCAGATGCAACAGGCCAGGTCTCTGCCTGGAGCAGCGATGCTCTGCTGATGTTGATGGAGCTTTGCCACAACGTGCACCGGCTTGCAACTGGCCTAGGGCACTACTAACGGAGTGGCTGGGTAGCTGATGGCATGTGTTATTTTCCAAGCATGATATTCACACAACTTTACAGTTGTCTGACCCTCCTGCTGTCTCCTCCTCTTCCTCCCCTGCCTCCTGCCACTCCTGTCACACTGCAGCCAAGGCGCCCATGACATTGCAACTAGAAACTCTGCGTTTGCTGGCCTTGTGTCCTTTCAGCTGTGCACCCTGGAAGTATCATGTGTTCCACACAGGAACAGCTTACTAGTATTAAGGGTTTTTGGGTTTGAGCAGGCTCTCCAGAACCAAGGATAAGCTCTATGACCTCTCTGTTGATGAAGCAACTCTCTCTGTAATACTGTTGCTAATTTGGGGTTCTGGAAGCAACCCTTAAGCAATAATGGTGTGTGGAGCTTTGCTCCATGGAGCGAGTGTTGTGTGTATGGCACCTTGGAGAGCCATGGACACTAGGCAGCTTGCCTGGTGGCTGTGGCTGCGCCATGGCTGGCGGGTTGCGCACAGGAGGCTGAGCAATGCCTGGTTTGTCGCGCTGCAGCGTCAGAGCAAAGCTCAGCAGTGTCCCAGGGCACCCGTCCCTTCCTGTGGAGTGCAGCTGAGTGCAAGCTCACAACTGCTACTTTGGGAACCCCTTGCTTCCCAAAGGAGCAAACAACAGGGTAACTATAAAAATAGACATGCTAAACTGAAAGCTTTCTAAACATGGCACTGGCAGCATGGAGGGGCAGAGGAAGGTAGAAGGGAGGTGGATTTGTGTTTCAGCTATCACTGTTCAAGTCTGTTGTGCCCAAAATAAGCACTGAGCTCCCCCAAAGCCGTTCAGGCACAGCCTGTGAGGAAGGATTTGGCTGCTCCACCCTGCACCTTTCTGGGGAGCGTGCCAGACGTGGCAGGGGTTTGTCTGCAACTGTCACAGCTTTGCAGTGCTCCTCAGATCCACTAGTTTTGAGACCTAAGTTGAGACTTTAACCTGAAGCCTACTCTGCCCACTGCCACCACCAATGACTCCAATGGATTTTGGGTTCCCTGAAACGCTGAGCTGCTCGTGCAGGAAGGCTCTAGTAAGTGGAGGGTAGTGAACTGTGTTTCCATTTAACTCATTAGTGGTCCTGTGTCCTGGCCAAAGCACACACCATGTTACAGCCATTTTTAAGCTGTTTACATGCCTGCATAACTGCTGCTGAGGCAGCCAGAAGGAGATGCAAACCAGCAAAGGGCCAAGGAAGGGGTGGGATGAAGGGCCAGATTCAGTCAAATACTCTGTGAAGCTGAGTAACATCAGTGACTTAGAGAGAATTACCACAGGTCACCAGTTGCTTAGAATAGCTAAAAAATTAATTCCTCTTTTCAGTGCTCAGCTGTTGTTGCTTTTAGAGCCTGGTTTTGAGTGGTTCCCCTCAGAAGTTCCTTCCCAAGGTATATCAAGCTGCGTTTTCCCTCTATCCCCCACTGTTCTTCCCCCAGCACTTTCTGAAAGCACTGCTCTCTTTGACATAGATCTAATCTCTTTAGGACTACTTAGTGACCAGCTTCTGCTGGCTTCTCCTTTATGTGCTGCATCCCATTTTTTCCAGGGCAGTCTGAGGGTGGGGTAGCTAGCCTCAGGACGTGGCCATGAAGGAAAGACAGGCTGAGCTGCTGCAAAAGACACAGGCTGGATTAGCAGTGAACAGACAGTAACACACAAGAGGGACGTTAGCTGGGACAAGCGAGTTTCCAGCAGGCAAAAGCTATACTGCACGTGCATTGTGAGGGCTGCCATGATCTGCATTATGTGCACCTGTGCTATGTTTGGGAGGCAGTGTTCGAGGTGTGACTTGTGCTCTTAGGGCACCCTTCAGGGGAGGAGGTAGTGGGCTTGGTCCTTTACACCGTTTCTTGTTAAATCTTCAAAAACCTGGTTCCAAATTAGGAAGCAGCTGCTAGAACAAGAATGTAAAGCTTTGCGCTATTCTGTCCCAGGACTGGCAGCGTCTGGAGGCTGTACCTGGAAAGGGAGAAAGAGACCCTCTGGCGGTACGGCTGCTGTCTCTGCCCTCTTGCAGAGCACCTGCACTGGGGCTGGTTACAGCAAACAGCTCGATCAACTAAGTTGCTCAGGTAGAAACAGGCTTTCTTGACAGTAGAAGCGGTGAGAGCTTTCCTGGAAGCTCAGCTGGATCAGAAAGGGAGTTTCCTTTATTCATGAGTCAGGAGGGATGGATTTCTACAGTCACTTCCCTGGACCTCAAGTTCTAGTGCACGGTCACTCAGACTAAGAGGGAGAGGTCTGGAAGCGCCAGTTCCTTAATATTATTCCACAGCACAAAGCAGTGCGGTTCTACACAGCCACCGACTTGGCACAGGCGTTGTAGGAGAAGCTGAGATAATGATGAGAGATGATAAAGTATGATGCAAAGCCTATAGGGTTACTCAGTTTAGGAAGAGCCAGCTAGAGATGAGTTTCACTCAACAAAGTAAGATTCCTTACAGTAATAAGTTATTGTGACTAATTCCTTGTAAACTGCTGACTGATACCATCTGTCTTGTTGCTTGTCCTGAGTTAACTATTCACAGGAGCTTGTGGATTAAAACATAGATGTTCATTTGAATAATCAAAAGGGTATTCAAAGTA
Organism: Microhierax caerulescens; assembly: GCA_035590215.1. Taxonomy (NCBI): domain Eukaryota; kingdom Metazoa; phylum Chordata; class Aves; order Falconiformes; family Falconidae; genus Microhierax; species Microhierax caerulescens. Next base: position 14,945,338 of record JAVJGJ010000032.1, read on the forward strand.
ATATGACACAATACTCCATTACAACTAATATTTATTAAATACGCAGTGGACAAAAAATAGCAAGCCTCCAAAAAGTAGTCAATTCATCAACATATATTACAGCATTACCCACCCAGCACCCTGAAACATACAGTGCTATCAGCTCACTTCTCTTGCAGAATGTTCTATTGACTCATGCTTGGTTCATTATCTACAAATGTGCATAGTTTCAAGACTTGATAATGTCACATGAGCATAAAATGGCACCAAAGCCTGTTTGCCCAAAGCTTCCAGCCACTCTCAACCCAAGAAAGTAGTGACATGTGCGTAAGTAGCAAGATGTGCGTGGCAGTCATGCATGTACTCTGTAGTCCCTTGTATGGTCTTGAGTGCTTCGTGTGAGCTTTACAGCATGACAGCAAACTTCTCAGAAGCCAAAGAATCGTATGCTCCAAAGCATCATTCTATTACTACTGAGTATGTCTAGTTTCCTCTTAGTTTTCTAACCTATCCAGAAACTGGGTGAAGGCAGGGAGAGCAGGGTGTGTTGTGCGTGGTGGTGGTAGTTAAGTGCTTGTGTAAATCAGTTAACTTAGCAGGATACACACGTGCTTCCTTTTCCTGGCAATTTGGTTTCATACTGAGCTCGAGAAACTCCTGTGCTATGGGCACAGCAGCTGCACAGACGAGCACAGCCTCGTATTCGCGGGGTCAGGAGGGATTGTTGGTGTTCAGTGCAGGACTGCCTCTCCTGCTAACTTACGGACAGATCTGTGATCTCAAGGGAATCAGGACTATAACACTGAATGCAGGTGTACAAATGTTGACAGAGTTCAGGCACCAAGCTTTCCAGACTCCTTCCCTTTCCAGCTGTAGTGCTGTGTGTCATTGTGTGCGCCTTATCTCACAGTGACGATGCATAAAGAATTCACCTGCAATGGAAAAAGTGTTCTCTGTGGTAGCTAGTTATGAGATTTGTAAAGGATATGTTTGCCTCCTCATCTGTGCTTACTTTAAGTGAGCAGGATGTGCGTGACAGTGTGGTGTGTGCTTTACTAGATGCTCACAGTAATTAAACCTGGTTTTACGAGAACCTGCTACTTGCAAAGTTTAAGATGCTTTTTCAGTAGCCTGTTTGACATTATTAGAGCTGTTTTCAACTCTTTGTGCGTATGGAGAGGGAGCACCCTGAATCATATGCAACTTCACATTAGCCATAAGCACTAGAAAACAAGTAAACCAAACTTGTCGAAACACCCTGTTTAGAGCATTTAAATTAATAATATTTGAAAAGAATCCATCAGTATTAACAACAATGTCAAGTAATTTCTTATCTAGGATAGCCAATTATCAAAGCTATTTAATGCTACATGACAGTGGCCACTGGTACATTTATGGGGACGCTTAAGTACTCTTGAGGCCAGAAGACCTCATGAAAGCAAATCAGAGAAACATGCAGGAAACCACTCTGGCTGAGGCAAAAGCAGCTACCTTACTCTTCCAAGTAGCTACTACTCCTAAAGTCTTTTTTACCTGTCAGGACAATGCAGGTTACTAGGAGGTGCGCTGTAGGATTAAAAAATTGGGAGTTTTCTGTTGTTTGGTGTAACATCGATTTCTAAAGTCAGGGAGAGCTGACACCTACCTCTGTGCACAGTACAAATAAGCCCTTAAGCATGCAGACATAGGGCCTCAATTTATTTGAGTGCTAAGGTCAAAATGCTGGAACATGCTTCTAACGTTGTAAAAAGGCATCTTTCAGATCAGCAAAATAGTTCTTCCAAATCCAGAAAATCTGTCTCTTAGATCACGTTTTACAGAGCATTTAGGCAGAGAACTGGGCAGCTGCCAATTTTTTTTTATTTTTTTTTTTAAACTGGTATGTAGAGACTTTCCACTTGGAGGCAAGGGAAGTGGTAGCAATGCAAAGGGATGGGAGCTGCCCCTCTGACCCTGGCTGTTCCAGAGTTACAATCTCTGCTGTATGGTAAGGCTCCCAGACTGTGTTCTTATCACTGTCACCTTCTAAATTCAACTGAGGTGGTCAGGGGACTGATGGACAGACACAATTCTGAAATCTTAATCCTTGTCTTACACATAGTTGCCAAATAACAGCACTTGTCTCATTTCCAGAGCTCACAGTTGCATAGTGTGATGACAGCAGCTGTGTTTCACAGCAAAAAGAAAAAAACTGTGTTATTACTAGGAATCCTTGCTCAATCTCATGGTGAGGACACTGAAATGAAGGTATAGGGTGAGTGGAGAAGTCTATCCTCTAAAAAACACACATGGTTATCAACTGGGATAAGTGGCTCACCTGTTGACCCAGCGGTAAGCTGACAGGGTAAGGCAAAACTGGAGCTGTAGGGCTGTCGTACAGTACACCTGCTGAGGTCTCCAAGCCTACCAGCTGAACAAAGTAGTTCTGGAAGAGGCTGAACATAAGCAGAGGTCACCTGGAGGGATCTGGATATGATCTAGACTCTTGAGAAGTCTCCTCTCTGTCCACCTGTCTTACTAAGCAACTTCACCTCTTCGATGACAATGTCATGAGTAACTGCTTTGCACATGTCATACACAGTCAGGGCAGCCAGGCTGGCAGCTGTTAGAGCTTCCATCTCCACACCTGTCCTCCCCCAGCTCTGACAGGAGCTATGAATCACCACTGCACATCTGGACTCATCCAGGCTCAGAGACACCTCAACGTGGTTGAGGGGGATGTTGTGACACAACGGGATCAACTGGCTCGTCAGCTTGGCTCCCTGAATTCCTGCAATCTGGGCTACTGCTAGCACATCTCCCTTCTTCACCTGGTTCTGCCTCACCATCCCAAATGCTTTCTCACCCAGGCGGACCACAGCACCAGCAACAGCAGTTCTTCTTGAATCTGGCTTCCCTCCAACATCAACCATTGCGGCCCGTCCTTCCTCGTCAGTGTGAGTCAAGCTGTCAGAGGCACGAGGTACCCTGGTGCAAGATCCCAAATCCCTGGTACAGAACTCAGATCCTGAACTTGCCTCTTCGGACTGACAGTCCACAGAAACTTGGCCAACAGGAGAAGCCTCAAGGCACTTTGTGTCAAATTTGGAGTTTGGGTCCTTCTGGAAGACACAGCAGCCTCTGAGCTGGGTTTGTAGAATTCCCGTCGTTATCTGCCGCTGTTGCTCTGGGTAAGATCCTGGCAGGAAAAGTTGTCTTGTAAGCTTATTTTTCATTAATACTTTTCCTGTTTGTTTGGGTAAACTTGCTCTCGAAGTCAGCCAATGGCTAAATGTGTGGCCCCACTGTTTTGAATTTGGGGGATTCTGCAGGGCATCTCGGCACAGTGGGAGTGACATCAATACAGGCTCTGGTGGGGAAGAAAAAGTAATATGAGAATACATCTTAGTAACTGGAAAGCTAAGTTAAGTCTGCAGTAACTGAGAAGCTTGGGACCTTCTGTGTTGTAAAAACCTCAATCAACCTGCAAACATCCACTTTTCTCCTCCAGCTCTTTCTCTTGCAGTTCCCTGCATTTGCTGGTTTGTTATTCCAAGCCCCAAGACTCAAAACATTTGTTTAGAGGTCCTTGACAAGAAGTAACAGTTGACAAGATAACTGGTTATCAAAAAGTATCAATGCTTACTGAGAAACAGAAGAGCTTATAGGAACATCAGTTTGAAGAAAAGCAAATCATAGCATCTCAGCATGCATTTGAGATTTTTCCAGTACCTGTCTGCTTTTGAAAACCTGGGGCGGGGGGGGGAGAAGGTAATAGGAAATTCGTGCACTCTAATTCTCAACTCTGCCTTTCCAAACACCTTCCTCTCAGCAGGTGCATTTCCTGCTTTATCTCCTTCTGCAGGGAAGGGTCATGCCAGCACTTGAGGACAGCAGGAACCAGAAATACTGCATCTGCACTGTCTGCAAGCTCAGAAGGTGGCTCTGTGATGGGAATCTCTCTTGTTACTGCCAGCTCTTACCACATTAATGACAGCTGAAGTTTAAGCACTGGAAAACCCACACTCCTCTCATTGACAGAGATTTTAAATCTGCTCAGAAGTATGTTCCAAGTTAAGCTGGCAGAGCTCCCAGCTGGCAGAGAGGTAATAAGCCCTCCTGCCCCTTTTCACCATTTAATCCCTTGGTTTTGGCATTTGCACAGGGCTAAGTGCCAGGTGTCAAGACAGAAGGCGTCTTTTTCATACAAAAGAAGTGATTTGATTTGTAAGTAAAGAGAAAGCACTACAGAGGTAAGTTGCTAAGCCCTAGTCTAACAACAGCCTCATTGATAAGCATGTTTCTTGGCTGTGGGTTGTTTTTTTATTTTTTTGTTTGTTTGTTTTATTGTTTTTCTTTTCCTGGAGCTCCTGTTCTTCTTGCTCTGAGAAACTTGGAATTTGGTTTTGCTCAATAACTTCCTTTCGTAGCTCTGGTATTCTTTGGTGGACTTCCTTACTCATGAGTCTTCGGATGCCCACAGGTAAATCAAAACAGCTTCCTGGCCCCTCTGCACCTTGCTGAGCTACCTCTGCTGCCCAGACCGCTACAGGTATCACCTCAGACTGTCCACGTGACAATAATAGACACAGTGTGGACAAAGCATTTGTCGTGTCCCCCTACCCTCTTTTGTTAAAAACAAACTGATCTCTTCCTTGTTAGTCCCAGCGTCTGCTATAACAAGACTGATGCACTTAAGCACCTTTTTCATCTAGAGTACCCTCCAAATATTGATCGGAAAGTCCCCGGGACTGAAGCTGAATTCAGCCATAGGTTTCGTGATGATTTTTTTTTAAGTCACTGCAGTAATCTATATTCAAGTAAAGGTCCTGTTTGATTTACAGCTGATAGCCTATCCACTAAAACTAAGATTCCTGCAAGTTAAGTGGTGATACGTTTACCCTCAGAGGAATGGGATTAAATGGACATTAAATGTTTTGACTGCAACACTGCTCTGCTTTAGAAGAGCACAGAAAATTGTGCTTATTCCTCTGTTCTTTCCCTTTCTCTTTATACAGTGGGGCCGAACCTGAATATTCCTTTTAAAATCCAGAACTCAAAGTACTCTATTCTTCTGGATTCCTTGACTAGCTTTAAAGGTGAAGCTAAACCCTCGGCAAGGTGTCTTGTCTTCAGAAGTAGCTGGACTGCAAAGGCAGGCAAGTACTTTCACACTATAAACACACGTGGATGGGAGCAGGGAAGAGAAGTACAGTTTGCTCAAGTAGAGCAGTAAATAAAAAGACAGCAAGACAGTAATGCATGCAAAGCATCTTTGCTTTTCCTAACAACATGCTTCATCTCTGTTTTAACCCAGATTGCTCACATACCTACAAAAAAATAGGTAATTGTTTTCTGCAGCACATATAATAATACAACTGAAGGCAGCTGACAAACCATCTCCTTACATCCCATTACTGCACCTGAAATTTAACTGTGTTGGCTTCCAACTAGCACAATCTCAGGAGGGGAGAAGAAGGTAGGAGATACTTCAGTTATGGGAATTTCCTTCTTAATTTAAGTGAACCCATGAGGAGAACAACCTGCCTAAAGGAATATGTTGATTGAGGGAAATAGGATGAACTAGGATACAAACCATACAACAAAGGATCCAGACAACAGCAGTGCAGGGAAGAAGCCAGGTTTGGCTTACTGGGACTAGCAAAACCAATTAGTAATTTCCACAGCATTCATTAAGTTTCATTAAATTAATTCCATACACACACACACACCACTGACTGCTTGCACGCCAGCGTTATTTGAAGTCGGTAACTAAGTAATTCAAAACACAATTAGGAAATTTCCTAATGATTCCCCATGTGTCACAGTGGGATACTCTCCACTCCTCTCCAGACTCCACTGATGCGGTTACTGCCAGCAGTTACATCTTGAAGGGACATGGAACAGCTGGGGGAGGACCTGGACAGGCTGCTGCTTTTACTGTACGTCAGACAATGCTAAAGCAAGTTTCAAAAGAAAATTAGATGGATTTGATCTGTAGACATCCAAACATTGCTAGGAAGGCTAACTTTGGAGTATAGGGATTCTTTCTAAGGCATCTTGAAAAATTATGTTGGTCCAAGTGAGCTGTCAAGAATTTAATATAGTATTTTCATCTTAAAAAACACCCAAAAACCAAAACACAGCAATTTTTTTTCCTCATTCAGCAAGTCAATACACACTTTAAACAATGGGTCCTCCTTCCCCTTTTCCTGGAACACAATGCAGCAGTGGACAAATACAAAAGACTAAAAGCAAACTGAGAGAGACAATCTTACACCACTCAACAAGCAAAATGACAGCCATTTAAAGGGGAACATCAAGTGAAAAATATTCCCAGTAAAAATAACATGTTAAGAAGACGTGTAAGTCCTATTTCCTAATAAAGGCAACTGAACTGAAGTACAAGCATCGGGGTCTTGCTCTTGTTTAAAACAAGTTAGCAAAGACCTATAAATTAATGCATGTTACCCTGCCCAAGGGTACCTGTTTTAAAAGCTGTCTTTTAAACTGCACAGCAGCTAACCTGCTCCAGAGCATCAATGAGGGAGGACAAGAGTTTGGGTTTGAAACATAACATTCATCTCTTCCACCCTTGCTGCATTTTCCCCCTCCTCATTGAAAAGTAACAACAGAATAGCTTCCAGTTAATCTCACAATGCTAATTCTTGCAAGCATTTCTTAATTCTAAGGAAGAAAAAAGGTATTTGAGGAGATAGCTATCTTACAAAACAGTAAAACAGAGGCATGGATGAGGTAAAACCACACTGATGGAGATATGAAAAATCAGTGAGAGAACCCCACAGGGCCACATTGCTCATGAACAGAGCTTCAAGCAGAAGGGAGCCAGCAAACACCTTCAAGAGATACAACAAGGAGAGGAAAGGCTGCTCAGATACCAGATACTGCAGTTTTCATGGTTGTGTTTTGAGACTTTGCAGCAGTAAGAGGACATTTCAAAAGAATGAAGCCCCACGTTTCAGATTCTGAAGTAAAGTAGTAGTGAGGTGGGAAACCTTGGATTTCTGTCAGGTTACTGGCGCTATGTATTATATGCAAAGTTGAATTTCTTAATCCTGGGATAAAAGTCTCTCCTGCACCCTTACGCCTATATGGCAGTCTAGTCAGTTTCACAGAACCCACCCCAAACTGTCTTACATGCTACTATACCATTCTGGTTAAGTACAAAGGAAGCAGATAGGAAATGAGATGGGAAAGCTAGTGATCTCTTTGGAAAATTTAAAGAGCTTTCAAAATCAGAGAAAGCAAAACAGCGCTGCCAATCAGAAGACTGGATAAAGCTTGGTAGGGACATTAAACCTTTCTCCCTCTTCCACTTCAGCATGTTAATCACAACTGCCTTTAAAAAAAATCCATTTCTTTGCCTAAACCTAAGCCAGAACCAAACATAATTTAGACTTAAAAGCCCAATCCACTATGCTCCCCCAAAGACAAAACCCAAACAAAATCATTGTATGTTTATTACGTACTGATTTGTCACCCACCAATCAGGATCATTGGCCGGTTTTTCATCTGGGAAATGTTAAACATGCCTAGAAATAAAATAAGGAACACATAAAAATCCTAGCTTAAGTCATGCATCTGGTTTATGTATTTAGTTTTCTGCTCTTCACTGTGCAACCTGCATGCTAGCAAAACCAAAGCTCAATAAAGACCAAGGGAGCTGGAGGAGGGGGAATCTAGCATGGTATTTATTTAAACCACAGCTGCCAGAGTTTCCAGGCATCCAGCTGCTACGGGTCTATCACTGCAGAACCCTCTTCCAGAAAGCCTTCCATAATCTGAATTACAGTTACCTCCTACAGAATTCAAACAGTTTGGGACTATCCTGTTTCTTAACAGCAGCATTTCACTATAGTAGTTCTTATGGATAAGCTGTTAACAGCGCTCCAGTTCAAAAGTAGTCCAATCACAGAAGGCCTCAGGGACGATATTGGGATTAACACAAATTGCAAGATGACAGACAGTCAGGTAAGTGCTGCTGACTGCAAAATGCCTTTACTAGAGGGGAAAACACTCTTCTCCCCACTCCGCCTCGCTAAATCAGAAATTCAGAAATGAAAGGTCTCCAAGTAAACGAACCAGTCCCTCCAGACCTCCCCTTATGTTTACAAGGCACTGTTTTATCTGGGTCAGACCAACGTACTTTGCAAGTTAGTCTATGCTTAGATTTAAAAACTTCCTTTAAATTTGTTTTATACATCGTGAAAAAAGGGCAAACCCAACTGTTAGCAATCTGGCAGAATCTGCAAGAGAACAAAAGGGCCACAACATATTTTTAGTGTAAAGGGGACTATTCCATGATCATAAAGCCTGTTCACATACAGGAGGTCAGCGCTCCCAGCTGCAGCCAGATTACAAAAATATGGTTACGTTCAGATGTAACTGCAATAGAGTTTATATCAATATAAATTCAGAAAAGACTAATAACAGCCTGAAGATGTGACTGCATCATCATGGAACTTGTGTCATGATCGTATACAAAGCACCATGAGTGGCTGCAGTTTCTGCATACTCAAAAGAGATTTGTCACATCTAGAAACATGTTAATGCAGTAGTTGAAAAGACAGCTTAATTTAGCTTTAGTACTTGTTTGACAGCAAACTAATTTTAAGAAAGTACAACTCCATCAATTTTTACTTAGATTTATGCTTTGCTGCTGTTATTGTGAGCAATGCATCTCTCAGAAGACTCAAAACTGACATCCCGATTTTGGAGCAACTACAGGACTGGTATGTTACCAGCTTTCTAGTAGACAATACTCTTAAAAGATGGGAAAATTCTTTCCTTAGTTAATACAGCTTCATTCAAGAAGCTTTCCCTTCTTTCCTTCTCCTGGCAAGCCAATACAGCCCACAGCAGTATCAGGACATTGTTCTCCCTAGTCACTGCTGTTATTTCTCAGTTACAATAAACATACCAGCATGCTGTTTCTTTTTTCTGCCCACTGCTGCTCCAATGATTTGAACCAATTCTTCCTCTGAGGCACCCGACCGTAGGTGATCTCTCAAGGACACTTCTGAACTCCCAAAAAGGCACACCTGCAGCCAACCCACGGAAATAGAAAGGAAAAATGAGAAAGACTAAAATAAATGGCTTTTACAAGTGTGTCGTACTATCTTCAAAGTTTTGAAGAAGAGGCTTATCCTATGGAAGAAAGAGAACATTTATGGAGATTGTTTTCTTTATCTCTCTGCTTGTACACACATGGACAGCCTGGGATGTTTATGTAACCTAAGCTTGTTGGGCCTTCAGGCTGCCTTGGTCATCTGACATTAGACAGCAACACAGCTGTTGTCAATATCAGGTGACAACATGTAAATGCCAATTTTTAATTGAAAACTGTAATTTTCCCCCAGGAACTGCCAGTTTCAACGTGGCAGGAAATGGTTACCCCTCCCCGTTCTACAGCCGTTGAGCTGTACAGGCTGCTTTTGAATGAGAATTGTTGCAAAAAGATGTTTGGTGAAATGACAGGATCCTTGTGGAACACAAAAGCCAAGCCCTCACAGCTGCCTGGATCCTTTTCCAATGGGAAATCATCTGTTTGTCACATGTTTAAGATGATTTTGAATCAAAGATTAAAATAAATGTTTATATTTACTGGCCTTGCAACAGTGTTTTACAACTGAAGTTAACTATGTTAGCAAAACAGAGAAACCAAAAAAAGGCAATACAACATTTCCCTAACAGCTCAACAAGCTAGAACAAGAATACATATAGGGGAGATAAAACAGAAGTTAGCTGGTAATAATTAGCATCTTTTCATCCTACTTTACATCCCTGCTACTTCTAAGGGAAGAACTTCGCACTACTTTCGCTGCATAAAAACACAGAGATCCTTTTTCACCACCAACCTTTAGGTTCCCATCTGCTGTTATCCTCAGCCGATTGCAGGATCCACAGAAGTGCTCTGACATAGAGGTGATAAAGCTGATTTGCCCCTGGAAATGTGGCACTTTAAAACTCTAAAGAAACGCAGAGGAGAAAAAACAGAAGAGTCAAATATAGTCTCTTCATTTTTAAAGCTCCACTTGCCCAAAGACCGGAAGACATTTTAACACAGATTTTCTTCAGTTCTAAGGTTACACAAGAGGAAAAAAAAAACAAGTAAGAATCAGCTTTGTCAGTGGTTCCAGTGTATTTTGCCCTGTTCCTGGAAATTCACAAACCTGTTAAATGTTTGCTCTTGTAGTTATCAATTGACAGCGGATGCCAGTAGGCATGTTCTTACTCAGGTAGCCATGAGTCATAGATTCCCATAGGCTAGAATTCCCCCATGTGGCACTGACCGCTCCAAAGCAATACTGTTATGTCACTGAACAACTGTTTCATCAGGCTTCGTAACGTGCAGTCATAGGCAGACATAGACTGACAAAAGTTTCAAAGGCTGCAAATCCAGGATACAGCCTGGCATTCTTTATATCTGACTGAGGCATCCAGTAAACACATTGTATTCCTAAAGGTAAAGACTATGATTGGTATTTAATAAAGGCAGCTTGACCAAAATCCCAGAGTTACTACACTGAGTATTTTTTACTCTGCTTGTCAAATATAAATGCTGAACTTGGGAGAATTTGGGGATTTAGGGCAAGGAAAGAATGCAGCACATTTCACATGTTCTTTTTCTAACCCCACCTTGGCTGTGCTGGAAGTTTCACAGGGCAATTTCTCCAATTCAGGCCATCGTTGTTTAATTGTATCAAGCATTTCTTTGTAGCTCACCATCTTCTTGAAGTTCCATTTATTGCCTAGAATTAACAAAACCAGCATAATTTTATTAGACTGTGGATTTTGGTTTTTCTATTAGCAGAGAACCACCTTCACGTTCTCCACAAGTCTCAGCTTCTGTAGTTAGCCCCAACTAATACTGCTATTAATCCTTCTCCAGCTTATCCAGGGAAGACAAACAAGCTGCAAGAGATACAGCAATTCCTAATCCCCAAAAAGAGCTCACCAAAACTTCCAGAGATAAGCCTCTGGGGTGAGTAACCACCAGCCAGGTTCACCGATGACCAAGCCACACTCCATGCCGTGAAGAATCTCAAAGCAGGACTGCTTACCATCAAAGGGCATGTATTCTATGAACCGCACATCAAGGGGCAAATCCTTTGTGAAATCCACAAAGCTCAGCACTTCATCCTCATTGAAGCCTCGCATCACCACACAGTTGACCTGCAGGAAAAGCAGACACCCAAAATTAGTGAGCAGAATATTACTTTCTTCCCTCTTACACAAGGTTTTACAGTCCTTGCAGAAGGCATCGTGGATACAAGAAAAGATGACGAGAGAAGCTGGCAGGATTGCAATAGCACAGATGATCATTTCTGCCAAATTTGCCTGCAAGTTTTTGCATCCAACCTAACTAAAGTTGTTAAAGCTGCCTCGCTAAATGGAAAACTAATAAAAGCTAGATAACAAAGGCATCATCTTACCCATCTAAGGTATGGCAATTTTTACTGTCTAAAATGACAACTCCACTCCCCAGTCCCCCCCTGTATAGCTTCTGTAAAAGCACTGGCAGGGTACCTTCTGTAACACTCTTTGCAGCAGATCATGGGCAAATTCCCCAGACCAGGAAGTGTTCACAGCACACTTCATAACCATAGGATGCAGGATGACTAGCTCTGCCTTCCTCAAAAAAAGGTTAAAAATAGTTTTCCATACATTTCTCAAAAACAATATTTACACTGGAGTCTCAGGCCCTCTGTGCTTTATCCGAGTAACTACAGATAGCTGTGCAGTTGCTAAAACACTCCATTAGTAAGGCAGACTTATATGTCCAAGCATCATGCATCACAATTCTTAGGATTTTTCAGGAAAGCCTAAACCCTAGTTTAATTTCAAGTGTTCTTCATAGTTCTACAGCCTAAACCACTTACATAACGGATCTTCCAAAACACCAGTGAAAATGAAGGGAAGCACAGCTGCAGAACTGCAAACAGCTGAGTTAGGGTGAAGCTTCATGTTACAGCTACCTGTACCCCCAAAGGAGAACTCTCTTTCCTTCTTTCTCATGCTGGCACTCGGAGTCTGCTGTAAGCAGTTGAAGGAGATAAACCAGGAGAAAATTAACATCTTTCTGCAGGGTAGTTTTCTGCCTGTTAACTCCCTTGGCCAAGTTCACAGCTGGGTCAGACAAATGCCAAATCAACAGAAGGGATAGGAAGAGGCAAGTACAGCACAGGACTGCCCTGTAGCCTGCAGGTAGGCGATTGAAAGGCTCTGTGGCAGTATGAACCTGTACCCTCAGCTGTGCAAGGAGATTTGTATAAATCTGCCCCATTACCTCCTGATGTGATCTTCATTCTACTAAAAACTTACCAAAAATTATTCACGGGGTCTAGGATTATAAATTCCGTATCAGGTAAGCTGTATCTTTTATCACAATTTATGGTAAACCACAGCAGTTTGAGTACATAAACACTGGCTTTACCTTAACAGGACGGTAGCCAAGTTCAGTGGCTTTGTGGATTCCTTCCATTACCTTGTGAAAGCCTAAGGTATAAAAAGAACAAACATTTATTTTTCTTGTTTAAAAACAGAATGCAAAAGGAGGTTAACTACAAGACAAAAAGACGATAAAAAACAATCTGATTCAGTAGACAGGGCTGCAAGTAAAGAGACTTTAATTCTACACACACATCCTGCAGAGGCTGCTGGTGTTACTGTGGTCAAGACACTGAGATGAATTTTTAGCTGGTGTTTGGGTAGTCAGAAACACTGGTATGCTCTTCTACATCTCTGGACATCCAAGTATCATTAGTATATAATTCTCCACTTCCCCATATATCCACTTTGCCTTGTGTTAAATTATTCTTAAAGGGATTAGGAAGCATTTGTGAACTGCCTCCAGATGCAATGAAGAAAGAATAAATTAACATTTATTTGATATAATGGCACACGTGTCTTCACTAAAATGGCAGAATCTCACTGTTCCGAGTCAGACAGCAATATTGCTGAGTGAATTTTAAAAGGATCTTTCTGAAGTGACTGTAGAGGGGAGTGGAGTTAGGAATAAACAGAAGCCTACTGATTCCTTGTTCATCCCTGGCTACAGATGTAATTGGCTTCCCAAAGCTAGTGACTATCCATTAGTCTGAAGACCACAAGGCAGCGTTTTACAGGATCATCATGTTTATGACTAAACGTGAAATTAGTGAGCATAATGGGGGGGGGGGGGATTTAATCATTTAAGAAAGAAATTCAGTTGGCCTTTGACCCTTGAAAGCAAATGAAAATGTAAAAAAACTACAGTGACTTTAAGGAATGAAGTACCAGCCTCACCCTACCATTTAGTGTGGCCTACAGTTGTCAGCTGCTCCCAGACAGAGATACAGTTAATTTAGGGCAATTTCCTTCACCCCTACACATACCTCTTAAATTTAGAAGAAAAATAAAGCAACAATGCAATTTTGGAATTCCAAAGGCCTTTAGGAAAGCCTCTTTATCATCTCATTTAAACCACAGCTTCTGTCAACTTTAAACAAAGTTAAAACCTTTCATCAAGATACCAATTCTAGATTTGACATATTCCTTCCCTGCCACACTCACCAGCTGGCAGAGAAACAAGGTGATAATATCAAGAATAAGACAGCAAGCTACCTACCCAGCGCTGGGTATGCTTTTCTGGTGAGTGGGTGTGCTCACCTGCTTGCACTGTTTGTGAAAGTCCAATAACTGACAGGGTAGGAGAGACAAAATTCCCTTCCTGTTCTGCACACTAAACTCGGGTATGAAAGACAAAACACTGTATGAGACTCAGCTCCTTCTTCCAAAGCTGTGGTCTTCAACAGCAAATACTTTACACATGCTAGCAAAAGGGCAATACCTTCCAGAAGTTTGTGCTGACAGTCCCTGTGCTGTTCCTAGTCTTACATTTTTCTGTGTAGGTCCATCACCCTTCTTCCCATCTCTTTATTTATTGGAAACTCAGCTTGTCTAATGAAAAGTTCATACCCTCATTAATCTGTAGGTGCTTTACCAGAAATAAGCAATAACTCAATAATATTCTGTGCATACTTAATATTGGATCAGAAAGAAAAAAATAAAAAGACAGACATGAAACTTTCACTTAACTGATTTCTGGCTGGTAAAGGCATTATAAAGAATGGACATAGGAAAGCAGAAGATGCTACCAGTTTCATAAGCCAGTCCTAATGCTAGTCCTGGCTGCAAAAAGAGAGGTGAAGAGCAAGGAGAAGATAATGAAATAAATCTTGCAAGCAACCATTTGAAGTTGTGACTTGTCAGTCTTCCCCTTCATCACCTACTTGTTTTGCACGTGCCCAGGAAGTTTGCAGCACTGGTGATAGACTTCATTCCAATTAAGCAAGTTTGCAGGCTGAATGTGGCAAGAGACATAGTGATACACTGCTTATGCACATCCCAGAGCCACAAATGGGATCAAAAAAGCTCTGCAAGCTCACGGGAGAGGCAAGCAACAGGATTACAGCTTGCAATGCATCTAACTCACTGTCCTTCCCAGTTCTGCCTCTTACCTCCTGCCACGCTAGCACAACAGTGTGGTTTAGAACAGCTATCATAAATCTCTACACCCAACAAAACCCCAGTGTGAGCTATTCTGATTAACAACAACTATGAGCTTGTTTCCACTAAAAGATTTTGGGAGCAGGGTTATTATTTAAAATAAAAAAAATGTTACAATAACAAAAAAATATGTAACTGCATTTCATATTTTGATGCTAACTTTTCTGATTTTTTTTTCTTTATGGAAAGCTGTTAGGAGATCATTTGTATTGTCATACTTATTGAAACATCCCTACTAAATCAAAGTCCTTGTGTGGTAATGGAACGACAAAAAGAATAAAAACAAAACATTTAAAAATATTAGAGCAGAAATGAATACTAGATGTCTTTGTGCCAGGAAATATTGTCAAGGCTCAGAAGCCCTCTAAGTTTTTGTTTGACATTTCAAAATGACAACCCTTCTCCTCTTTCACACGATGAAGAATTTCAATATTTTCTAGTTTTAGATTTCTTCTGAAATCATAACTTTAGCCAACTTTAAAGCAAAGAGAACCTTAGATACAACCAGAACAATCCTATGTGGGACAACACCTCCCAGTACTTAATCCTTACAAGAAGAAAGGCTTCAAACCAATGTTTAATGATTCAATTGCAGTACAATATTATCTCGTTTTCCTCGTACTGAACAAAAAAGAGGGGACAGGTTGTGAAACAGGTTAGACTGGCTACCTGCAAGAAAGTATTTTTCATTTGTCATCCCTTAGAAGGTGGCAGGTGGGGAGATGTAGAAATATTACGGTCCTCTAATATGCTTTCATATATCGGTGAAATCTCTGGCCATCTCAGTCATTCCCTCTATCCCAGCCATTTGGGAATAAAAGCAGGTATAATGCAGGTCACCTGCACCAAAGATACAAAATTCCAGTCTTTTCTTAAAACCCTAGAATGAGTTTCCAGAGGAGAAGAAAAACTGATTCCGTATCTCTTGAGTTCCTGCTTAGCTCCATAATCAGATGCCACCTTTACTTTCCACAAAAGTTACCAGCCTGTAAGGAGTCTAAGACCAGGAATCCCTCTCACCTTAACAGAGCTATATCTTGTTGTCTCTGGAACTGCCACAGGAGACAGGGTAGCACAGTAGGGCAGGCACTTTATTCTCTGCTCATTCCATACCTGGAAATCTCCTATTAAATAAAAAACCCTCAAAAACAATAAAAAAGTATTTTACATAATTTCAGCCCTTAACAAAACAAAAAAACCAACTCAGTGTTAATATTTTTACCTGAAATCTATTAAAAAAAAATTACCTATGATTTGGAAACTTTATTCAACTCCTTAGAAATACTGAAACTTCCCGGTTTGCTCTCTATGCTATTCAGCTAGCAATTTCTCTTTGTGGTTAAAGACCTTTTTTTTTTTTAAAGGGGGAGGAGGGAAAGAAAACATACATATAAATAAAAATTGCCCTCACCCCCCAATAACTTTTAGTTTACTTTATAAGCAGCACGTTCCTAACAGCTTCCAATCAGATAGGAAGAGCTGTGGCCATATAATTCAGGAAGCTGGAGGATCAGGTTTGCCCCTTCAGTAGCGAAAGGGCTTGTTTCCAGTGAATGTCACAAACCAGGTAATACTCAAATGCAGAGCGCAGAAGGAAAGAGCAGAGCACAGTCAACACCTGCTTCTGATTACATACTCCCAGATACTTCTCTGGGAGCCAATTGTGCCATGAAACAACCAGATTAATGCAACAGCCTACAATGGAAGGTTAATGCTCCAGTCAGATTTATGACAGGAACAGATTTCTGCACCATGAGGTAGAAACCTGAAGAAATGCTCCCAGAGAGACTGTAGACAAGGACACCTTTCTGCACCTGCCAACACAACTTTGATTCGATAGCCGAGTGATTCAAACGTTGAAATCCCTTCTCACAGCACCCCAGATTTCCACATCCCTTGCCTTACATTTACCTTACGTTGTTGCACCATCTAGTGGGAAGTTGGAGGTCTTGTCTGAATTAAAAGTTCACAGACTGCCAAAATTACATTACTGGACAAACAGAATGATACAAGATCACATCAGTTTTAGGTTGGAAAAAAGCCCAGCCACGAAGCTGAACTTCATGATGAAATTTAGGATTCATTTAAAAAAAAAAAAATTCTAGCACTGGGGACATCCAAGCATTTTTGAAACTTTGTTTGGAATTACTAGCTCAATTGGAGAGAATTTACAAAGCCAGCAGCCCTCCTCAAATGATTTCAGACACAGTTTACGTTTATTCCTATTAAAAAGTAGTGGAAGTAGGGAACATCACTAATTACAAATGAGGCCAATGCTAGTATGCCCCAAATCTAACTTCCAGAAACTGCTGCTATTCATGACAAGCCTGTTCAGTTCTTGTGGCAACTTAGTCCCTGGCTGCTATAGCAGGAACGTCTGGTTTTTGCACAGTATTTAAGAACAGCACACAAGACCAACACAAGATTGAGAGTCCTCTTGATATCCATGACCAACCAGTAGTCAGCCAGTTACTTGCAGCTGTAGTCACACTACCACTGACTGTGGCATGTTGAGCATCTTCTACTTCACCAGCTCCAACTAAAGGGGCTCTACCTGCCTAAGGGGTGTAGAAAGAAGGAAAAAGTCACTACCAAATAAGCTGGTACAGATGACTTTTCCTAGCCTCAGAAAGATGGAAATTCACTCCCCTCCCAAAGTAACTGAGTGTGAGAGACATAGCATACAACCCACAGCATTACTGTAAGTATTAACACAGTTGCCTTAGAAGACAAGCCTGTACCTTTCCTCCGGACAATGAACTCAAATTTAGCTGGGACCAAAGTATCCAAGCTAATGTTAACGGCATTCAGTCCTGCCTCCTTCAGTCGGGGCAGCAGTCTGGTTAAGTTGATCCCATTGGTTGTGACAGCAATGGTTTTCAGCCCTTCCAGCTTGTACAGTTGACCTAGGAAAATAAAAAGAAGACTTTAAAATAAGTAATTCAACTGTAAGTTGCACAGAAAACCCAAAAGATTTGTAAAACAAACAAAAAAATATCACTGAGGGTGCGAGGAAAACATGAACACTTCAGTGCTTCTTTATCCTTCTTCCAGCTGTATTGGCTTAAGAGACCCATTTTAGCACAAATCCATTTCAAAAGGTATGAAAGAGTAGCTTATTGAAAACAAAATTGGTTATAAAAACCACTAAAAATGCAGACTAATTTTATTTTTGCCATTTGTTAGAGTAAATAGCTACTTAGTTGTTGGAAGAAGGCTTATGATTTTGTTTTCCTTCTTTTCCTCAGTCTAGCTCTGCAAACTGAATTCAGTGTGCCGCAATAACAAAGAGCAGCAAGCCATTCCTTTTAGACCTGAACTAGCTGCCTTTATCTAGCAACACTTACCCTACTATGCTTTACCAAAAACCAGTTCTAACCCAGAGGTAGTTGCCAGCAGTAGCAACTTTAAACTGCTGAAATACCGCATATACTCATAACTAAACAGAAAAAGGTCAACACATTAGACCACTACAGAGAATCCAAGGCAATGACATCAAAGGGACAAAACACTTGCACTTGACGACCGATACATTTCCATTACCCACAGCGGTAGCCCAGCCAACTGAAGAGCACTTACGCGAGACGCTAAAAAAAATGGCTATCAAAAGAAAACCACATAAGAAACAGTTAATATCATGAGACGAGGTTTTAGAAAATAGCTGACTCCTTGTAAGTCAAATCCAGAAATCGTCAGCCTACCAGATCTCCAGAGAGCAGGCTTTCAAACCTCCAGTTATCAGTACAATAACAAACAGGAAAAAACTCTCATAAACCACTTGCAGAAGCAGAGCCATGGCAAAGTAATTTTATTTCCTTATTTTCCTTCCTCCCTTCTCTCATGGTCTCCACCCTAATTAGTTGAGAAATATTTGAAGAACCCTTAACTCTTGAGGCAGCTTTAATTACAGCACAAATATTTTAGAGTCCCTTCTTCCCTCCCTATTTTGCTTCTATTTGTTCATGTTGATAAGGGCTTTACTTCTGCTTTACTCATTTCCCAGCTATTCTCAAGATATTCACACTAAGTTGCGCCCAATGGGACAAGCCAGGTCACACCAAAGATGCTGAAGTTTACAGCAGCAGCATTTTGCAACATGATTAAGAACCCTGTAAAGACATCTGGAAAATGAGGTTGTAACAAAAAACCCTATCTTTATTATGAACTAGACTTTTCTGGCATTCATCTCTCAAAATCCTCCCCACTGACCAGGAATAACCTCCTGCTAGAGGATGAATGCTATTGGCCCCAGTTTGCCAAAGATTGTTCAACACTAGCAACTACTAGTGGCCCAGTCTTTGTGAGAGCACAGGATACACACTGCAGTCAGAGGAACACCACTACTTTTATTTACAGCCTCACAACACACAGAATGCTCAACCTCCTAACAACATGGGGAAAAAAATAAACTAGCTGCCATACAGACTTTATTGCTAGAAATCTAAAATGTATAAAGGCTTTTAATGAAACCAAAGCCACACTGCAGCCTAAAATGGAAAAAATTTAAAAAGTAGCACTAGCTGATTAGGTCAGTTAGTGCAGGCAGCAGCTGTTATCAGTCCATCTTCTTCCTCAGCAGACAAGGATGAGTTACATGATGAGGCACTGAAAAGACACAAATATGTGGAACCACCTGTAATAATAAATTGGATATAAGCCAACTGTGAGAAATTAGAGATGGAGACTTAACACTAACACCAACAAGTTAAAAAGGACCAGTTGGTACACTCTGCCTTATTTGTGCAAGCTAAGAACATTTGTGGTTCCTTGGTTTCTTGGCTTGTTGATCTCTAAATTCAAAAGGGATTAAAGAGATTTCATAACTTTGCAACTCACCTTGTGCCTGTATAAAAACTCTTTTCTGACCTTTGGTCGCTGCTTTAGCAACAATCAGCACAAGCAAAGGCAACTGATAAAACTATCAAGTAGAAAAGGAAACAGAACGGATACTATAAATCAGTAACATGAAACTAACAGCTTACATGACAGGCTCAAGCCATCAAGTAAATGCTTTTGCATTTACTTTTTCCTTTAGGATGAGGTACATCATCTTAAATAGACAAGTAGCTCACATATTCTCCTCCAATTGTTTCAACTGTGCTTTTCCTGATTTGAGTCCTGGAAAGGTATGTGTATCTCCTAATACAGTAGTAATTCAAGACTTGAAATACGTATGTTGCTGAAAAGAGTCATCCAACTGTATACCCCATGGAAAATACTTTTTTCAGTGGAGATGTGTACTTTTCAGACTATTAATAAACTGCCAGCACACAGTTGCATATCCAGTGCTAATTTAAACTCCAAGTATCCCAAAGGAGACGGATTCTATATTCCACTATCAGGTGCTTCAGAAAAGTCTCAAATATACGCTTTCAGCAGTCCCCAGGACAAGATTTAGCTTTCAGCAAGTGTTGGTTGCTGATTCAAAGTTTATATATGTGCATGCATTAAAAGATTTGAAATAATCTGAACAACTGTAGCCAGTCTCTGAACAACATGGTCTCCTACAGTAGCTTCAAATCATATCAGTTTATTGAAAAAACAAAAAAGTTTTAATTTGAGTATTAGAAAAATACAATAATATTAATCCAGCATTAATATTTTTGAGCTTTATTCATATTTCACAAACCGTTTGTGGTCAACGGAAAGGGTTGCCGAAAACAAACCTAACTTAAATCTCCACTCTATTTAGCACCTCAGATATTGTAGCCAGTTTCTATAAACCATCTACAAATCCAGATTAATCTTATCCCAGCCCAAACCAGTACCTTGTACTAAGATGGCTTCAATAAAGGTTCCTAACTCAAATTCTGCACAAGACATTTTTGGGTTTGTTTTCCCCTTCAATGAGTTCTCCCATAGTTGTTACATGTGATACTGTTTTGAGACTTTTCTCTTGACCTCGAACCTGTGCACCATAGAGTAATACCAAAGCCTGAGAAGACAGAAAAGTGTCTATAGGCTTAATTTGCCATTTTTCAGTATGCCTTAGAAAAAAACAGCCAGGCTAATACAAATTCATGACAGAATGAACTAACGCAACAGGACAACCTTCTTAACGTCCATCAACTTTACCCCCAGATCACTACTCTCGTCATCCATTAAAATGATCACTACGAATCTGTCACCGTTCTGCTGCGAACAAGAACACGGGCAGAATAATGAAAACCCAGTGGTTCACAAAGATCCATCTCCCTCTTTTAGCCACAGAAATAACCTTTGATAATTCTATCCCTGCAGTAAAACAAACAAATGAAAAAAAACCCACCTTTCTATCCTTCCAATATCAATACTTCAGAATTGCAGCAATGTGATAATTATTTTGCAGTGATCTGGCTACTCAACTTCCACCCTCAATGTCAGAGTAGTTTTGTTGAATATAAAAAGCCATCAGCTACTGCTAATAAATCAAAAAGGTACATACACTAGGAAAGAAAGTTCTGCCCTGAACAGATGACACTGTCAATTTCAACTCCTTTTCATGCCTCCACTATATGCTGAACTGTAAAACTTTACTGTATTTAAAAACACAACCTATTTTGTAAGTCTGCCCCCCTTTTGGCTGGCAAAAGCAGCTAAAAGTAACTATACCCACTATTACTTGAAATGGAGACTGCCTTCTTGAAAGGCACATAGCACTCCCAAACCTTTAATAAAAAATAACCTATCATGTATGGGTAAAGTGCCCCAGAGAATGGTATTCCAGAGTTCCAAAAAGATACGTTAGTGCAGTTTCAGGACTCATCATCATCAAGGTTCAAGGAGACCCAAGCCAGTTCACTAACCGTATCTTTTCCAGCCATGAACAGGTCTGTTCTGCATGCAACACTGCTCTGCTGCTTCCTTTGGAAAAGACCATAAAGGTCCTCCAAATCCAGAACAAAACAGAGCAGAAGCAGAGACCAACTGTCTTCTCCACCAAAGTTCAGTGTTATCAGTAGACAGTTACTCTACTTTCAGGACTTTCATCTTCTGTATTAACCCTTTATCATCTTCAGTACTTATACAAGTATATGTGCAGAAACAGAAAAGTTCAGTTTCCTACAATACACCAACGTGTACCCACCTACATAGCCTTAATCAAATACATTACCACTACACAAAGTTATTGTAATGTCCATAACATATGAGACTTTGGACAAGGAAAAAAGTACCTGGCTCAAGAAAATAAAACCAAGCACTGTCAGTCAACACAATACCAGTCAAAAGAGATAAATTACTGGGTAATATTTGGAAGTCTATCTTCCATTAAAGTAATAGTCTTAATCAATAACTGTAAACATACAGGCATTTCCACCATTCTCTATTAAATGCAGACAGGCAAGTGATACCTGTTATAAAGGAAACAAAACAAAAACACAAATCAAAACTCTGAAAGAAAACCTGTTTTGCTTGCAAGCATGTATCAGCTGTTCCTGTCCAGTAAAGATATAGTCACATCAGTTCTTGATTTTTTTACCTCAAGGCTGCATTATTGCAAGTTATTCTAGTAGGTGTTGAATATGAAAATTATGTTAGTTCAGCTGTCATAATATGAAGAGACGTAAGTTCCATCCAAACAGGAAAGCAGAACTGGAAGCTTTCTGAAAGGGACATGCATTTCACAATGTTGGGAAAAAACATCCTCATTTAATGTATAATTATTCTTCAGGTTGCTGGACTCTAATGGTTGATATTTATAAGTGTAGATCTTGGGTCAATATAGAGCAAGTCACTTTGAAACACACCATATTTATTGGGAACTCACCCACAATATCAACCACATCAGGACGGATAAGTGGCTCTCCTCCTGTCAGTCGGATCTTCTCTACACCTTCTTTCACAAACAGTCTGGCTAGAGTGATTATCTCCTGAGCAGTAAGTAGCTCTGATTTAGGGGTCAGTTGAACACCTTCCTCTGGCATACAATACTGACCTGAAACAAAGAATACAGAAATACGTGGTGGTGGGGAAATAGCCAGCAGCTGTTAATCTAATATTGATGAGCAAAATGCACTATGTGCAACTGTCTTTAATGGATGTCAAACGACTCTGCTTTTCTGAAATACAGATAAGACCACACACCAAATCTTACAAGCAATCTCCTAACAACCTCACTTTTTTCTCCAGAAGAAACCCAAAGACCCAATGATGGGTCTCAAAAGTACAATGGATCCACTTTGAAGGAAAACCTGATCTTATGTCTATCTAACCTGTATTCAAGCAGACACACCAAACTGAACTAGCAAGCACTGGGACACAGCAGGGGGTTGGACTAGATGATCTTCAGAGGTGCCTTCCAACCCTGGCCATTCTGTGACAGCCACAAACTTTGCAGATGTAATTGTGGGAATACCTAGGTATGAGCTCTCATGGTTAGCATACACTTTGGGTATGGCATACAAACATCCACAAGCACCATCATCCAAACCACACCAAGTCTGATGAAAGACCTGTCACCCCCATTTGTCTGGCACATCCCTAGGCTTGCTCCTGCTTCCCCATCCCATCACCAGCTCAGCTCCAAAACAGTCTCTATCTATCCTTTACCATTACTTTGTGAAGACAAGAAAGAGCAGAGGGCCAACACAGTCATAAATACCCTAATTCAATTCTTGGCCTTTGCACAATACGGTGCATAAGAGCTTTGTGTAAGAAAGGAGGCAGACACTTACACCTGAGGTTGCATTTCTCAGTCAAAGAAATTCGCAAGTAGTTGTGCTGACGCCCAAAGCTGTCTGTCAAAAAAGCAGAGAAGGGAGCAGCATGTTCCAGTAGAAAGCGTCCTCTTCCTGAGCTTTGCAATTCCTGTAATGAAAACAAAGAAGAGCTAAATATTTGAGTAGTTATCCTATCAACTTGCTGTATAAATATTAATTTTGAACTCAACTGGTAATTATTATTCCATTTATCCCCACAGGGACAGCTGCACAAGAAAAAAAAAATTACTTGTCTTTATGGTCAAAACTGGCCATTTATTAAGTTTTACACCCTACTTAATTCCATGGAACTATACTACAATCTTCCCAGTGCATTTAAAGATACAGCCTCTTTGCCACAGGTGCTTCAGGTTTCTTGTGTACAATACGAAGCAGCTTTACAAATCTGCTCTTTACAAAGCTCTTTCCATAATAATGCAGGACCACCCAATCTTACCACAGCCCTCAGATAAATTAAAACACACAGAAGGGTCCCTCCCTGCACTTCAGTGCAAGAGAACCAAAAGTTGATGAAACATTGCATATCTGCTTATGTCTCCTCTAACTTTCACATGCAAGACATAACATCTTGTAAAAAACAAAACCAAATTATTGCTGTGTATAGTAAGTTTCATGTCTGTTTCAAGAAATTTCCAGTAAGGTCTTCTTGCCCAAATCCACGCAACAGAATACTTCCAACAAGTTTGTCTCAGTTAAAAGACAATACATAATACAGGGCACAGTGGGACTGGAAAGGAAATGTATGATCCTGAAATTATACCTGTTCAAGCCTTCATAAAAAGGTTCAGAATTTTAATAATGTATTTATTAACTGTCATTAAGTGATTATTATAACTGATTTCTATTTACAATTTTTGGGGTTTTTTAAAGCACAGTGTAACCTATGCTACAGCAACACAGTTTTCAGGAAGTTTGCCCTCCAGAATGAGGGCTGATCACTTTAGGTGTCAAATGAAATATCCCAAATTAGTAGCTGCTGCTGGAAACAAATACAGCTCAAGTTTATACCAAGCATCTTTAAAACATCACTACTGCCAACACCAGAAAATGGGATAAAAATAATTAGAGGAACTACTTTCACCATGTCCTTGTTAGTTAGCCACATACAGTCAATAATAGACAGCTAAGAAAACGGGAAGAAAGCTAAAAGATTCCTGAACGTGCAGCAAACTTCATCTCCACTTAAAGAGCACAGACAAAACCATTTCTGGAGACACGGTGGTCCCAAAGGTAAAGTGAGGGGGGGAGGAAATCAGCTGCAGAATCGTGCCTCAAGTCAAAATCATGCTGGTTAATCTTGATAGTCTGCAGCAGGCAAAGGATTAAGTAAAGTTTTGACATAAATTTAAGATGTAGAATGAGGAAACAGACAAAATGACACATTAGCTAGTATTCAAACTGCTTAACTGAGCAAAACTCGTTATTTCCATCTAGTGAAAAACAGACTTGTGGTATCTCCAGATATACTAAAATTGGCATGTATGGGATGATGCCAAGGGACTGGGCAGAAACACACATAGCCAAGGCCATCATCTCCCTGGCTCTAGTCATCACCAGTAACCACAGTAGTTAATCCTGCACAATATTTTGAAACAGCCCTTGCAAAAAAGTCTGGTAATGGTGAGCTAAAATGTTGAACCACTCAGGTATGCTCTCTCAAAACATTTTATTCTGAAAGCATTTGTAGGACAGATTTGGGGGTGGGTGGAAGACAGAGAGGACACCCTCAATGACCAGATCAGGCAGACAGCAAAGGTTATCTGGGGAGAGGCCCAACTTCAGCCATCAGCAGCTGCAGCAATTTTGATTCCAGCTGTGCTAACACCATGGCTGCTGCTAAACTTATAAGCAGGAGCAGTGTTTCTTGGCAGCACAATCTTTCTACTAGCCTTTAAACAATCCACTACACTTCTTGATCCAAACAGCTTTGTGGTTAGATAAGAAGATCTCTTAAGAACATCCCTGACAGTGAGGGGGTTAGAGAACATAAAGGAGACACAAAGTGGCTGCTTCAAAGTTCAGAAAACATCTGCTTACCCCTGATAAAACAGCAGCACTAGTTTTAACCTAATTGCTTTTCAGCCAGAAGAAAGCAATCGCTTTCGGTTTCTGTTTCATATCGTGCTGAACAGCAGAGGGATAAAGGGTGCCAGCCCTCCCCAAGCCTGGCCCTCCTTCCCTGCAGCACCGAAGGTGTCAATGGCAGTCCCTCCACAGCCACACGTGCTGCTCACACCTACACACATTCCTGCATCTTCCTCTTCTTCAAGATGCCCAGGCAGAACAGGTCATCTGGGTTTTAATCCCCTGGAGAAACGCTGCAGCTTGCAAACCAGAGGGTTCTTTGTGAGCTCTGCGCAGCTTTAGTTTCCCCAAGAAAGCCCAAGCTGGGAGCTTGCTTTCTTAGAAATGTTAAGTCTGTTGCACTTTCTGTGAGAGTTTCTCAGAATACAAGGCAGGGTTACATCAAAGAGCTCAGTAAAATATCCAGAGTTCGTTTCTGCTTCTTACCCAGTTAGAGAACTCATCTCTAAACAGACTAAACTGAAGATACTACCAAATTCAGAAAAAACACAACACAAAAGTATTTTTTATTGAAAACTGCACTGCTTT
Source organism: Microhierax caerulescens (assembly GCA_035590215.1). Taxonomy (NCBI): domain Eukaryota; kingdom Metazoa; phylum Chordata; class Aves; order Falconiformes; family Falconidae; genus Microhierax; species Microhierax caerulescens. Next base: position 14,971,179 of record JAVJGJ010000032.1, read on the forward strand.
CTGACCTGGTTGGATTTCTGATCTTCTCCTTCCTGTTATTTTGGAAAGGTGTTCACATTTGGCAGGAAAAGCACTCCCATGCTTACTGAAGTTATTTGAACCCTTCCTATAGAAGCACTCATCTCCTGTTGCTTTCTCAAAAATTAATTCTTAAATCTTTTTTCAGGATCAGGATTCCTTACCCATTTCACTTGAAAACAGAGCAGTACGAACCTGCTGCCTCCCCATTTTAGTGCTACTACAGAGAGGGAAGTGAAAAGTTGTCCTCCCTGACAGAAAGGAGGCAAGTGAGGGAGACTTTAATATCTGTATGTAATGGATGCCAAAACTGCATCCTTTCAAGGACAGTAATATGCCTAAAGTAATTTCCTATTTTCAGGAAGGAGCCAACACTGGAGTTGGATGCAGGACACAATGGTTCTGTTCCCTCTCTGCCATCCATCTGAGTGGCTATTACTTTAGCTTCCTTGCCTGTAAGAGGACTTACTGGAGGAAGGAAAACTGCCCTTCAATAATTACTCTGAAGTGAACTTCCAAGAAGCAGTATTAAAAGAACAGGCACTCAGCAGGCAGTTGGTGTCAATATACTTTAAAGTTCCTATTGGAAATAAATAACCTTTACTCTCCTGCTGCAAAATAACTTCTGTTGGGATGGTGAAAAGAAAAAAAGTTTTCCAGAGCTCTAGAGATTCATTCCATCAACTTCTTGTGGTGTACAGGGATGGGTTTGTCTGGGAGGGAAGAATGACCGGAGATGGAATTTTTACACTGTTATTTCAGTTTCTGTCCAGTTTGATGTCAGCAAGGAGGAATTAGGAGACACCCATGAGGAGTTCAGCAGCATCAGCTTAGCTTGAGCTCCAGTGGGAGCGGATCCTGTATTACCAAAATAGCCACTGCACCCAGCACTGACTCATATTTTTATCAATTCCATAGAAAAGCCAAATATCAAAGATGGAAACTCAGCTGCCTTCCGGTAACTCTGGGCAAGCATGAAGCACTCTCTCAGGCAGTCGTGTAAGTAGGATTTTCCACAGGGGAAGAACAGAGGGAGGCTGGACCTAGTCACTTGCAGCCTGTGTGGGAGCTAGTGGAGCAGGGAGAAAGCAAAAGCTGTTTGCTACAGTCCCCTGGCTACTGGGGAAGGGTAATTCAGTTCCCTGTAGTTGGAAAATATGGGTGATTGCTGGTATTTTAATGTATCAATGCTCAACTGCACAACTTCTCACTCAAAAGAGCTTATTATGATCCCCAAATCCCCACTCTCCTTTCTCCATAGTTGACAGAAGACACTTCTGCACATCAGAGGAGTACACCCCGCCACATAGCCTGCTTTATCTGATCCATGAAAAAACAGTTTTACTCCCTGGGCTGTCACTCCTATGTTCTATACTAGTACTGAAAGAATCAGAGCTTTGATGACTGCACCTAGCAGCTACATTTTGACAAGCTGTCAACACTTCAGACCTGCCAATTTGCCCGTGATTTCCAGGAGAACTCTACTAACAACTCAGTAAATTTGGGGGCCACCACCAGAGGTATTAACAAACACCAGGAACACTACAAGCTGACAGATACTGGAAAGGCTCAGTTAAACACAAGGGGGAAGAGAACAGAGCTCTTATTTATCAAACTAAAGATCGAGTACTATACTTGCTCCACCCTTCCACCTTCACCTTATACCCCAGTGACATTTGTGCACTATGAAACTAATGTTTGAAAACACTTCTGCCTCAGGGACCACCACAACCTGTGTATATATGACACTGTTAAGGCTGCTCCAGCACTCACTGGCTCTTTCAGCTTCTGCAGTCCTGTTGGGTTTGTGCAATGGTGCTGCCGCCTCACTGTAGTACCTAACACTGCTGGGCCAGCACCATGGGCAAAACTCAGCAAAAGCTCTTTTGTTTTATGCCTCATCTTTAATAACTTAGTCTGTAGAGAAGCAGTAACAGTGTCCTTGTTCAACCTGGAAATTAGACAACCACAGAGGCCGAAATGGGTCTAAATAGGCCAAGTGCCAAAATGAGGTCTGAGCTAAGAAGTCCAAGACAAATGTTTTCCTGAGGGCTCAGCAGCTGCTGCCCAGCAGTTGACCCCAAACAACATGTTACAGTTCTGGTTACTGGCACAGAAAGCACTGCTCAGGGACCTTGACCAGCTACCCATAAAATGGAGCTCCAGGACACAGACAGTTTCAGACATGACTAGCCAAGAAGGGACCATATGAGGTCTTTCTAGCCAAGCTGGCCTCTCCTTTTTAGCCCACTGGTGACGACTTCATTGGGGCCACAGAAAATTTCAGGTGGTTATGTTTAAATTATGTGATCTACATGAACAGATGGAGGAAGCTGAAATGAAACTTGTATCAGGATACAGAAGATATTTACTGGAAATGATACATCTAGAGTAGGATATAAAAAAGAATAATGCTCATTTCCTTAATGCTATTGCTTTCAAGCCTCACTACCTTAAGAGTCTGTTCATCTTCCTCCTTCATTTCAAAAAGCTGAGGTTTTTGCATTAACTTCCAGCTTACAATCAAATAAAATATGAAAAGTACAAATTACTTTTCCTATTCTACTGGAAAATACAGTTTTGTAGTAGAAATATATAATCTTAAATTATTTTTTATTATTATTCAATAATATAATTTGAACATGTATCATCATGTGTTCAAGATGACAGGATGACATCAGACTTCCCTGTGGTACTTGCACACAACGAATCCATCATAGAAACATTGTTTTCAGAGTGCCTATTGCTACTGCCCTTATCTAGTCTTTGAAAAAGGGACTCCACCCTGCACACATCTCTGAGGCAACTGTATCTAAAATATTGATACAAACAGGCTCAAATATATGGACTAATAATACACAGTCCAACAATACACAGACCAAGTTCTGTGCTTTTTTGTGAACAATTTAGGATTGGTTTCCCAGGTATGTCTGATTTCACCTTCAAAACTGACATAAATTTTCACAGCCTCAGATTTGCCCAGTCAGATTATCTGGTCAATATCATTTCACTTCCATAAATATATCAATTTTCACCACATATTTCATATACAGAACGTTATAAGGACTTAACGGACATTAAAAATGTGGATAAAAGCTATTAAGTGTTTCTGGGGGAGGGAGTCATTCATAAGAGGTTTTTATTACAGACAGCAAAAGCAAGATACAGAATGGATAGCATGCACACATTCTCCCACTGTCTCAAAAAACAGCACGTAGGAACAGGCTAAAAAGGTAGTAAGTTGAACAGAAGTTCACCATACAATGCCAACACAGCAGCCATACCAAGCCCACGAATTACAGTGGGTGGTTGTGGACACAGCCTTTCAGTTGTCTCCTGAACGTATTACAGAGTTCTTCCTTCCACAGCTGGAAGGACCATTTTAAAGGGGATGAAATACAGAGTCTAGTGCTATCTTCTCCCATTTGCACCCCTTGCACCCAATTGAAATCTTATGAAACTAAACAGAACCCACAAACATTTTCAGATCCAATCCAGAACACAGACAAACAGTATTCATAATTGTTTTGAATTTTTTAACATCCCATCATCTGAAAGCACAGTTCTGTCCCCTATGTCTGTAATGCCAATTGTTCCTCTCTAGAGATGACACCTGGGAGAGACAGAGAAGAGAAAGGAGCAATGAGTGTATTATCTCTGTATAGTTGCTACATTTGCACTGCCTTTGCTCTTGCATTAGCTTGCTTCTCAGGCCCTACCTGCAGACTATCAGCCAGTGCCCCAGCACACTTGTCAGGGTTACTACGCCACACACACAGATCATTCACCACATTCTTCCAACCACTGTAGCTTTCATCCCCTAAGGGAGTAGAGCTTTCAGAAATGGATGTTGTAACCAAGCTCTCTCAAAAGTATTCCTGATTGTATGTTAGAACTAATCGACTTACAGATAGTCGTTAGAAAGAATTCTGATTAGCATTTATAAAAAAGTAGACTTCGTAGAAAAAAATAAAAGAAACTCAATAACCTTTCTAGATTCCCGAGTCAGGTAAGCATTCAATAAAGCAACACACAAATCCATGCGACTTTCTGAAATAAGTGCTAGTGAACACATTCAATTCTGGTGACACAAAGACTGTCACTAGTAGCTTTAGCCTATTTTCTGCTTGTTAAAGCCAGCCGTGCAATTGCAAGTCAATCAATAAACCACATCCCAGCTGGGATTAGTCTGCATGTCGTGCCCTATTTCTGCTCGACAGTTACAGACCCTTTGCCTTTCTGTGCAGCTTTTTCTCCTGCATTTGGACACCAAGAGCCTGAATCCACCCGGGTGACTGGAAGTTAAGGCGGGAGGAGCGAGTCCTGGACACCACCTGCCTGGCTGCCCGCCGGCGGCAGAACAAGCAGCCCCGCTGCAAGGCTGGCGTGACCCCTCGGGCCGTGGGCACCGCAAGCTGCCAACCCACCCCATTTTCACCTGGGCAGATCAAGCGGCGTTGTGTAATCCCTTTCTTTGACTGGGAAAGAACACAGAACTGGGTCAGCCCAAGAGACTGAACGCCCTACTTGCTTTCAAAGGAAGGGTGACATTTTAACAGAGTAAGGACATAGAACTGTGTACCGGTAGGCACTTTGTTGACTCTTCTGCCTTCCCCCATATAACCAGGTCACGGTCACTGCAGAAACTACCCATCGCTCTGGGGCAGATGGCAAGGTGCCCGTTAGAAAGCGGGGGGCAGTTTCGGTGCCGCCCGGCCGGCAGCTGCCAGCCCCGCGCCGCCGCCGCTGATGGCAGGGGAACCCTTACCGGCAGGCCGCCCCCGGGGGCCCCGCCAGGCCAAGCTCGGGCCACCGCAAGCGCCCCTCCACAAACTACGTTTTCCTAATTCGAAATGCAAGGCACCGGCCCGGGACTCCAAACCTCGCACACGACCTCCGGCGGCCGCACGCCTCCCATTCGCCCGCCCCCAGCGGCGGCGACGGCACCGGCCCGTTACCGGCCGCCGGCCCCAAACGCTCCGCTCGCCCCGCGCCGGCCCCCCGCGCAGCCCCCACCGGAGCCCCGCGCAGCCCCCAACGGAGCCCCGCGCCCCCCTCACC
>JAVJGJ010000032.1:14979479-15004220 GCA_035590215.1 Microhierax caerulescens
AGACAATTGAAGGCCAGAGTCCAGTCCATGTACCAGTGTCCTCTGTGAGCATATCCCAGAGCAACACGAAAATGCAAAGTGCTGGACTACTTCCCATGCTATTCATGCTTCAGATAAGCACTGAACTAGATTTTAAAGCTATGTTCATAATGAAATAATAATGATAATAATGATAAAGTCTCAGGAGATAACAGCATGTGAGCTGGATGGATCTGTCACACTGAACCATGATTGCCTCATTGTCCAGACTAGGCATCTGTTAGGAGTTTCTCAACATCTTGCTGGAACTTTGAGCAACGTGCCTGGGAAAAAACAGGGCAAAGTGGAAGTTGATCGTGTCCCCACTTGTGGCTGGAATACAGCCAGCGCTTGTGTTGAGACTGCAGTTAGGAAAGACTGCTGGAGTGCTTAGTCTAGTGTAAGCCAAGAGAAAGCCTCCATGACCAACTTCCTGCAAATTGAACACAAAATTACTGTTAGATTTTGCAAGATGTGCTGATCGATTTGTCTATTTCTTGCAAGAGCAGAACATTGCCCCTCTTTGCGTTTGTTACCAGTGAGCAACATAGGCACTCCTTTAAAGAAACTACCACAAGGATAGAGCTTCACTGTTAAACTTTAGGGCATATGTGAGGTACAAATTACTAGCTTAGGACATTTCACAGTTGCTCATGAGTGTCATAGCATTTTTCAGTTCAAAGCACACCACTGCATAATTATTCTTATCTACACTTGAGAAATCCATGTGAGCTGATACAGCAGAGGCTTCTGCTATAGTTTGTTTCCCTCATTACAGAGAGGCATGAGAGCCCTTCTGGTGTTTCTTCCTGGTAGCTGGTACAAAACAACACACACAGTTCTCTAGGACATACTGCTCCCATGGAATTAAAAAGCATGTTTCAAAAAACATACAGAATTACAAATAAGGATTTTGCAAATACCCATGCCAAGCCTCCAACAAAAACAAAAGCCTCTTACAGATGCAGAAGAAATTAGAACAAGACCAGCCATTCTAATCAAATCGGTCTGAACGTTATTGGTATGGATCCAGCCAGGCTGGTTAGAAAATAGGTGTCAATGCTATCTTTTCCTGTCTCTCCTTACCTTCTGTGTGCTGGAGAAACCCTTTTCTCCCTCATGTTACTACCCTCTTCCCTTGCTGTATTTTTTTTATGTCATCCAGTTTTTCTGCTCACAGCAATGTGAAAAGAAAAAATGATTATTTAAAGTTACTAAACTCACAACGATTAATTTTTTTGTATTCTCTGAGCAGTATCTAGAGTAACAGGCTGTAGAATAATACCAAGGAATCCAACTGATCCTACATATTAAAGCTAAGTCTATGTTTACTCTTCATACTTTTGCACAGCCACACTACAGAAAGGGAATTAAGAAATGCGTTAGAAAGCAGAGATTGATATACAAAAAGGAGAAAAAAAGGAGGAGGAAAAGAAGGGAAAGATGGGGAGGGAGGGAGGAGAAAGACTTGCTGTGAGCTTGACATAGTTTATGCATAACCATACTCTTCTGTCTTGGCTTCCTTCCTTTACATGAAGTATCATCATCAAGCCTTCAGCATTACACAACTGAGGAACAACAGGACATTGTGCCCTCCTGTTTTTTTTATCTAGAAGGTCTGTGCAGGACAGCTGCTGAGCTTTTGTTTGTCTAGCACAGGATTGCACAGGTCTACCCTTTACACAATGTTGCTGGTAAACAGGCTGTTTATGGGCTGACTACAACACCTTTGCTGGTTTAACTGGGTGCTTATCGTGTTTAAACCCGGAGAACTGTGAGAAGAATGAATATACTGCACAGAACAACCCCACCTAATACAGTTGACACAGACGTAACCAAAGGAAAGTTTAAACAAAGTCATGCATTGTTTCAATTTAACTCTCTGCGTGCTTATTCTGCCCCAGTTGTGCATTTGGGATTAATCTGTTAATATGCATACATTTTTTCATATTGAACCAAGTTCAAGGACATGGTAAAAGTACCTGAAAGTAACACCAGGAGACTTCTTTTTCCTTTCCTACAGATGACCTGGATTCCCAATACCCTCCTCTCTCCTCCCATGAGTAACTCCCATTCCTCCTTTCTGTATTCAAGAAACCCTGCTTAGTGTTACAAAGTGAAGTTAACTGTAGTGGTGGTACGTGATGGTACCTTACATATCAGCACCACTAACACTCCAAGCATAAGGCACTGGGTCAGTGGGATGATTCTCAGACCTGACTGTTCAGCTGTATTCTGAACAAAATGAATCATGATCTACCTTTTTCCTCAAAGTGCAGATCTAGTCCTTTGCTTCATGTACTCTAAAAGAAGGAATTATGCCTTCCCTGCTCTAAAAGAAATGTACTGGTCTTCAAATGGGCAGAAGAGAAATAAATTCTAAATGGCCTTATACTGGCTTTGTCTTTAAGCACTGCCAGAAGTGTCTCTTTTGCAATACAGGTGTTGTCTTGAGGTCAGTCCCTGTATTTGGAATAGCAATTAATTTAGTTGCTGGACATATGATCTTATGAAATAGATGAATATTTCCCATTTAATTTGCTTTGAAGCAAGAAATTTCATCAATAACAAAAAACCTTCTCTATGTCCCAAGAAAACAATAAGCAAGATCAAAGACCTTCAAAACTTTTTGTTGTTGTTGTTTTGTGTTGGAACAGCTTTATGTGACCTGGAAATCAAGTTCTGTCAAGGCTCTAAAGTATACCCATCTTGTCCCTTTCAAAACTAGTGGTAGTGTTTGTAGCTGGCTTCTTAGCCTACCTATAATAGGATTTATTTTCTGCTTATTTTGCTGAATCAAGCCACTTCCAGTCTGTTAAGTATCCCATCAAGGTGAGTGAAACTGTAACAAACAGCAGTATGAGAAAGTTAATTTATATCCAAAGAACTTTATCAAGTTAGAAAATCACAAGGCAGAAAACGGCACAAAAGAAAACAAAATAATAATTAAAAAAATCAGGGCAGCTTTGTGGGCTGTTGGTATTTTTGTTTTGTAAATGCTTATATCACAGACTATATTTTTTTTCAGATACTGTTTAAGTCACTTTGAGATTTAGCATCCCACAGATATTTCTCTCTCTCTCATTTCAGATCCCCTAGGCACTTCCATTCTGTTCAGTTCTTGCAAATCACAATGAAGAATTGCGATTAAGCAAACTGAATCTCACTGAATCTTTCCCTCTTTCATGTCTTTGGCTATCATCTTGTAAAAGAGAGGTAGAAAGGAGCTGTTAGCAAATTCACTGTGTTTTCTCATCTCTTCTTCCCAATGTTTCCCATATTGCCAGTTTCTAGTCTGTGTTTCCAAAAGAGATGAAAATGTGACAATGCTTTGGAAGAGCTATGAGTTTTGAGACAGAGGATCATTAATTTGTTGTGCAATGTTTAGTCACTTAGGTGATGGAAAAGTGGGCCTGAGATGCTATCTTCAGAGAAGATTCTCTGCCGCTCACCTTCACATAAATGATTACAAATAACCTGTAAGGTAACAGAAAATCAAGGCTTTGAGTGGCAGCTCTCTGAACAATGGCACTCAATCTAACCTCAGAGAAGCTATCAGGCTGGAGTTTTCAAAGGTTATGACAACTATGCCCACTACATTTGAGAAGTCATAGGTTTTATTTCTGTAATAGCTGTTTTTCTAAAGCTTTTCTCTCACTAGAGTGGTGATTGCTTAGACTTTGTGACTGGCTAACCATGGGGCCTCTCAAATATTCTGTTATGGAAAAATGAAATTGGGTTATTTCCTTTCATGGGAAAAAGGCATGTAGGATGCTTTATTTGCCTTGTATTTCCTTGTGGATGGTAATGTATTCATTAGGATCCCAGACTTGGAAATCTGGTCTCCTGACATAGTTATTTCAACTTCAGATGCTGCAGTTGTAACAAAAATTAATTGTAAGATAAAACACAAAAGTGGAACAGGCTGATTCGATGCTGACTTGAATGGACTCTTGTTTGCTGGAAATTCTTTCTATCTTAGCCAGTGGAATGCCTTCACTTTTTTCTTTTTTTCTTTTTTTTTTTTTTAAGCTTGGCAATTAGAGTCAAGAGGTTTTGTACTGCTGCTGTTTAAGTTTGTTTCTTCCTCTGAGAGAAGAAAATAAGTTTATCTTGATGAAATTTTCCTGTTCTAAAAGGCATGCAACAACATTTGGCAGTACTGGCCTGTCATTCTGCATCTTGCTGTTTTGCAGGTTCTTCATCCCCACACACAGCATTCATGTGATACCCATGAGAAAGGCTGAGCATGTTGGTTAAACACAGGATGGCAGAAAATGGAGAGAAAAAGAAAGATGAAACAAGGACATTGCAGAGAAGTGGGACAGAGATATCTGATTTTAGTATTTACGTTAAACTTCAGATATAGCTGAAAATGACACATACAATTAAGAAGCCTGGAGCCAAACACTCTTAAAACATGTGTGACCTTAAGTTTCCAGAATGATTTTACACCTTTTCAATTAAACAGTGTAACTGTTCCATTAAACTTCCAATGTGCTTTAACAAGAGATTGTTTTCTCCACAAAACCACAGCTGTCTCTGCAGTGGAACATGTAACCTCTGAAAAACTGAGTATTTAAGATAGGAAGGGAACAGGTGATAGAAAGATCATCGGTCCCAAGGTAGAGAGGGAAGTAGATTAAATTACCGCTGTGTAATTTCAGATGTCCAGTGTTGGGAATCAACACCTTTCCCACTGGATAGTGCTATCCCCCTTTATTTTTGTATCCATTCCCCACCTCCCCTTCAAACTTTAATTATATGGTATTCCCCTCCACAACCAATCCCTATGTTAAAGTTGCAAAATCAAGTACTTAGGGACAAAACAAACAGCCTTAGTTTGGCACCCATCTCAGCACACTCCTAATTTATTCCCTTATATATGTGTCTTTCTCAATGCTCTTCTAACTGGATTTTTCCCTTGTGTGCAACCCTGCCTCTGGCAAAAAGGATTGTTTGTAACTTCGTTACCTGTAATTTCAGAAGGCTGCACTTGCAACATTAATTCCAGTCTGGAAATTATTTGACTCTCCCTGTACCTTTCTTAGGCTAGAATATGTACACCAGTCACAATGGCAGTTAACTCACTGTAGCAACAAAGACTGATAACTAAACAAAATAACTTCCTTCCTTGTTCTCTTCTTCCCCCTCAGTTTTCTAAGGAACATTGATTTAATCTGTCTGATCAAATCCTCACATTTCACCACAGTAACCTAATTTATTTTACCTTCATCCACTTGTATGACCTTAATTATGCACTTTTTCTTTCGTCTTTCGCAAAGTTATGGACAATAGGAAACTTACATAGTTCAGTTTCCTTCTCCAGTACTGAATTTTGAACAAGAGGTGACTTTGGGACAAATATAAAAGCAACTCTGTGCCTCATTTCTTGGCAGCTCAGAGAAACTCCTATTTCAGTTTACTCATTTTAAGAAGGATAACTGACTTAAAAACAGCTTGTGGTCTCAGCAAAGTTTCCAAGGAGTAGCTATGCTTTTCAAGCTGGACAACTATCTATACTGCACAACACAGCAGGGCCAGGACCCTGCTAAAGCTAATGGAAGGATACAATCACATGGTGCATTGCCTGGATCAGCAGAGTTACCAGCTCAGATCAAGAGAAACACGTAGTGCTACAGCACCTGCATCCTCACAAAGATCATCTGCATGCATGCAGATGAACACTGACTGAGTTGTTCTGCTTCTGGGGCTACCACTTAAATTGCCCAGGAATCTTTGCACTGTGCTTGCTGCTGATGTAATTTTGGAAGCAGTGGCAAGACAGCTGTAACATAGACCAAATAGTTCTCTTTAAGGATGTGAAATAGGGATACTTGTTTAATTTTACTGCCTGTGCTTACTTCTGCCTTCTCTCATCACTGTAAACTGGTAATATGGGATTCTCCAGCCCCTGGCCCACAGTGCAGTTACACCATCTGCCCACTTGTTAACTCCGCCTGTGTTTCATTTATTTAGCTCCTAAGGGTAATGAAGAAGTAGTGCTGAAGAGAAACTGTTGCAGCACTGTCACAGAGTGAAGGTATATCCTAATGCTTCACTGCTCCAACCCCTAAGTGTCCAGGGTAGGGAACAGAATGCACATGTCTGAAAATCTGTTTCCTGTGTGAGGAAAATTACCTAATCACCTTGCAGTCTAGACCTGCCATGGCACATCAGCCTGCAGGTCCTTAGACTGTGCATTTGTACTTGTCATCAAGTAGTTATTTGGACATATTCTGGGAAAACTGAGAGAGACTGACCTCCTTGGAGGTGGTAGCAGCATGCAGAGCTCCCACGTGAGCAAAACGACACAAGCAAGAGCACAACAAATCCTACTAAAGTCCTGCACAGGGAAAGTCGTATTAAAGTATTTGTGCTAAAGCACTCTATGCCTATAGACACCTGGGGCACCAGAACCTCTACACCTATACCAGCAGAGACGGTATCCATGCTGAAGAACTTGGTTCTGACTTGGTGAGATGTGTGATGGGAGAAGGGCAAGGGAGGTGGGAAAAAGATATACATGAAAAAAAAAAAAATAAAAATAACACTCCAAACATGCAGGACCTGTTGATAATCCCTGTATTTCCACCTAACTAGAGTGGCTTCACTTTCTGTAAGCTGCTAATAACGGATCATGACAAAAAAAAGTTCAGTAGTTTGTGCTGTCAAAACATATGACTGGCATAGAAAATTATAATCTAGAACACAGCCATAATAAAGCATTCCCTTTGAGGCAATTAATATGCAAGGAAAATCAAAACCAAATTAAGCCTATTTTACTTTATCAGGACAAAACATAGCTGTAGGATTGAATGAAAAATTCTGATCTCTGTCTTGTACTAATCTGTCAACTTTGGTCTGTAAACTTGATTGCTTTGAGAGAGTATTTGGTTTGTTCATTTCCATATTGACACTTTATATGTTTTGAGTGCAGATTTTTCCTGCCATATATTTCCTCTTTTTTTTTTCCTACATGAAAAAATATGCAAAATATAATAAAATAGCATTAACCACTTTCTCAGAAATTTCCCATAAAAATTTAGACTTCAAAAAAATTTTTGATGAAACATGCTCCCCTTGGAAAAAGGTAATTCAGTAGCCAGTTCAGTTCATCTGCAATTTCAGACAAACTAAACCGCTGAATGACTCACACTGTTAATTCAATTGATGTTTGAGGGGGAACAGTGAGTCTTTCTTTAAATAGAAAATATAATCCAAACAGTTGTTTCATCATTGACTTCTGCCTTGTACAATAATTTGCAATCGTCTTGTACAAGTAAATGACTGCATGAGTGAACAAGGCTACAGAGTGCTGAGCCCTTTGATCCAATTTTGCTCCAGCTCAAATGAAGAAGAAAGTTTGTTCTTAGATGAATAGGAAGGATATGGCCCTAGCACTCCTAATTTATTTATGATTAGGATATTAATGCAGTCTTGAGGAAGTTTACGAAGACTTTATTGAATTCACATGCAGACTGAGAGTCTGGAGAATGAGAATGCAAAGACATTAATTCTAAGAACAGATATATTGCAACAGAGGTAAAACCAAATCAAAAGCCACCAGCATTTCAAATTCTCTCAGCTTACCTTCCCAAGCAACTCCAACTTACTGTGATTACTAGAGTCTTACAATCATATTTCACTGCCTGCTAGCACCTCTTATCCCCTTTTGAGGTTGCTATTGAGACCTCCAACAATCACAGGAGTATATATTAGAGGGGAAAAAATGAAAGGAAGAAGGAGAATGCTGGATGGAAATTTTCACAAAGAAATTTAATAGGACAGGAAGGTACTTGGAGGATCATTGAGATGAGTCCACTGCTGTTGCAGATGACCACGTCACAAACTTGCACGTTTACTGTTGTTGCTGAGGAAGCCAGTTCAGAGCTAAGGAGCTCTGATGGCTATACACCTTCTAAGTTTTGACCTTAAAAAAAAATTCAGTAATTTATACACAGGTTTGTCTCTTTCTTATATACTTCTTTTACCAGCTTTCCATTCATCCTTTCCATCCTTTCTCAGAACAGAGGAAGCACACCTCTTTTAAGTTTCTTTTATTAGATGCATTGTTAGGGTGAGCAGATAAATGGAAAGCCTTTCTCTGCACTTGTTATACTGTAATTAATTTTGCTCTTGGGCAATTAAATCTGTTCTTACTATTCCTTAGATGCTGTGAGCCAAATAAGTGTTTCTACTTTTTGACAAAGTCATTTCTGAAGGCCCTCAACTGCAGAACAATGGTATAAACTCCAAATGCCACGGACATGGCACATACATCAATCATCTTTCTGCATGACCCAACATTCTCCTTGCACCTTTATTAAGAAAGAAGAAAATCCTTTTCTTCACCCAGGTGGCTGGCTAGAGATACATTCTAGGAAACATCCTTCCAGTAGCTTAATTCCAAACTCTGCCTTATATATTGAAATTAATCTTTTCTCAATACATTAGCTGCTGGAAACTTCTTTCCTAATATAATCCCAAGATGTATTTGTCTTTTTTAAGACCATATCATGTTGGTGGTAATAGGCAAGCTATGACTAGCTAATAAACATAGGACCTTCTGTCATTTCATCACCAAAGAATGAGCAATAATGTAGGATGTAAATGCATGACCTTCTGTTTTGTGTTATTTAATTTAATCTCATTTCTATTACTCAGGGCCCCATGGTAATTCAGTTTTTCCTTTTCTCTAATTTGCTAATCACTGCAAAGTGTATGCAATGAAATTCATCAGAGCCCCAGATTTTGGAGCCAAGATCATTAGTGAAAATATTTGACAAAAGAAGTAAGAAGACAGTTCCTGAAGAGCTCCACTAGCCACCTCCTTCTAGGCCTTCTCTTTCAGCAAAATATTCTTCATAATAATTAGATAACATTTAAACAGCTGAGGTCAAACTAACAGACCAGTTGTCATCTGAATCACACCACTACTCCTTTCCTAAATAGAAAATACAATAACCTATCCTCAAATCTCATGGCGCCATATAAGAGTAGAAAGGATAACTTTTTAAATGACCTTGCCACTAGTCTTGGGTCAGTATTTCCCTGTTGAATGTGTACTTTCCATATCTATGCACTCGTTCATATTAATAATCTTGCCCTTACTGCACTTTCAGTAAGAATGTGTATGTTAAACAGAGAACAAGGTATTATTCACTGTTTGCTCATAAATCAGTTATCTTTAGTCCATAGCACCTTCATACATAGCAGCACCATTTCTTTCATTTATTAGTTTTTATTTCTACAAATAAGCAACATTTTACCATTTATTTTTGTAAACCTGGCTAGCTCTGACACACATTGATGTTTTCCAACTAGTTTTGTACTTCCACTTTCAGATCTCCAGAGCATTACCTTCTTTTAAGGTCAAGGTTTTCTTTCTCACCCTGTTCTATTCCTAATATTCTCGTTGAAGTGATTCTTATCTTTGAAGCTTATCCTTACAGATTTTCTCCCTTGACTGGGATATCAATAACAGGATTTATCAGCCCAGATGCAACTGTGGTCTGGCTAAGGGCTATCCAAACTCATGAAAAGCAACTGTTTCATGCGAGGCACTGCAGGAGTAGGTACAAGAGGAAAGAATAGCAATCCTTAATTCCTTCCTTCTTTTTTTTTTTAAATAAGAAGAAATTCTTTGCCTTTTCAGTATTTTATATGCCTGTGCTGCAGCAAATTTCTTTTATTGCTCTTTTGTCCTATTAAACCAAATAACTAAGGACTGTGATTTTAAATTAATCCACTCATGATCAGTATATTCAGTTATTGGATTCTTTAGTAATATCTTTTGTCATACCAAATCCAAGCCTAAACAGCAGTGATCATTATTGGATTAGGGACTTGTGAAAAAAGAAACAAAAAATTTAAAAATCTTTTCTTCATTTGATCAAACAATGTCTAGAAAAAGCTAATATTCAAGTCCTGTTACTCTTTTCCTTGGGGACCTTACTCTGACTTTCTGGGCAGTGTCTGCCTCTAACTAAGATTCAAAATTACAGAACCTCTTCTGGAATGTCATGGCCAAGTATCTTTTTTGTGGTTTTCAGTGGTTTGTTTTAATTAATGGAGATTCTGGTGAAGCAATATGGAAGGAATGAAGTGCCAAGTATCTTCTGACAACTGATTGCAAGGAAAAGGAGGGAGGGACATGACACATTTCCGCTTACCCTTTTCTTCAACAGTGTACTGTTTTTTAAGGTGTTCTGGCACATCATTTCTCTTGCCTGAGAAGGCAGGATTACACTTCTCTGGCCATGCTCTAGTCAGAATACTCCTGAGTAGAGCACCATCAGTTCACCTCTGCTGAAAATGCTGTGCTTTGCATGGAAGAATTAGCTTTTCAGTGAGGGAAAAAGACTCCTCTGTCTTACAGCTAAGTCATTCCCTTCTGTGACAAGAGGAACATGATTGCCATTTGCCACTCTAACTTATGTTCAGTAGGCAATGACATCTGAGTTGCAAGCAGATGCCCCGTGCACAAAACTCACCTATAAAGTTTTATTTTATGTAGAATTATATTAAGGCCTGTTGTCATTATTTAATCTGGCAAGTATCTAAACACAGCACAGCTGGTTACTCATGCTATGCACCCTCACCCCTCACCTGCCCGCCTCCCCCCCACGCCCCTGTGAAATGGGGCAGAGAATTGGGAGAAAAAAGTAAAATCTGTGGGTTGAGATAATGACAGTTTAAGAGTACAGAAATGGAAGGGAAAATAATAATAAAAGAATTAGAATATACAAAACAAGTGACACCCAATGCAATTGCTCACCACCCACTGACCAATGCCCACACTGTTTCTGAGCAGTGGCCCCCAGCCAGCTTTTCCCCCTAGTTTATATACTGACCATGACACCATATGGTATAGAATATCCCTTTGGCCAGTTTGGGTCAGCTGTCCTGGCTGTGTCCCCTCCCAGCTTCTTGTGTCACCCAGCCTCCTTGCTGGTGGGGTGGTGTGAAAGCTGAAAAGTCCTTGATTTAGTGTAAACACTGCTTAGCAACAACTGAAACATCAATGTCTTATCAACATTATTCTCATCCTAAATCCAAAACACAGCACTGTACCAGCTACTAGAAAGAAAATTAACTTTATCCAAGCCAAAACCGGGACACCTGTCCACTGGATGGGGGTGGGTATAAACTGCATAGATGTACCAGATTTTCTCTGTACCCCAGTTTTCATTTTGAAAAAGATAAGCATCATTGTATTAGGCTTACTGAATCAGACCCTGGAAGTAAAATTACTAGTTTGTGAATTCTGTTTCTCTGCTGTGAGATGACAAAACATACCTGAATCATGCAGCAGAAGCAGCTGTGTGTGTTCTGGATAATGGGGAATGGTGTGGATGGAAAGGGAGCTCTGAATGCCAGAAATACCTAAATAACTTTTTCAGGCACCTTCACTAAATGTTTAAGTGTTTACATTCCCCTTGAGATGCTTTCCCCTTTCAGATTTGCTTGGCTGTAGTTCTTTGTTCATGCATCCAAATTTTTACTCAGACTTATGTGAGAAATATCACTAAGGTCCATTAAACCCAGGGTTCCAAGGACTTTTCTTACTTTTATGCAAAGCTGTTTTTAACATACATCTGTTCTCCAATTCATCTCACCATGTTGTCCACAAACAACCTTGCTGACACAACCAGGAGACTTATTTCAAAATGAATGAATACAATGCTAACAAGAAAATTTCCTAGAGCTTTCTAAATGTTTGTGCCCTTGTACTCAGTTGTACTGAGTAATGGGTAATAAAGGGCAGCAAAAGCACTACATGCAGATTCTTTAGTAAGCATCAGAAAGAAGGGCAGGGCAAAACAGCTATGAATGATGAATAACCACCCAGGGCATGATTTCCTATTTCTTGATAATCGTGAAGATTTTGCAATAGCTTGTTTGCTTGTTAGCAGTTACCCTCACTTGTTTAGTCTGGAAGTGTGAGCCATTTAGAACAGTGAATTTGGTCCCAAGCCTTTGCCCTGAAATTCATCCAAAACCTTCCTGAAGATAAGGAAGGTTTCATGACTTATTTGAATATGTTCTCTCATTTCTGGGAAACTTCAACAGCAGGGGTTGGGGTACCAGAGCTGTCAGGATGTAATCTTGCGTTGAGAAGAATGCAATACTTTCACTAAACTTCAGAAAAGCCTTTGTGTATAATGCAGTTAAAGGAACTCAAAAATTAGCATCTGAATTTTCAAGTCAGTGGAAATGATGAAATGCAAGGTAGCATTACCTCTCTGCTTCAAGCAACTCATACTTGCTTGAAGTATGCTTGAAGTATTCATACAACCATACTGCAAAAAGCCTTTCAGTATGCTTAATAACAATCATGTAGCTCTCTGGTTAATTGCTAATAGAAAACTTGCTTGGGAAGGAAGTTTGCATCTTTCCTAGTGTCTGTGGTAGCATTCTTTGGGGCCTGGAGCATGAGATTTAAGGTGCTAGGACTATGATCTCTTTTTCACCTGTTTTTCTTTCCTTCAACTTCTAAAATAAGTCTTCTGAAGCACCAAACAGAGGACATGTGTGAAGGAGCTAGTTGCATGCTGAGAAAGCACTGGTCCAACTATGCTGAGGCTGTCATTTGGACTTTTCTGCAGCAACTTTGATAAGAAAAAGTCTGTACAGTTTCTAATTCTCTTTAAGTACTTCTGTGCAATGGCATAAATGAATTTTGCATTCATATTGCAAAGAGACAAGGAAGCTGAAATGTCTGAAATGTCATCTCTAAGAAAAAGAAAACCCTCAAACTATTCTTTGTTCTTTAAAGCATGTACTGCATCTTCCTCAAAGGCATTTTTTTGAACTCTGCCTGAGATGAACATCGGCAAAGAAAAACATCAGCTTTCTGTTCTTTCACCAAATGTAATAACTATTAATGGTATAATGATCACTCAGTCATGAAGACCTTTCCATTACAACTTAAGAATTTTTTCTGACTGTAAGTGTATCCAAGACCACCAAGTTCATAAAATACCCATTTTGTAAATGTCAGATTCTACTTCTTTTATGCCAAGGTTTCTGGGAAACATATCAAGAGCAATGAAGATATTCATACATTTTGATTTATCTCCAACCTGCTCTGTGGAGTTGGCTAAATAACAGGGTATTTGATTTTGTTCAATGGCTCTAAGAAACATCCCAGAAAAGAAAAGGAAGGCACACTGGTTTAGATTAACATAGAAATAAATATCTATTTAAAGAAAATAGACAAAATACCATTTTGTGTACAGTAAGAATGCTTCTTTTGACCCCCTTGTTAAGGGAACTGTTTCATTTCTGTGTTTATTTTTTCCTTTAAACTTGAAAAATATGTGTGTTTGTTTTTATACAAAAATACATTTGTCATGTTTTTGAGAAGCTGCAGAAAAGAAACTATTCGGGAAGCTTCTTACTCCTTTCCGGGAAGCTGAAACGGCCATATCTGATCCTAAGAAACAAATACTTCTAGTTTCCACAAAACAACATAGTTTGGTACTCTTATTTTTCAATATTTTTGTTAAAGTGCTTTAATTCCTACTGTAAAGTAAGTATATATTTTGTGGTTGGTTTTAGATTCCTAATTAGTTTTTCTTTTTGGGGTGATAACACAATGTAATTTAACAGACAAATAACTTCATCATGTGTTGTGGTTCAGAAGAAAGAAATATGGGTTAGGACCTTGGCTCAGATGGTCAGTCTTGTATGTAAAAGTGAGACCTAGGCAGCTGAGCTCTTTCCACCAAGCGAATGCACATAACTAAGCACTAATGCACCATGCTGAAACAGATCACTGAGATAAGCCAGCACACTCAGAAGACTTGGAACAGGTCTGCGGAGCCATAGATGAGACAATAAGTAGATTTCTAGTAAATACTTAGCCCAATTCTTAAGTCAGTGCTAGGTGAATTAAAAAGCTGTTCTTTGAAGTGAAGAAATAATTAAAAAAAACACCAAGTGCTTGCAGCTAGGTGGTGCCATAGGTTTATGCAATCTCAACCAAATCAGTGATGCTTTATAAACGACTTCCATTCTACACATGATATTGTATGAAAGCAGTGATCTAGAAGTCAGAAACTGCTTCAGAGTCTGTTTTGCTGCCGTTAATACTGCAGGAATAGTAGAATTTAGAATTATTTCCTGTCCCATGACACCCTCCAAATGAAACAGATATTACAATAAGACCCCTCTGTGGAACAGCAGAATTGAGGTAACAATGGGGAATTTCAGTGACAGAGGAAGAAATGTGTTTCCTGACAAATACTGAAACTGTATATGAGCTCTTCATCAAATTCACACATACAAGTGCTAGACATGAAATAAGTTCTGCCAGAAACACATGGCAGATTGTCTTGCTTGAATTAGAGTTGAACAATATGAAATCCTAGGAGAAACTGCAGATGCTGATAACTTGCTTTAAAGCTTGGGGTCTTTAGCTAGTTATGTACATGGAAGTACATACTCTAGTGATCCCGTCATATATTCAAATTTTATTCTTTACCCTTAATAGCTACCCAGTCCTTTCAGTCACCTTTCCTTGACTCCTCTAAACTCCTCAAAATTAGCAAGTATTTTGTTAAGAAATTCCCACTGACTTCTCATGTAGCTGGAGGAAAACAGCAAGCTAAGTACATTTATAAGGTTTATTATCCAGATGGAAAATAAATGGATAAATCCAGATGGAAAAATGGATACTGCTCCTGAGGTTCACAGAACTATTTTAGTTGAGTCTTTTTTGTGCTTCCTACCAATTTAGATTTTGAGGTCAACTTCTAATTTTTACATTACTATGTAGCACAGCATAAATGACACTGAATACAAATCTATCATCACAATGTGAATGCATTTGACAGAGTATTCAAACTGCGTGGCTCACCAGCTTGAACCTGATAGCAAAATCTGAACAGAAACAACACAATTATTAGAAGGCAGAGTTCAGTTGAACTAGGCAATGTGGTTTTCTTGAATCTCTTTCTTTATAAGACTTTCACCTTTCTAGAAGTCAGGCTCATTTTCTCTATTGTTCTGGAGCTTACTGAAGTTTGTGTAGTCACAGTCCCTTTGGAAGTTGTGCATTAACAGACTAGGAATGGGACTCCATCTGAATCGAGACTTGTCTGAAATTTAGGTGCCAAAAGGTTCAATGAGCTATTGAGACAATCTGTCCTCAAGTGCTACCTGGAAATTATGCAGTTTTGGGCTGCAAGGAGGACTCTTCGTGTCTAACCTTGAAAACATTGATTATATTAAAATCTGGGCCTTCCCCCTACACTAGTTGTGTCTCACAACTGAATTTCTTAGCTAATGTGACTTTCCACTAGTTCAAGCATTTCACCCTCATCTTCTGATGGAGAGCTGCATTCTTTCCTCCTCTTTCTACTTCTTCTACCTTCCTCCCTCCCTCCTCTTGAGTCATCACATCATGTGGAACCATATTATCAGAAGAAAAACAATTTATCTTGCTGCAGGTGATCTGTTCCTTAGCGTTCAGTACACTCTTTACACTTCAATGAGTACAAGTTGTATATCTTTCAGTAAGAGGGCTGTGGTGTTTATTCTGTGCTCTTTACTTATTTGTGCCTTGATTATATACTTCTTTCTTACAGTGACATTTGCAGTGAAAATGTGTACAGAGGAACTGTATGGAAAATTGTTACCTACTGCTTATCTGTGCTGTGTCTTGTTTATTTTTGTGCCTTTACCAGTCAAAACTCCCTGAATGTAAAGGAATGACTAATGCCATTAGAAACTCCATTATCACAGGGAACATGAGCCAGACAGGGTAGCAATAGGAATGAGGAAGGTTTCTATTAGTGTTTCTCCTAATCATACTTGCAAGATAGTGTGTGACAATCAGGTACCTTGAGGTCTTACTCAGTGAAGGCCAAATCCAGTGATTTTTACTCAGCCTCTGGAGATGTTGTGCAAACAAAACTGAGAATGCAGCCCTTCACGTGTTGCAGTAGGATGGAGTATGCATCTGTGGGCTGACACAGGCTGCCCTGCCTCTCTTCTCCCTGAGACTATCTTTGCATAGCACTAACCACAGCCAGAACACATGCTTGAGCAGCATGATAGCATCCTGCCAGACCCACTTACGCAAGCATCCATCGTTGAGGTGGCAGGTTGATGAAATGTCAAACAAAGCACATATTACATCTTTTTTGGACCACCTTTGTCACTGTAGTCAGTTATTCATCAAAAGATGATGCTCTGGTTTTCAGCCAAATTTTCCCACTATCATTATACAGCCAGGTGTTGGTCAGATGACTGGGTCACTGGCTATGCCTGGCCTTTCGCCAGTGGTTTGATGGAGTTAATTGTACATGTACAGCTGTCATTAAAAAGTCAGTTCAAGGTGCTCAAGAACAAATAGACTATAATGGTTATTATGTGCTTCTTTTTCTTTAAAGAAAAAGATCAGAGAACTCTGTTGGCAACATGCCCTGTAAATGACCTTCCTTGCTGCTCTTAGTTTATTACATTAATTTTAGCTCATTTTTAGTGGAGCTGGCCAAATGCATTGAGACATTTCAGAATAAGAATAGGCAATACCCATTTCCCTGATGCAGTGCAAATGGTTGAGATATCTGTAAATATTAGGAAAACTTCAGAGCTAATATGCAGATACTTAACATTGTATATGCTATTGCTATAGATAACAATCCAAACACTAATTGGAAAGTAGATCCTCTAAATAAAACGAGCTAGAAAGTAGATCCTCTAGATAAAACAAGAGCAGTCCATATAACTGAATGCCAGAGACTGTTTTCCCCAGTGTAAGAGCTTCAAGGCATGACAGATATAACTCTCCTTGCACCATCCAGCATTTGGGAGTATCGTGTACGTGCAGCATAAGCAGAATTCAGACTACAGGGTTTCTTTGTATCACATCTTATCTGCCGCAACACAGAGGCAGCTGTCAGGATGACCAAGGAATTATGTGTTATAAGAAGGTAAACTAACTGAAGGCAAAACCCCACAGTTTATTTCTAGGCTGCAAGAATACAGTACAAATAGGCAGCATCCAGGTATAGCACATGATGTCATACCTGTCATGTCCTCCTTTGCTTACAAGGACAAATATCTGAAATCAGCAATAATGGAGTCATTTAAAGACTTCAGAGAATGACTTCTAAGCAGGTAGACACAGGTGAATCAATTGTGTGTCAATAGTCCTTCAGAAGACCAACAAAACTCTGCAAAAAGCAGTTCCTGCTTGAAGGAGGGTGTGCAAACACAAAAACAAACCAAAAAACTACCCCAAAGAAACAGATACAGAAAAAACTAGAAGTCACCTGCATGATAGGATTCATAGAAAGTGACAACTAATTTGTATGGACAGCCAGGATTTTTTGCGTCCTTTAAAATCTTTTGAAGCAGCAGCAAATTTCTTCTGCCTTTCTGGCACACCTTCTGAGAGGCTATGAAGTTATTTGTCTTAATCTTTTTTATTTTCCTTCCTACTAGAACCCTGTATTTCTAATTAACTGCACAAAACCTTTAGGGAATTTATACACCCATTTTGAAATGCATTCAGAAGTTCTCTTCATATTATTTTATTAATTTCAACTTCCTCTCTACTACCTCATTGCAAGACTTTTCTCTGCTATCACGTGAGAGCCAAAAACATGTCTGTATCTTTCCATCTCATCAGCTGAAAAAAAAATCCTATTGCCTACCTGGCTTTTAATTTCTCCATCTTTCTACCAAAATTAAATTCATAAATCACTTTGAGATCATATTTCCATCAAAGACACTCCACAGGATACCTCTGTTCATGTTCTGTTCATTCATCAAATAATCACCCACCCTCCCATTTGGAACATACACTACTGAGTTTCTGCTTCTTTACAAAACACCAGGAGTTAAGAATGAGAAACAACCTGCGTTTTAAATTCCAGAGGTTTGTGTGTTTTCAGCAAGGGACTTCACGTTATTTGGATGGTTTCTCCTGTTTATCAGGAAGGTTTGCATCAATTGGAAATGAAAACATCAAGCTCCAATGGACTGAGGTGGTGACAAAAATTGAAAAAGATATAGAAACCTTTCAAAGACAGTAATGAATGAAGTGACACTTATATTTCTTATCATTTGAATGACTCTGCTAGAAGTCTAACATATTTTCTGTGCCCAAGTCCTGATTATAATTTTGTTTTAAAGAGAAGAGCTATAGTCAAGTTTTGAATGCTCCTTGCTTTTTTTTTTTCCTTTCCTTCCCCCCTCTACAAACTACATGAAAGCAATTTCCAGCATCACATTTTTTGTATATGATCTTCCCTTCTTCCCCCACATGTACATCATGCTATGTTAAATTTCCTGGGATCTGCACACCCTGGAAGTGCAATAAGTCAATGTTTTATTTGTAAGTGTGGCAAATGCATATACCATTATATTATCTCAGCTAGGCTAGTTCATTTCAATTCACTAATTTCCGACATAAGTCTGAAATTCTGTTTCCATCTACCCTCCAATTTTGGCAGCTGCCTCTAATCACATTCTCTTTTGCTGTAATGCTCCTGTGGGTATGTAGGGTCCATAATAAGCTTGTCAGAAGCAGTTTGTGTTCCTTATATCACTCATCTACTGATGGCATTTTACTTTTAAAAAAGGGGACTGGTTTGTGTGGCTTAGGCTTTGTGTAGTTTGAGGAAGTTTGCAAGTTACCCTATACTGCATTTTCCATTTTTGTCTTGGAACACTATTATTCAAGTCCAGAAATTTCTGTTATGGTTGTCTGCCATACCTCAGTTACGATTTGTATTTTTCTGCTCCATATGTAGTTTTTTATAACTCCTGTCATCTGACTGAAACAATCCATAATCTGTTTTAACCTTCTCCCCCTGTAGACCACAATTATCATCTGCATTTTAGATGTGGAGAATTGAGGCAGGGTGGAGAGCAGAGAAATGTCCCTATAAACCCGAGGGGGATGGGGAAAGCAGACTAGTGTGACCAAATGCCTTGATCATGGTCCTGTTTTCGTGATGGTCCATGTTCCATTGTGAAGAAAGCAGTACACAGAATTTTCTGACATTTAAATGTTTTCAGTGAGCTGCTGTCAGTAATGTGAATCAGCAAAAGAGGCAGCAGAAATGAAAACTGCGAATAAGAGAAAGAGGAAGCCTGCTAATAGCCAGACATTTCAGTTTAATAGAAGAATGGCACAAGAAATGACTAGCTGACATAACTGAATGGGGTGGGAGTAATCCAGATTTAGACAGAAAACAAGAAATGCAAGGCAGAGTGCGACAGTCTGAATATATAAAGGCAACCTGTATGTTAATAATTAGAAGGAAGAGAAAATACTCAGCTTTGATGGAGAGTAATGGGAAATATGAGTTTCTTACATAAATTTGTAAGTCTGGAATATTTCCTTATTTCTGTGTTAATACACCTGATGTGTTCCATATTGTTTGTCTCCAGATAAACAGCTCACAATTAGAAAGATACATAGGAGAGAATGCATTTCACTTCTGATTATTCTCGGAGTTCCCATCAGATGACTTAAAATTCCCCTGCCAAAGCATACTTTCACCCAACACAACTCTACATTTGTATCTGTAGAGTTACTTGTTGCTTCATTTGTCACTGTCTTGTCAGATATTTAAGTTATATTGTTATCTGTCACCACAATATTCAGGCTGGGACTGTATGATGAAATGTATCAGCCTGGTGCCCCTAACCCATATAATGTAAAGTAAAAAATAAATTGAAAGAATGAAACAGAAAATATTTTTAGCTGAGTACCATTTATTCTGTTCTATACTAATCACTCCCTGCCTTTGTTAATTAAGTGACTCATTTTTAACACTCTACTATTAAACCCATACTGCTTAATATTCTGCATGACCAGGATCCAGCTTGTGTTAGCCATTGAATCCCAGTTTAGAAGGGACTGAAATTCAACAACATTCTCCCCCTAAAATAAACACTTATTAATGTATCCAAATATGCAATAAGAGAAGGAACAAGCTTGATTCTGGTCCAAGTTCAATGCAGTCAGCAGAATAACTCCTGTGCAAAACCTGCATGCAACCAGAACAAGACACCTCAATGATTATTTCCTCACGAGAACAAAGTTCCCAAGCACACTGCACTGCTATTTGCTGACCCCTTGGTCCAAATTCCTCTTCAGAGTAAGTCCAGTGACATCAGTAGGATTTAACACAGGTTGTAACGGTAGGAATGCACACCTACTGAGTAATACACAGCAATTTGCAAAACTGAGTTAGAAATCATTGTGCAAAGTTCAAAAGATAGTTTGCAAAGGCTTCAGTGGGCACATACATTTGACTCAGGAGAATTCACAGAACCCCTTTTCCAAAAAGGAAAGAAAGCATCTCCTAGTCTTCCCATTACAAGCAGTGATTCAGGAAGACTTTTTAATAAACATGAAGGATTTAATTTTCCTTATTGAAGTCAATAGGCTTGCCATAATACTTAGAACTATGGTGAGTAGGTATTCCCAGTCAGATCTATTTTAACCACAATATGTATTTGCTTTTTGCATTGTACTCTGGAATCTGCTTGTATAAGTTAACAAAAGCAACATATTCAGTAAAACACTTGAATGCATGTTCTTTTTCCCTTCTATAATGAAGTCAAGATCACAGCTTAATGTTTCACAGCACATCATTTAAAAAAAAAAAAAACCAAAAAAAACAACCCAAACCCACCACATGCAGTATTCATTTATTCCAAAGTAAAACTGAAGATAATTGCAAAGACAGCCTCCTCTTATTTGCTTGTTACTGAAATAGTTGAAGTGATTTCAATAAGAATTTAAGTATATATTGAAATGTCTTAAATGACTTGCATCTTTGCTCATATCTTGAGATTCATGTGCTTTGTCAAATATCACACTTCCTACATGAGGTTGTACTGCTTAATGTTGAAAAGAACACACGGGATTCTCCTTGGTATATCACATAATAGGGGGGCTAGAAACAAACCAAAAACATTCCAGTCTTCAACTCTCATCCAAGACCAACTATCTGGAAACCATCTTTGAATTGTTTAGCTTCTCCTTTAAGCTACTTATGAAACTGATTACACATTTCTAGACTGCCTAGCCTAGCACTTCATTAGTCTGCCTTACAATATGCAACTCTATATTCAATCTAAATCTCTGCTAAAAATAAAGTCAACTTTTCTCATTTTCTCTTGGTATATATAGAAAAATCTTTTATTCATTAGAAAGCTCATCTCTCAACTTTTTTTTTTAAAAGGTTGAAACCAAATTCAAATCTTTGAATATTTCCTAGTAGTTGTTATTTTCTCAGCCTGAGATTGTTCTGTTTCTTCTCCTTCACCACAACTATCTTATTGGTTTTAAGATTATCAGTGGTTTTGTGATTGCTTGTAACATCTTAGCTGAATATTATGTTTGTTATAAATGACAAAAAAAGGACTTGAGTCACTTCATCTGCCTGTGTAAGGCAGGATTAAAAACAGAATGGAACGATTGTTTTAAGGAAGGAAGAAGGCAGCAGAAGAGTTAGAACAGGGATGAAAAAGGTTCATATCTTTAAAAAACTGTATTCCAAAATCATGATACTGCCAAGAGCCACAAGGCACATTTATAGGACAATCTGGTTTTAATTTGAGTGTCTTTCCCTTATGTGGAAGTACAGGGAATGCCTAAACTGATGCATGGTCCGATGATGCAGTGTTTACTTCTTTTTGCAGTTGTGTAATCTGATGTGTGTTGCAGACCTCGGCTGTGCTGTTTACATATATGACCTTCTAGGTCTCAGTTATATACTTGAGAGATTGTGTGAAGGCCTCCCTATTTTCTGTAGAGCAGACAAACCTGCTACATAATCTACATATAAACAGAAAACTAGGATTAGACCTTTTATCCTTTATCTCTAAAGTGTACAAGCCCTTACTGTCAGAGCTAAGGGGCAACTTTGATGGCCAGAGTGTTCTTAGTGCCAGGGGCTAGGAGGGGATATCACTTGTAAGTTAGAAAGATGACATTGTGCCACAGCTATGGGGAGAAAGTCTACTAAAGTTGTTTTCTCTTAGTCTGTCCACTGCATGAAGAAAAATCACATATTTTTTTTCTGGATTCTGACCAGAATATGCCTTTTCTCTGACACCTATCATAGAATTTAAAAAAACCAAACAAACACATGTGCTTGTGTCATTAGGCCCTAGGTTACCCATACATGCACTGGGACTCCTGCTCTCAAGTTAAGATATAAGCAGGACACGTGTAGGACAGGATGATATTATTAGAAGCACAAGCACTTTTTTTTATCTGAATTATAGTGATGCATCTATCCCTACATTTTACCATCTTTCCTTATGAATAAAGCAGGATCAGCCTTGAGAAATGCCTGATTATCCTGCAAGATAACAATGTTTTGAATTTCTATACAGATCCACATCTAAGGCTTTCAAAAAGCTTTACAAATGTTAATCCATTAAGTATCAGTGTAAGGCATTCCCATGAGGCAGGTGTTTTTAATTACCTACATTTTACTGAGCAGAAGCAAGCAAAGCACAGGGATATCTAACCACCTTACTTGTAAAGTAACACAGCAAATCAGAGTACAATCAGGGAGAGAACCAAAGAGATTTTACACTCATGTCTGCTGCAAAACCCTCTCCCTTTAAGCACTTTTAATAATTTTTGTGTCTTAAAAAAGAAGAGGGTACAGAGGGAAGTTTCAGTAAAGGGGTGAACCGGTTAGATTTTGGCATGATGTTACACCATAGAAGAATTGGACAGAATCTTTACCCTATGGATCAATAGTCAGACTGCTGCCCTGAATGCTGTTAAGCCTGCTGGAAAAAAGATGAAATAATAATTTTTTAAAAAAAAAAAAAGTATCTACCTGATTTCCCTAAGATAATGTAGGGCTAGACCTCATTTTACCTGAAGAAAGGAGCATGTACGTTTGGAGCCAGACCATTTACCCAACATCAAGCCTATCATCAAGAAACAAGCATCCCTCTAGGTTGTCCTGTAGGGACCTTCTTAAGCAATCTTTTTTGATGCAGTTGTAGAACATTATGATCTCACTCTTACAATCCCTCTCTCTCCATGCTGTTATCTGGAGTTTCATATATTTCAGAGGAGGCAAAAAGGATCAGAAGGTGGCATATAATGCTCTTTATGCTTTTACAATACAGATAACAAAACAGTCTTGATGAAGAAATGTGTCTTGGTTACCCTGTTCTAACAGAACCATTGTAGGGTTCATTTTCTTTGATATTTGTTTTCATAACCTTATGGAAAAGTAGATACATGTATACAAGCAGTCTTCTCCCAGAAGGAGTAAGAATTTGCCCTACAGAGCACCTTTTTGAACAGTCCTAGCCACCTTTTTTTTCCTAAACTCCTCACCCAGCTCTGTGTGATGGATAAAAAGATGCTGCTGCTTATTTGAAATTTTTGGAAACTGATTTGCAGAGTACTCAAGTTGGAGTTACAAGGAGAAGGCAATATATCAAAAAGAATATGCATGAGTCTTCCTCGTGTAGCCCCTAAATAGGCATGGATAGTTATGGGTAGAGGGTTTTAAAATATTTTTTTTGCAAGAACAAACCCCCTCTTTTCAGTTTTCACCCTAGCAGGGACATTCACCATTAAGACACACCTCTTAATAATGTTAGTCTTTACAATAACTCTGAATAATCTTATCCTTTATTATATCTAACATTAGGTTAAATCTTTTTTCTCTTCAAGTAGCTTTCCTGTGATTGGATCACCAAGCACTGCATAGCTACAATATTTTTTTTTTTTCTTTTAGGGCTATGCCATGTTGTATCTTTCTTGGTACTTTTAAACATTCCTACTACCCAGAGCACTACCACTTAGAAATCGAGTCAAGCAAGCAGGTTTGCACAGCACTGCTGTCTCTGCAGGGTAGTTGCCATCAACCCATGCTCTATAGTCTGAATAAGATTAGATGTCTCCAGTAGATGACAGCTTCCCTGCTAGTTGCCACGCATAATTTTGATTATCAAACCAGCCCAGGTCTGCAATATACATCAGGGGTCTGTTGAGAAAAGCAGCATACAATCCAGGAACTGAAGTGTGCCATAATAGGGACATAAGAGGACTGAACCAAAATTCTGTTTATTGCCATCATTCTGCCACTTTCTAACTTTGCACTGCAAAGTTGCAACCTCAATAAAACTCTTTTCACTTCTTACAGTGTATAGTTCTAATGTAAATCTAATCAAAAGAGAAGTGTACTTGTTACTTTCCTAGCTATTGCATTTAAATCAGAGAGCCTGTGCGTTATCTTGTACTACAAAAAAACACAGGGCAGCAGTGCAAGCATGGGGAGCTCTGGAGAGGTCCCTGGGGGAGATGATGGACATCAAAGTAACAATTGTTTTTCATGTATTTATTTGTCCTCCTTGCTCATCTCTGTCCTGCGTTATTTCCTTGTACTGAAATGTCTGTTTCTACACATGAATTGCCTTTCCTTTCACCTCAGTTTCATTCATTTGGACCTGTTGCAGCACTCTCCACACTACCAGGCTGCAACAAGGTCTTTTACCATCTCATACCAGCACACTCTTCATGCAGTCCCTCTGCTGCCTTCTCCTTATCTCACCTCCTCACTCAGGGCATGCTCTCTCTTCTCTTGCTTCTTCCTCTCTCATCTGCTTCTTCCTCCTCCCTCTTCACTGGCTCGCCACCCCTTAACAGAACCAGCCCCAGCTGCACCTTATCTACATCACCCAACCCACTGCCCCTGAAGCCAC
>JAVJGJ010000032.1:15004320-15039672 GCA_035590215.1 Microhierax caerulescens
TTGGCTCTCAACCCCTTAACAGAACCAGCCACAGCTGCACCTTATCTACATCAACCAACCCACTGCCCCTGAAGCCAGCCCACAGTTGTATAGTATCAATGCGAATTAACCCAGCTACTTTCTTCTACATGGACCCAGGGCTTTCTTTTATATATTTACTCTATGCATGGCACAGAAAAGCTCTGTTCTCAGCTAGGCCCTCTGGAAGCTTAAATTTTAACCGTTGCCTGGAAGACGCAGAGTTAAGAAATCCTTTCTAAGCTATGGCAGCTACACTCCATCTCCTGTGCTTCTGTGCTCAGAGAGACAGCTCTTGTGGGAGTAAGCAGCATTTCCATATTGTAAACAACTCTATTTTTAATATACACCATTAATCATGCAAGGAAAACTGAGGCAGAAATCCACATTTGACTTTGTATCCCATTAATCACAAGGCTAGCCCTCCATTTTTACCATCCCATTAGGATGAGTCTATTCTATCGCAGTCTGTGAATGGATGCAGAGGGCAAACGATCACATTCCTGTGTCCTCCAACCTGCCTGGTACCTGTCACTGTCATTTGATGGTGATGATGAATGTTGGGCAGCGACATATGCAGAGATTTTAGGAGACAGAACTTCCGTGACTGAGGCCAAAAGCTCGCTGCTGGCCGGGGTTGAAAGAGGTGACATTCTTCCCCACTCGCACTCCTTATCGCCTCCTCACTTGTTAATGCTGTCAGTTCATCCCCAAACCGCTGGCACGAAGGTGCAGTTTTGCCTATGAACCACTAGATGCCCTGAGATCTCTTTGATTCAACATTTCTTTCAACAATCAAAATCATTACTATGGCGAAGAAAGGAACAGCATCCCAGCTAAGCCGTAAGAACCTGTTCACTGATGGGGGATATTTTCCACATTAGAGTCATATCTGCTTTATACATTTATTCAGTTCAAGCACTGAAAAGAAAAGCAGTGTACATATCAGGGAATTTATCAATATCTCTGTTGAAAAAGGTTGAAAGATAGTTCCTCAGGGCCATGCTGGTAGAAGCCAAGAAATTAATACTACAGAGATGAAAAATCTCTCAATTGCCCCCAAAAAATAAAATAATAAAAAAAAAAGTTCTGCAGAAATTAAGCATTTCTGGCAAAGGTCTCCTTAGAAATGCAGTGCACAATAAGAAACAGTTAATACAGTCTAGTTTGGTATTATTGCACAGTGGTATGAGCTAAAGCAATGCCACTGATTTCACTGGAGTTATTCTAGTTTACACCAGTGTTAAGTGAAAGCAGAATATAATATGACTCTGCATACTAGACTTGTGCTGGATCAGAGCTCAAGCCCTCAAGGCATGGAACACCTTTATCCAGATGCAGCAAAGCTTTTAAGCACATGCTAGCCTTCAATTCCTTGCAGGGAGGCCCTTGCTGACTATGGCAGTGGTACCCTTCTAGTTAAGCATGCATGAGCTTTGTTCTGGCATGACCAAACCCTTCAGCACACAGCAGCACAGATTGTGAAAGGGCTGTGATTCAGCGAGCAGGTCCTGCCTTGCCAAACCTAGGTGATCAGTAGCTGCCATACAGCATGCTTGTCTTGCAGCTGAGACATAACAGAGTTCTATATCTAGGGGTCTTTTTAAGCATGAATTTATCCTCAATCTACTCAATGGGCATCTTGGGATAGATTTTAGTGAAGTGAAGATCAGACATCAGCTATTTCTCAAGACATTTAATGACTGTAAATAAATACATTATATGCACCTTCATCTCATGTAAGATGGTTCCTCTGAACTGGTGTAAACTGAAAGAGTTCCCTTGATTTTGTCATGATCTTGTCACTGTTTAATGAAGGACCATTCACTTTCACAATACAGGTGATTCTACCCAAGCATTTCAGCAGTTTTCACATAGTAAGAAAATATTGGGAGGCCTGCTTTTAAAAAAAATGGATCTTACAGACATCAACTCTGCCGATTAAAGATACTCAGCAAATCACTCAAAGAGGTAGAAAAATAACAAAGCTATCTGGACTCCTACATTTTTGTTTGAGTGCTACATAACCCTGCTCCATTAGTACACCTGCAAAAGATCACCTTAGTCTATTCTCTGGATTCTCTGAAGAGCTCTATTAAACAGCTTCGGGGATCCCCACTACAGAAGAAAATTCTGATAAAATAGGTAAAACTACTCTCAGCTAAACAGTTGTTCCTCATTCCTGCAAAAGCAACCAGCATATTATAGGAAGCAGCTGTGTCTCATATTGCAAAAAAAGGATGTTGAGACAGGCCTACCTATGCCAACCTTTAAGGCACCACCTCTCCTCCTTCATATATATTTTTTTTTCTGATATTGGAATGCATTTGCTCTAGGCTGCAGTTTCAGGGGCTTTAACACCTCACTTTTCCAGGGAACTCCAACAATAAATCACTAAGCATGTGGTTCTCAGGATTAGCTAACACAGACACAAAACTCAGCCAGGCACAATATTGTTGTATAATCACTGTAATCAGGCTTACACTTGTGAGCTTATACATTATGCATCCACCCACCTGGATTCTTCTCAAAGTCTGACCTTTCTGAGTGTGAGGGGTGAAAGCAGCTTAGTGACCTGAAGGCTTTATTTTTTTCAGCATGACTCAGAATGTACTGTCCCTTTGAGAAGTGTTATATTGAAATGGGACTTCATCAAGAGTTATTAGCTAATTTAGAAGTTAATTTGGATGCACAGATGTTGTCTAGTTCCTAAAGAGTTCTTCACTTTTGAATATGAATGCACTGGAAAGCTTACTAGGTTGAGGCCTTATACTTGTCAATACAGAGACTGGATAAACTCTATTTCATAGAATCATTTAGGTTGGAAAAGACCCTTAAGACCCTCAAGTCCAACTGTAAACCTAACACTGCCTGACCACCACTAAACCATGACCTCAAGACCCACATCTACAAGTCTTAAACACCTCCAGGGTTGGGGACTTAACTACTTCCCTGGGCAGCCTGTTCCAATACTTAACAACCCTGTCAGTGAAGAAATTTCTCCTGATATCCATTCTAAACCTCCACTTGTTACTTGGGAACAGAGACCAACACCCACCTTACTACAACCTCCTTTCATATAATTGTGCAGAGTGATAAGGTCTCCCCTCAGCCTCCTTTTTCTCCAGACTAAACAACCCCAGTTCCCTCAGCTGCTCCTCATAGGAGCATTGTTCTCCAGAGCCTTTGCTAACTTCATTGCTCTTCTTTGGGCACACTTATTTCCTCATACTCACTTGGGGATTTAGACCAAATTTCACAACCCTCTCCCTCCAACTTTTTGCTGCAGCTTTACTATTGTGCTCCCTTTCTAAAAAAAAAATCTTTATAAATTACTCACCTCACACAGAAGCTTAAGAGAGCTACAGGGCAGGGCAACTTTGTGCTCAAATAGCAGAACCATACAGAAGACACTGCTCTGCAACTGGAACCATTAGCAAGAACCACAGATAGGGTCTTAAACCCCAAATACCTGCTATCTTTACTAAAGGATTGCCTCTATTTATAACCACTGCAGTAGTGCCTCAGTAGTTCTAACCAAAAAAGCAAATACTCACCTTTTTACAGACCTCCCCTCACCCATGTAGCACTGTAGAAAATCACATTACCATCCTTCTGCAAACCACTTTGTAAAATCTGTTGCTGCTTGTAGAGTATTTAATGGCTCTGATGAGCAGAGAACCTGTTAACTCAGGTTCTCTGTTAGTGATTTCATTTGACTATGGACACCTGATTTTTTAAGAGCAAAAGCAAAGGGAGAGTTCTTTCAGATTTAGAGGGTGCTTTCTGCATCAAAACAACAGATACTAGAATCAAAAGCAAGGCAAATCTTGTTTGATACTCTATACTGCTAGGAAGGAAAATGTTGTTTTACACTATAGTTCATTGCTTGAGAAATGGGCGGTTAATATTTACAGATTTTTGCTTTCAAAGAAGAAGATAGAACCTTAGATTGTCATAGGTTTTAATACCAGACTGGACCATAATAGTTTCTCTGTGTAATTTTTCTGTGTCTCAGAGGGCTTGGGCTTCTGCTCTGATGTAAGGCAATGTCAGAATCAGAGTAAACTATCTCATCCTGTGATCTGATTTTCTTCTCAAACGTTTCACTCAGGCTTCAGAAACAGCCTTTTTCCATTGGTATTTAATTCATACTATAGTGTGCTGTTTTTGTGTTCCCCGATTGAGGTCTGCTCAGGCATAAGCTTTCCTCAGCTATAAATAGCTGCACTTTTTAAATGAATCTATGGTTCCTTTAGGATGCATTGGTAAGCCTGCCATCAATAAAAAAGAGGACAGAGTCCAAACTTTAATGTTAGTTGGGAATCAAAGAGTATTAACCCTTACCTGGAAAAAGCCTGGAGTAGACACTGTTCTGATGCAGTTGTAACGTGCACAGAAACAGAATCATTTACTTTGGAAAACACTTTTGAGATCATCAAATCCAACTGCTAACTCAGGACTGCCTAGTCCACCACTAAGCCACGTCCCTAAGCACCACATCTATGTGTTTTTTGAACACCTCCTGGGATGGTGATTCCATCACCTCCCAGGGCAGCCTGTTCCACTACTTCACCATCCTTTCAGTGAAGAATTTTTTCCTAATATCCTATCTAAACTTCCTCTGGCATAACTTGAGGCCATTTCCTCTTGTGGTGTTGCTTGTTATCTGGGAGAAGAGACTGACCCCCACCTGCCTACAACTTTGAGGGAGTTGTAGAGAGCCATCAGGTCCCCCCTGAGCCACCTTCTTTCCAGACTAAGCAACCCCAGTTTCCTTGGCCACTCCTCCTAACACTTGTTTTCAGATCCTTCCCCAGGCCCGCAGTGGGACACACTCCAGCACCTCAGTGTCCCTCTTGCAGTGAGAGGCCCAAAACCAAACAAAGGATTCAAAGTGCAGCATCACCAGTGCTGAGCATGGGGGGGTGGTCACTGCCCTGGTCCTGCTGGCCACGCTGTTTCTCACACAAGCCAGGATGCTTTTGGCCATCTTGGCCACCTGGGCACACTGATGGCTCATGTTCAACTGGCTGTTGACCAGCACCCCCAGCTCCTTCTCTGGCAGGCAGTTTCCAGCTGCTCTGCCCCCAGCCTGTAGTATTGCGTGGGGTTGTTGTGATCCAAGTGCAGGACCTGGCATTGAGCCTTGTTGAACCTCATATAGTTGGCCTCAGCCCATTGGTCCAGCCTGTCCAGATCCCTCTACAGAGCCTTCCTACTCTCAAGCATGTCAACACTCCCTCCCAAATTGGTGTCATCTGCAAACTTACTGGTGGTGCACTCAATCCCGTGATCCAGATCGTTGGTAAAGATATTAAACAGAACTGGCCCAACACTGAGGCCTGGCGAGCACCAACAGAATGCTACATAAAGCATCTTGTCCATGTCTGTGCCTTACCCAGGCATAGCAGAGCGCTGATCCCTTCTGGATGGCAAAAGCACAGAGGAGAGAACAATGCTGCCTCTCTTTCTCATCACTATAAAAGAGAAGCAATTAATCTTTAAACCAGTATAGGAAAAGCTATCTTGGAGTATCTGGAAGTGGAGATCCCAAACAGTATCACAAAGGAGTGATTTTAAAGTGAGCACAAGAGGGCAGGATGAGGATTAATACATTAAGAGGAAATACTTCAGCAGAACAGCAAGAAATTAGAGTTGTTAGGTTATGGGATAGTTACCAAGGGATGTGATAGAGGCTCTGTTACATAGGTCATTTGAAAAAGCAGACTAGACAGAGTGCTATTGAGTATATTCCTTGGAGTTCCTGTCTCTGCAGGGATCCTGACTGTTACTTGGTGTGGCCTGATTTTCTAAATGTATCATGTGGCTATTTCTAACACTGACTTTAGCAAGAGCTCTGGGTGCTGAATTCTTCAAGAAAATAACAGGGTATTGATCATCAATGACCTCATTATCATTTTTGTGACAATGGAGTCTGTGCTGGATTTTTTTAGTCATGCAAT
This sequence comes from Microhierax caerulescens, assembly GCA_035590215.1. Taxonomy (NCBI): domain Eukaryota; kingdom Metazoa; phylum Chordata; class Aves; order Falconiformes; family Falconidae; genus Microhierax; species Microhierax caerulescens. Next base: position 15,010,305 of record JAVJGJ010000032.1, read on the forward strand.
GTGCAGGAGATTCATGACTTTTCCTGGCTGCAGTAGACCTTAACAGTCTTTTTGAAGGGCTGGTGTCCCACTGGCTTTTGCCTGTATCTGAGGTAAAATAAAGTGCACCAGCAGAAGTGCCTGGTACCACCTGCCTCATCCGTATTGCATTTGAGCCAACATCTGCAGCTGCCTGGGGCTAGTAGAGCTGCCATGAGCAGAAGAGGTGGTCACGCTGCAGAGCCAAGCAGCCCCATGGAGCGGAGAGCAGCAGGGCTGCTTTAGTTCTGTAAGATTTGCTCTGCCTTTCCTGGGCAGGGTATGGCATATGCTGCAGGCATTGTGAATCAAATACTCCGGTTAAACATTTAAATTTCATTTACAGGAGCAACAGGAGAAGCTGCAATTATGTTTTACAGGGAAAAGTATTTTCCAGCATACAGGTTAATTTTTTTTATTTGTCAGATTCTTTCCTACTCTTTTCTCCTCCCTTTGCTATTGTTGCTCCCGAACCTCCATTTTTAATTCCCTTTTAATTTGCTTGAGTGACAGAGGAAAAGGAGAAGAGCTGGAGGTAAAAAATTTCTCACTAAACAATTTTTGCTTCAGTGTGGAAGGTAGGCTTGGTTTTACATAAGTCCTCTGCACCAGACCCTAAAGTTTTAAGGACCCTCACTGTTCAGATATACCCAATCTGCTACACAACTCATCTTGGCATATATGGTCTCACAGGTTGTTTGTGGACTAAGCAACATTATTTCTCACCTGCATGGTAACAAAAAAGAAATAAATCTGAAATAGAGTCAATAAATTAAAAACATTACAAACAGGCCAATTTCTGAGCTATTTAAAATATGGGCTGCTGGTGCCCTGTATAGCAATATATATACACAGAGAGCAGGATTTATGATGGTTTGCTATGCACTTTAAATATCATGAAAACCAGTCAATTTCATTTTGTTACAGCCTAAATATATCTTGGCAGCTCCCGCTACAGCCTAGTTCCCATTGCAACATGGGACACTGAAAATGGTACAGACTGTTTACTAAAAGATTTAATAAGAGCTTCTGGTAAGGACAATGGTTCTTAGTTAGTTTTTTTTTTAAAGAAAAAAAAAAGTCAGTAGGTGATATAGAGCTTTAGAATTCAGTCACTGCAAATTAAGGGACTGTCTGAGCCGTCTAAATGGATGTTCTCATCTCTATGTCTACATATCCTAATATGAATGATCTGGCTTCTTATGCTAGTCCTTCACAATGGTATCCAAGTAGTTCTGTTGAGGAATGTGCATGCTATACAATGTGCAGTATGTGCTGCTGCTGCCTGAAAGTAAATTATTTTTTCCATATCTTTCCTTTCTTGCTTTCTCTACCTTCCTTGAGATAATCCTGTAAAGCAGATCTGCAGTATGCAGTATGCAGTAGGCAAGAGGGAAAGGCATTGTTGGGTGTACCGAGGAAACAACTAGATAAGGAAAATTTAGTCTGAGCACCAGAAATATCTTCTGTCTGGTCAACTGTGGATTCAGCAGTGTCTCCAGACATATCCTGGGGCCTAAAATTTCAGGCTATTGAATGTCTTAACTCTTCAGTCCTTGCAAGATCAGCTCCAATGGAAGAGTGGAAAGACTCCTTGCTTTATTGAGAACTTCACAGAAGTGAGTTCTGTGCCCAAGTGATGAAGACCGGAGAACTTCACTGTACTATTTACAGGGCTGCACTCGCAACAGGTTTCTTAACAGTGATAATTATGTATTTTTAACAGTTGCAGGAATCCTTCCAGACAGTCACTGTCAGAAAGGTGTAGGACTCTGCAGAGTAAAGCTCTAGGGAGCAGCTTCCAGTTGGTCAGTTACACTGATCCTCCAGGAAGCTTTAAATCACTTGTTGAATAGACATGAGTAGACTTCTCTGCATTAACCAGAGGTGTCATCAACCAGGGGAAAGCTTGTGAGTCTACTGTACTGCAGCAGGGTGGAGCCATGCTGCATTGCATCAAGGCATAGCAGGAATCAGCGTGCCTGGTTTGAAGCCACTTCATCATACATAGTTTGTAGATGTCTTATTTTTAACATCCTTGTCAGTACAGAGGAGTACAGCTGTGGATGTAAGGAATTGTCAGGAAAGTGTAGCAAATATTGTAGCCACTCTATTCTACTTGACTGTACAGATGGCCAAGTCTGGTCTTCATTAACAGACCTTTATAGTAATCTTTTAGGTAAATCTACAGGGGGACCAAAGCTGCCTGTTAAGGAAATCCTCACATACCCACCCAGAGGCATACCAGCCAGATGATCTCTCTGAATGGAGGAAGACCATTGCCTGATCATTTTGGCAGTCCATTTGACACTGTTAACTGTGAAATAGGATTCTTCAGTGAGTAGTGTAAGTGTATGAATGATGGACAGCTGTAAACAGCTTGTCTTTCAGGACAGCATTATCCCATATTCAGAACTGGTAATAAAGCCATAAAGGTTTCTATGTCTTAATTTGTTTAGGCTATCAAATGAGCATGTGGATGTCCTCTTTATCTATGTAAATATCCAGTTCTTTCTTCAGTGCTGGCAAAATCTTAAGTTTTGTCGGTTTTAATGATTAGCATGTTTCACAGATTAGTTTGTTTTAAAACTTTTTCTACAAGAAGTTGTCTTTATGTATTTTTCTATAAGAATGTTTCCCTATATTAAAAGTCCAGAGCATCTTACAGGAACTACAAGTATGTGAGCAAATTTCAGAATCCTTCTCCACCATAGATTCTCAGTTTAGGTCAGTGGATCACTAGCATGCTGATCTAATGCACCTGAGCAATTATTCTGTGAAATGAGTTCCTGAGAGGCTTTTACTTGAGGTAGAAGAGTTCTGAGCAAAAATCAGGGCTTCAGTCCTTTACTAAATTCTGGTACTTCTTGTGTTCCTGGATTTATAAAAAGGTGAAATACTGAACTTTTTCCATGTGACCAAAACTCTATTGCATCTTTAATTCAGAAGCAATGTTTCATTTTCAGTTTTCTCTAGGAACAAGGTGCTTCAATATTTCTAAATCTGAACACTTTCTTGAAATTACTCAAATGTGTCCTACAAAAATTGTATTTCCTTTGGGTGCTGTAGTGATGAAGATGTTTTCAAGAGTGGGAAGAGAATGTATGTCTTGCACGTGTATTTGTTCTCATCTGCTAGGCAAGTTGCACTTTTTCAAATGCTGCTTTTTTTATCCCCAAGTCGTGTTGATTGAAAATTCTTCTCAGATCTTCTAGATCTTCTTTTTTTTTTTCTCCCCAAGCAAATGTCCGCTGTAATTCACACTAATTGTCACCCCTGTTGTCAGCTTCAGCAGTGAAGCTGATGATTAAGTGGTCATGAATGATTAACTCTCAACCTTTGCAATGATCATAGTGGGTCTGGGATCAGATATTTTGGTGGGCAGCAAAAAACAAGGTTATGTCTGAGTGGTCAAACTGAACAGCATATTGAGACCCAGAGATATAGGTGGCTTGTCAGGAAGAAAGAAGTGCAGAAAGAAGAAAAAGGTTGTTGTGGTAATAAGTGAACTACTAGTAAGATAGAAAAAAATATGAAGAAAAGCACAAAAATGATTCAACGATTGAAGGATGAGACACAAGGAGCTAAATTTATGTAGTGCAGAAAAGAAGTAGTACAGCTAAAGAGGCATCAGTTTATATATGCCTTCATCAGAGCCATTACTATTTGCACTATCAAATCATTAAGGAGAGGTTAATGGAGAGCATGTTGGATACTGCAGAGAAGTGGTCCTGTAGGTTTGATTATGGAAAGTACAATATCTAATATCCTCAGATGTCTTTATTTGTGGTTTGTGTTTTGTAGTTTGGTGTTGGGGTTTTTTTCCTATAAAACAGTGAAATTGTGAGATGTTGATACAACCACTTCATAATGCTGCTGTCCTCTTTTGGGAAACATGGCTTTATTTCTTAGACAACCCTGGTCTATATTGTCCAGATCAAATGCAAACAGATGGTAACAAGAGAGATGATTTCCTCCTTCAAAGCACTTTGCTGCTGCTTTCCCTTAAGACCAGAGATGTATCACAGAATCATTTGCCCCATGTAAATTGAGTCTTAAGTTATCTTTTTCCTACTGGCAATTTCTATTTGCTGTTAGAGATATCTGTGATTTGAACTTCCCTGTGTTTATGAATTGCCTAAACAGATCAAAGTGCCATTTTTTAGCTGTTAATAAAATCAAGAGAAGGGAGTTCATAGAATGGGTAGCCCAGACACCCACAGGCTTTAGCAGCTGAAAACGCTCCAACCCCTGCTCCTCACTCCCAATGAAGTATAAAGACAATTTGAGACAACTGATCACTTAGTGTGACAATTGTAAATCTGAACCTGCAGGTGCACTGCATATAAGTTCCTTCAAGATTCAGTGGTCCATACAACAAACTGATACTTTTTCCCACTCCTGATGGCCTGCATAACTTGGAGTCAGTACGATAGGAGATGGGGCCTGGATCTCAGCCATCATCTACTGTAAAATCAACTTTACTTTCCTATTTTAAGATAAGGCTGTTTGAGAAGCTGATCTATACAGGCTTGAGGATATTAACTACCCCAGCTGAAAACAGGAAGCTTTAATATTCTCAGGTCAGTATAGTCCATCTGACTTTTTGCATAGCACAAGCCATATGGTTCACTAGTTAAATTGTGTATCAATTCTGTAACTCCTACTTGAGATACAAAATACTTCAATGCTGCAAGATAATTTTAGAAATATCATTGAGGATGATATCATCCATGACCCAGAAAACAGGGCTGCCATCAGAAAAGATGGACAAATGGATTTCCTGTTAAAGCAATGATGTGCAGTTTCAATGTCAGGCCTGCCTCACCTCTCATTTCTTACAGTTTTTCTCCTTACTCATAGTTTCTCCTTTCTTGCAGCTGTTTTCCTGGTTATGACTGATGCATAAATGTGCTCTATTTTGTCTTCTCTATTTACACTATTCCTCCACTGGCTACATGTTATGTGGTTTGGGATAACTCTATTGCTTAAAGTCTCATGACAAGATAATGCTTTTAAAGGACTTCTCTGGCCTCTTTTCTGACTGTTCCTCTTGTTTCACTCTCCACAAGATTCCTGTATTTTGTGTTTGAATAATCTGGCAATGACTGGCAAATTAGTAAATAGGCTTTATTACAAAATGGATCAGGCTATTAACTCCTCCATGCATTAAACTTTAGCTAAAACCTAGCATAAAACCTGCCAGTTGCATATCCATACAATAATTTGTTGTTTTCTGCAATGTGAAAGCTGATGACTTGTAACTAGAAGCGGGAAATGCATATCTCTTTTTTTCATTTGACTTGGGGTTTATGGATATAAACTTTTCAGACTTGGGCTGTCTTGACCTCACAGTGATGCTTCTTCAGGAATAGATGAAATTTTCTTCAGAAAATTTATGTTTTATTTGATAAGCAGTTGCACGTGTCTTTTTCCTATAAGTGCATACTTAAAAATTACTTCTAAGTTTCCTTCAGTGTTGGTGTTGCAGCTGGATCCTCTCAATGTAGGCATCATAGGTGTTAAAGGTACCACCCTTCAACAAGTTCTCTGGTTCTACTGAAACATTACTTTCAGTAAGGAAATGCAGATTTTTAGATTTTGAGAATCTCTGATGGAATGACATTTCCCTGGCTTTTAATTTTGTCTGAAGACTTAGCACCAAGGTTCAGTGCATTGGATGCCAATTGAAAAAGATTTTACATTATTTGATAGGCAGCAGGATAAATGCCCAAGCTGCCTAGAATACAGAGAGATTCTGTACTAATTTTAAATTTAAAAGAAAGAAATCACACTTTGGTTGGTGTCAGTTTTCCTCCTTCTCTTCCTACCTGATAGAGCTTTATCTGGCAATGCTCTTGAGCCTAAAGTTTGCCTTTTCTCTGTTGGATTGCTTCATTATGCAAAGTTTCCAAGTTTTGAAGTACTCATATTCTGCCTTCAATCTGTTAAATTTTCACAATTTGAATATGGGAAAAAATACATCTTCAGCCCTCATGTCAAAACCTCATATTACATAAATCTATATTCTGTTTTCCCAAATAGAATATAGTGTTTATTGCATACTAACCTTTTCTATATTACTATTGAAAATTTCATCATGGATTGTAAGAATATTTTATTTTTTCCTAAAACACTTAATTTAACTTTGCTGACCAAGGACAGTACTTTCTACACTTTGGCTTATCTTATCAATTTACTACAGCTGAATAGAGAAAAGTGATAGATCTCAATAGATGGAAACAATTTCCAGTAGTACAGGAAAACAGATTTTTTTTCAAATATTTCTGTTTGGATTTTGGACAGAATATCCTTTTACCAGAATTACATGATGTAATCATATAGGGTGCTCCTGAAATAGTGTATTTCATTAGTACTAACACATAAGGATATTAACTCCTTAAACTACCTAACAGAGGTATCAGGATGGACTAATTAGAGAAGAACTTTCCACCTGCATCTGACCATAGTTGAGTCACTCCAGGAATGTATTATCTTGATTTGATGTCTGAAGGTGAACAAAGATATTGATAAATCAAATAATTAAGTACTTCCACTTCTTTTTCAGATATTCTTGCACAAGAATGTGTATTGCAGCTCTTCCTCCTCTGGCCTAGAGATGGAGAGGTGTGCCAATGCCTTATCTCATTGTAATTATTATCTTCCAAGTAACTTCAGTTTATTTATATCACAGGTGCTTCAGCTGTGGCTCCACAGCATGGTAGAAGAGCACTAATTGCAAGGGAATTTTTTCTTTTAGTCCCTTTGTTTTATGCTATCATGAAATCTCCATCTGCATTCTTGAGAAAGATTTCCATGCCAGTTTTAAGCATGCCTTTGAACACGGGTTTTCTACATTAAAAAAGGGACTTCACTACTTTTTCTCAAGGAATAAAATCTGGAACCACTGGAAGAATTTGTTTATTTGTCTTGCAAACCAACTGCTGCAGTGGAACAAGGCACGTAGCCAGGATACTATAAACATATTTGTATTTTTCTTCTTCAAGGCTTTCTCAGCAAAGTATGAGGTCTAAGACATTTGTCTTACATCTACATGTCAAGTTTCTTAAATTCCAGGGGAACAAATCTGGCCTCCAACCTTGACAGTAGTGAGTAAAGATGCTGTTATCTAGTCTGGGTGTAGTCTAAGGAAAAGTCAGCTGAATTGTAGTAGAAAAGAAGCAGGAATAGAGGCTTCTGTGTAAAGAAAGGTTAAACACAGTAGGTTTTTCAGCTTGCAGAAGAAATGGTCAAAGAGGAATCTTAAAGAGCTCTATACATTCTCAAATAGTGTAGAGGAAGTAGTGTGTAAGTGAAAAAATCAGGTGGATGCTTTTAAATTATGAACCAAAAAGGAGAATATTTTTCATAGAATAAACCTGAAAATTTTGCTGCTTCAGATTGTTGCAGGGGCCCAAAGTATAAGGTTCAGGAAAAAATACTAATATTCATGGAAGACAATTCCACTAAGGGCTCTGAAGTGTGACGATGCAGGTACAATCTCTGGCTCAGGACATTTGTAAATTAACGATTGCTATAATCTTAGATGTTATAATAAGGAAATGTCACTGTAGACTTATCTTAATCTTATATTTATTATATATTACTATATACAATATAGTTTGTACTACAGGCCAGTGGTAGCTTCTGGTTCAATATGGCTATTTTGGTATTTTTATTTTCTGAAATAATACAAGAAGTGTTATTTTTTATAGGCTCATTAAGTCTAGCTGGGGTAATGCTCTGCTGTGGTTTAATAACAGAAACTACCGTATTCTTTCCTGAATAGTGAGCAGGATTGACAGGGCTGTCTACAAGATAAAACTAGTTAAAGCTTTTTTTTTAAAATGTAAGTTTAAAAACCAATCAAACAAAAAAAAAATTCCATGAGTGAAATACAGCACCAGAATCAGCAGCAAGTCCAGCATGTTGCAGGGGAAGCTTCATGATGTGACTAATAAATATAGTATAAAAGATGAGAGTGAGGTAGGAAGAGTGATGTACTGAACAATCTGATTTCTGATGCTCTCAAAAAGGTAGTCTACTCAGCAGTGGCTTTGAAGGTCTGTTGCTGAAATTCAGAATCAGATAGGATAAGGGAACACATGCATTTTGCACAAGAAGATGTGGGGTTTGAACCTGGCTCTGCTTGCCCCTAAGAGACTTGTTTCTCTAAAAGTTAAGAAAACCTTGCTTATGGTTGAGACACATGCAAAAGCTCAGCAGCTGAGCCATGGAAGACACTTGTGTTTTTATTTTTAGCCAGTGGCAGCTAAGGATTTCTTCATGTCATCTTACTTCCTATTGGAGTGTCTAATGGTTTAGATGTAGGAACAAAGTAACATAGCTAACAGGTTATTGTGCATCAACTAGTCTGCAGTAATTGCCTCTGTGCATCCTCTTAGCCTGAAGCAAATGCAAAATAATTCAACTTAGCTGAGGTCTCAGTGAAATATAGCTAAAATAACTCTCAATCCAACACCAGAAGATAACATCGTGCAGGAAGCCTGTTCCATATTCCACCCATAACACCCACACATTCCACTCACAGCCTGGAGCTGAGCAACAGGTCTCACAAGAACAGAGACACAGCTATTACAAGCTCTACCATTCCCATCAGTGTGATGGCCAAGGAATGGGATTCAGTTATCCCAATTACATGACCTTTACTCATATAAAATGGTAAGATTTGTAGGACCAGGATGAGGGTTTGGGGATCTGGAGGAGGAGTGTTCTGGAAAGGAGGTCTGTCTCTACAAATAGCTTCTATTGGAAATACTTTGGAGCATATCTGGGTGTGCTCAAGGACTGCAATTGTATGTTTGTGTGTGGGCTGATCTGAAGCAATAAGCTTCTGCTTTTTTAGCTGACTGGCCTAAATCATCTCCTTTGCCTTTCAGTTATAGGGTACTGTAGAGGTGCATGGTGGATTTTCTCTCTCTCTTTTTTTAGCTATTAATAACCTGATGTAAACTATAAAAATTGCATCCAGATATCATGGTAATAACTGCCTTAAAAGTGTCTGTAATGGTAAATAATTCAAATGATGATGTTCTTTATGAAGCTTTTAAAGTATATTAACCAGAAACTTATATAAGCAATGAAACCTACATTACACACACACACATGCATATGGAAAAAGAAATTAGTAGATCAAGAAACATCTCTGCAAGAACAGAACAAACTTTTTTTTAACTTTTGCATTCCTCTTGTTCAGTCATATATTCACCATCTTCCATGCCCCTCCCACCTCCCAAAGCAAGTAAAAATCAAAGCTCCAACTCAGTTTAGAAAATGAGTGTTCATAAAGGGTAATAGTACATAGTAGCAGTGTTTAGTGGAATATACAGCTCATGGCAAAGGATGATCTCTTTAGGAGCTTTTTAGATAAACTGGACATGTATGTGTTGCACAGACACTTGTGAACAAAGTGCTTTTTTAAAAAACAAAACAAAACCGAATCTGTTAGGTTCTTTGGATGTAATGTTCATGTGAGCGATCAGAGCTCTTGGACAGGGCAGTCAGTTTTTGTCCAGACAGTAAAAAGAGTCACTATTCCAAGGAGCTTTGTAATCTTCAGCTGGATCATGTGAGACAACCCTAACTGCTGTTCTTCTGAAGTCTTGTACCCACCTACAAAGTGTTTAAATTACAGAACTGCTTGATTAGAAGCAGGATCTTGAACTCACTGGCCATTAGTAATGGGTTACTATTACTATGTGCTCATCTGTCTGTCTGTCTGTCCATTTAGACATATGAACATGTCTCTACATGTATGGAGAGGCTGCACTTGCATGAAATATTAAATATTGACTAAGCCTGAAAGGAACAACACCTAATTCTACAGACCATTGAGTGATTTATGAGGGTACACAAGTTCAGGTAGTGGATCTAGTGACTTGCAATGTGCACTGTATCGGGAAAATACAGTGCTTAGGGCTAAGGGTTTTCCAGAGGACACAAAACATCCTTTGAGACTGATTTTCCTTTCTACATTCCTCTGTTCACTATCTATAAATTAGTCTCATTCCTTATAGACCTGCTAACCCCTATTATCTCTAAACAACATATGTTTCTGACTGGCAACTGGTAAATGTTGCATATTTACAGCAGCTTGAAAAATTATCCCCCTTCAGCATTACTACAATTAATTCTGAATAAAAAGATTATACATGTTACTCAGTGAAGAAAGATACTCCTACACACACACACACAATCACACCCCATTTTGAATTACTGGAATTCCTCAGGAAATGAGTTTTTAATTTCTGTGAGGGAGTCTGTGACACACCTTCAGCCTACGATGAACTGAAAGTGAGACCATCTCTTTCCAGAGAGACTATATCCAGGGAATAGCAGCAGCTGCCTTCAGAATTGTGCTGTGTCTCTACTGCAAATTACAAGTAGGAATGAACAAGAGCAACTCCAGGCATCCTTCACCATCACCTTGCAGGTTTCTGGACATACCATATTGCTTTAAAGATGGCTGATGTGATTCTTACAATTTCTGCTTTTTACGCTGCCTGGAGACTGCAGAGAGCCCTCAAAATCTTTTAGTAGATATTCAACACAAAGATTGGGTTACAACATCTGGCTCAGAAAATCTTTAAACTGGGATGCTGGGATGAAAAGATGTAACTATTACCATAGGCATGCTCTGCTTTTGCATGTGTGGCTTGCCATTCTTCATGATGAGACAGTGGACTTGAGAAACACATAGCGATCCTTAAGTTCTAAAGAGGTTTAAATTGCACTTACACTCACTTGAAATATCCATCAGACATCCAGAGCAGTGCAACAGACAACATTTTAAAATATGGAATAAGTAACAGAGTTACTTGCTATATTGTCTCAGTTTTCAGGAACTAACAGATAAAAATGGACAAGAACAAAATGTGCTGTAAACAGCCACTGCATATTCTGCCCCGGAGAACTGACACAGTTCCAGAACCTCCCAGTAGTGTTGGCAAAGCATTCATTACTGACCTCCTGCATTTAAGTTACCTTTTCTTCTGTCTTTGCCTTTAGGCTTACAGTTAAAAAACTCCACAATACATTAGGAAGGAAGTCTAAGATTGCTTTGGACTAACTGAGTAAGCTTCAGTGGAAGACTTCAGCAAACTGTGATTTAAGGAGCCAAACCTATATTTTTTCCTGTTTATAAGATTCATCTTTTTGCAGCCATCTAGTCAGAGACACATCTGTTCCAAAAGCATCAGAGCAAGAATCTGACTTACGCTTTTTTTGCAGATGTATGACAGAGAAGAAAATAGCTCAGAGATCTGAGAGAAATGACACATGCAGTGGGTTGTGACTATTCCACTAACACTGCATGCATTGTAGGATCAGTCATACCATTCTCTTCCCATTGGATCCTCCCTGCAACTTTCTCAAGATTCATTCTTTTTCTAGAAGAAAAAAGGAAAAATATTTAATAATTATTCAGTTCTCCTGCACTACAGTGTATTTATACCTTTGTATTAAGAAATTAATTAGCTTCCAGGATCACTCACCAGCATTCCAAGTTCATTTTATCTCTCAGCTGAGAAAAAATTCTGTGGTCAATTCACATAAAAGCAATTCACATAAGAGCATCAACATGACAACTTGAACCCTTCTGCAAGCCACACTCTTGTAGTTTACTAAACTTACAAAGTTAAAAGTTACAAGCACTTGGTGTCTCAGTTGGTTGTCAAATGGGGATAACCCTTCTGACCATCATTTGTGGAACATTTTGTGATTACTGTGAACATAATGTTGAAGAAGGAAGTGCAATGCATTATATGTATCCATCACTGCTTTAGTGAAAATTTGCTGAAACCACGTTTCAGGACATGTGAAGGTCTCCTGTAAGGTCAGGTCAAACCAACTCAAACCAACAAGACTAAGGACAGGGATCTGGAGATAAAGTGTCTTTAGACAAATATGTCTGTGAATATCTGTTACTGCAGGTGGTGCATGCAATCCTCTACCTATGAAGTAGGAATAATAGAATCAAACCAAGATTAAATTAGCATTGCCTGTGTTTGAAGCATTTAGGTACTACCAAAAACCATGTGATGAAGTAAGTTAATACTGATTTCTGGTCACGTAATAGGGAGGGGCAGGGGGGGATGAAAGGAGGAAAAAGGTAAATACAGACTAGATAGCTGTTTGTTAGTCATGAGATTCATCTAATTTAATTTAAATCTTCTAAAAGTTCTGTGTCTAGGCTAGTCATCCAGGGCAGGACTTGTCTGTACTGTGCTATACTGTGTTAACTCCTACACTGTGCTATAAAAAGAGCATGGGCTGACTGGCTCAGAAGTGAACACCTACACTGTAGACTTCTGAAGGTATACAAGGTAAATCTCAATGCAAGTCTTCCTATGCAATCAGTGCAAAGAGAGGACATTTTCAGGTAGCCTTTTTGACAGCTTCTAACCTGTTCCCTTTGCTTAGTGCCTGAGAAAAGGTTTACAAAGTTTTCTGGCTTGAATAGGTTTTACTGGAAAAGCAACAGGAACATCGCTAACATGTGGTAACTTCAAAATATGAAAGAAGTCTTCTTTCTAGACCCCAGGGAACTAGAGTTTCCAAAACAATATTCCACAAGTATACTGATGTGTCCAAAAATGCATTCTTGGAAACATTGAACTTTTCTGGTAGAAAAGTTAAATAATGAGCTTATAATCATGGAATTCCGGTTAGAAAGGACTTCAGTAGATTCCCTAGTCCAACTTTGTGCTCAGAGTCAGCCATTAGATCAGGCTGGTTTTCTCAGGGTTTTATTCAATGTGGTCTTGAACAGCTCCAACGACAGAGAATGCATAACCTCTTCTCTGATTGTCTGTCCTCATGGTGGAAAAGCTTTTCCTTACATCCTGTTTGGATCTCTCTTGTTTCAGTGTGTACCTGTTGTCTCTCATACTCTCACTATGCATGACTGTGAAAAGGTAGAAGTCTCTTCTTGATAATCTTCCTGTAGGTACTAGGAGACTGCTCTTACCTGCCCACAAAGTCATCTCTTCTCCAGGATGAACAAACCCCTTTCCCTCAGTCTTTCCTCACAGGACAAGTGCTCCTGCACCTGAACACCTTGGTGGCCCCAGTGAACTTGCTCTAGTTTGTTGATGTCTGTCCTGTATTGGGGGCCCAAAACTGGATGCAGTAGTCTAGATACAATCTAATGATTGACAAGAAAGGCAGAAAAATAATTTCCTCCAACCTTCTAGCTGTTTTGTTAATATGGTCCAGGGTACTGTTAGCCTTTTTTGCTGCCAAGGCACACTGCTGGCTCATACCCAACTTACTTTCTGCCAGATCCTTTTCTGTGAGCTACTCCCCTGCCCATAAGTTACCAGCCTGTGCCACTTCAGGGCTTTTCCTTCCCCATTGCAAAAACTTTGCATTTATTCTTGTTGAATTTCCTGGCCAGGAAATTCAGACTATCAAGGTTTCCTCTGAATGGCAGTCCTGCCCTCATGCATATCGACTGTTCCCCCCACCTTCATGTCACTTGCAAACTTCAGGATGGTGTGCTCTCCATCTCCTCCAGGTCACTGATAAAGCTGAGGGCAATTGTTCAGGATAAAAAATCTCAGTCTGGACTGTCAAAGTTCAGAAAAATTGTGAGAAAGTGGGAACTGGGTCTTAGCATCAAGCAAATCTAATTCTATAAGGTACAGCCAGACATGCCTACTTTTGCTTGATATAACCTAGGAATTCCATTGTAGGCATGTGAGACCATAATATCTTTTGAAACAATAGAGCTTCACAAAGAATGGGGTTTTTTTCCATGCAAGACAAAAGTCTGGTATGAGTTATGGCAGTTAATAACATAGAGCAGCATAGGAGATAAAAAGGGTACAAAAATACATAGGAAAAATTGATGACTACAACATCTAACAAAAAGTACAAAAATAGTATTATATACTGAAGACATTTTCTTTTCCCATGCAGGATTTTTTTTTCCTGTTGGAGAAATATGTTTGCTTTGGTCAACACTTTGGTGTTTTAATGAGCACAAGTAATCAGTCACACAGCCTTCCTCTTGCTGCATTAGAGGCACCAGCGCACAAAGCAGTGGTTCGCTACTCTCTGTGTATTGGCTATTTCTACCTGCAAAGTGCTAGTGCTACTTCCTTCCCTAGGCTATTTTCAGAGATTTGTCAACCAAATTGTGAACAAGCTTGACACCATTTAGTTGGTAAGTTATTGCATGAAATCATGGTCCTGTGTGTCTTTCTACTGATTCATCACACAAGCCTTTAAAAGTTACCCATGAGAGTTCTCCAGGCATACATGATTGGAAGGAAACATTGCTAGTGAGTCAGAAAAGTCCCAGCTTGACTATGGATCAATCTGGTGAAGTGGTGAAATTCCCATTAGTGTTTGATGGCAACAGTATATAAGAGGCCAAACACTTCAGTATAATAAATGGAAAACCAGGTTTTGTTGGAAAGACAGAAGATATAATGCATATATAGTCCTAAATATAAACTGTTAAGATTTCTTGTTCTGCCTTATTGGGTCCTAGACCCCAGGTTATCACTACTTAGCAAAGGCTGATTGTCATGACACTTCTCCATCCCTCTGTCTCTGTCTAATCAGAGTGGTAAGGCATCTATAACCTAGTTACCTTTCTGTCAGAGAAAAAGATACATGCCACTATCCTTACTTGGAAATCAAATCCTTGAATAAGTCATGTCGCTTTCCTGGTATCTTTTAGCAGAGTGCTGTCTTACTGGGAATCAAATCGTCTCCCTTCTCATTAAAATGAATGCTCTGAGTATTCATTTTAATGTATCTCTCTTTCCGAACAAGATATCAGAGGCAGAGCAAATGATTTTACCATACACAGGCTGCTTGTCATATATGTGACCTTCAGTCTAAATGACAGAAAACAAGATCAAGGCTACCTGGCCCAGATGGCACTTAGCTTTTGTGCTATCAGAGCCTGTAGATAAGACAAGACTGACCAGAGTTTTGTTACAGCTGTTCTGCTGGAGAACCTACCCTCTTTGATGAAGGCTCAAGACAGAGAACCCAGATAGGCCATATCAGTGCTGTGGCCACTAGGTGTTGATGACCCCTTCCTCCTGAAATGAGACTCTCTGCTTGAAATGGCAATGTTTTTAGCATGTCTTAGCATATACCTGCCTTCCTCAGTCCTTTGACATGGCTTGGGCAAACGAGATGTTCTGGGACAGTATCTGGGACAGGCCAGGCATGTTAGAGAGCATGTCAGGTTACTTTTAACCATGTAAAGAGTCAGGCTTGGGAACACTTATGTTTTTAGATTGACCCTTGCTACTATATTAACTATTGTTATTCACAGAAGAATACTTCAAGGGTTGAAAAATCATTACATTCCTTGTCTGCTATTTATTATTATAGAGCAGGCCAAAGGAAAGAGAGGAGCAGAAAGGTAGAACTAGCCAATACTTGGATATTATATCCTGCAATTTAGCTTAAATTGGCAATTTACCAATGTGAATACCCCCAAGTGGGCCTTAATACTGGAGTGGGTGGTTTAATTAGCACTGTGCTCCCATTTATAATTAGATTTCTGTTAGTTCAGTTTGAAGCATGATTTCATAATACAAAATTATTTTAAAAAATCCTGCGGGGATATTCCTGGTAAATTAATACTGTGGACTTTGATGAACTGATGCTTTTAATAGACTGTGGTATTTGGAAAGAATCTAAATCAAAGAAATAACATTGCCATCCCATAAAATTCAATGCCACATGATAATAAATCCACACGCAAGAGGGAAAAAGAGTCATAGGATTATCTGAGGAAAATCTGGACTGTGTACTTCTCTATTTCAATTTGGAAAGCTTAAAAAATTTAAATCTGATCAGGAAACATTTAATATTTTCTCTCTCTCTCTTTTTTTTTTTTTTTTAACAGAGTAATGGTAACCTCAAAACAAAATTTTACGTTCCCATTGTCTAAATATATTTTTAATACCAAATTAAGATACATTTTTCAAAACATAAAAGATCAGACTAAAAATGATAAATGTGCTAAATGCTAGACATTCTAGCATGCTTTTTACCTTCAACAAACTGGTTGTTAAATCCTCCTTGATCTGTCCTATATGATTGGGATATTTTTATTTTTATTTTTTCATCTGATTTTATGATAGTTGCTGGACAAGGGACATCTATAGAATGATGAATCATTGCAGAATGACCACAGAAAAACTAACCATGATTTTACTCTAGTGCAATGGCAAATTCATATTTGTGTGAGGGGCAGTGGTAGAAGACCAACTCAGATAAAATGAGATAAAGGAGTAACAGCTTAGTGAGAAGTTTGTGATGATCAAGTATTTCTAAAAGGACACCCATAATAAAAGCATCTTGTGTTCACAGTTCTTTGTTTCTGAAGATAAGCCTACAAGTGCAAAGCCTTACATTTGAAAAACATCAGAGACTGACACTAGTGAAAACCAATTTAATTGAATTCTGATCTATAACTTCTGTGGGTAATCCCATGTGCATGATCTTTTACAGGCAGACAGGAAGATGAGGTTCTTGCTCCTAAGCATCATCCAGGCAAAGTCCTTAACCTGAACTCCATCAGCTGGGGGTAAAATTCTCTGTATACTTCAAAAAGAGGTGAATAAACATATGGAGGAAGATGAGTGGGAAAAAAATGTCACTTGAAACTATCTCTTTGGAAGTAGATAGCATGCTAGCCAGAGGTGTAGCAAACATCTCCAGCAGGCATAGCCAGATCTGTTCACATCCAGGGCAGATCACTTTGCATAAGTATTCTTTTATTATAATTTTATTAGTGCAGATACTTATGGCTAGTGATTATTAAAAGTGCCTGTAGTATAGAAATTTACTTGCATTGCGGTTTGTCTTGTATCTGGCCAGATCCTTTCAGAGGGCTTATGTCCACCTGTGAAGTACCATGTACATTTGCAGTAGCAGTATGTACAAGTGAATGTTTGATGTTATGTCTGTGTTCAGTATGAGGTGCTGCACCTGGAGGAGATACTGCCTTACTTTACTATTAAACAGATGGATCTGAGCCAGGAACGATACAACCTGTTGCTCTGCTTCCAGAGGAGAAGGAAGTGGCTTGCAGCTTGCCTTTGCACCCTAAGGACAAATTTATTGGAAGGGATTGAGGGCTCACGCTATTCTTCCAGGTTGTGCAAAGAACCCAGGGTGAAGGTAAGGCCTAATGGGAAAAGCTAAAGAGAGGCAAGCCTAAAGTCTCCTTTACTTCATTTTTTCCAGAAATGGGAATTTTGAAAGCCATCTTCCTTGTACATTGGATTCCTACTCCAATGCAAGAAATCTTACAAGCCCAGCCATGCTGCTGCCCTCCAGGCATTCCCCACCTGGTCACCATTGCTAACCTCACCACCATGGAATGGGAGGGATTACCTGTAGGCTTGTGTCAATCTGGAAGCAAGACAAACATGGGTTTTGGTAGGAAAAGCAGCCATTAGGATTTTATTTTTGGTTGCTTTCACTCTTGAGCAGATTTAGCAGGGTGCATAGCCACATGGCATTTCATCAGGTAAATTATTCTGTATTTCATTTTCTGGAGAAGAAGAAAAAGAGAAGTCAAGGAGAAGGTAAAGCATAGGGGAGCAGGGTCTAGTGTGTATTTTCATTAGCCATTAACACTTATACCTGCCATTTTTTTAAAGCATTTGGAGAAATGCCATGAGGAAGAACGCATAGATGGCCAAGATAACGGGACATGGAGTGTTTTCTCTCCCTTGCTTGTTTTACTAAAATAATCTTAGTTTAAAGGAACAGTGGGAGCTGTTGCTTGCTATGGCATGAATAACAGAGGACTGACTAGCCCTTGCAGATTAGATGGTAACAAACAGTAATATAAATGCTAATTGGTTCTTTAAGAAATAGTAAAACAAATATTGAATTATTAAGATTAAAACTTGCCCTCTGTGTTCTTCATCCTCCAGAAAAAAACCCTATCCATTGTTTCTTTCCTTCTTACTGAAAGGTTAGACTAAATATGTATTCTCAGTGCCACCATGCAGATTTGAGCTATTGCTGCTAAACTGATTATGTTATAATGAACATAACCATTTCAAAGAACGTCAGTACTTTCTGCAGCCACACAGGGGTTAGAATGTAATCCAAAAGACCTTGATGAACATTGGAGAGCACTTTAAACTTGCTGAAGCCATTCTTAATTATGTTACAAGCTCTATCATATTTATGACAGCTGTAGGTATTGGCACATACAGGCTTGAAACGGAGTGGGAGATCCTCAGTTGACATAAATCCTGGCTTATACCTGCAAAACTGTCTGTATCATAGCTGTCTTATTACTTCCCTGCTCTTTGTTGACCTGACTGCTGGGTCACTAACATGCATTTGTATCTCTAAGTTCAATTTCATGTATGTCTGATACAGTAAGTCTATGCAGACCAGGTAAATTAAGATTCCAGCTCAGTGCCTTAGAGAAATCAAATCCCCACTTCCCCACTTGCATAAGTCTAATTAATAGATAAATAAACTACAAGAACTGAAAGGACATAATGATTATCTCACCCAGTCTTATGCCTGTAATAGGCCTTGAGTATTTCTGAAGTTATTTATTTCCCAAATGTTTTAAAAGTTTAACTCCCTTTCTGATCATCATTCTTCATGACACCACCTATGGAAATAGGTAGAATTTCTTAAGTTTAAATACTTCATAAGCCTTTTCTAACATCTCTTTCTTAAACCTCTCTCTCAATTTTCTATAATGTCTTGGGGAATCATGACACAAAGTGTAAGAAAACAAGCATAATTTATATGCTATTAATTAAAAAAATTACAGAGCTCGGGACTCTACAACAACCTCAGTACAATTTAACCTGTATTTAGACAACCTACTGTTTAAAATACATTATTGAATCATATAGTCCCTCTTTCCTGTAGCCTATTTTTCTGACGTAAGAGGATACTTTACAGACTGCTATGCAGTAAACCTTTTTGATGAGCTCTTGGAAACTCTTTTAGAAAGGCCTGTTTTCATTTCTATATCATTCTTAGGGTTACTCTCTGGGCTTTCTCCAATTCTTTCATATCCTGCATCCTTACAGATCCCAGAGCTGGACATGCTCATGCAGGCAGTGTTATAAGGCTGCTTATCACAAAGGCTGCTTATCTATTGCTGCTTGACCTGTATTTATGTACAATGGTCTAATTAGCCATTTTATTAATTTTATTTTGTTTCCTTGACATTTGTGTTGTCTGAAAACCTGAAGATGAATAATTTTGTCTTTATTTCTTAGTCACCAGTTTGAAAAAAATTAATTACTGCATTAGTGCATGCCTCCTCTCCAACAGGGACCAGCAAAAAATGTTTAAGGAAAACTTATAAGGAATAGGGTATATAAAATCATTCTTCCTTCAGTATACTCCCATCTCCCAGATCATAAGACTTTCACAGTCTGCAAATACATCGAGCAAATAACTTAGGAAAAAAGAATGAGTCCTGACTGGATGGCACCTATTGCTGGTCTTTTACAGAAATGTAATTCAAAAGTACCTTTTGAAGCTTACTAATCTGCCAATTCTTAATTTCTGTAATATATATCCCTTCTTGATTTCATACAGCAGTAATTTGATTTTAAAACTTCCATGTCATACCATACCTTTTGAAATCAAATTAAAATACTTTTTATCTATGGTATTCATGAGCTTTTAATTTTTTCAAAGTTCTGATGTTATCTTGACAGGATCTGCTTTTTATAAGTCTATGTTTCTTGGAGTTAATTATCTTTGCCTCCTTTAATTCTGTTTTAATCTGGACCTGTATCACTCTTCTGTCAGACTGTGTTTGTGATCAGTGTCAGACTGACAAAGACTCAGGTCATTTTGTTTAAGTATCCTCTGGAAATCTGCTGGTTTTCCAAGATTCATTGAAATTCAACATTTACGTCAAAGAGAACTTCCTAGTTTTCAAAACTGGTACATACTAACTATATAGGTCTGCTGATTTAAATATATTTGGTAGTAGTGTTTCTCTACATCTTTGTGCATTGCTGGCAGCAAGTTAGGCATTGAATGACCATTAGGTCCTGAGAATACATTACCTGTTTTTTCCAAGCAGAGAACAGAAATATTACTGAATGCATACATCCCTTGCATGTTTTTATCAATTTTTTTCTTGCTTTTGTGTTTTGGTTTTTTTGGTGGTTTTTTTGGTTTTTTGGGTTTTTTTTTTCTGGATAGAAATAACCGCATTCATGTTCTTTTTGTTGTTGAAAGCTCTTTCTTACCTGCTAAACTTCTCAGGCTACAGTTTATTCCCTTGATATTCTTTTACCTATTACCCCTACCAATTTTCTGCACTTGCTAGTATCTAGTAAATAGCTGGTATTTATTAACTGCTATCAACTTTTATTTTTTCTGCATCCATTTCATCTTTGTAACCCTTTTCTCTAAGTCAGTTTTTAATTTAAGTTGTGGTCAGCAGAAGCACCACGATGGCAGAAAACACTAGTTCAGGAAAAACTTTTGGATTAGATTTTGACGATAATTAGCTGTACAAATGTGGATTCTGCTCAAATTGTGCAAAACAGTAGCACCTCATCCTTTTCCTCCTGTGATACTTCCTTGTGTTTTAACCTTTTAACTACTGGGAGACATGTGGAAAAGAATGCCCAGGAAATCATAATATTTGTGGAGTTTTCCAATGTCATGGCTTGCTAATTCAAAGCATATCACAGTGAGTTTTTTCAACACTGTGGAATAAATTCGCTCACTTAGAATTAAATGGATTAATCTTATTTGAAAACTAATTAACATTTTGCCACCTGGCTGAACAAGTCAATTCCATTAGGGCACCTTCACCTTTAGTGGTAAAGTAGAAGAAGAAATTATATAATGTTCTGCTATATGACCATATAAGAAGTTAATAAATAATGAAAGTGCTAACATTAAGACCATATATATATGTACCACTATTGTCATATTTACTGTTCTATAGCAATATAAAATTTATTAAAATTCCCTCCAAAACACTGGTGAAATATTTGTATTCTGTTTGTGGGTAGGAGCTGCTTGCTTTATTTCACAGATATTTTTAAGTAGGAAATTCACAACTAAAGTCTTTCTTATATGGACTGTAAACCTAGGCAGAAACTGTGTTCCCACAGATTGCTGTAATGGGCTTTGTTATTGTTGAATGTTTGAATGACAGTTATCAATTAATAGCTTTCATAATATCCTTTGGTATCTCTCACAAGTGAAAAAATTAGGAAGGCTCCAAGTCTCAAGTAATAATACTGTGCTTTGAAATTAATCAGAGCTGTTGCCTATCAGTTACAAAATGGTGCATAATGATGGTGAGAATTATGTCAGTTTTTCAGGTGAGCAGAGAGTTTCAACCTGTGGCATTCAGAGCCACACTTGAGGTCTGAAGAGGTTCTAGGGATAGAAAGAACCTCTATTCAAATACTGTGTGGATGTGTGCTTAAATATAGCTACTCCAAATGTCAGAAGTTTATCTGGTAAAAAAAAAAGAATAATATCTTCTCAAAAGAAATAATCCTTTTCTGGAGACAGAAATTCACAATGTTGACAAAACCATCATTGACATTTTAAGCACTTTTTGACAGATCCTTTTCATCTGGGTTTTCTACTCATCTTTAACCTAATGCAGTTCTTCCTGGCAGAGTTTCCCTCTGTATTTTTGCAAACGAAACCTGAAAATATCAAGGCTGTTCTGAAGTTGAGCGCAATAAAAGACTGTGAGGGAAGCAGCTAATGCAAAGCAATTTGGGGAGCAAGGGTTTGCTAGCTAGAAATATGAGAAAAGCGAGAAATCCTGTTTCATCCAAACCTACTTTTCTTTCCTTGATTTGAATCCAGCAGAATGTTGCAAAACATAATAGATAATCAATACCTGCACTGCATTCCTTCAGCACTTATAAATGGCTCACACTCTGTTCTATGTCCTGAAATCTAAATCTGAAATTCAGACATAGTGAATGATTCAAACACCTTGGGCACTGATTATTCATGGGGGAAGAAGAGGATTCAGTGTGTGTGTGTGTGTATGAATTGTTGTAGTATCAGTATATCTTTTCATCAGGGGTTAGCATTTATAGAAGTAATGCAATATAGTCGGAAATGAAGCCAGAAACTCTTCAGGGGCTTGGTCTAGTTCAGACACTTTCCAAATAATTCTAAGTGACTTCCTGTGGACACTTTACTGCTCTTTGTCTTGTTTTCCTATTGGAAACACAAACTTTGCAATATGTATACTGACAGGATGGTCAAGCATTGGAACAGGCTGTCCAAAGAGATGGTGGAGCCACCATCCCTGGAAGTGTTTAAAACACATGTAGATGTGGAGCTTAGGGACATGGTTTAGTGGTGAACTTGGCAGTCCTGGGTTAACTGTTGGACTTGATCTCAAAGGTCTTTTCCAACCTTAATGTTTCTAGGATTCTATGTATGATGCAGGTGCTACTGCAGCATTCTATGTATGAAGCATGCATGCAGTTTTAAAAAGGGTGAGTAATCTGTGGCACGGTTGAAGATCATGTTACCTGTCCTCTTTCAACTTTTGTTCCACAAGGCTTGTTCAAATGGAGAACAGATTTCATGAGTAAAAGCTACCACTCTTCCTTTCTTGAAATTTCTGTTACCACCACTGTATTTCTGTGGGAGTGGATGCAAGTCACATCTTCATCTTGCACGGTCAGTGGCTGAGGATTGGCCTACAAAAGTCTCACTGATGTAAGGGGAAAAGAACCAGATATTCTGTTTGTAATAGAAGTATTTATTTGCATTCATTCATTCTCTTTAAGGCTGATATGGGTTTTCTTTCCCTTAGCAACTGGCAGTGGGCTGGGAGGTAGCTGTAAAGCAGAAAAGTAACTCATTATTTCTACAACTTACTGAGCTATCCCTCTAGAAAAGACTATAGCAGGTCAGAAAACTACTTTCCCGTTCTTCATAAATTTTGCAATAGCTGAAACCTTTTCATCTTTAGAAACAGAGACCAAAATTTAAAGATGTTTGCTAAAATGACATTCCAAAGTATTTCCAAAGTTTCAGAAATGCTGCAAATTAATATTCCTAAAATAAAATCTCCAAATTCTTGAAACCTACTTACTCAAAGTGGGGCTATTTCTGGCCAATTTCATAGTGCTCCAACATGATGTTACAGGGACAGATGACTGCTGTACTTTCAAGGTAATTGGCTCCCCGGGCTGCAGTGGTGACGTAGCCAGGGCCACGTGAAGCAAGTAGCTCTAGGTCAGTTAACCACGCTGAGCAACGGAAACACTGAGTTCCTCACACTTTGTTCTGGTGGCTTGCAGGGTGACTAGGAGCCCATCCCAGACTTGGGCTCTGAGCACTGTGACAGCAAGACTGGAAACGCTGTCCAATAAATTCTTCTCACTGCTGCTGAAAACAAGTTTCCTGATTGTAAAAGGTGGGCAGCATTTCTGTGAGGCAGATATCACAGAAGTTTAAAAGCCCTAAGGACCTAGGGTGTGTGGCAGTCCTTCAGGGAGCATCTGCAAAGCTGGGTAAATGAATGAAGAAGAGACAAGGCAGAGAACTAATGAGTTTTGTTAGCAGACTTGTTCAAATTGGCACATTTCTGCAAAACATTCTACTTTTAATGAACTGGCATTTTTCTGATAGAAGTTGATTTTTTTGGAAACATTTCTGACCATTACTAGTCAAATAATCGTGAAGTCCCAGGAGACTCAAAAGCCCAACTTGTTACTTCGAAAGACAAGTTTATGCATTGTGCTTGAATTGGCATAACCTTTTTTGCTTGAACTTGTTAGGCTGCAGATCCTCTGGGTACTATTTGTGCCTCCCTGTGGCTGTTCTGCCGCATGTTATTTTTAACAGGACTTTGTACTAAAGCAATAGCCTGCATGTGTCTGCTTTGGGGATTTATGAACCATCTTGCAGCTCTGACCACACAGCTGTACAAAGAAGTTCATGCTTTTAACAGTTCTCCCCAGACAGAAAGCAGCTTTTCCAGTGGCTGGTGCACACAGAATAGAAAGAGAAGATTCTGCTGAAAGCTGAGCAAGGGAGAATTATTATAGCAATCAGGGAGAAGGTGGAAATTTGCTTTTCAAATGAAGATTGACACCTTCACATTGCTTCACACACCCTCACTTAAGACAAAAAAACCCCAAACAGTCTTTAATTCAACCTTAGGTAAGTTGGATGGCATACCAGGACTCAAAACTGATCTCTGGATGAAGACAGTGTTCTTTGCTACCCCCAAAAGACATATCACACTAGTGCCAAAAAGGTAAACATTTTCCTTCTTGAGCTTTCTGCTTTTGTTTTCACTTAAAGGAGACCCATAGAATGACCTACAGTCTAAGATCTCTTCCCTTTCTCAGATATTTCTGAAGTTTCATTTCCATTTTGAAGCCAAACATCAAAGATTTTTTACCCTTTTTTAGGAGATAAAAAGAGAGTGAGCAAGAAAAAGAAAGATGTTCATATCTTCACACAAGTCCTCTGAAAACAGTGAATTCTCATCCTGTCTGATCCAGATCCATCACTCTGAAAACGACAAGTAGATTTTGGCTGTGTTTTAAGGAGCTCCCAAATGTGTGACTTCTCCAGCATCTTGTAGAAGATTACACATATCTTTCTTTACTCAGGGAATGGGAGCCATGCAATACCATATTTCCTAGGTGCTCTGCTTGAGCACAGTGTCTGGTTGACCTTCTAGTTTGATTTTCCTGAATAAACTTCAGTACATTTTTTCTTATTAAAAACTGAATTGCCTGCTCTGCATCTGACAGTTAAAAACTATGAGATACAAGCAACTCAGTTTCAATTGTTAACTAGATTTAATGATGCTTTGATTCAGGAAGGTCTGGAATTAATTTGCAGGGCATGTTAGCTATTAAATGACCCAACTCCGGACTGTTGACAGCTCTTCTTGAATCAGAGCTGAAGGTTTCTGTTTAGAACTAGAAACTTTGATACAATTTCCCTATTTTTAAAAAGCAAACAAAGGACAACCAATGACTTATGAAAGGTTGCATTTTTGTTTCAGGTATGAACAAGGGTACACTCAGAAATCCGAAAGATTTTCACACATGAGAATTCTTAGCCACAGCTCTATCACAGCATAGAGATGCTACTTGATCTAAAGTACCACTCAGACCAACTTTATGCAGTAAATAAATACCACGAACCATGATGAAATAGCAAAACATATTTAGCAAGGAAGATGCTAAAAGAACTGAACTGAAAGAAATAAACCACTCCATTGCAATCACATTTCTGTTCGTGGATTAAAGATAGCAGATAAGGAAACAACAGTTCATCCTGACTCCTTTTAGAATGTACATGAGATGATTTCAGGGATCTTCAAAAAGTTGTATAGGTATCACTTGAAACCATCAAGTATAGGGTGCATTATACTATAGACTATGCTAGTCTAAAATTCAGTATCACTGACTAATACCAATTTCAGTGAAATCATTTAACAGCATTTCACCTATGAAATATTAAAAAAATTGCACTGCTTACTCCTTTTAGTGCAATAAAATAATTTTGAAAAATATGGAAAAATGTGAAATCCAGGAAAATAAATTAATATTTTAAGTCAATTTGATCAGATAGTCTGTTTGGATTTGGTTTCCTCTTAAAAAATAAGTAGCTGTGAAGAAGGAATATTCTTGAAGACCCTGTTCATCAAGTAAACATTAATGAACTGTTTGGGGAGATAAAATATGATTCCAAGACTGGTTTTCATCTAGTTCAAGAACTAAAACATAATATGGGATACATTCAAAAAGCATAATGGAGCAGTAATTTTAAATTAACAACATACTTAAGAAAGCACTGATTTCCTCAAGGATATTTCACAGAAAAAGAGGAAAAATGAGTTGAAATTATATTACTGAAATCAGTCAGCTACTTCAGTCTTTGAATTGTTAAAAAGTTCTATTAATTTGCTTTTCTACTACCTTTTGCAATCCTGAAAAGTACATTTCCTTCTAGTCAAAAGTAGATTTTCTGCAAATCTCCTTTGCATTGTTCTTTTTTGCAATATATATATATATATATATATATATATATATATATATATATATATATATATCTCAGAGGAAGCCATGTTGAAAAGCTATGTTTGTATTTCAGTGTGAAGATGTTTATATATGGCAGTCATTTATGCTTCCTTTAAGCTCAAGCTCCATATTCATCAAGTAGTTGCTAAATTGACTATACCCCCTGCATACCCTGCATACAGATTACTTGCATACCTTGCTCTGGACATTGCTAGTTCCACTATAACATCGTGAGAGCCAGAACCAGAGTTATTAGGTACTCTAGCAGGACTTTGGACACTTTTCTTGCTTCCCATAGCATGATGGATGAGTAAGCCTATCAGATGGTTTGTAAGGATGTTTCCATGCCTTTAAATGGTCTTTGGGACTCAGGATCAAAAAAAGTGATCATTTCCAGATACCTTGGGCCAGACTTCAGGAAAGCTGTGAGGAAGATGAGAAGATTTTAAACACTTTATAAAGAATGCTGACGTGAATGAACCTAAGCACATTTAAAGTATCTCAGTGTCCTTTGTATAGTGGACATTGGTCTTCGGAAAAATCAAAGAAGATGCAGATATTTACAGATGTAAAAGGAGTATTGTCGGAAAACAAGATCTTTGTTACTGGCACCTTTAGCTTCCCGTGTACCATTCATCATATTCAATTCCAGGGCCACTTCTATGCTGCCTAGAGAAAGTGAAAAGAAACCACTCACATCTTAATTAATATGTGAAAGTGTATTTGAAAATATTATAAATGCCAGTCAGGGCTCAGATATAATAATAATAAAGATCTACAGTTTAAAACATGGGCAGAAAATAGCATGCAAACTAAATTGTCTGGAGAATAACTTTTCAGATCCATGCTATTCAACTGAGGACAGATAAGTGATAAAGAAGCAAGGCTGAAAGAATCCAAAAGGTCGCCACAGAAAGCAAATGAAATTACTTTGTAATGAAACACAATAGCATTAAGAATCAATGTGTTTGGAGAAAAAGGGAGAAGTAAAGGTTAAGCTGAATTTTCAAATCAATCCTTGCCTGTTGTTTGCTGTATAGCACTTGTCAAAGTTAAGTCCCACCTTGTTTTCAATTCTAAACCTGGGCGTATCAAAAAAAGATCAGCAGACTGGAAAAAGAATAAGAAAGAATAAGTGGCAATATTTAATCACTTCAAGTCTGTCAATACTCTTCTGCTTTATTCTCTCTTAAATCTGTGCTTTAGCTAAATCTTCCTATCCACAGATATCCAGGCAGCTTGATGTTAAATGCCTAACAAGACATAAAAAAGAGGGTTATTGCTAGGATGCTGTATCACCCTCAGCAGTAAGGGTATTCTTAAACAGTAATTTCTTCATTGTTCACTGGCTGTTAATGGTGTATGTAAGCCCTTGGCCACTGGGACTTTGAAAGCTTATAAGATTTTTAGTCATCCACAGTCTTTAGAAAGGGAGTCCTCTTGGCAGAGGAGGCAATGACGGGGCTTATCCCCTGCTCTCACAGCTCCCACCCGGCCATGGGAACTCCACCTTCCCTGTGGAGCATAGCCTCCCTGTACTGGTAGGGCAGCACTGTGGAACTGTACAAAATAATCCCTTTATTATTAGAGACTCCTCTAATGTTTAATGAGTATTTGTGAGGCATTCTAAGGCCTTTGGGTGGGGACCTTTACAGGAAGTAATGAAGATTGTTCTAGACTGTCTCTGCCTCATGATGTGCCAAATAATCTTCTGCTGTCTCCTGTGGTCTGTGACCAGTCTGTTCTTAAAATAACCACGTTACCCAAAGTAGGGTGGGGTGGAGGCAAAATGACATTGTACTGATGTAGCAGGGCAGTGCAAGAGAAAGCCTTTGACACTGTGGTTAAAAAAGTCATGTTAGGTAGCCCTGGGAGAGAGATGCACAGCACCATGTCAAGATAATTACAGTGGACGGTGCCTGCTGGTGTTGCCTTTGTTGTTTATAAGGACACTGTCTGTTTGTGTTCATGTTCTTGTCTCTCAAGTTTGTTCCTTTTTAAAATTAACATTAAAGAAACATAGTCAGGAAAAGTCAGACTCCCATTCACACACACACACAAAGTAAAAGCTGGCAAAACATGATATGTGGAGTGTCAGCTCATAGTTGTCAATTTCCTGGCTTTTTGTCAGTTGCAATAAAATCTTCAGATAACTTAAAAACGTGAACTTCTAATCTTTCTTTATGTGTGTCTCTGTTTTTCATGCTTGTATAAATAGGATTTGGACTGAAAAGCAACACATTACTTATGGCCATGACAAACACAGACATCTTTTCCAGAATAAGGATGTGAAATCACTTGACTCTGTAAAATCTCCTAAAATCTTCCTACAATGTGTGACTGTTAAAAAACAGGCATAGCATTGCATGCGGACATCTTCCCCTTCTGTGTGTCATTAAATTGATGGAATTACTCATGCTAAGGAAAGGCCATGCATGTAAAGCATATGTGTCATAAGGTAAATGATACTAGAAAATAGAAAAACTGTTTCTGTCAGTTTAAATCTGTTGTTGGTCATAGATATAGAAGGTGAGAGCTAAATAGGTCTAACCAACATTTAATGAACTCAAAATGTCATTTTTCCAGTTATTAGCAGTCTGTCTGTGTGGGCTTAGAGTGCTGGGTAGGCTTACTGTCAGCTTTGTGACACAGAAGCTGACTTTTATGGGAGTAGTGATGAGAGTGACTAAGGTACAAGCATAACTTGTGTGAGGTAAATTAGTGGCAGAGTGGTGAATGGAATTCAAGTCTCTTAACTTGCAGGATTAGTGTCTGATCTCTACCTTGTGCTAACTTTACAGACACAAAATATGTGCAATGGGGATAAACCCATGGGTTTGATTGCTGAAGCAGTGGTTTCGGCCAGTGGAGAACATAGAAGTTCTAGCCCAAGGTGTTATAGTTCAGTCTGTAGTAAGATCATAAGAGACACCAAGAGATTAAAGCATGTTCTTCCAAGAATGTTGTGTTGAGGAGATGTGCATCTTGAGAAAGAAGGTAACAGCTGTTTTGCATTCTCTCACTTCTTCAGAGAGGACACCACATTAACTTTTTCTGGTTGATTGATGGAGTGGCCAACACTGAAGTTTTGTGGAGATAAATCTTCAGAGGCCTATCTGTGTTGATCAAGAATTACCTGTTTATCATGGCTGCATTGGCATTGCTGCAAACGGGCTCCACGTGTTCCACATGAACTCTGCATTCTGGCAAAGGGCTTCAGTAGACACAGCCCATTACTTCTGCCAACAAAGTGATCTCTGATTAAGAATAATTTTGGTCTTGGGATAAGAAAAGTG
>JAVJGJ010000032.1:15052483-15066890 GCA_035590215.1 Microhierax caerulescens
TCTTTTTAGAGCTGTGACTAGCACCTGTTGTTGAGTGTACTGCTGATTTCTGCGTGGGGTACTTGAGTTACTGCCACAATAAGATTAATATTAGAGCAAACGCAAAAGTTTTCCAGAGGCTTAGAAGCTGAAGTCAAGCCATCCTCTATTACTACTCCAGATCACAACCAAAATTTTGCCAGTACAATTTGATGAGTTGGGATAATGAAGAGGAGTTCACAATTTTCAGAGCAAACCCAACAGTTTCTCAGATCCACAGCCAAGCCTCACAAACAGGAACTACAAATGAATACAACTCATGACAGAGTTTCAGAACCTGTCTGTGACTGGGTCTTTTAGAGGGTGATGGGTTGCTCCATGAAGTTCACTTCTGCTTCCTGTTCCTCCTCCCCTTTCTCTCCCCTTTCCCTACCCTTTCCCTGCCCTTTTTCATTTTTTTTTTTTAAATAAAAACCCCATAATAATTACCTTGAACATTTTTTGAAGGCAGACTACTTTGTATTCATATCACCCCTGAATAAGTTATTTGACTATCTGATAGAAAAGACAGACAGTTGCAATACCATTCCATATCCTTTAAAGACACACAAGCAGTAAAAAGATATTTAATCTAGACACTCTTCACTGAGTTTGATGACATCCTATCTCATTAGTTTCAACCTTTCCAGATGTTTTTCCTTTCCTTCCACTTAAAAAAATAGGAAGCATTTGCAAGCATTTGTGTTTTCCAATTTAGATTCCAATTATTGTTTATAATCGTCTCTTTTAGCCAATAAAATATCCCACAGGGACTTTTTAAGGTTTCTTATGCTGAAAATAAATAATTTCAAACTAATTAATAGCATGTTAAGAACTTTGAAATCTTA
Source organism: Microhierax caerulescens (assembly GCA_035590215.1). Classification (NCBI taxonomy): domain Eukaryota; kingdom Metazoa; phylum Chordata; class Aves; order Falconiformes; family Falconidae; genus Microhierax; species Microhierax caerulescens. The sequence goes on from JAVJGJ010000032.1 coordinate 15,053,350, forward strand.
GCTAAGTGATATAAAGGGTGGAATGTGCATATATAATCCTTTAGAAATAAACTGTTGACCAAGTCTGAATCTGGGACTAGGGCTGGATCCAGCTGACTCCTTTCTGAGAGGGAATTTAGAAAACAAGGAGGTCCTTTATGAACCTCGCAACTCAATGGGAGGGTGTCCCTGACAGTTTTGTCTGACTGTCCTCTCTGCAGTAAATAATCAAGTGTACCTTGCCATTGAATCTTGCTAAACCACTATTGCATTTACTATCAAACTTTGTTAAATCACTGTTTTATAACAATAAACATATTGCTACTTCTGTCTTATGAGTGAAGTGTGTCACTCATTTCTGCAACAGAAGGCATAAAGGTTCCTTCAAAACCAATTTTTCACTGATTTGGATATAAACTGGAAGAGACCAAAATGGCCAGTTGATGGGATAAGAGACTTCTATGAAATATGGTGACATCTGCACTGCAGTGTATGGCTTTTTTAGCCATTTTTGTTAGGTTAGTTGAACTTACTGAATTTATGGTAAAGGCATACCCACGTATTATTTTACCCAGTTAAGTTTTTAATCATATATTTTTAATAACAGGTCAGAACATAAATAAAATTGGCAACCTAACATTCAGTATATATTTATGCCAATTCAGTGTGTGTGTGTGTGTGTGAAATAATTACAGCCTCTTTCATTCAAGCCCTTGATCTATTCCCCATTTCCATATCTCTTTTTCTCAATTCAGGAAAGATTTAATACATTTATCATTGAAAAAATATAAGACTGCAAGAAGAAGGAAACAAATGACCTATTATATAAACTTGCTGGAAAACACTGTCTGCATCTACTTTATATTGAAATGCAAACAGAACTCAAGACAAGACTATTCAAAGTGATCAGATCTTTGCACCAGAGGAGTGCAGTTTTCATATTGAATTAATTCACAGTTGTCAGTATGCCAGCTCGTTTTTCTGCTGTCCAGCCTAATCCTTGATCACCACAGTGGCCATTAACTTTCTCTCTGCTAAGATCTGAGGAACCTCTTCTCAGATCTCCCTTAAATAAGTGGGTCTGGAGTCCCTAATATCTTGGATGAGTTATTGTTATCTGAGTCTCAGACCTTTGTAAGTGTTTCTGCAGGAACATTGTTTTATAAAGAAATTAAGAACAGGTATAAATGCTGGTTTTAATCTCATTGACAGAATTCACAGGGAATGAATTAAGATCAAGATAAATCAGAGCTAGCCCTCACCCTCTAGTGTCCAAGACAATTGTGGCATTAAGGACAGAGATTTAAAACCTATCTATTTTGGCACAAAGTATTTAGGAGTCAATCAAATAGCAAAGTAGCTGAAGATTAAGCAGTACTTCAGTCCTGACTTCCAGCCTCCTTCGTAGCCTAGGAGATCACAGGGATTTAACTTCATGAAGGCATCAGATACACCTGCTCTGGATAAATTTCTTTTCCCTGACTCCTTTCTCCCTACTGAGTGGAAGAAAAAGTTTCTTTGGCTATTTCAGCAGAAGTTGGTTGTGAAATCTCCTCTTTTTGTTCACCATATTCTGGAGTACCATATATGCAGAAACTCTGTGGCATTACCACCATCAAAACAATCGTCTTCTGAATTTTGGGGAGCTAGACCCTAAGGATGTTAGTTAGATCACAATTTTTCTATGAAACAGCTCCAGTGGATATTTTTTTGAACTAGAAAGAACCCTCATCACTCAGCCTCAAACCCTCTCTAGTAAATCTCTACTGAATCTAATGAAAAAGTAGATTAAAATACTAGCTTTTCTGAGCTCTGGGTAAAATAATTTTAAAAGAGCATTAGGATCCCATCTCTACCACAGTGCATTTCCCTGGAACTGTGTTAGTTCAGTCATGACATGTTCTTGGTGTAGTCTTTTTATTGGTGCTACCCCCAATGCCTGTGTGTGGTAGCTATGACATGCTGTAGTTAACAAACTAATACAATCAACTCCTCAATAGTTTCCAAGGTTACAACAGCAGCTGCACAGCTGGATGACTGAATATACTTCATCATCTATTGTGGTGGCTGGACATGTATTACAGGCATGTGGTGTTTGGGCTGTAACTTGGCTTATAGAATACCACCCAAATTTAAATAAGGGGTTTATGCAATCTCTGACTTTAATGATGGTGGTGTTTTTTTTATTATTATTGCAACTAATAGATGAAGTGAAATATCTCCAATCTGCTATTGATTTCCAAGGCGAAGCAGCCAGCCAAATCAGATGAGAGCCATTTGCCAGCTGCTGTTGAACAATAAATATTAGTCCCAAAATGTCATGTTTCTTTGCATGCTTCTCTGGAAGAAGCTGTCAATATTTTCATCAGGAGGCTGATTCTAAATCCTCTTCAGTGGTAAGAGTTTCCCTAGGGTATCTTGCACCTGTGAACAACAATTAAGCACCCCATACAGAGAGCAAGCCCAGAGGTTTCCAGCCATTTATTTCTAGCTTGTAGGTGAGAAACTTGCTTGGCTTGTTAGCCAGTATTCAAACAGCTGAGGAAAAATACTCTGGGTAGAAATAAGCAATGGAGAAAAACTCAGTGCCTTATGAGAATTGAGGCTTATTTATTTTTCCTGACACAAACCAGTGATTTAAACAGTACTCTAGGCACACAACTTGAATTATGATGCTAGAGGTATGACAGCAGCTTTATAATTGTTTATCAATCATTTAAAAAATGCTGCGCAGTGTCTGATGAAGGTCTTTGGAAAGTTTGTTTTTAATTTATTGCAGTTCTTTGATTTGAGAGAATGCTATAATACATGGACACGTTTTCTCTTACCTACCACCTTTTTTTCTATCTGAATTCTGCCTTACAAGGTTAAGTAAGCTGAGCAAACTGTCTGCATAAACATTCTCTCCTATATACATCTCTATCACCACCTGTCTTGCTGTTCCTCACCTATGAATTTATACCCACAAAAATGATTAGTTGCAACCCAGCTCTTCACCACATAAGAGTATGTTATCCTTGGAGGACTCTTTAAGGAAGCAAAGAGATGCACATGGCCACAGGAAAGAGCACATGACTGAGGGAACATCAATGAATTTTAACCCTCCACTTAGCCCTGTCCTAGTGCTATAGAAAACAGGAATTAAAATATGATTTTAAAACTTCTCTTGTCTCAAATCTCTCCCTGCCTACAGTTGTCTCTCATCACAGCGCTACAGTCAATAACTTTCCCTCACATGATTTCTTCCTTATATTTAATATGAATCTATACTCTTTTAGTTTAAAGCCATTACCCGATGTCTTATTGCAACAGGTTCTACTAAAAATTCTGTCCCCATCTTTCTTGTAAGTCCCCTTTAAGAACTGAAAGGCCTCAAATAGAGTGGCATTGACTAAGGTATGGTTGATAGCATGAGGGAAATAGAAGGCTAACCTCTAATTTTGCAATCAATTGGACAGGGAGACAGAGTAAAGCATTACTTTGTCTATCTTCTACTGCTCTTGAGTTTCCTATGGCCTCAGAACTAGTCTTATGGATACCAGGACTGAGCTGTGCATGAAGACCAGCAGATGCCATAAGTTTACAAGATGCATAAATTTGTACATTTATCTAGCTATATGATATGTGGATTTCAGTTTCTCCTTATCTCCTTCAAAAAAGGTCTTATGTGATTGTGGTCAGAATCTAGCAAATCTGTGGAACTAGAACCATGTTTCTGATGCTCAGTTTAAGGTCTGGCCACCTGGGTCTGCTGGTTGTCTGTATGAAAATCTTATGGTAGAGCCTAGCTCTCTGTGATCCAATTGTCTTACTGTCTGGCTAAAATCAGCACGTGACTATGAAGCAACTGGCTAAGCCTAAATACATCTAAAGGGATGATAGAGACAGGAAGGCAGGCAGTGTTTTGATGGTGCTGTCACATTTGTATGCTTTGACAGTCTCTGTTCCCAAAAGTCAAATTGGTTCATACCCCGAGACCATTTCTGGACAACTTTGGTTCTTGATACAGAAATTTATTCTGATGCCAGAAAGGCATTTTTCCATCAGTGATTGGGAAAGGGACACCTTACCTCACTCTTTGGCCATTTTTCTGATCCAATTAACTCATTCTGTGTTAGAAAGCATACACAAATTACAAAACTCCAATTTGTTCAGGACAGACTAGACCTCTCCTGGAGCTATATCACTGGGTGTAAGTATATTTACTGAGCACTTTGGCTCCACACACAAGTTAATCTCAAGACACTGATACCCATCGTGGCATGATAATAAAACTACATAGAAGGTCAACTCTCATTTTAGAATAAGAAAAATTTTATTGGCTGCATCCTACTAGAACTGTGGTGGTGTCAGGGACTGGAGGACTAAGCTCCTACTATGTGTCAAACATCCAAAACAGTATCAAACCTATGATCAGTCTGTCAAAAGTTAAATAAAGTAGTCCTGTATTTTCCCTTAACTCTCTTCTCTCCAGCAAATCCTGTCTCTGTTAGAGATTCCCTTTGTATCATCATTTGTTTCATTTCTTTGACTCTCAGTTTCTTCTCCAGTAAATGGGCCAGATTTATTCTTCATTTGATCTAATTAATCTTATTTGAAAATAATATTTTCAAAAACGAAAGGAAAGTTGTGGCTGTTGTTGACATACTGGGAGAAGGGGTAGTGGGGGGGTGCTGGGATCCTTTAGTCTTTCTTTCACTGTCTCCTGATGCAGGGTGAGCATGGAGTGATTATGATTTAGAAGAGGTCTCAGCTGGCCCCATAGAACACAGAACTGAAGCAAAAACTTGTGAGTTTGGTCCAGGAATTGTTGGGTCAAATTCTGTGATGCATATTATGCAGGGAAATAAATGAATCATTATGTTAGTCCTGTCTGGTGTGAATATAGAGTTCAGTAGTTCTTAGCTTTCAGTTTTACATACTCTTTAATGCTCTATAACATTATATTACACTCTATAACATTATTAATATTCCCACTAGAAAAATATATGTATAAATATTATATCATCTAGATGATGGAGAAAACCAATGGGAGGACAGTATCGCTTCCTCCTCTTGCCCAACCACACAACCTTCTAGAGGCCCTCAGCAGAAGAGGGAAACTCATGTTTGTGTTTGTGATTTATTTCTGATTTGCTTCTGTGCTTTTATTTGATTGGAACTACAGTGAGGAGGAATGTATTGCAGAGAATTTAATGTTAAAAAGTTGTTGCAAGTTTAGAAAAGGTCTATCAGTTGTTAAAACTAATATGTGCACCCAGTCTGAATTCTGTAGAATAACCTTTTTCTCATTAAGTGTAGCATTTTAATGAATTAAATTTATAATGGGCACTGCCTTGGACCTTACTGGCAATAAATTGCTTAGAAGAGTCAGACCTTCGAGCTATAGGTACCACATATTGTAGTTAATTAAGGTACATTAGTAGCACTTTTAATAATCTGAAATGATAGTATCACCCTTGAAGCCTCTTGCTTAATATTTCTATACTAGCATTTCAACTAGTAATGAATCAACCTTCCAAATAAATATAGTCTAAGATAATACAATTAAAATGATGTGTGTTAATATTTAGTGTATTGACTTCTTCCTTTTAACTGATCTGCATCTCCAGAAATACATTGTGAGGAAAAAAAAAAAAAAAAAGAAAAAAAAATATCTTGACATATTTGACCCACAGTAAAGAATAGATCTAAAATAACTCCTTACAATATCTTAGCCTCAGCTCCAGGAAGCTCCTCTGTAGCCAGTTGAAACCAATGACATCTCTACATGCTCACAGCGAACGACATGCATTAGCAGGACAGCTCTTGGTCATGCAGCCTTGGGAAAATAAAAGGTGAGGAATGTCTCTAAAATGGAATCTCTATCACATTAAGAAAATGGTTTCTCCAGTAGGCAGGAACTAGAATAACTAGAAAAGAAATGCTTTGTTTCCAAAGTTCTCTTTCAAAGCCTGCATACGGGCTTGGAAGAGCTTCTGAACACACCTGAAAACATCACAAAACTTCTCACTTTAGAAAGATTAAACCTGGGATCCCAAGACATGCTATTTTAGAACTTTAAGCATAGCAGTACTTAAGCATCCAACTGTGAAGAGTGAAGGGGAAGTGTACCACAAACAGGTGGGACTCTGTGACTTGGTGAGTTCTTAAGTTAAAATATTAGATGTTCTTGAATATTCTGAACATCTTCAGCTCACAAGGGTAACACATGTTCAAAAACTTCAAGCATTTATGTCTTATAAAATCCAGGCCCATATAGAACTCCAGCTATACACAAACCTGAATTTTCCTGTAAAGGCAACAGTAACTGATTTGAAGCATCAGGGACATCATTCAAGAGACAAGAAGGGAAAAATCAGAAAAATAGTTTTCACTGTTGGATCATTGAGATGCTACTCATATTCCTGGTGACCTTTCAAGGAAAGCTTCAAATACATTCAGCTTATGTGGTATTGTTCTTTTAGGATTTTGCAGCTTACCCCTGTGCTTTCAGCATATGTACCCTCTCCATTAAAGACAAAAGAAGCTGAGGTACAAAGAAATATTTGGCTTTTCAAAGAGCTTTTCTTTAAGAAAGTTTCAGAAATGAAGTTTGCTATATTTTCTTCTCAAGTTCTTTCTAGGCACAGATCTTTGAGTCATTAAAGTTTTCTTCTTCCTTAATTCAAAAGTAACCTACAAGTTTTTTAAGAACAAATATAATCTCCTCCTGAGATCCTGCCATTTTTTCTCTGAAGGGTCACTCAGCAGTGTGCTGTGTAGTTCAATACAAGGTACAGGAGAAGATCAGTAACCTTCAGAGGACCAAGTTCAAATCCCACTACAGTCAATGGGGTATTCAAAGTCTGATGTCAATAGGACTGAGCTACAAGTGCGTTACTGCCGGTTTGTATGCTCAACTCAGGGACACCAATCATGCACTACCCAAAATATAAAGACATGCATCAAATCTTGTTTCACGTATTTCTAGAAACCACATTAACAGAAAACCACAGTAATTGTCCTAGTGCTCAGATATTCATGTGTCAGCTTCTTCTACTTTGCATCACCGTTTTCTTCCAGAGCTGCCACCTCTGCTGCCGGTAGGACACACAGGGTAGACATTCTTATTTTCAAAGGTAAAAGGTAAACAGAGAGGTTAAGAAAATTCAAAATCAGCTGTGGGTGATATCTGTGTCCCCTCTAGCCACACTTTATGGCAAATGGTCTTTGGTTGCTTGGTATTAAATTCTCCCTTATCATCAGGTTTCAGTGATGCTCATAGTACATTTTTATACTTGGGGGTCTTTCAATCTTCCTTACTAAAAGGCTTTACTTTAAGCCTTTTTCCTTTTATTTCCTGTTTATGTTCCTAGTTTATGTGACCAACATACTCCAGCTATTGAGTCACTGACATTTAGCTTTTCTTCTTAAGGCTCCCACCTGCTCCTGGAAATATGTAATATAATAAAAATAACTGAGAATCCAATCTCTCCCTTGAGATTCTGGTGTAGAGTGGTTTTCTAGTTTAGAAAAGCTGAAGACCTGCCTGTAAATTTTCAGACTCAGAGTGTAAGCTAATGTATTTAAAATATAAACAAACAATTATTTTTAACCCTTTTTTATAATTATCCAGCATTCTGGTTCCTGATGCTGAACACCTGATAGTTAATGGTAAGGTATGGGAAAGTTTATATGGATGTTTGTTTACTGCTTCTACCTCAAGCTCCTATCTTGAGACAAAAAGAAAAAAAAACAGGCATCTCCAAAAGGTGCAATGGCATGCTCCTCAGTTTTCTGAGTGCTACTTTCTTCAGACTCAAGAATTATTATCCCAAGTCCTTATTCTTAAACTACAGACATCTTGTAAACCTCCAGGCTCCTGCTGTCAACGCTTCATGGCAACATACCTAAAAGAGAAGAAAGCATCCCTTTTCATAAAACACGTATTTAAGCCAGAATTTCATTACCCAGTTGTATGAGCACTGTAGCATTTTCATTTCTGGTACTTGTGCACCTGGCAAGGCCTAATGCATTTTGTCACAGGGATAATTTCACTGTTTAAAAATTCTAGTTGAAAGAAAGAGCATCATAATATATATGAAATGAATACATTGAAGATGCTGTTCATTTGAAAACATTCCTGAATGTCCTGCATTTTTCTGCAGTTCAACCATTTGCCAGCTTGCAATTCAGAGGGACCCATACCACTTTCATGTGTCTGATCATATGAGTCATGCTATAGGGCTTTCACTTTATATTTGGCTAACTGTAAATCATTCTGGATTTAAATGCTTGCAGAAAGTGCATTTAAATTTTTTTGTGCAAGCGTTCAGATATGCAGGCTAATATATATATTTTGCATGAATATTAATTTCAGAGAAAATCAATCATAGGAAGTGCTTCACAGAACAGGGAAATGATCATAAAAGTCAAGTACAATGATATGAACATGCAGGCACTACATTGAAAATTATGATTCTCCAAAGACCTTCTTAGTTACAACGTAAAATCTTCAAGCACCTCAGCTTTTACCAGAATGATTTTCTGGAAAAAAAAAAAAAGCTTTCTTTATTGGAATGGATAATTAGTTTAGGTTTCCTTTTCTTATCTTCAGTCTCTGACTAATCTCCTAAGCTTTATAAATTATTCCACCTTTCTTTGCCTGACCCAACTATTTTATGCAGAATGGTATAGGTTCAACTAGAGAGAGTGAGAGATCATGCCTTTCCTTGGTTTCTTGTCCTGTCCTCAAACCCCATACCCAACTTCAAAAAAGAATGCATGGTGTAGCAATAGGGCCCTTCCTGAGCTGTGGAAGAACACAACTTAATAAACTTCAGCCAGGGAACAGCTAAGTTTAGGCATCCAGGGACACCTAAAATGGCAATCAAATTGCCTAGCATAAAATTTACTCTTACCCTAGATATTTACTGAGATCTACCTTTTTCTTCTTTTGAAGAATCTTAGGAGAACAGCTTTTCTTAACATAAATCAGTTTCTTGGTGAAAATAGTAAACCAGAAGAAAAATAATAATCTGTCCATGTGGTCAGCATGTGTCCTTGTGACCAGCTGTTTGCACTGACTGTGTAGTTGGTTTTGTTCAACAGTTTCCTCATCCTGATTTGAAGGAGGGACTGCTACTGTTCTGGGAAGTGTCTTAACCCTAAAGCGCTCCAGTGTGAGGGGTTATTAGACACACTGATGTCAAAATGCTCTGAATCTCTCCCATTAAAACTCTCCTACTGGAAAAATCTAACTATTCACTGAAACAGGACCTGAACTAGCTATGATTGTAACTACTGGTCTGCTTAGTCATTTGTATGCTGCCATAAACGCTTTGTATTGTTAATACGAAATAAGAAGGCTTCAGTAGAAGAGAATAGGAAAGCTGTACTTCAAACTACACATGGTGGCAAACAGCACTTTCCTGTATGATGGATGTTGATTTCTTACATAAAATTAAAGACTAACTGGGTTTAGGCCCTGGATTCTAAGAGTTTGCAGCACTTAAACACACGTGAGGGGAAGTACTGCCTTTCAGCCCAGATGTTAAAATGTCTTTGGGACACATAGCCTAAATAACTTATTCCCTAATCATTCTCCTCAGCTGAGTTCTGCCTTTCTGCAGCTGAGCTATCAGCTTCCTTGAATTAAATTGTAGGTATCTTTCTTTCCCTTTATTATTTAGGCCTTTTTGCTCTGATCTGCAGCTGAATGGCAAACCATCTATAAACTACTGTTGGAGGGGTAAATATTGCTTCCTGGTTATTGCCCTGTGGAAATCTGGACACTTGAGGTGTTTTTATTAGTGACTATAATACAACCCCTCCACTGTGACCAGATTCCCCTGGTAGGTCTTCCATTGTTTTTAGCTTCAACAGCCCCATGAGATACAGTAGTATGGAAAGGTTCATTGGAAAATGTGGCAGGTAATGTTCCATCACCTCCATATTTCCCAATTGTTTTACAATAAAGGATAAAGCATTACAATGCGTCACGCTATTACATTGTCATGTTTTCACTGGCGCTATCATTGCACAGTTCATAAATTCCTGGAATGAAAAAAGACTACTAAACTGTCTATACAGACAATGTTAAATTCAATGCATTGCCTTCCGTTTCATCTCAATTAGCAGCAGCTAAATGGTTGGAACCAATTCTGCATCTTCATTTGCACTGCCTGTCTAATAGCCTGATTTACATCAGTAGCACCAGCACAGAATTTTAGTTAATTGGGATTTCAGTAGCTAAATGGCATTTCATTGTCCTAACAAAACAAACACGTGTTTATGAGTTTTTAAGTAAAACTGTAAAAGCTTCAAATGATGCTTAGTTTATCAAGCAGCAAAACTGCTTTCTATTACAATTCACTGTTCATAATGGTACACAAAACACTAATGTATCCTTTGGGAAGGGGATGCCTACAGCCACAATAGTGACAGGAAAGGTGTAAACACTGCATAGAAATTCACCTGATAGTGTTTTCATAATAAAACTGTTCATTAGATGATCCTGCTGTACTGTGGAGGTGGAAACTTTTCTTTGTGAGCAGAATTAATTCAACAGAAACTGTGTTGTTTTATCACAAAGGCTTAGATGCATTGTGATATTCACTTCTTTTTATGCTCTGCTTGAATCCTGCTGACACCCAGTGGGACCTAGAAATAGCTTCCTAGCTATAAGATAGTGTTTGTTTTATTGCTACAGTATTGCCTAAGGGCTTATGCTATGATGGAGCCTTGTTTTTACTGTCACTTGGTATTGTTAATTCCAGGCATTATAGAATGATGAGTCATGCCCTTGAAAATCATAAGACAGTGTTAAAACCAAAGAATTTAAAAACCTTAACAATAACATGCTTTAGGGGTTTATTATTTTACCTCCATTTTTTGAGATTAGAGTGGATAAGAATCCAACATTATTCTCCCATTGAAAAAAAACAAACCTTACATTGTCAAGGTATAAGGGTGATATATTCCGCTGATTCTGGGAGGCAGGGCTTTTTAAGAAAATATCAAATTATGCAAGGCCTTTTTGCTCATACAAGATGTCTAAGCATATACTTATCCATAACCTAGTGAATGCATGATGGATAAGACAGTATCTACAGTGTAGTTGAAGTATGCTAGCAGGCAAGGTGAGGAGGGAGGACAGTGGGCCAAAATGGACCAGATTCTCAGCTGGTGTAAATGAGCAAGTTCCCACTGGAGCTAACAGAGACAGAGCAATCTGCATGCACTGAAGCCTGGCCTGCTCTGTGTTCAGCTCCTATCATGTCAGATGCAACACACACCTTGTGTAACCTTTACCTGCTGTTTGCCTCCAGTAACAAGTTGGAAAGTGTATCATAAAGCTCAGTCCCACCCTTGACCTAATGCAATGCAGCAATTCAGTCGGTCTGCTCCCCTTCTTGTTTCTGTGATTACAAAGAAGAGAAAAGACCCACACAGGAAACAGAGGACAGTTCATATAAAAAAGAAATGTGCAAATGTGAAAGCCTTCTAAGAAATAGTGAAGGTTCTTTATAAAGATTTGTAATAAGTTGAAAGAATAAGCGAGGAGAAGAATCATATATAAAGATGGAGAGGAGAGAAGAAGTGAATCTGCAGCAATTTAAAAGGAAGGGGGGGAAAAAAAGTCATTAGAAACCTTGATTAGAATTCAGCACAGACTCAGATGTCCTGCAAGGGACAGTTGCATATACTGCATGAAGTATCCTCAAGGCATAGCTCAGAATAAAGTGACTGATGACTATAATAATGACCAATATTTCAGTTCTCCATGTCAGCATTCAGAACTGAAAAAACACTCCGGCTTAGAGCTACAGGGCACATTAATGAAAATGCAAAATACAAAGTCAAGAATCTCATTTTACCTTCGGGAAGAAGCAGTTTAATACCCTTCACTTTTCAGAAGTGATAGAATTTCTCTAAAGTGATGACAATTTTGCAAGTTGATGACTACTTCAGTGAAAGTCAAAGAAAGCAGACAAAATTTTGCATGAGAAAACAATTAAACACACAACACTTGTGAAAGATCTTGGTGACAAAGCAAAAGAAGTGCTGAATTCTCTGAATCTCAAGGGAGTGCTTAATCAGCCCTTCACAGGCACTAATGAAAGGTGCATAGTGGAAATCCAGTGCAATTGTTTTAAATCTGTGCATGTCAGTGCTACATCAAGGAATAATAATAATGAAAAATTGATCCTCAGATTTTTCAATTCACAATAATATTTGTCTAATTGATTTTCTTTTACATTTACCACTTTATTTTTCTTACAGTGGAATGTATAAAAGTTAAAATTGAAGGGAAATCCCTCAAATTTTCCATCTTGAAAATGAACACAATGTGGATGAGTGTTGGACTTGTAGACTGGAAGAGCAACAGCTTTGAGCACTTTATAATACATTCAGGACTGTATTCATTTATATACCACTGTGTGCCTCCGTTTGGTCTTGGGAAGGGAGCAGTTCTGCTAGGTCCAGATTGTTAGGCTCTTCTTTCAGTAATGCACTGTGCTTCATCAGCAAGAACATGTCTGCATTATCAGGTTCTTTGATTCTACATTCATGGTGTAGACTCAATAAAGCTGTTTTTCAAGAGTTTAAGGTGGTATCCAGTGCTGGTAGAGGAACTGATTACATTCTTATGGAAGAGTTCTCACCAAACCTTTTCTGCAGCAGCAAATGCAATTTTACCAAATCATTTTTTTTGGCTGGAAGCAAAGATTATGTGATCATGTTGTCTGTCTACCTGCTTGTTCATCTCTTTGTCTCCTAATCCTTACCTAAGTAACTGTCGAATCTGTTGGCCAGTTTCAACCACTTTTTGCAAGGAAGTAAAGACGTCAAAGCTAATTGCATTCATATATGTGTTGTGAAAAGTGGTGGGTGAGGGAAGGCTGCAGTGTAAACTCAATGGTTAACTGTTCTGCTTGACTTGCCTCTGGCAATATATTGTGCACAAAGCTTGGAAGCTGAGTACATGTCCTCAGTCTTTCAGAGGGCAGTTAGTACAGGGGTTAAACTGAGTATGGAGACAAATTCATCTTTGTATTGGAATGAAGGAAAGCAGGAACATGGAGGTATTTCAGAGAAAGATAAGATTTGGTCACAGGGGTAAAGGAAGGCACTGGGGTAATTGCTGACAGAGACCACCAGACTATAAGAGTTGGTATCTCCTTAGTTCTCCTACTTGTGGAACAATGTAGTGTATTTCCCCCTGGTTAAAAACCTGTCATGGTTTCCATCAAATTATATTCAAATGCTGCTATGCTGTGATATCCTTTTCAGCCTGATGAACTTCTTCTTGTGTATTAGCAAGCTAATATTAAATTAGAAATTTTTGTTGCACTGTTGGAAATAAAAATGTTCCTTTTTTCATATAATATAAGGAAATCTTTACTTTCTAGGTACATTCATGATCAGTCCACATCTTCCTGCACCACTAAAATGCCCCATGTTGATATCTCATGCTGCTGTTCTCCACTGGCAATGCTCCAGATCCTGTGATGAAGCGTGTTTTCTGTAGCTGAAGTGCTGTAACACTTCACTGTAGTCTCATGACTGCAGTGACT
>JAVJGJ010000032.1:15066895-15157841 GCA_035590215.1 Microhierax caerulescens
AAAGTAGTCACCATCTTGCTAGAGAGCCTTAAAGAATATTTTTCTTATTCTTAAGCAAAGGAATAAAAATGTAAATTAAATCTGGAGGCAGTTTACAAATTATAATGAAGCTTTACCAAGAATAAATAATATTAGAATTCAATAAAAAAAAAAAACAAACATGGGAAAAAAATCCCAAACAATAGTACTAACATGAAAAATTATATACAAAAAAGGGTACTAAAACTCCAGAGAGAAATATGTAAAACTCACAGTCATCTACTTTATGACTTATACAAGTGTAAGTCAGTAGTATCTATATTGGTATCACTGGGGTCTCAGTCTGAGGACCTGGAGTGAGAGTAGAAATTGGCTTTGAAACATTTCTGGTTATCTGGAAATACTTCTGCAGATGACAAATTTGTCAGTTAAATTTCCTTCCTCCCAGTCACAAAGGGGAAAGAATCCACAGGAATCTCAAAGGACTGATTAGAAAACCAGTAACTGCATTAGCTAAATTTATCCACAGGTATGTCTCAGTCAATCTGTAGTTTCAGTCTCCTGTGACTTGTCTGAATGACAGTAGTGTAAAAACTGAAATCTGTAGGAAGTAGAGAAGCTGAGAATTAGAGTTGTGTGTCTCTCTCTTTGTTCTTGCTTTTGTTTATTCAGTTTATTCTTTTGGTGTTTGATTTAATTTTACAGGATATCCAAGGACCCTTAGTGGACAAACTAAGGGGGTTTTGATTAAACTTTCCCCAGATATAATTTCCTTCTGCTTTACAGCTCCACATATCTTTTCAGTTCCCTCTAATGTTTCTGTTAAGAAAAATATTAAGTCCGGTAAAGTGATGCACTACAGAGATGCTGCCACTACCAGGAAATAGCTGTCTCACTGCATTGAAATCACTGAAATTAATGATGGAGATATGACAAATTCATTCATCTTATCTATCCTGACTGTCATAGGAAGCATTCAGTGCTTATACTGCTAGAACTGTTCAGATGGATAGATACAATTTGAAGTGCTTGGCACACTGCTTTACCTAAAAGTTGGAGCTCAGATCAAAGTGGGAAAACATTGAATAAATAGTCCATTCAAGAAGAAAACAACTTTGAATTGCTGAGGACAAATGTTTTCTCTATGTTTCTTTCCATAAGCATTTTCATGTGTGAAGTTTTGTTCATACATCTACACAAATGGAAACTCAGAAGCCTATAAAGAGATGTGATGTCCTGACAAGGCTTACCCACTTAAAAAAGGCTGCTTCTGCTTTCTTGAGTTTGCAGTAGGAAGTGAGAGAAGGGTGCCTATCCTTTGTTGTAGAGTGAAAGTGGGGTAGAAATTTTTATGGTTGGCTTTTTAGTCCTTCCTTGAGAATAAACAATTCTGAGGAACCTCTGCTGCTTCCAGACAGCTGTGGTCACAAAGCAGACTGAGCTCAAAGTATACATATTTTTGCTAGAAGCAGTTTTGCAACAGGCATTAACAATTGGACATGTCAGGACATGAAGATAGAACATGTTCACACCAGTGGCATGTCTGCTGGTTCCTGTTGCTATGTATCTTGTATCCTGCACTATGACATGCAGGTTGCTGACCATGATTCCATTGTTTTTCATTCAGGCTATGGATTAATCAGGTCCTGAGCAGCTCCCTGCCCTGGGTACCTCCAGCTGCTATGCTTTGAGGCACAGAGTACACACCACTCACCCAGTTTTGCTGGCTGCTGTTTTAGCTCCATGCTTTAAATAGAAATGTGCTTTCAGACATCATATAATATACATAGTTTCATGTGTTTCATGTTTTCCTTTTCTTTTGGTTCTCTGATCTTCCTATGTTTGAAGGGGGTGATGGGATGAGCAGCATGGATTGTGTTACATGTACCGTCAAGCTTCTCAAGGGGACTATTCAAAGCAGGGGTGAGGAGCTGATGTCACTCAGGAGCTCTGAGATTTACTTTGAAAAGACAGTTGAATCTCTAAAGCTGGACTTGAAGTGTAAGACCATAGTTTCATGATCACAGAAGTCTGGAACTGTTCAGTCCTTCCCATGATGAGACAATGTGCTGGTATCTGGTTGTTCCAACCTCTTTCTGTCTTTTTCCAAACCTGAAGAGATGGGCAACATCCGTAACTATTTTGATGATGGTGCAAAGTGTGATTAGAAGCCGTAGTGCCTGCTATTTTCATAGGTGAATGGACTAAAAATGGAAAAGATTGTACTGATGGTCTCTGTCTAGGATTATGGGCAGGTGAGCCTGTTTTAGCTTATTTGCATAATATATTTTCATATATATATATATATATATATATAAATAAATAATTTCTCAGGAATAATTTTTGTATTGAGCTCAGAACAGCCTCCTGTTCAGCGTGCAGCCTTCTGCCTCTAACCTCTTTTGGATAACTTTAAATGAAGCTCCAAAGTGGGAAAAGTATTACTCCATTCACAGAATCTACTGATATCCCCTTTCCATGTTGTTTGATCTACCTCAGAGCAGACATGAAAAGGCACTGTTGGTCAGCACTGCCAGTTTTAGCTAGAAACATTCCAGTCCCCTACTTGTGTCTTGAATATTTGTTTGGGCCAGTCCATTCCCTTGATTGAGCTGCTTTGGAGCTCCCAAATTAACTCTGCTATGACTGAGAGTTTGCCAGCAGGACAAAAGAAACAAGAATCCTGGGAGGTAATTAGTTGAAGCCAGATTCAGATCAGTAGTTACAGATGGAAAGAGTTATTAGACTAAGTAAATTCATTCCCTATTATAGTGAGTTATATTCACTGACTGGAATATTATTGTGCCAATACTCATTGCCATTATTCTCCATTGATAAAATGCACTTACAGCAGCAAATGATGATGTTCAGGTGCCCTGAACACCTTCTTTTTTAAGTAAGCTAGACAAAGACAGACATGTGAAATGCACATGTCAGAAAAAGGTGGTACAAAGTCTATGCATTGAGCTAATATGCTAAAATGTGCAAAAAAATATTCTGCAAAAATGTGAACTTCTAGAATACAGAGGTGTGAACTCTACTTGCAGCTGCCTCCTGTGATAGACCAGCTGTATGTTATTACTCTGGTTTAGAGGAGTTATACTGGTGCTCTTGTGAGTAAAAGACAGTTCCTGAGGAAGAGTAGTAATACAATCTCAGTTGCAGTACAATTTTATAGATTTTATACCTGCACTTCTCCTCCAGTATCGCATCCAGCTGGACGATGGATAGTTGGTCCAAGAGCTAATTTTCACATTTGGCTTCATGCACATCCTGAAGAATCATGAGGTCCTGCACACAAATTCCATGCTCATAGCCTGATTAAATTGCAATCTGTGCTCTGGCTATGGGGCCCTGAGGAGGGGGGAACACAGATATCTTCAGCCTACACTTCAAAACTTTATTGTGTGCAATCCCAAAATGTATAAGAGAAAGAAATCACAGCTTTATGCTGCAAAAATGTAAAGTGTGAAGTGAGACCCTGTAAACACAAGGCTGGTAGACAGTGTTTGAATCTAGATGGGGTTGTCTTGGACTCTCTCCTTGCTTCGTTGCACAGAAGTTGTTAAAGCTGGAGGACAGCTACCACCATCATTCGTTCTGGTAGCTGCTACATATACAAAGGATTGGATTTGAATAGAGGCTTCTCTAATGTTGAGAGAGGAATATATACTAACAGTTGTGACATTGTGAGAGGTTTCAAGTTCTTATGTATAGATTGGAGAATGAATGCTATTAATAAAATTAGGATCCATTTTTTCTCACATGAAAGGTACTATAGATTGTAGATTTACATTAGAAAGCAATGAAGACATAGATGAGCTTGTTATAGGAATCACCTTGGACTGAATGCTCACATATCACTATAACTAAAATTGAGTAGAAGGATAACTAAAAAAGAGCATTTGGTACTTACATGAGGTTTCTCACTTGCCATCTCTTGCCTGTTGAGAAAACTGGATTCTGAGTTTCTGAAACTTTGAAACTATTTTCAGAAAAAAACTGCCATTTGCCAAGAAGCACTTGAAACTCTGCTCATTTTTAAGCTCAACTTGTGAGCAAATTTTGAGTATTTTACACAATTCACAGACTTTATTATGTGCTTAATTATGCAAATTATAGCTTGACATACATAATTTTACCTGTTTAGTTACTATGTTCCTTCTGTTCTTACAAAAAGTCATACATTAATTTACAAAAACATAAATATATTTATTTGTGACTGTTTATTACTAGGTTCTTTTTTTTCCTTTTTCTTTTTGTTGATTTTTGTCTGTCTTGCCTGATTGTGCTTT
Organism: Microhierax caerulescens; assembly: GCA_035590215.1. Taxonomy (NCBI): domain Eukaryota; kingdom Metazoa; phylum Chordata; class Aves; order Falconiformes; family Falconidae; genus Microhierax; species Microhierax caerulescens. Next base: position 15,071,170 of record JAVJGJ010000032.1, read on the forward strand.
TGGAATATTCCAGGATCTGAAACAGTTCCCAGTTGTCATTCTCTATTTAAATTCTTTCTTTCATCAGATTTAGCTTGGTGACTTACAGGTTTTCAGTGAATGAAACTGAACCTTCAAAAAGTCAATACATTCCTGGCTGGTATTTAATTCTTTGGACAATTATTGAATAAAATGCAACCTCTCCCTAAATAAAGATATCTTTTGTTGCCATTATCTTGACCTCCTCTGATGTCTTCTAGATTATTTAGGAATGAAAGAGAGAGAGAGAAAATATATGCAATCAGGAATTTCAAGCACTTTGTGTTTGGAAGTATAGATGCCCTGCATTTTCCAGGGCAGAATTGACTGCTGATTTTGTTGGTTTTTTTTTTTCCTGAGTGTGTAATAAAATGCTTTATGATAAATGAAATAATCCAGAAGTTATTATAGGAAATGTTACATCTAAAATATAAATTGCTGTTTATCATGTCTATTTTATTCCTCCAATTAGAAGATAGAGCACAGCCTCTTTTGTGCAGTCCCCTACTTTTCCAAGCTATTATGCTTAAAGTTTTCTGAACAACAGTTTACAAGAATGCTATCAAGGATATCGACTAGCTTTCATGGGAAAAAAAAGCTTCTTTCTAATGCCATAATCATTTGTATCAGGGCGTCTTTTGGAGATAAATGACCGTGCTTTTCAAGACAATCCATCAACATCAGTGTTATTAAAGCTGTCATGGGAATTAAGGAGTTTAGAAGTAGGATCTTTATATTTAGGGGAAAAAATTACCATTGATCAAAAATAAAATAATTATATCAGCTTTGATTATAGACATTTTATTAATAACAGGTTCCCTTTGTAAATGAAAGCCAACACACATTAAAATTGATACAGTAATAATGAAGGAAATGAATTTTGCCCAATATTATTGCCAAGTCTGACACAATCCCTGTTACCAACAGGGACAGTTTTACAAGGATCAGTTTTAATCCTGAATCTTGAAGACATCTCTTCTACTGTCAGTGGCCCATCAAAGGCAGTGAGTATCATTGACTAGGTAAATGGAAGTTCTTGGAGATAAATAGATCATTCTAGTAAGTTACTTGGCAAATACAGTGTATGCCAGTCTTATAGCAATACATTAGCAGGCAATGAAGTTCTTTTGTCTCCAGTGGTGCTCCTGAGAAAATCTTTCATCTGGCTGCACTAGAATGTAAGTTTATGATACAGAAGAACTGCACATAAATATTAATTGTAGAAACTTGTTCTCTGCTCAGAAAATTCCAGGCTGAACAGTCTGCTTCTGGAATATGCCACTTCTTGTCCTTTTCTTTCTTTAACTTAATCTAAATGTACATGTGTGGATATAAATAGGTGTGAAGGATGGGAACATGTTCAGGAACACAGAGTTTGGAGTTGGTAGATGAAATTCCAAAGTTTGTGCTAGTAACATTAACATGGGTCTTCTCTATCGCAGCTTCTACAAGGGTCACTAACAAGGACTTTTTCTAGATTCCTTCTTGTTACATTCATATTAATTACCTAAATTTTGAAATACGTTAACTGTGCCTAAAATTGAGTACCTAGCAGCTGAAGATCACAGAACATAAATTTGTACTACATACTAACACTTCATACTAACTTAGATAAGGAAGAGAATATGTATTATATTCTTCTATTTACTCAAATCTGCAAATTAAATTTTGCAAGTAAATTAGAGTTACAAGATAACATATATGAAGACCCCATAATCTTCTAGCAACTCAGTGTAGCACAAACCTTGGCTTCCTATCACATCTGGAAAAGAGCAAGTATGACACCTACCAACACTAAAAGCATTGGATATTTCCTGACTCAGAGCCTTGATTGGTATCATAATCTATGGCACCTGAACACTCCTGATGGCAGCACTGTGATCAGGAAGCTAATTAGCTAGAGAAGGGAAATATTAAGTCATCAATTACTGATTACTATCCCATTATGTAGGGAAGCAATCATGCAATGGAAATGTACAAGCCTAGAGGATAGAAAAGGCCCAAAGTAATTTTATGAGCATAAATTGGTCCAGATGCAGGAGGAAAAGAACAAATAAGAGGTCAAGTACTAGCACTGAGGGGCATATTGCACTCATGAATAATCAGCTTGTTTGAAGATGGTGCCTGCTAGTGAGAGAGTTTCCACTGCTTTAGTAAATCAGTGACCTGCCTGTAATGGGGAATGCTGCAAGAAAAGTGAGTGGGTAGATTGCAGCCTCTAAGGTCAGCAACACAATGTGTTTCTCTCCCCAGTGTTTGATAATAGCAGATAGAGAAAGTGGTACTGTGAAGTTCTATGGCTGGTGTGAAATGAAATGTGAAAGATTTTTTTTACATCTCTTTTCCTTTTTTTCCTTTTTTCTTTTTAATTTTTTTTCTTTTTTCTCTCTCTCTCTTTTTTTTTTTTTTTTTTTTTTTCCCACTTGTGCAGACCCACAGCTGGAGAAAAGCCTTACAAGTATGTTCTTCGTCATGGAGCTATTTCATGTTATGTCAGTTACTAATTTGGCCTATTTATGTCAATGGAAATGTGACTTACGTCAGAGTACTGATCTGTGGTACTGATTCTAGTATGGATTTACATATTTTGAGGACTGTATCTAGAATTAACTCTTTTATTTCAGAGTGAAATTCCCTTTTGGTTACATGTTATTTATATATATTTTGGAAGTGAACAAATAACATCTAAAGTAATTTGACACATATATTTTTTTCTACTCCTCTAGAAGAATATGTAATGATATAACTTTCCATGAAGCACTATGGGCCAACAACTCTTGGTCTTTAACGCCTAATGAAATTAAAGTCAATTCTCTGAAAACATTCTGCAGCAGTTATCTAAAGCTTGTCTTTAATCTAGCAAACTCACTTACTGAAATCAACAGAGATAGTAAACTAAATAAATTACCACTTGAAACAGGTCTGTTTACCATTCTTGATGTCTGAAAAACAGTTTGTATTTGCCTTCTCTAGACTGAAACACTATGCTGGATTTGTACTTAGGGAAGTACTTAATGATCTTTATCCTTACTTTCTATTATTTTGTAAAGTACCATTAATATTTACTCTGAGCCAGATTTTACTGCTTTTGATGGTGCAGAATAGCACTTCCTTACTTAGACAATATTAATTCTCATGTGGAAAGTGTTATTTAGTGACAGTGGGATATATTGATAGACTATGAAGAGTACTTGCCATTTTACAAAACCCTATAAAGTATATTTTACATGTTTAAACAGTGGTACTTTATATGAAGTTGCATATAATGTTGCTCTTCAGAAAACTGGGAGAAGACAATGCTCTTTCAAGAGCATATAGCAGATTTCTGAGGACCATCACATGTTACCATGGAAACCAAGAACTTCAATTACTTTGTGAAACTGCTAAACAAAACATGTTGATTGAGTGATAAAACCCAAAACATCAGAGCTGGTCAAACAGCTACTCCAAAACAATTTGTTTGCCATGGGGAGATGCCACTTAATCTCGACCAAACCTTAATTCAAGAACACAGTATATAACTTCACACCTGTGGATTTATGTAGGCTGAACTCCTGGCCCCACACTGCGTGATGGACCACAAAAAGGTGTTCTACCTTAGCTTGGCAACCCTTGGCTGATAAATCTCCTCTGCTAAGCATGAAATCATAACAGGGTGGATGAGATTTAAGGTGTTCAGCCCTAAGAATAGCTATACTAGTAAATGAACCATATCAAGTCATTTAACAGTGTGTTTAACTCAGCACACTGTTCTTCATGTAGTCTAGTAGACACTGAATAGGAAAAAGTATATGAACAAAACAGTACAAAGTGGTATTTTCTCCCATTATTATTCCCAGATTCTGGAAATCTGTAGTGTTAGGATTTCCTGAGAAGGTACTAAAACTTTGGTTTAGTGTTTAAAGAGCACTTGAAGAATTTTCTTGCATAAATAAATCTAGTTACTTTTTTTACCATTTATACTTTTGACACCTGTACTGTCCCAAAGCAATGGGTGCAAAGAGAATAATTATTTTAGTTTAAGACTCTTGCTCAGTCATTGTACTGGGTTCTCTCTAGCTCTTGTGTTATGTGAAATGGCAAAAAAATTGGTCCCTTTTCACCTTCTCCATGTCAGTAATGATTTTGCTGTTGCCTGTAATATTTTTTTCTGTCTCATCTCCTTTATTAAGATCCCTTATCTTTTAATTTTTCCTCATCTGAAATCTGCTCCTTATTTTTCATTGGCCTCATTTAACTTCTCCAAGGAATTATAGCATGGCATAATGCACTTTCTCTTTTCTTTTTCCTGGTATTTCTGTCTCGTCTCTTCCTAATAGTCTGTTTCCCTATTTGGCTAATGCTGAGCACTGAACTGATACTTTCATTGAATTCCAGGATCATTTATTGAGAAGTAAGAGTTAACTTACAGGCCAACATTTTAATTGTCTAATTAAAGTTGTTCTCCATGTGCCTCAGTTTGCATTTATTGACACTGAATTTCATCTGATACTTTATTGTTTAGTTACTTAGCATTAAGAGCCCTCTGCAACTCTTAGCCATCAGTTCTAGTTTACACTGCTCTGAATAACTTTGTGCCACATCATATATGAATACCTTCAAAAACATTAGGACCACTTTTGATATCTTTCCATTGTGAAAATTAAAGATTTCTAGCTACGTTTTTTTTTCCATCTTTTATGCATTCTCATGAGAAGGTCTTTTCTTATGCCTTTGGTATTGTATCTTCCAACAAACAGTTGGATAAACTGCTCTGGAAATCAGACCAGCTGGAACTAAATAGTGCAGTGAGAGATTGTCATGTGCTTTTGGGTTTTTCAGGAAGCTCAGCATTTGCACCAGTATCCTAGAATAAATCAGAAGCAAAAACCCCAGGTCTTCAGCAATAACACCATGCTTGGCAAATGGGAAATATAGGTATGAAAGTGAAGTCCATCAGCACTGCAGAAGTATCCAGCACAACATGGTAAAACAACACAAACGAGTTTTAAGCAAGGATTTTAAGAAAAAAAATATTGTCCTTGTTGATAGAATAAAGAAAAATGCACCTGCTTTTTTACAATACTTGCCTTGCATTTTGGAGAATGTAAATATCAAGAAGTGCCAGTTGTACTCTTCATGTGCAGATCAACTACTGTATTTAGACCTGTCAACAGCTAGCAGGGCTTGAGAAGTGACCTGGAAAAGTGGTTTCCAAATGTAGGATGCCATAAGTAATTCATACAGCCCACTCCCAGCTGAACCTTTTCTTGATTGCTCCTGGGGCTGGGACAAGGAGTAGAAAATGAAATGCAATAGTCTGTACCTGGGAGCTCTTTTATCTCCTAGTCCCCTCAGTCCTTCTTGTGTTGTATGATCACACACGTAATATGTTGTAGAAAAAGGTGCTTGGGGGAAGGTAGCCCACAGAAAAATCCATCCTCCTCTGCAAACTGCTGTTGGCTCAGACTGAGACCTCTGAAAGGGAATCCAGAAGCAGGCTACAGACTGAGTTAACTGTCACATAAGGCTAGAGATGGCTTACAGTGGGCTGAAATCCCTTGTAGCAAATGATAACACGGAGTACTGTTTCATTGTTAAGTGCTTATTTAATTCACAAGGTAAATTTAGAATGATGGTTTGAACAAATCACTTGAAATGTTTTTATTTTTCCTTTAGCAAAGCAAAGTCTTTCAGCTTTTAGATATTTTTACTTTCAAGGTCACTGATGAATGGTTGACCTGCAAGTGGAAAAAAATGCATATCTTCAGGTCACTAGCTTTCAGACGAGGCCATCTGCTTCAGATTGGTGGGGGAAAAATGGCAGAGCCTCTTGCTGGAAATTAATAAATTGATTCAGATATGCTCAGGAAATTGTATTGTGCCACAGGGAAAAACTTATTTATGATCTCATCTGGAGATCACCTTCTGCCTCAAGTCACAAAGACTCTAGAATTATGCTGAATAAAGACATTGGAACATAATTTCCATGGGAAATCCTGCCATTGGATGGACTGGATGACCTATAGAATAGTCTTTTGCATCTCTAATTTTGAAGTATCTATGATTTAGAGCCATTATAATCTCATTCTAGCTAGTGTCACTACAGATGCAAAACTTATTCCTGTGTGTGTCTTATCTTGCCTTTAGATTTATGAAAACTATCTGCTTTGATCTTGTAAAAGCAGTCAAAGGAAAGGATGGGTCAGTGGTTTTTTCTTTAATTTACCATTTTGTTAGGTATTGTGTCCTATATAGTGTCCTATACCAACTCTGTGAGAGAAGTACTTTCTTGCTTTCTCCATTTCACCTGTGATGATGAAAGGTCGCACAGGATGTCTATGACACTGCACAAATTTCAGCTTGGACTTCTGAGCTCCAGCAAATCTCTTTGCCTACTTGTCCATCCCATTATTTGCAGATCCAGCAAGCACTTGCAGGGCTGAGAAAGGAAACTGGTTTTGTTTATAAATTCAAGTCTCCTGCAGAAAATTAACTAGAAACATTTTTCAATGTGTTTTAGTCATGCCTTTTTCAAATTATCATTTTTGGGTGCAAGGAAATAAACATAGCTAATGAAGTTATCCATTGAATTTGCAAAGATGGATGTATGACTAATGAAAATTAGTGGAATATATGGGTAGTGAATCCTTTTCTGCTGCATGTTGTTCTGAGTAGCAATGGTGAGCAAGCATGGTGCTTTGAATCAGAGCTCTGGCATGCTACAAAAGCCTCACACTCTTTCAGGACCAGAAAAATGTTGCCAGCAGTTTCTTTAGACAAGAGATCTGCCTTCTGGAGTAAGCAGTTGTGAATGAAAGTGAGCAGAGATAGGATGATGAAGGTATCTGCAGATTAGGAAAATAAACCGAGGAAAGGGCAGAGAATTTGAGTGTGTAAGAGAAGTAGCAGCAGTGTGAGAGAGCTCTGCAAAGCCTGAGGGTAAGCAGGGTAAATAAATAAACTGAAGGAAAGATGTGAAGGCACTTGAAGAGTAGGATGGCTTGCCAGTTGCAGTGGTTAAAAGAAAACATAATTTTAGTAACTGCATTGTAGGAATATGGAACTAAGGAAGAGAAGTAGCGAGGCTAGAAGGGTTAGGCAGCAACAGCTCAGGTATTAGCATGTAGACAAAAATTCCCCAATGGGCAGAGACTGGAGCATGTCAGACTACTCCCTGACACAGCATCTGGGTTTTCTGGCTAGAAAAGAGACATTAAGAAGCTCTTGGTTTAGTTAGCTGGAACTTTTTGAATGTTGCTTTCTGTCTCTCCTGCAGAGAACTGATCCTAATATGAGTCTTGGCCCTCAGCTGAAATGGGGTTGGGAATTCCTCCAGGTCCTGAGAGCACATACTGCTGGAAAGTGGATTCCCACTGCAGCCCTTCACTTTGCAGCCTCTGGAGGAGAATCAGCGATTTAGGCACAAATGTCTTCAAGTGCCTGGACAATGCAGAGTTGGGAGGGGTGTCTGAATCCAAGACCCAAATATCACCTTGATGGGCCATTTTGAACTCTACTTTTACTCTGTCTTTTGTTTAGGTGTTTCTCAACACCCTAATCCCTTTTCTGAGAGTGAGGTATAGAGATCCGAAAGGCCCTAGAGATAATGAGTTTGGAGGAGAACTGAAAAAACAGTCAGTTTCCTTTTACCACAGGTCCTGCCTGTCTTCTCAGAAGCATAATCCTAAATTAAGCTGATATCTAAGAGAGGGCCATGTTCCCTGCATCCTTCAAAGTATTGTACAGCAGAGAACTGTGGCATTGGACCCCTACTAAGCTGAGAAGCAGACCTGGTTGTCCTTCCCAGCTTTCATTTCTGCAGAATGCTGACCCTAGCCTGAACCTAATCCTACATGTATGAAACACGACGTTTCCCTTCCAAACATTAAATAGTACAGGTGTGTTTGGCAGGAGTCCTGGGCTATATCTCAGTTCCAGGAAGGGTTAAAGCAACAATGGAGGTTCTGACAAGGAAAAGGTCTAGAGCTATACTGAGAGTGCAATTTGCCACGGTAGGCTAGACTCTACTGCTAGGTTTCCTACCTAAGGCAAAAAAACTGAAAAAAATAGTCCAGAGGTTTCAAAGGGTCCTTGCTTAAATGTTACCTTTCCTGGCTATTCAAACCCCGTTGCTATCATCTGTCCTGGCTTTCTCATTCTCCAAACCCTTAGCCTTGTTGGAGACATTATCCCCAGCTCCTACTGAGTCTGTGTGCATTCCCAAATTATTGCTAGCAGGATAATTCTATTGATGTGCCTTTATTTAGTTCTGCAAACCCTTTTAAGCCACCTTTTCCTCTCAGTCTTGTCTTGCCTTCCCCTAACTCCTTCGCTTGAAACAAACCCTAATCCTATGTTCTGGCAGTATCCTGCCTGTGTGTCCATACTCTGCACTGCTACAAGAGGAATTCTACCTGCATTCTTCAGTCTCTTCTAGAGGACCTTTTGTCACCAGCGTGAAAGTCTTTCCTGGCTTTCTCAAAACTCTAATTCTAACCTCTCTTGGAGCCAGATATGTGACCCCACAAGGTAGAATTTCAACCCAGTTTTTCAAAACATCTGACAATACCTTTAATGAGATAAAATGTTAGTAAATCTTTGCATTTTAGCAGTGTCATTATGCTTGCCCTGCTATATCTGGTACAATATATACAGGCAGGTAAAAGCAGTCCCTAGCCCAAATAGCTTAATTTACGTAGACAAGAAGAACAGAAGAACACAGAGGATGTGATCAGTCTTATCTGTCAAGGCAGGTTGACAAGAGCACGGACTGGAGAAGAAAAGACTGCAGATGTGCCCTGTTTACCACCAATCACAGGATGAAGAGCAGAGGCATGTATAAGGGCCAGGTGCACCAGTTTCTTCCTCACACTGATCTTTCTCCACCCAGATTTTTCTCCCAATTAGTTTGTATTGAGAAGCAGACTCTCCAGCACCAAGCAGATTTTGGAAGTAATGGAAATAAACCCCAGAAGTTAGAATGCACCCAGAAAAAGACAGACACTGTATGTAGAAATAAGTGACAGCAGAATCATCCGGGCATGAATTACAACCTTGGTTGGCAGCAACACTAGGGGAGTGGAGATCAATCAAAATGAGATGAGCCATGCCCCTTGGATCTGAGACTCCTGACATTACCAGCTAGTGCCAGACACATCTAGGCAGACAGCCATTCTCCTAGTAATGCATTCCTGTTGAATAAAGCCTGTATCTGTAAGCTAATAGCTTGAAATTTCTCAGACATTTAATAAAAGCTGTGAGAAGAAAGGCAAAATAATAGTCATTTAGATAAACGATAGGACTCTATCCAGAGCAAAGGCATTTTAATACAAATGTGTTGCCATCAGTGGTGGTGTGTGTACTATGCTGTAATTAGGCATTTTCTATCGAGGCGACACAAAGCCAGCTGTTTGGCCCATTGTGTATATTTCCATTTTCTAAGTCTTAGTTGTGTGTGATAGTCATAAGGCACAAAAGACTGGTTTCATATTGAAAATATGAAAACATGTAAACACACACAATAAAATTGGGAAGAGGGGGCAGATCAGCAATCTCCCAATGAGCTGATTATGAAGTGCTAATAAAAGAAGCAGAATTGCTAAATTACTGCTAGATGGACCAGGTAAAGCTGCTCATGAGACACCTGTTTTACTGGCATGTGAAGCAGCTCTATCCAGACAGCATATAGCTGCAGTGTGGATGGATCTGGACAATAGTGCTGGGAGAACATGCATACTGTGTAGATTAAGTACCAGACAAGTGTGGGGTGACCCATGTCTGCTTTACTGAGTTTTAAAACTTATTGCAGCTTGGATCTTTCCTACTGTGCTGGGTAAGTTCCACTGGCTAATGTTGAGTTCCTGAAAAAAACAAAACCTTTGAGAGAGTGAGGGTTTGAAATTGCAATGACTTATATGGTGTTTTGGAAGTTTGCTGCATACAGGATATAGTACATTTTGACCTGGGTGCTTGTCTGATGTAACCTGTCAAAACTAACCTGATATCTACTGTGTAAGGATTTACCTCTGCATAATTCTGAATATTATAGAACAACACTGGTATGAACAAGTTCTATGTGAATGCAAAAGCCTTAAACACACTCTTGAATACTTAGAGGTTATACATGTAGATTGCATTTATTAGTGACTGTGTACAGAGATCCTGCAAACAGCATTGCTAACTGTTATGTGTAACCGAGCAACTGCCGAGGGAAAACACCTACTGAATTCTTGAGTATATCATGCTCATCCTCTGAATCCACTGATCTAATATCAGTCTTTCTATAGAGGGAAATACAGAAGATGTAGTGGAGGAAAGTCATGCCAAGGTGAAAATACTCTCAGCAAATTCTTGTAAAAGAACAATTTCTTGCCTCAAAATATATGCACAGCTTTAAAGTTATTCTCTCTCAGATGCCTTGAAGGATGTCAGTACTTGTTTCACTGATTTTATACTGTTGAAACCTTCCTATCCTCAGAAGAGCAAATCCTGATTATCTCTGGTATAAGAACTAAGAATCAGGTTTTCCTGTATTTCTTTGTGTGTTTGTTTTGTTTAGGTTTGAGTAATAAAGAAGTATACAATTAATATAAAGTATAATGAAATGATGCTGTGAATGCCATCCCCTCAAATATTTATAGGGAGAACAAGAGAGTACCAAAGCAGAAAAGTGATTTGTTGTCTTTGCCATATGGGTACAAGACAGGTGCTTGAACGGAACATACACTACTACTAATGGATTTTGTTGTCAGTTTGCACAGTAGTATGAGGATGGGTGAACCTCATGCATTCAAATCAGGAAAACCATGGGACACTTTTCACCATTTCTTTTGTTTCATTCTTTTCACATTGTAGCTAATAATTATTAAGAAAATAATGAGGGGGAAGAGGTTTCTATTTTTAAGAAATAATTCCACAAATAAACCTTCCTATTTTTATGATTATCCCTTTATCTCAGTGCAGCATGACCAAGCAACTATCTGGTAACATGCAGCTAGCCCATGAGGAACTTGGAGCCTGTGTATTTAAATCATGTGTTCTACTTTTCCAAACTTGCTGAGAATTCCAATAATTATCTTTTAATTTAATTGCTTGCTCTGAAGTGAATATTTTAATTTAAGTGATAGCTCAATAAAACTCGCAAATATAAGAATAGAAACAGTGATCATTAAGCAATGGGAATCTGTCAACTATGAGATTACAGACCAGAAATTAAAGAAGTAGGGGAGAACTGGACTGACATAAAAACAACTGGTTGGAGTAAATTTTGGACCTCAGCTACCATGTGTTTGTGAAAGTCATGGGCTGATTTTGAGTAGAATCTGAAATGGAAGTAGAATGCAACAAAGTAAGCTGGTTAGTACTGAAAAAAAAAAAAAATTACTTTTTCAAAGTGGGCAAAGTTAAAGTGACCCAGGAACTGGTGACCAAACACCATTCAGGTGAATTGTGGTTAGCTAATATCAGGGCTTATATTGAAGTTTTTGGATGAATTTAAGTGTTCTCATCTGGCCATCTGTAGTGAGGCCATTGATGTCTGAAGAACAAAGGACATCATCCAGTTCTGGCTTACGTAAGCTGAAGACCAACTGCCATGCTTTTTGAAAGTTCAAATAAATAATAATAAAAAAAAACCCAAAACCCAGCCAAACACTAACTCTGTATTTCATGTTCTGAAACATTTTTATGTTGTACTGGGAGAAAGAAAAGAATAAGCAAGGAAAGTTAAATAAGGGAATTCTTAACAAAGTAGAATATTGTTGTAGGCAATGGTTTAGTTGGCATATTAACTTACCTTCCTATTGATGGCATTTTATTTGTCCTCATGTTGAAGCCACTGTGTAAGCCTGCAGGTAAATTCTTAAGATGCATCTCTGAAGCTACTGTATTTTTATACTTGTTCTTGAGTGTGAAAAACCGAAAAAGCCCTGTGTTACGCAGAACTGAGAAATAAAAGAATAATAGTTCACGTATGGCTAGCTCACAGCTAGTAGTTTTACTGGTTACATATCATAATTTTATAATGATCACCACAACAGTAGACATTCTTATAGTAGTATTCTAAACCCTCTACAACTAGCAAAGTATTACAAACCCTACCTCACATAATAAGAAGGGGGCTGGGGAAGTTATGTCCTTAATTGAACCATCTGCTAAAATCTATCCATTTCTGGCAGTTACTTGCAACCTGTCCACTATGCACACAGCTATTCAGCCTTTACACTTACATTTATCACTTCAGTAAGTGCTTGGGTATCCATTTGCCTGCCTTAGCTTCTGGGACTGAAATTGTGGATGTTGCTTTGAGCATGCCGAAGGAGCAATCAGCAGGAAGAAAAGCCTTTCTGTCTCTTACATAAAAGCTCAGCTGCTGGAACTTACCTGCAGTTTGTGAAACATGGGTTCATATGCCTTTTTTAATCTATTTTACAATAGGGATTTTAAAGCAGAGCCCTCCAGAATGGTTGCAGAAGCCTGTTGTGTGGGACATTGTGGGTCCTGGTGCTTCTTTACAGTTCTTCTTCATTGTGTAAAGCAGAGTCTGAGTTTGTGAATTTTGCTTGACACAGGACTCCAGAAGTCATATTGTACCATGCTGACTGTTAACATCCCTGATCCTTCCACCTTGTGACACTAGCTCTAAGTGCCTGGCTGGTGGATTGATATGGATGTGGCTATACAGATTTTTTTCCCCGTAGACAAGATTTACCTCAGTGATAAAGTTGGAAAGTGCTTAAAGTTAGCTATTCTCCCTAAAATTCACCTAATAAACTTCTGTAATCAGTAATGAGAGTGGGAGAGAAGGGAAACAGCTCTTCTTGGTAGGAACCTAGACATAGAACAAACAAAGACCAAAGAAGTCATGCTTATAACAGAATTTGTCCACATTGTATTTTAGGACCTAGTCTGTGCATGAAAATTGATGTGCTGATATTTCTTTAATAATTTTTGCCTGTGGCTTTAGATTCTTTAGGTTAAAAATATCTTTGTTTTTCAAATATTTTGAAAGGTAACTGCAGGCTGCCTCAGGTGAGAGTTAACCCACAAAATATTCTCTTACCAAGGGTTCTACAAAATCAGACAAACATGTGAAACAGACTCCTTCATTCATAGACCAGGATCACGGGATTATCTGTAAGGAGATAGTCACTAGGGACAATAAAAAGCTTCAGGGGGAAGCCTGTATAGAGACCTTATATGATATACCTTTGTTCATCCTTATGTTTATTCAGTGTGTTGTCCCAAACAACCATGTCCCTATGTTTGGATCTATCCTTCTTTGCCATCTGTCTTATTCCCTGTTTCTGCCCAGAGCAGTACCTGCAGACAGTGGTAGGGAATGAGAATGTCATGGTTTAACCCCAGCCAGCAGCTAAGTACCATGCAGCTGCTCACTGCTCTGCCTGGTGGGATGGGGAAGACAATTGGAAAAAAAAAGGTAAAACTTGTGGGTTGATAAAAGAACAGTTTATTAATTGAAATAAAATAAAATAATAATAGTAATAAAAAGGGGAGAGAGAGAGGAATAAACCTAAGGAAAATAAAAACAAGTAAGTGATGCACAATGCAATAGCTCACCACCCTCTGACTGATGCCCAGCTAGTCCCTGAGTGGCGATCAGCCAACTGCCCCCAGTTTTATACGCTGAGCATGACATCGTATGGTATGGAATATCCCTTTGGCTAGTTCGGGTCAGCTGTCCTGGCCCTGCTCCCTTCCACCTCCTTGTGCACCTGCTTGCTGGCAGAGCATGGGAAACTGAAAAGTCCTTGATTTAGAGTAAGCATTACTGAGAAAAGACATCAGTGTGTTATCAGTATTATTCTCATACTAAATCCAAAACACAGCACAGCACCAGATACTAAGGTATCTCAGCTGAAACCAGGAGAGGGAACTTGTTGATATTCCTTTTAACAACCTGACAGAAATATCATCAACACCTTGATACTGTGTAATTCTGTGGCAGAGAATACACAGTTCTCTGTTGATTCCATAAAAATACAGAACTGGTTTTAATGTCTATAAAACTTCAGTGTCTTCCTCCCTGGTAAATCCTACAGAGATTTTCCAGAGTAAGAATAACATTGTGATAAACTTATAAAACAAATGTATCAGAAGGGACAAATACAGCCAGCTTTTGTTCTTACTCCCAGCTCTTTAACGCTCTTGATGGAGGACTAAAAAGGGGACAGTCTCAATTTATATCTTATCAGGGCTAATATACAGAATTACAGAATGATGAACAGAAAATGATAGTGCTATCTTTCAGGAAAGATACTTTAGTATTCATTCCCTACTGTTATGGGTGTAAAAAGACACATGACTGAAGAGTAAATTCTTGTGCCCTGGCAAAATCACTAATTTGGCACAGCATATCCACTGTACCCACAAAAATTTTTCCAGCAGTTTCAGTTGTGAAGTCCTTGTTTGTACTTACTCTAAATGGACAGGTAGTGTTGCTTTGTACCATCCCAGAGCTGACTGCATTTTTGGGGAGAAATCAGTGTGGTTTCCACACACACATAGATTCTGCCTTGGGTACCTTAAGTACATTTATTCTACAGAGAAACTAGCATTATTCCTCTAATGAAATCAGAACTGCTGCTGGGCTTTCCTTTTTCAGCACTTGAGCACTTTCAGGGGTTGGTGTAAGGTGCATGTAAGTGAGAGACGCAAGGGACACCTATGAGCAAAATAAACTGCCTCAACTCCTCCTTCATCTTTTGTGTAACAGTTATGTGGGTGAGGAGAGACAAGAGGATGGGATTCTGGGCAGCCTCAACACAGGCATGCGAGAAGAACCTTGCTGGATTTCTCACATTGCACCTGGAGCCTGGTGGTTCCCTGCTGGGTTAGAAGTTAGAATCTAACCCCTGGTTTGTAAATCTGTTCAAGCTTGCAAAAATTTGGGTGTGGGTGTGTGTAGGAAAAAAAAAAAACGTGGCTGATATCTCTACATGTTATTTACTCTGCTTTTTTGCTTGTTAATTTCTCCTCTGCCACTTTCTGGCAAGGATCTCAAACAACTGAACCTTTCAGCAGAGAACTCTGGGTTTCCTTCTCAGCTGACTGCTGGTCTAATTGCCCTCCAGCCCTGGGTACAGGAAATGCAGCTTAGCATGAGGACCCAAGTAGTTAAAAAGACAAAGATAATGATGACAGCCATATCAGTGCTGAAAATGGGAACTCCCAGATGTCAAGAGCACTACAGTTCAGTTCAACTCTGCTCCCCAGACACAGCCTTCCTGAAAGATGATGCGGTTGTCTTTATCTGGACAAAGAATCTTTTCCCGTTATGACAAAAATGACATCCACCTCAACATGTCTTATTAAAGGCACAGCTTCCAGCCTAAGAAGACATGCCTTTGTGAAGAGAGGTTGTCATGGTGCTGTATGCAGTGCCTAGAAATCAGAATTGCTGCGGATTTATTGTAGCTAAAATGGACAAGAACTCGCACACTCCCTTATTACTTCTTGTCAGCAAGTCAGCCTGGGGTTTCAGATTGAAGGAACAGAAATGTCAGACTTAGAAACATAGAGCTGCAGATGATAAATTGCAATCTGCCATGTGATTCTTGTACAAGACAAACACTTGTGGCATCAAAAAGCAGAGAAAAGCTAGAAAAACTGCAGCAGATGCTTGTGCCTTGCAGTGGTGCAGGCTTGGGTGGAATCATGACAACACTGCTAATGGTACCAAAGCATGTCACGACAACACTGCTAACGGTACCAAAGCACGTCACGACAGTGCCTTCTGTAGCATTGGGATTTGTTGAGGCTGGTACAGCAGACTGGCAGCAAGAAGAGCTGTCAGCCAGTCTCTCCCGCTGGGCTGGAGCTAGTGGCTGGGAAAAGGTTCAGCTTCCCTTAGGGGAAGGCACACACATACAGATGTTTAGCTGGGCTCAAGGATGCTCTGCTGCCATGGGATCCTTGTGGTATCATAAACTATAAAGCAGAGGTGCCACATGTGAGTCTGTTCCAGTGCTGCTACCAGTTGCAGCTGGGGCACTGAACAGGGGCCCCTCTGACCTGAAAAAGAAGTGGGAGTGACAGGATATCTCCAGGCAGTGGAAAATATGGGTCTTGCCCCAAGTGCTGTTAAAGATTGACTCTTTGGTCATCAGAAATTTTGGAATTAGTTTCAGAACAATTGATAATAGCTCTGTACAAATTGTGTTACGTTCTGAATAGTGAGTTTTCTCCACAGGCAAAATTCTTTTAAAGATATTGCATTGAACTTATGTAAAGTAATTATATATACCAATGATACAGATGCAAAACATACCTGGCCAGGAGAAAAGGGTAATTGTTGCAAACTTAAATAGGTAAAAGGAATGTTTTAGTCTTCGGGTCTCTGGGAGTGCTCCAATGAAAGTTCAAAATTTGCATTGGTAGTGGAGTCCAGATGTTAAAGAGCAAGGCATGAAAGTGATGAAGGAATGAGGAGGAGCAACCAGTTATTATATTACAGGATTAGTATTCGGGAGATTTGCCTCCTTTTTACAGGCTGGTAGCAAATGTGCAATTTAGATATAGACAAAAAATTTTCTCCAGTACTAATGTCAAGAATAAGACTTTAGAGAATTTAGAGAATTTCTGAGAGCCTTAAGAAATTGCTTTTTATAAAGAATATCAGTGCCATGAATATGAGTCTCACTTTATGATATAAAGATATGATAACTGGAATTAAAGTAGAGAGTTAGAACAGTAATTTTTTTTTGCACTGATAATCAGATTTAACCATTGTACAGATAGAACCAATATTAAACATTAAGGAATAAAAGTGCTAAGCACTAAGTCACAGCACATTCTTCTGAATTCTCCCCAAAATCTAGTACTGGGAGTAACAATTGGTGAAATGGAACTGAAGGCCTTAGAATAGAATTCTTTATTAGTTTATTGTCAACAGGTCAACTAGTCCAAAGTTCCCATGCTTCTTATTTCTTATAAAGGGTCTTAGGGTTCTTGCCAACCAGAAAGATCTCTTAAATACCCTCACTGCAGTGAAATCATAGCAATGAAGCAATGAGTAAGTCAGCACTGCCCCTGTTCCTAATGCAGAAGACAAACGATCATGCAGATTTCTTCCCAGATAGATTATCCATCCTAATTAAACATTTCCTCTCCTGGGCCTTTGCTTTTTCCAGTAGCTGAGAAGGGTAATTAATCACGTAGGTACTGATGCTGGAACTCAAAAGCATATTCTGTCCCTTGAATTCTAAATATATCACAAAACTAAGATCTGTCTGTTTAAAATCCCAAATGTCTTCTAAGCCTTAATACACAATGCATTTGTTGAGTGCAGCTCTGCTTGTTGTGCCTTTACCTTGGATTGGCAGTTTCTAGTGAAAATGGTGTCTTTTATTCTGTGTTTTCCACCTTTTGAATTTAGGCTTGTAATTTAATCTAAGCTTCTAGTGGTGTCTTAGGCAAGTTTTGTAACATCTCTTGGCTTTAATTTCTTTTCTGAGAGTGACGCTGAGCAAATGTTTTCTTGTGTGTTTGGTTTTTTACTTTTTCCTTAGGGGAAAAAGGCAGTAAGTGTGGGAGGAAGAAAAGTTTCATCAAATATGTTTCTGTTGAAAATCTTGACCCTTTCATACATAATCAGAAATATCAGTTTCAGGAAGAACCCGAAGGAATTTGCTTAAACCCTGCAATATTTAATTATAAACTTTGGGATTAAAATTGAAAAACTGTTTATATCCATAATATTTATCAAGAAATGTACATTTTCAAATATTTTTGGAAGTAATCTGGTGTTTGAAGTGCATATGTCATGGTGCCTCAATCTTCTTTCTTAATAAAACAGAGATTTTTGGATGTAGAATTCATAGGTGTGGAGTCTGAGTCAAGAGTATTGAACCTGAAGAGAAAAAAAAGACTTTTCTCCATTTTCAGCTCTGATTTTCCCAACTTTTAACAATGATGCTTTCATCATCTATCATTACCCAGAACTGACTGAAAATATTTCCTTTTTTTTACCCGTTGTATGACTTATCTACTTAAATTACAGAATGTACTAAGCCCTTGATCTCTGGCCTCTGTGTCTGGTTGCCAGGTATAGAAGAATTATAAGTACATAATAACTGCTCTCCAGAAAGAAGCATCAGGAATGATGTATTTCACTGGGAAGACCAGCTTGCATCAGAGAACAGATGCTTTGACTTGTACCTTTGGTTCATTTCCTGGTGCATCCCAAGGCCATACTCTCCCAGACATCATTATTTCATTCATATTACTTTGTGCCTGGGAAGTGGATCTGAGCCTGAGCTGTGGCACAGATGTGTTGCCCAGTATTTCTCAGTTCTTCCAGATGTCTCTATTGAGAGACTGGCTGGAGCATGATACAATCCTTTTCCAGCCTGGACATCTGTATTTTTGTTGTGGCAGGTGTGTACCATGGTCTTGTTCTGACCTAAAGGTAGAGCAGCATCATCAGGTACATAGCAATGTTACTGGATTAAACTAGTACAATATATGTGTCATATAATTTATTATTATTATTATTTTTCCCAGTCACAGAACTACAGGTAGATTATATTACTTGATGTGCATTAAAAGGGAAATTAATTTACTTATCTGAGATTATCTGAGTCCAAGGTCTAGTAGGTCCCATTTTATCACCCTTCTCACCAGAAGAGAAGTCCAACTTGTGGTGTCTTCACTATCAAGGTGGTCTTATCACTGTTAATGAAGAAAGAGGAGGTGGTTTAAATGGCTCTGATGTCAAACCTGGATGATTACTGCTAAGTATGGGATGTCCACACTCCTGAACTTGCCACTCCCTGACCTACCACATATTCCAGCTAAATTCATGGGCAAAAGTGTTTGGTGTTGCATGTTGTGGACCAGGTCCTCCATGACAGCCCCTGTGCATGTGGTGTTGCTCTGTGTAAATGACTGAGAGGACTATAAGATAAAAATTAGTTACTTCAATAAATCTCTTTCTTGTATTTCAGAACCAACATGAGAAATAGGCCCATTGGTCTGACCCTCTGCTTTGCAGAGCTTAGAAGGATCAAAGTGATAGAGGACACTCTATTATTTTCAGACTCACTCTCTGGTTTTTATCTATTAGATCTTCTCTGCCATTAGTTTAAGATAGATGGCTAGCACTGGAAATCTTCATGGACCAATTTCACACATCATCTACTTTAAATGGTGAAAATTGTTGATTTCTTCCTTATATGCCTATACAGTGGACATGAATAATTTCTCTGGATATATGTATATGTGTACATATATCCAGAAGTAGTACATATCTCAGGAGTAAAAAGGCAAATCATGTTGCTAAATGAATGTTACACAGCATGCTTTTTATTTCTAAGCCAGCTGTGATCTTGCTGTTTATCCTTGTACTCTTCCACTTTCTTTCTATGAATGCAAGGCATGATCACGCTAAATTAATCCTTTTTTCAGTTCTAAGCCTTCTCACAGGGGAGACCTTAGGTCCAGAGGACTCTTTCTTGTGCTTGTTATTTATCTTCATGTAAACACATGCAACACACTATAAATGGAGTGAATGCATACTGCATCTCTGTGTCCTACTCACTGTGTCATGTATGTTTATTTTCCTTTCTCTTCTAAACTCGTTTCTGTGTTAACAAAATCCAACTTCATGCTGAAATAAATTCTTACCCTGTATTTCCTCAGAAAATAGCCATTTTAATAACCTCTAGTGGATCTGAAGATTTTGGAATATACTTCTATAAAAATTATACTTCTGATGAATTCTGACATTTTGTCACAAGCTAGATTCATTCAGAGTATCTGAGGATGATAAACTAATTATCTTTTGCCCTTCTCTTGCTAACATAAAAAGATTAAATTAATCACATTCAGTTATAGCTGGCATTAAGCACACATGTTCTTTTTTAAGGTGAGAGAGAGAGATATCAGTGGCTTTTATTAAATGTTTTTCTATGTATGTCAAAATCTTCTTTTGCAAATTAAAAGTGCTAAAGTAGCAATTTTGCCTGTTTTATATTAATTTTAATGTTTCCATATTCTTCATCAGAAGACTGACTTCTCTTATGGCCTGTTTTTTATAACCCACTCCTAAATGAGTAATTCTATGTCCTGTGTCTGTTTGTGGTTTGGTTTTGTAGTCTAATGGTCTTTTTGCTGTGCAGTGAAAGGACTGACTTGGCAGCAGATTTGGCTTGAAAAGTAAAACCAAGTCAGAATTATTTATGAAAGTGCTAGTGTTTGCAGTCAGAAGGTAATCTCTCTGGGAACCTTTAAGCTAACTAACCGTAACTTAGAGGAAGCTGTGTCTGACCATTACGTGGTCAAAGATGGGGGAGCTCAGACACAGGAGGAACTGGGATAACTTTCTACCAGAAAGCTGAACAGATTCCTGGAATTGCTTGAGGTGGGGTTTTGTTGTTGTTGTTTGCTTGCACTGGTTTTAGACAGAAGTGCAGTACACAGCTCAGTAACAGTACAGGTTGCCAGTGAAAATATACTACCTTGTCCAAAGAGTTTGACTCTTAAGACCTGATCTGCGCTCATACACTAATACAGTATTTGCTTCTGTTGAGAGGCCTTGTTGTCTTAGTCCACTCTTCCATATACTGAGTTTTGGTAATGGTTAGTAGACATCATCTGTGTTTGTTTGAGGCATGTACAGTTTATTCACAGTGGTATGGGGCTGAACAGGATTTATCAGGAACAAATGACAAAAGATTAATCAAGAAACACTCTTACATCTGGACTCGTATGTTGTAATGTGCAACAACTCACCAAGGTAAAGACTTTAAGCTTGTTTCCTGTAAAAATCAGCTCAGGGTCCTTTTTAATGAGACAAGACATAATTGAAATTCTGCAACAGCACTTACTTAATTGTAAGTCTCACTCCAAAATGTCATGCACTCAGCTTTGTGTTCTTATGCTGCAATTTTAGTTTGGTACCAGATACCATGGCAGACTGTTAATTCAGATTACTCTTCCCCATTTCTTACAGCACCTTCTATTCTTTCAGTGGTCTCGCAACCCTTCAAAATGAGACCTGAACAGATTGCTGTTGGCAGTGGGGGTCTAGGGTGATGTTAAAAAAATTATAATTCACCATATACTTAATGCAATTTGGCAAGTTCTTGTTATCTGTCCAGGAAACCTTTCCTTCAGTAGGTAAATATTTGTACCTGGGAAGCTTTTGGTGTTTTCCTGCTATTGAGATGCTGTGTGTACATTGCAGCAGATGACATCTGATTTACAAACAGCTGAAGTGGGACATCAGGTGATTCACCCTCAGGGACCACTTCTGTGTAATGAGGCTGGAGTGTAATGGCAGGGGAGAAGAGTGACCTTCCTTCCAGAGCCCCTGGTGCCCACTGACAGCATGAGTGGTGCCTTCTCCAACCATCCCTTCTGAGTCACAAAAACAAACCCTGGCAGAGGGATAGCTAAGCCATCTATCACAGTTCCAGATGCATTGTCTTAGTTTCTGAGTAAAAGATGTGCTTAGATGGAGAATTTTGTGACTGCTGATAAACTAATGCTCCATTGGAGACTGCAGATTGTAGCTCTGTGATGGAGTCATTTGTAGTATAATTGTTTGTTACCTGTTCAACACCATAGCGCTTCCAATTCCTGAAATTTTGTGATGGTGGTTCTGATACTTGATGTTTACCTTGAAGTTACAGCCATAAATGATTGGAGGGAAATTTCTGTTAAAGTGGAGGCAGGAGCTCTCATGGAATCGAAAATACTGCAAAAGTTCCAGGAAATATTAGAATCCAGAAGCAAACAAACTTGCTTGTAAGTCATTCTCACAACCAACCAGATTTGCAATGGGGATTGCTAAACATTACATAGGTTGTTTTGGGTGTAATGCCTAATGCCATGGAAAACAGAGAAGTTAGAAGAGTCTAGTTCCAAAGGCTTCTAAAGGCTTTTTGAGTGACAGCATGAGTGTAGTGACTAGCTTTGAAAGACTGCTTCAGCTGACACCCAAAATGGCAGCTCCCACCCAATGAAGTAGATTTTTCTCCCTGTTGAAAGACACTGCAAAGATAGTAAAAAATTAATGTTTTCTTTTGGTCTTCTTTTTAATTCCAGTTATATCTTGGGAAAGGCCAAGGGTATAATGTGAATAAGCAACCAAAGTTCAGAAGTTTCTCTAATCCCTTAGATGTGGATATTTAACTATAAGTATCTCTTGAGATATCATCTTTCTCCAGGTGTTAACACAGCTGGAAATGCCTAAGACCAGCTTTCTTTGTAGCAATTTTACAGCTAAAGCCACAGAATTTAGAGACAAAAGGAAAATTAAAGGGAAGGGCTTGGGGAGCATAATCAAAGGTTCACATCAGAGCTTGACAGGTAAAACTTTGTAGGCATTGCCTTATGTACCTACATACGCTGTTTGAAATCCTACCAATAATACCCTGAATTTCTTCTAGACATCCTCAATGTATTCTTAAGGGAAGAGGTATTGTATCAGCACCTTCTGCTAATACAGTACTTGAGTTGGCACTATATAATCATTGTCTTTGCCCCCCTCAACAGGGAAACAGCCCAAAATTTTGAACTGTGCAGTCCTAAGGTCAAAGGACCTAAATGCTGTCTCCTACACCTTCAGTGTGAAATATACAGACTGTATTAGAAATGCCTTCTTTCTTAATAGCTCACACTTCTCAAGCCGAATCCCAGCTGCAGATGAAACTGCTGTTGGAAACAATTTTAAATAGTCCTTCACAGGCTGCCTAGCCTAAGGAGAGTCTAGGGGTTAGGGGGCAGTGCTGGGAACATGATTAATGGGGATGCACTTGCCAAGCAAAGGCATAACAGTTTTTCCAGGATGGGGAGACAGGTGCAACACATAGCTCTTTTTCCTGAAGTGTCTGTATGGACCTCGACAAGGCATAGGATAAGGTCTTCATCACTCCCTGAGGATAACTGTAGTTCTCTGTCATGTTTGGGGCACATTGGAAGAATGACGATGTGAATAACACGGCAAGGCTGTAAATGACCAGCAGCTCTTTGAGAGCCAGTTTACCCATTCCACAGACAAGAACATGCCGGGGTTGGGAAGGCAGATTATAAGTGCAATAACTGAGAGCATTTCAAAACTAGAAAATGTCATCCCAACACCAGTACCAGAGCATTAAAAAAAAAAAAAATAAAAAATTACAATGTAAATCTTGCAAGTGACATGGTTAAGGGGCATTCAGGCTTCATGACTTCACAGGACTTAATACATTTATTGGATTTTTAGTTACTGGTCACAAACATTGGTTCTTTTGGTTTATCTTGGCTGAGATTTCCTTTATTCCCTCTGGCTTGATTTTAGGAATATTCTTATGAAATTGCTGTTTGGTTGTTTGCCTCTCAACAGCAGTGTTGTTTCTTATGACAGAAATGTATGTTTTTCTAATGTGAACACTTCTGGTATTTCTGCTGTGAAGAGGATGCTGGTGTATGATTGAGAAGGTGCCCTGGGCCTTTGGTAGCCTCATGGGCATTATAACTGCATGTTTTAGCACTGTCTCTACAATGTCTAGGTCTTGGACATATCCTGTTGTCACACTTTGAGGGCTTACAAATTACTCTGTCATAGATTGTTGTGAGGCATTGTGTAATCCTAGAGCCAGCAGTAATAGGTATGCTTCTACTTATGCTGTAACTATATGAGTAAAGTTTAAGAATCTGATTAATAATAATTTCTAAACATTTTGTCCAAGTTATGAGTTAGTCTTACCATGAAAAACTGAATTAAAAATCCATCATCAAGGTAGTCACCCAACATAAATTTTAAACATGATCTTGCCTGTGCAATGAACAGTATGCTGGATTAATACTGGAATAATGTTGGAAAGCCTGATTAGTTTGTTTATTTATTTATTTATTTATTTATGCATTATATTTAGTATGAACAATGAAACAGATTACTTTCAGTTTTGTTTATAGTAGGTTTGCATTCCTGGTTGTTATAAATTCTCCAAATGCAGTAATGTCATTTTCCAGGGAAGAAGAATATTGCTCTTCAAAAAGTAAATGGCTTCCACAGAAATTTTGTGACACATTTCACAGTAGCATTTCTATTGATACTTGATGCTGTAATAGCTCTTTCAGCTCTTAGGAGCTTGGCTTTATTGCATTGAAGTAACTTGACTACATTTCCAAACCAGAAAAGAAGTGCAGAATGATATGTTCATGAACATGTGATGCCCATATCTGTGAAACTGTAGTGTGTGTCTTCTTTTTTTTTTTGTTTTTTTTACATCTCCCCATGCCCCTTTTTGATATGGACCCTCTTTAGGGACTTTACTTTTGTTTGCATCCTATTTTAGATTTAATTATATATAATTTTTTACTTATTATTTAGACTAAAAGTCCCTTAAAATTCTCTATAGCCTATATATGGGTCTGCACCTGTAGTTACATGTCTACATTAGGTAAATGTATTCAAATTATTTCATGGGCTTGGCAATATTTGATAATACCTATGAGTTGTGAAAGTTGAGAGTGGTTAACTCATTCTTTATGGAGGTGAATGCATCACAAATAAATGTTTTTATCAGTCCAGAAAGAGGGGAAAAACAACTGCTATTTTTTAGGGTCCAGTTTTCCCTTGTCTCATACTGGCTTCAGCAGCCTTTTGAGGATCTCTTCTGTGGCTTTCTGCTATAGTCTCTGATGAAGAGTCTAACATAATTTCTGCATCAGTGAAAGTCATCTAATGCCACAGACCTTATGACCTTGTGTCATCAGTTTCCAGAGATGTGGCATAGATAACCCTTTCCTCTATTATGCTTTTATCAGGAGAGCTATCAGACAGGATTTCTACTGGGAGGATAGAAGGTCAAGAAATCAACCCATGGGTTATTTCATATGCGTGCTCTCTATAGACAATTTTTTCACTGGGGAACTTGACATTTATTTTAATACCAATAAAGTTTTGTAAAGTTAAACTGTTCTTTAATGTTGGTGAAGGAAATAAGCTTTTTTAACAAGTCAAAATGCAATTCTGAAAACAATTTTCATCCACTCTTGTGTCTGTCTCTCACCCACTTATCATCAGAGGGGTGTCCAACAGGGTTAGTTCTAAAGACCTTTGCAGAAATCCCATACTCTTCAGCTTCCTTTTGTCACCTGACATCAGTTTCCTGAAATGCAGCATAATCATTAGTAAGGACTAGAATTTGGCCCCAGCAAAAGAGCATCACACCATTTCAATTTTCAATATAGCATTTGACTGTAATTCTGGTAAAGTAAATAACACTCTTTACACAACTGATCCACTAAATGTTCATATCTTTTTCAATGGAAGGGCATTTTCCTGGACTTTAAGATCTCCTACTCCTCAGTGATGAAAAATACTTTAATTGATTCTCTTAATGGTAAAGGACTCATTACTCTGTTACTACAGTCTACAAACATATATTTCTTTTCTGGTCTTTATAGAAGAAAAGGGCCTAAGGTTAACATTAACATCCATAACAAATCTAGAAGTATGAGGGGCAGTAAAGAAATCAAGCACTGGAAAGGAGAGGAGCATTTTTGGGAGAGCAAATGCTCTAACTGTGCAGTACAGGAAGGACAGGTCAGCCACCACCTCCACCGCAGGTCTGTGAACACCTGCTGTTTGTTCTTTCATTTCTATATATTGTTTCTGATTGAGCCTTATTTTGGTCTTCCATTTTCTGGCCATATGAACCTTGACTTTTCTGGTAAATTAAGGCAAAGATATGTATTAAATGAAGGAGTATGTAGGGAGTCAAGCATGATGGAAACATAGGAATTTTCTTGGATGTCTTTTTAAACAGGAAGTGTTCATGGAGCAGCGTATCTTCTTTTGTCACAGATGATAACTGAAAAGTGATAAGATCAAATTCCCTTTAACAAAAGACTACTATTTCAGTAGTCTATTTGTTCAAAATTAATCAGATATAGTAACATAATATTCATTATATCATGTCATAGTAATTATATTTAGGTGATTAAATTAGCACTGACTTGCCTACAATGGGGGAAATAGTCTTGATTTAGCTGCTTTTATAATCAGTATAAAGAATCCTACTTGCTTCAGTAATGAGACATGACCCTGAATTCCTTTGCAGCTTGGTACTTCGCATTATTATGAACATTTAAATATTCTTATACTGATATTACCAGTATTTAGACACCCTGGGTAATATGAATCTCACCTAATATTGAGCATCCAAACCTGAACTAGTCTCCATGGGCATATGATGGCTTCTTTTTTGGTGTTGGACATTTCATCGAAGTATTTTAGGGTGATCTGCAGGCTTAGGTGCCTAACTTTCAGACACAGGAATCAAAGGAGATGAATCCAAAACCAGTCTGACCATAGGCAACCAACCTGATGTAGAAATCAGAATCAAAACAAAAGACTGACAGGATCCAAATCTTTGAAAAATTATTTAAACACTTCCATTTTTAATACTGCTTTCACTGTCTTCCCTGAAACACATATATCTTCAATATTGTTTACCTAAATTTACCTTGGATGGAGGCTATAGCTACAAGTAAAATGTTTAAGTGTCTATGGAAATAATTTTGGAATGATTTCTAATTATAAACAATGATTTTTTTGGAGCATGATTTGGAAGCTGAGAAACATGCATGCTGTTTATGTTTCCCTGTCTTTCCCAGTGTCTTTTTCCTCCTAGGATTCAGCTAGTAGGAAGTGGCACTGATATTGTTACATTTAAAATAGCCCTCACAACTCTGCACTCAAGTACAGCAGAAGTTCTATAAATGAAGTACAAAACCTTTCAGTGAAAGTTCTTAGTGAAAATCTTTGGCAAAAGATCTGGTCTAGCTTAGAACAGGTATTTATTTGGGGTTTGTGTTGGTTTTTTTGTTGGATTTTTTTTTGGTGTGTGTGTTTGTTTCCTTTTTTAATTCCCACAGAGATCTCTAATTAGATAATAATTCAATTGGTGGTTGTGAAATCCAAGAGAGAAATCCCTCAAGAATCAAAGTGATGGTAAGGGTACAGGATCTGTCAGTCCAGTACTTGAGCCATAGAAATCTCCTAATTTATTCTGAAAAAATGTATTCTGCAAAAGAAGTCCATGTGTCTCTGTCAGTCTTTCACTGAAACAACAGAATCATCTTTATCCCTGTCTAAAAGGTGTGACTGAAATTTCATCATGTAATGGGCTAGCTCTCACTGCTCTGTCTTGATTTTTCAGTTCTTTGGTAAATCATCTGTTCTGGTGAAAAGCCTCAATTATCTTTATCTGCAAAAATCATGTTTTGTTCCATGAACTGCTGATAAGATGATGCAGATAGGATCAGGTTTGACTCCATCTTCATGGTATTTTTTGTGCGTATGGGTTAAGGAACAGCCTGAAAATGCCATCCCAGTGGCAATTAATATCTCTAATTTTGGGTAAGCATGATGAATATGAATTTTCAGTATCATATCCCAAAGCACTGTAGTGAGGATCAGGACTTTTCTCTTGCTGTATCTGGAGCTTCAGCATTTGACCACCCTATGCCTCAGTAATTATGTATTTTCATTCCTGAAATATCATTACAGTGTTTAGGGGGTATTACGTTTGCTCTAACAAGCAACTCAACACATTAATATATCCTCAAAAAGCAATAACTCTTTGACATTGTCCCTCCTCCTTCCTCACTAGCTGGGAAAAAAAGGAAGAAATAGTGGATGAAATAAAGAACATTAAGAAGGAGTAACAATGGAGACTCTCAGCTTGACTCCATCTTGCCTATTGGAGAATGTTAACAAGTGTTAGATATTGCAGGTACAAATCCACCTAACACCCATTTGGATTGTATCATTTTATGGCTGGATGAGATGTGCTATTGCCCGGACAGTACAATAATTATTCAAGTAAATCCCTTGTCTTTACCAATTTCTATTTCTATTGTCAATTGAGAAATACTGAAATGCTGAGATTCACACCCCATTTCTGCAAGTGATGACAGGAGGTCAGGTAGGAATGACAAGTGTTTGAAAATTTGCAGAAAGACAAAAGAATGGTTTGCTGTGTTTCAAAGGTGTTGACTGAAAGAAATCTGAATATGGGAGGAAATATTTATTTATTTATATGTTTGTAGTTGGTATACAGATTTGCCAATGCTCGCAAATGAAAGAAGCAGTGCTCTTCCTTCAGTCAGGTATGAGGGCTGAATTCATAGGGATGTAAGGGGACAGACACTAAAACCTTAGTTGTGGTAGGTTTTTATATGATTTAAAAGAAAACACAGCTCATACTTAATAATTAAAATGTAATTATGATTTCCTTTCATAACCTTTAGTTGTTATCATCTTTGATAGTTATGTTACCTATCCTACATTTTTTCATATACATTAGAAAGAATTCACCACAGCTGCATTCTGTCTCCTCAGTTTTCCCCTGATTTTTCAACTTGTCAGATTATTTGGATTCCTGTTTTACAGTATTATAAAAGATTATTCTGTTATTCATGTAAAAAAATATTGCTTTCAGTAGCATAGAACATGATTTTTGATCTGATGCTTTTTTAAATTCCCAGTTACAACTGGAATTGTAAGAAGAAAAACAAAATGTTATGTGAATGTAAGTTCTAAGTTGTTTTCCTAGGAATTTATGAAACTTTGGGTTGTTCATGTGTTCTGTTAGATTGCCTACCAGTAATCTGTCATGTCACTTCTGATGCCAGGAAGCAGGGCTTGGAGAATCAGCAGTAATCACAGGCAAATTGTCACAGAAAACAGCTCTGCATCACAGACAATATGTCTGACGCATTTAAATGCATTGAATTCACTGCATGATTTGTTAATCTGCAAGTATGCAGTGAAACCAACACGTTCTGGATGCAGTGATTCATTGTAGATGTATAGCCAAGCAAGGAGAACGCAGACTGGGGGGGTGTTTGATCACCCACTTTTGATTTGGTCCATGTTGACAGGGCTGTATTCATGCTCTGATGAGTAAGTGTCTGCACAGCCCACTGAAGTTTCTCACAAATTTCTGTGTAATACTAATTAGTAGATTATAAGTGTAGTTGATTTTAATGCCATATTTAGCTGTCACACCTTGTAAAGTTTCGAGCTGGACAGCAAGGTATGCTCAGAGAAACCAAGAGAAAATGGTAGGTGTTCAGCATTTTCAGAATTCATGCTTCTCAAATAAATATTTAAAGAGTATTAAGAACTCGGGTGTGACTGGTTTGTAAATCACCTCTGTTAATGGGAGATGTATTGAATAGTGCAGTATAGAGTTACAACCTGCTGAAGAGGAGGCAGAGGTGAGACCCAGTATAGGAATTGCACATAGCTAATCTGAGTCACAGGTGAGGCTGCACAGCATGCACAGAATGGGGTTTGTTCACAGACGACAGATCACATATTTAGCTCTGTAACAGAAAACTGAAAAAATTCTGTTAATTTCTAGCAGAGGTATCATCTCTGCTAGAAGTGAATGGGATTGAATTGTCAGGCCTCCAGGGGCACCACCAGGGAGGTGCCAGATGCCCGCAGCTGGGACAGCCGCTGTGGGTGCCCCCAGCTGCCCTGCTACCTCCCTGCCAGCCTGGGGGTCCTTCACAGCTCCCCCAGCCCCGGGATGCCTCTGGCCCAGGCACTGCCCTTACCCACCTAAAGCAAAGTTATGCTGTATGGTGACAGAAAAAAAGTAATGATGAAAGGCAGGAAAAAGCCATGGAAAGGTACTAACTACTCTGTGAACAGAACGTTTCTGAGACAGAATGTTTTTTAAAGGTTTTTCTGTGCCTGACACTCTCGAGAAATTGACAAAATAGTACCTTTGGCTTGCTGTCATTTTCAAATTTAAGGAGCAATGTCAAAAAAGCACAACTGTCCATAAAATTTCAGGATGAGCAGCTGTCAGTCTCTCTAGGAGAGTTTGTCCAAACAATTCAGCAAAGCTGAATTCACTTTACAACCAGCTTAATTAATGTACAAAAATTTTAGAAAGTGCTTCCTTTTTGAAAGAGCCTTTTGTTGTCCCTGTGTGACTGAAAAGGTCTGTGAGTAGCACTGAGACTGTGAAATCTCTGGTGCAAATGAAGTGGCACACTGTTAAACATGACTATTAAACTATTTTCTTGGGAGTTGTTTTTTATTCATGTGGAATAGATTAAAAGTCTGTTTCAAATCCCACAAGATTTCCCATGGAGTATAATTATACATGAAACAGAATAAGAAATGCAGTTCAACAATTACTTTAATTAGATGGTGGTTACTGAAGCTGTCAGTGTGCCTATTCTTAAAAAGAACTAAGAAGGAAGAGTTAGGTAATGGAATTGTTGATAAATGTTTGCACTTCAGAGGAATTAATTAACTGTGTAAATAAATAATGGGCCAGAAAAACTGCAATCAGCTGATGGGATCTTGCCCTTCATCGTCACTGATGATATAATACCTATCTTAAAGACCAATTTGCTGCCTTAATAAAGCAGTCCTCAAGGGCCTGCCTTGCTTCCTTGGAGCAATATGGTTTTCTGCAGTTTTATGTGGTCTGACACTTGAAATAATAAGGCACAGCTATAGTAACATTATAAGCTTGCCATTGGTAGAACAAAAGTTCTACTTTTTTCCTACTAGCCATTTTATCAATGCAGTGAGTTTGACTACTTGTGAATGCAAGAGAAGGGGTGAAGATATTAATTCTCCTTGACCGGTCAACATTAATTTTCTATAGATGCACTGTGTAGCCTCTGCCATTGCTCTGAAGCATCTGCCAGAAGAGGAGATCAAGTTAAATAAACCAGTATTTAGTTCTGGACTAGAGGTTTTTATGTTCCTACATGTGTGACTATGCCTGTACTGTTACAGTGGTACATCAAGAAGCTGATAAAATAGGAGATCAGAGTCATGTAGCCAGGGACTTGAAAAAAAGCTGTAGCTCTTCAGAACTGAGCATCTTGAGTGATTCTTGCACCCACGTCTAGTTTTAAATCCATTCTAGGTCAAAAAGGATTGAAATCCTCTCAGCTGATGATGGAGTTGCCCTGTTGTGTGCATGTGCTCCTTTGGTGCCTTTACAGCACTTTAATGGACAGTCCTGACTGACAGAAAAGGCCAAAAACTTACTGAACCACAAAGGCCTTCCTTACTACTCCCATATTCCTCAAAGACTTGTCCTTTCATCACCAGAAATGAAGCACACTGAAGGCAGAGGACAGGAGCAGTGCTATTGTCTCTGCATCTAAAAAGTGCCACAAGACAATTTATGTGCAGGTCTTTCTCCTTCGTGCAAGGTAAGGTGTAGCAATGGAGACAGGAATGTAAAGGAACTCTGCTTTTGATGGGGGGAAGCTAATGACTTTCAGCTGTAGGGAAGGCAGATATAGCTATTTGAGTGTGCTCACTTTCCAGGTTGCTAGATGGTATGAGCTTGCCACATTCCTAAAAATACCCCAATGCAATGATAAGCTTCAGTCTTGCATGCTCCTGATCCAGCTGTTTTCACTACTCTGTTCAATCAAAGCACAATAAATACTGTACTGTAATCTCCAAGAGGGAGTTGTCAGCAGATGCTACTTGGGCATGACAACATTTCAATGGCTTTTAGCTGTGAAATCCAAGTTATTAGTGTTGAGTTTGTACAAAAACAGAGGAGGAAAGAGTACCATAAGAGAAAGTGTTCCTTAGAGAATATATCTCATTCTCAGCTGTAAGCCTTTCAGAGAGTTACGTAGCTGAGGATGTGTTCTTGACACAGACAATAAAGCAATTCCCACTTCTGTGAACAAATACCCAAGATAGGGATTTAATTCCATAGATTGCACAATCTTGCTGTTTGACTCTCAATTAAACAATTTAATTATGGTTCATAGTTTCAGTGAATGTAAAAAGAAATACTGGAATAAAATAAAAAATCTCACCTCTTGCTTAATTTCATATTAAATCTTCATAGACAAGAAAATCTGAACCTCTTTAGTGAGGCTTTAAGGCACATAAAAGTGTATGGGTAAAGAGAAGGTAATGTACTGGCACCTTGAGTAAATGAAGAACAAGTGAGTATCAGTCACAAATTTCTTTTCCACCTGTTTCTTTCTTCCTCCCACCCCATCCTGAGCCGGGAGTTGATTTATCAATAAATACATACATATAATTTGCATTTTTTTCCTAAGAGCTTCAGTCTGCAACATTAACAGTGTTCTCTTCCATGGTAACATAATAAGAATCTCAGAAGTGGGATTTAAAAATGGTATTTAGGCCCCTGATTGAGGTTACAGATTTTTAGGGGTACTGTAATGCATAAGCAAATTCAAACGTGATGTTTGAGCTTTACAGATAGTCCTTTGACCTGTTGGGCAGAAGGTATACGCTGCACTGAGGAGCTATTCTCAAAGTCTGTTTTCTTAGAAAGCACACAACTGGAAGGGGTCCTGCTGGCCTTACTGGATTGTTCTGAAGTCCTGCTCTGAGCACTTGGCCAGAAAGTTGTCAGCTAATGCCTGCTCTTGCCTTAACCCCCCATCCACTTCTATGGAGTTGTTTCTCAACATATTTTCTGTTTTGATAAACTGACTTCAAGCTGTCTTGGATGCAAAAGGTTTGCCAGTTTAAGGTTTGAAGTGATTGTCTTCATCATTCCAGTACATTGTCTTAGCTGGTCATTTGAGACTGAGGCGTGAAATATAGTATCTCCTCCCAAATCCCCAGTGCAGCCATTTGAACATTTCCAGCTTCACTATGTCAGCAGGTGTTCAACCACCTGAGAAAACATGACCACAGAATTCAATGTGAAACCTCCCCACTTTTTCATACTGACTCACCCAACATAATATGTGGAAGTCAGAATGAGGAATAGAAGCAGAAGAAGCAAGGAAGGAAGGGCTCAAAAGAACAACCTTCTGTTGGCAACAGTGATGCCAGCATCTCTCATGATAGGGAGCTGGAGTCAGCAATTGCTTGGACCTGATCACCGTGCTTTTGCATCTAAATCATTCCACAAAAGAGTTGTTGATGCTCTCATATTAAGAGGTAATTTCTGATACATTCACACTTTGCCAGGCAGGCTGGGCAGAAAAATCTGCTGCACTTTCTGGAAGTCTGGATGTGCTGATGTCTTGATGGCTTAAGGAAGCCAGGGAACAGCAGCGAGTGTTAGGCTAATTGAAAATAGGTATTTGTAAATATTAGACTAAGCAAAGAAGGAAAAAAGAAGAGGTCTATTGGTGCAAAAAGCTTTTGTGTTGTGTTTTGGAAGACTTAGAAGGCAATCTTGAAAGTGTGTGGTGAGATGGGGAGGAATTGGTGAATGGATGGGATGAAGTGGCCAATTAGTGAATGGATAGGATAGAACAAATTCCATTTCCAGTTGGATGTCCCAGTAAGTTCTTTACTGTCTGTTCACTGTGTTGCTTGATACCTACCCAGGACCTTTCTAACTCCACTCCCCTGCGGAGGATTTCCTGCTGTGGGGAGTTTGTCTTCCTGAATAGCAATGAGCCTGGATAGTCAATGACTCGTTTTCTGCAATACAGGTGAGATTTGTCTGACCATAGGATGTAGTCTGGGGGAAGGCAAAGGTCCCTCCAATTACTTGGAAGCCATGTGTTGTCTGCAGATATTTTATTTCTTCTGAAGATCTTTAAATTTCTAACTTTGTTCTTCTTTTTTGTTTGTTTGGTTGGTTTTGGTTTTGTTTGGTTTTTGTTTTTGTTTTTTTTTTATTACTTGTATTCCACCAGGCAATAACGAAGTAAGCCTTGGTGATTAGCGGAATGGTCAAGCAGACCCAACATTAGTTTTCATTAATTATTCAGCAGACAAGTTCAGCAAGAGTTCTAAATGCTGCTTTTTTCATTTGCAGTTAGTGCCTTTTAAAGGTGGGAAAGAGAGGAATGATTCTTTTGCATTACTCTGCCTTTTAAAAAACTGTTTCCTTCTTTACTATGCAGTCTCTGTTTTATATTTCCACCTCTTATATGCCATTTCACAGCCATTCAATAGGTTATATATTAGGTAATATGCTTACCCTTGCCTCTGCAACATAGTCAGCTTTCATGGCAGGACAATAGGTTGAAGAAAAGAGCAAAAGCATACCACTTAGAGCAGGCTGCCAAGGGAAAAGTTGCTTCACTTAGCACAGCTAGCAGTCAGGAAGTTCAGGAGGCCAGATGAAGTCCCACCAGCAACAAGCTGTGAAATGTGCTGGCACAGTCAGAAAGGCTTTCAGTCCCACCACTGCTGAAAGCTGGGTCAGGCGATGAGGGGAATTGGGGAGTTTAGAGGATGAACAGACTTGTTGTCAAAGTAGTAAGGGGTATAAGCACTGCAAATCTTATCTCTTTGTGAGCTTTATCAGCTTTTATCAGCCTAGAGCAGGGCTGTGTGGGTGCTTTGTCTTTTGGGAATTGCATATCATAAGAGCTGTTTATGTCATGCCTTCAGAGTGAAGTAGAGTTTAATGTACAAAGCATTCCTGGCTGTTCCCATGGTGGAAGGAAACAACATTGTCTCTTCTCATCTGAGTGGAATATCTAGTGCTATGACCTGATATGGTGTAATAACCGGAATTATATTCTCCTTTTGAGCATACAAGGGGAGATGTTGATGATGGCCGTATGTGTTGCCCAGCTGAACTGGAAACCATTTCTCAACGTGTGTATGTTTGGGAGGTCTCTAAATGGGAACAGAAGCTCTATTAAGAAACAGCTTGCTCAAAAAAGCTCTTGAATCATTATCTTCCAGGAGTTCATCCCCATCTTTAATAAAATGAGATTTATTTTTGCCTAACAGGTATGCAGTATTATAAGTACCCTTGAAAACCTCTAATCAGTATGTTCTCAGGCTGAAGAAATCTTTTCAATGGTTCTTTCTACAATAAAGTGGCCTTTCTCTCTCCTTTCTTCCCTAGTTTTCTCAAAAAGACTTAATAGCAGTAAGTGTAAATCAAAGTTTTTCAGAGAGGTTCCTTAATTTAGGCTAAAGTTGTTCCCTCGGTACAACTTTTCAAAATACATTTTTTGAAAACCAGTTCTATATACTGTAGTGCAGGTTCACGTACTAACATCTTAAATCAGCTGTGCCTATCCCTTTTTTCCCCAAGGATGACCAAAAAGCTGTAAGATAAGTGCACTGCCTGCTATGCAGCAGTCTCTTGGGCGTTGGAGGGAGATGTTCTACCTTGCTGGGAACTTTTGAAAGTGAGGCCTGGAATAATACCGAGACCAGGTACTCACCAAGGTGCTGTGGACTACATGGTCATCAAGATACCTTGATATGAGATCTTCAGCTTTCCTACTCCCTCTGTCAGTAGTCAGTCAATTCTGGCTTGAATTTCATGCAACCTCTGATATGTAAAAAACAAGACAGAAAAGGACCTTGCAAAATCAATTGATCCTTCCTCTGAGTCCAATGCTGGACCAGCTAGCTATACAGCTGGAGGCTGTATTTGCAGAGGCAATCTGTGTCAGTTACTTAGCTAACTTGGGCTTCATAAAGCAACTGGGGGATGGTATTACCCCATCTCCTCTTCTGATGCTCTTAGATGTGTGTCAGCCCTTCCCTTTCTCACCTAGTTGGAAACCACTGTCTAGAAGGAAATAGAGTGCCTGTGTCAGCAGAGATAGAGAAGTGCAGAAAAAAAACATGTTGGGATGTGGCATTTGTTGATGTTTTCCTAGTGACCTAGCTGATAGTGTGAGGGAATAAAAATTGCATGAATGGAGTTATCCGTTGTTCTGAGTTTTGTTTTGGCTTAGCGATTGGGGTTTTTGCTTTGTTTTTTGCTTCTTTTCATCTCTCCTGACTTGCCTGTGAAGCTCTGCCCATCCTGCAGAGCCCAGCCTGCACATGTTTCTGAGCAGAAATGAAAGTGAATGAAAGGAAGCTATGACATTATGCAGTTACAACATCCCTGTTAAATGCCAGGCAAGTACACAACAGAGTGAGTGCCTTGTAGGCAGATGCGTTCCCTTGAAATGCATCTTCCTGTCACCACAGCTATCAGAGCTTTATGATATGGAAATGTGAGAAAATCAGCAAAAAAAAAGGATCTTTAAGGATGCAGTGGAATGATTTAGATGTTGATAGAGATAGAACTGTTTTTGTGTTTATATGAGGTCCCCAGAGTAAACAAAGATGTGACTCAATTCTACCATCTTCCTTGCATGAATAGCATTTGTCTTGTTGTTAATAAGCTTGGTATTTAATGGCGCTCCCTCTCTCCCCACCCCACTCCCAACCCCCCACCATGAGCTAATAATACATCCCCTAGAAGTTCATTAAAGCTGGCATGTCTCTTTGCTTCACTTTTGTAATGCATGAGAACACAGGCCTTAAATAAAATCTTTGTGAAGCACTTGCACTTGTCTGAAGATAAAAAGCATGTTCCTACATTTGCATTACAAAGAAACCCATATCAGCATCTTCTTTCTCTGGCACCCTCCTTCCTCTGGGCTTGTATCTGATAGAAAAGGCAATTTCGAGCTAATCATTCTGAAAGCCTGTCATTTGTGTCTGTAAAGAGAGGAAAGAGTTTTTACTGTTGATTTTCAGTGGGCATTAGGCAGTGGGATTTGTTGCAGTCCTGTAGGAGAGTGCAATACGCAGAAGCACTATCGGGATCTCTAAATTCTCTGTGCTCTGTGTAAGCATTTCTGTTCCACTGGGTGACACTGAATAGCCTGGGATTCCTAGGAATGGGAAAAAACATCTCAGAATGGGAACAATTTTACCAAAACTTGTTTCCAGTCACATTAGCGTAAATCTGGCATCATCCTACCGATCACAGGGTAGTGACTTCAGATTACGCAGGGACAACTGGTCACCAGGACGTGGTGCTGGGCAGCCTGCTGTAGGTGATCCTGCTTGAGCAGGGGGGCTGGACAAGATGACCTCCAGAGGTCCCTTCCAACCTCAGCTGTTCTGTGAAACATGTCAGAGTTGTCTGGAGTAATTCGTGTCCCTTGTGACATTTAGTGACATTTCAAAATGTATGTGGTAACGAGCCCAGGCTCCAGCTGACCCTTCTAGAAAGGGGCAGTTTTTCCCTTTATGCTGTGTCAAACCCTTGGCTCTTGTGCCAACATGAGTACTCTAATGGTCTAAAATGGGGCTGTGAGACCTCCTAAATGTCAGGAAATCAGACAGCAAGCTTGCACTAGTACACACACACAGAGCTATCACATCAATATTGGTTTATTTTGGCACCAAACTTCTGAGAACAGCCTCTGTTAGGGGACAGTGTTTATTGCCTTGGGAATAATTAAGGTACGCAGAGTAACTGTAACTCCTCAGAAAAGAACTGTTATGGTGAAGAGGATCTTGACTGGTAGCCTTGGGAAGGGAGAGATGAGAGAGACTCTATGTTTGGGTGTGAGGAGTGAGAAAAGCATACTGCAGCTTAAACTTGCTTACCTGTCCAGTATTGGTAATTGTCCATTCTGGTATGCAAAAAAAGCATCCACTTGGCATGTCCTGGGTCTGAGGTACCCCTCACAACATTGAAGCTGCATTCATGTGCTTGCGCCTTTAAAAAGACCAAGAAGATCAGCTGTACTTTAAGATACGTGATTTTCAGGATTAGGAGAGATTTTGATCTCCCCAGAGCAGATGAACACAGTTTAGCTGGGAGCAAGGCTGTCAAGGTCATGGCATTTTCTAGGATGGCAGCACAATCTGACTGTTTTTGCTTCAGATCATTCAATTTACCAAAACAGCGTTTTCCATTACTTTAGCCTTCCTGGCTGCAGAATCCCTGCAGTGCCCAGAGGCTGCAGCCAGCAGTAATAACATTCCCTGAATGCATCTTTCAAGGTGTATTTGACTCGATGCCAGCTAGTTCTTGAAAGGTGCCCATGTGTGGCAATTCATGGCATTGTTCTTGCTCTTCATATTTAATAATTTCATTACTAATTAATATGGTCATTACCACAGTGGGAAGGGAAAAGGTGATTATTAAAGGTTAATGCCATTGCTGCTTATATCATGCCTTGAATTGTTATAATTCTTTCCTAAGTATTTAATTAAACCGATAAGTAACAAGGCAATTTACATTTAATAATGTAATAGCAACCATATTTATTTGTTCCTCTGTAAGGCCAGCAACTGTCTAAACAATGAGAGAGGTAGAGAGAGATATATTAAATCTACAGTGGTTTTGTTTTCCTTTTCATTTTGCATGCTCATCTGCTTTCTGCTTCTCTTGTGTTGGGTCTGCCCAGAGGTGAAGTTCTAAAAACACATGGCCATGATGAAAAGCCTGTGATATATTTATAGGTCAAAAATATTGCTTAGGTGTAGTGGCAGCCTAGCTTAGGGACTGGCAAAGTTCTTTGCATATATTTTTCCCCAACTATATCAACCGTAGAGTGAAATTCATCCAGGATTTCAAAACACTAAACTTATGAGAACTTAATGAATCAAGGGTAAACCAAGGGGCCTCTGTACATTTCCTGCTGTGACAAAATGAACTGTTGCTGAACTGACATCAAGTGTCAACGTCACAAGTAAATCCACTCTTTCTTTTCTCTCTGGTTGCAGACAGCACTGTGCTTGGTGATGCCTGGAGCCTTAGACCAAACCCACTTGGTTGGCTGCTAGCCCACTCTTAGGCACAGCTGAGGTCTAAATCAAAGGCTATTTGTGTTACTCATTAGCACAGTTTCAAGTATTCCTTCTAGTCATGCAGCTAAGTTACAGGTAGCTAAACATAAAAAACCTGTTGTTCATTACCATCTCACTCCTAAGTGACATTGAAAACATGTCATGGGATCAGCACTGGAAACACAAATCAGTCCCGCTTCTCCTTTCCAGAAAGGAGAGTAACTCCTATACCAGAGCTGGGAACATTTTGAAAATTCTGCTGACAAACCACAGTGAAACACGAAACGCATGAGATCAACAGAATGAACACAGAGAGAATGGCAGGCTCCAGCCTTCACGAGCTGGCATTTCACATACAGACACAGGTCTTCCCTCTACAGTGCAAGCACTTCGAAGACACAGTAAAATTAGAGCAAGGCAACATAAAAAGGCCATGCTGATATGTGGGTGCATATTCAATATGTCTGTTTTTGCATGTGGAATCAGGACTACACAGGGGTGTCATAGATCTTGTATAGCATGCTACCACTGTGAATGGTGTTTGGAGGTAAATGGCTAGAAATACTGTTTTGTACACATAATGGCAAATATTACATCACAGCTGGCCAAAGAACAGTTAACAAGATTTTGATTGAATATTTATGCTAATAATTTGTACCTAAGGACTTATATTTGTAATTCATCTGAGTTAACACTGCTGTGGAGATCATAGATTGTAAATTTATCTGCTTTTGTGTGTTAATATGTTCAGACTCACTTGCTATAATTACTATAATTCTCAAATTCTCTGTAGTATATGATGGAAGGAATCAAGACACATATAAGACCTGAGAAGAACTCATAAGGGCTGGTGGAAAGACCTTCATAGTTTCCACAGAGCTGTGGATCAAATTCTATTGCATAAGGCCATGTTCCATGTGGAAAGCTCCACTTCTCAGGACACCTTAGTACTGAAAGAGGCTTTGGAGAGCAAGGGCAGTGTACCTGCAGCAGTCTCCAAGCAAACACTTGAAATTTTGTGGAGAGTGACTGAAGTTCCAGAGATTGGAAATGAGCAAAGATAGAGCCTTCCTTATAAAGGGCAGGGAAGAGAGCCCTAGAAAACTAATGGGGTGCTTCAGTTTTAATGCCTGGAGAAATACTGTAATATCAATCTGTTGGCAAACCTTCAAGGGTTGACAAATAATCAACAAGTCTTTGTCATGAACAAGTCATGAGCGTGTCACATCCTGTGACAGAGAAGAAGTAGGTACTGTATCTCTTCAGGTTATTGACACTGTCTTCAACAACATTCATGTAACCAAGAAAATGTAGGCTACAGGAATAGCTGCACAAGTGTGAGTAATAATTAGTGGGTCACAAGTAAACTGAAAAGATGCCATCAGACAGGAGCCCCTGTGGGGTTTTTATGTCTGGTGTTACCTAGTATTTTCATGAACTAATTGGGCAATGGAAAAGACAATCCCATTAATTTGCTAGTATTTAATTCCAGTCTGGAGAAGGGACATGGTAGAGGCACACTGAAAGGCAAATTTAGGATGATAAATAAATATTGATAATTTGGATTAATGAGTTGAAATAAATAGGGTACAACTTAATAAGGAGAAGAATTAAGTACTTCAGTAAGAATTCTCAGCTACACAAAATTGAACTGGGGAATAACTGGCACTGGACTGGGGCAAGGGGAATGGCAAACTGAAAGTAATCCAACATAGTTTAATGAGGTGAAAATAGCAAATTCAGTATAAGCATGTATAATCATTAATGTCACATACAAAATATTCAAAGTAATCCTCCCCCTGTGCTCAGTTCTAGGCTGGACTACAGTGTGCTTACTTTTAGCCAAAACACTTCAGGAGAGATGTGGACTGTCTGGAGAAGAACTAGAAGGGAGTAAGAGTGATCCAAGAGCCATGATCTTGGAGGAAAGGCTGAAAACATCAGATTAGGAACAGAGTCAGTCAGTGTCTGTGATAGCACTTGTATTTTGATCCTAATTTGGGGAGTGGTTTCAAGTATATGATTCTTTGATTGCCTTCTGTATTTTCTAATATTTCTGTGATTTTAAAGTAGTGACAGTTTGAATTGTATATAAGATTTACAGAGATCAATACACCCACAGGTGTTTGTGTGTGTGTGTCTTTTGTGACTCGGTAGAGTCTTCATACAAAGAATACAGCAATGACAGTCATCCATTTTGCCATCTCACTTATCTATCTTACATGTATCAGGGCAAAACCAACACCTTTAGAAACAAACAAAAGAGAGAAGGGAGGCAGGAAAGAAGGAAGGGTATCTCTTCCTCTTTGTTCCAAGAAACCTTTTCTTCAGAAGTGTGTGCAAAAAAGGACAAAAGTTTCAGTTTTGACTAACTGACACATGATGAAAAATAATGTTTCATCAAAAATCACCAACCTTATTTTGCATTGACAGGTAAGGGGTGGAATGAACCATAACAATAAATGTCTTCCATGACTGTAGACCATAATTAAAAAGAACATTAACAAAAATCCTGCAAGCCAAACTGCAGGACACAGATTGCTCACAGCTTCCTTTCCAGGAGATTTTAGTGTTTTGATTCCTGCAGAGATAGCTGAGGAATAACAAAGGACTAACTGTGTTGAATGCCTCTTTTAGCTGACTCAGTTGCAAAAAAGGTAAGAATACAGACACGTGACAACACTGAAATAATTTTGTTATTAGGCTGCCCCTCCTGGA
This sequence comes from Microhierax caerulescens, assembly GCA_035590215.1. NCBI lineage: Eukaryota > Metazoa > Chordata > Aves > Falconiformes > Falconidae > Microhierax > Microhierax caerulescens. Next base: position 15,112,403 of record JAVJGJ010000032.1, read on the forward strand.
GGTATTCCAGGGAGCCCCATAGCTTTTCGTTGTCGGCAGAGAGAGGAAAGGAGGAGCTCCAGACTGAACTACAGTGAGCAGATGCCCTCCCTCTGGTGTTTAATTTAATTAATTGATGTTTGTTGAAATAAAGCTAATTAACCTGGCTTATCTCTTTATCAATCATGCTTCTGCTGCCATTATTCAGCTGGAAAAATGGCATCATGTGTTTTATGGCAGACAGCAGGAACAATTAAAACCAACCTGTGCTGTATTGCCTGCAGCAGGCTTTGCAAGGGAAAATGAAAAACACATTTTGTGGTGTAGGACCAAGCAGTCAGGTTTTTTAGTTTAACTGTTTTCTGCCTCTGAATCCCCTTGAATTCTTTCCCATACTGGGCTGAAGAGGAGCTGAGGTATATCATACAACAGTCTTGCTTGGTGTCACAGTGAGCTAAATCTGATTTCTGGACTCCTTGCTCTCAGACCCCTGTTGTAGATAGTAGGAAGCACATTGTACTCAAATGATAGCAGCCATCAAAGGATTCTGTACTTTGAGATCAGCTGCAGTACCCATCTGCAAACATCAAAGAAGTGATTCATCATGTATATCATAAACAAATGCAAGAGAAGCCCACATTTCTGATCATGGAACCTGGTATAAGGTACCCTTCTTTTATCTTCCAACAATTATTCCCCACAAAACCTTTTTCTTTCTTGTGCCTGGACTAGACATGCTGATGAATGCAGATACAGGAAAAAAACTTTCTGCTGTATAGAAGCATCATCAGGATTATTTAAAGCTAGTTTTACCTTAATTTAACATTAGTATGGCTATATAGGTGTGATATGCTCCTCTTCATGTCTGTGTGTTGGATTGCTTGGGGCTCTGCCTATCTGGTTTCATTTGTGTCTGGGTTTTTTGCTGTTCAAGGAAGAGGGTTTTTTCAGTCTTTTTTCCAGGGCGCTAATGACTTAAGGGGAAAGTCAGGGAGTACCACCTGGAAATGGTGATGGGATTGTCCAGTACATATAGATCTGAAGGTTCTTGCCTGCAGTCAAAGCAACTGTAACTGTCATGTGACAAAACTTTCTATACATGCGGATTTAGGACATATTTTGGTGTTTTTGTACTTGCTGGTCCTGGTAGCAGCTACCTGCTCTGGAAACTTCTGTGAATAATTGTTATCAGTGTTTCCCATTAATACCAAAATGCACTCAAAACTGGCACAGTAATATTGCTACCTGTAGAGTAACCACTGTCTAAATACTGGAAAAAACACTAACTCCTGCTGAAAAAATTCCCTCTGTTCACAAACTATCACCAAACTTTTGCTTTCTGGTGGTGAATGATGTACATGGAGATCAGTGCCTCTCCAGAATGTTCCTTTCAGCAAAACTTGAACTTCTTCTCAACAGGAAATAGGGGTTTGTTTTTTTTGTTGTTGTTTTGGTGTTTGTTTGTGGGTTTTTTTTTTTCTTATAGATAATTCAGCCCTTTCATTTTGGTTCATTAGGATAGTTCTAGATTAGTCATCTGTTTTGCGTGGTACTGTTTTTCACTCTGACTGGACACCTTAAACTTTTTGAGTAGAGAATACTAAGCAAGCAAAAACCAAAACAACAAATAACTTTGCTGCTGCAATTTTAGGTGATTTAAGATTGCTTACCATCATATTACCAGTGTTTTCATTTTTATGCAAATTTTCATATGAAAAGATGAAACAAGAGGGTTTTTTTATGAGTCTGATTATTTTTACATTTACCATTGCTAGGGATGTGTTTAGGAGTAGCCAACAACTTGTACTATTTCCATAAAGCACGCAATGCATATAGATTAAAACTAGAAATCAATTACTACCTTTTGCAACAAATCACTGCTAGCGTTCCAGATATGTCAGTTAAATTCAAGCTGATCTTCCAGGATTCCTGTGAAAAATTGTTGAGGGTCTTAAAATATGCTATAATTTTCTGCAGTTTCTCATATTAGTTATAAAATTTATGTGTTGAAATGACCGTTTTGAAAGTTTTGTAGGTTGATTCTGGTGGTTTTTTTTTTTTGTTTTGATTTGGGGTGGGTTTTTTTGTTTGTTTGTTTTTTGTTTTTAAGAAGCGTTTCTAAGAGAAAAAATTATATACCTGAATAGCACATGTTCCATGGACAATTAATACTCTGTTACTTAGAAAGCAAATTAAATATATTGACCTCCTCTCCAAGGGATAATTTCACTTTGTATTTCACACCTTCTTTGGATAAAAAGAAGCTGAAAAGTCATGAGAAGTTCCACTGGAGAAAGGTGCAGTGCACATCTTTTTACTTTTTTGTTATCTGAACTAAAACCAAAACCAGATGTGCAACTGATTATCAGTGTCTTCTACACAGAAGCACAGACCTTGAGACAGAGTATCAATAGGTAATGAGTGGACTGGGTTGCTGTAGGAAATTGCCATTTAGTTTGCAGGGAAGTGTAGAAGAATCTATTAGGAAGAAACTGTTAATCTGAGACTTGTATTACATATGTAGAGCTGTCAGGACTCAGGCCATGAATGCAGTACAATGGAAAATATCTCAGCCTCACGGTTTTTACTCACAAATCCCAGGCTGTTGAGCCAGACATTGCTCAGCAGCATGTTGCACAATGTCAGCTGACTGTACCAGCTCTTGTAGCAGGGCTTTCCAGAGGTTCCAGGGCAATAGTTTCCCCTTATTTTTTTATGTTGTTGTTCCTATATAGTTTTCCTGCTGATCTTGCACCCAGAAGCCCATATACCAGCCTTTTGGCAGGTTCTCATGGGATGCGATTGTTACCAGCATGACGAATCGGTGTCCTTCCCCTTTCCTAAATCTTGTCTTACAGCTTTTGGTTTATGTTAAGGAAACACAGAACACAGAGCACAGTGAAGTACAGTGCTCATCTAGATACCTGGTCAGGATTACCCAGTGAAACACATGGACAAAAGCTGAACAGCCAGTCTGTGTGCAGTGCCTATGCCCAACTAAGGATGCTCCAGGCAGTACAGAGAGCATCAGCAGTGGAAACAGCCCACAGGATCCAAAGCAAGTCCTGATGGAAAGTACAAAATATTGGGAAACAAGGATGGCAATGGCTTGTTATCATGTTACTGCTAGTGCTGTGTCCCAGAAGGGGACACTCATTCACTCATCTGTGACCCTGTCACTGCTTTTCCTTGCTGGCCGTAAGAGGTGATTTGTTCATCTTAGTTGTGGAGTTTTTTGCTTCTCTGTCTCCTCCTGCTCCGTTTATCTCTAAAGTAATTGTGATGGTAAGGTATGGCATCAGCCACTGACCCCACTAACAAAGCCTTGTACATATAACCCTGTGTCTACCCTCATTAACAAAGACTGTTAAGAGGATATGGTCCAGTATCAAGTACATTTAAGGTTAAAAAAAAAAAAAAAAAAAGTTTTGTCTTCTCTGTTGAAGAAGAACTGGTAGATATAAAGCATCCACAATGACAGTCACTGCTATGTCACGCTAGTTAGTTTAACTTGCTGAGTTAAAGAGACATAAGGCTTCAGAATTTCCTTCCTAGTGGGTGGGTTAAGTCTTTTTATGCTATAGCCTAAGCATCAAACTCAAACTTCATGTTAATTAATTGTTAATATTATATTAGTAGTGTCTGAATTCCAAAGAAAGCTAGAAGGTTACCATACAGAAATCATAAAAGAAAGAACAACCTAGAGTGAGACATATGGAAACTGATACATAATATAAAAAAATCTAAAATTTTGCATCATATAATATATGATAAGTGTATTGTTGGAAAGACAAATATTTTAAATGCCCACAGTTTTCTTCTCTTCAGCTTCCATTTCTTCAAGTCCACAGAAATCATAGGTGTGAATAAATTAATTTTCTGTTAATCTTTATAATGGTATCTATGACACAGCTACACTCAAAAACACGGAGGAGCCTGAGGAGGATGTTTTGGCCCAGACAGAGTTGTAGTTAGGTTGTCTGGGATCTACTTCAGATGTGTAGTAAAAGTCCTCTTAGGAAAGCTGTGCAAACCCAAACACTCAAAACTCAACTGCTTTTCAAAAAAATCAGTGAGATGCAACTGGGTCTTAACCTCCCTCTTCCTCAGTTGGATTGGCTTTTCTTCAAGGCATTGTGGGGAAAAGTCTAAAGTATTTGAGAAATATGCAGATGCTACCTCAAATGAAGCCTGTGACTGCGTTAATGCCATCACCTATGGGCATCTTCACAGAAGTTAACAGTTCATGTTCAGAAGGTGTTTTGTCTGTTTTGCTTTGAGCATGTGTTTGTGTCTAAGAGGAAGTGAAAACAGTGGAGGTTTTTTTGGGTTTTTTTGGTTTTTTTTTTGGGGGGGCAGGGCTTTTGTGTAAAATCAAGAAACCAGTAGTAATATGCTCATATTAAATCTTCCCTTTAGTATGCTGTATCTTACGGTATGGACCCATCAGCAGGACAAGCTGCTGCATGAATCCTTTAGCTCAAGTCTTTGAGATTATTTATTCATGCCCTACTAATTAATCTTGCTGAGCATGAGCAACATTGTATTTCATTTGGTTGTTAAGACATAGCCACGTTGCAGCCATATGAATGTTATCACAACTTTCATAAAATGTACAGAAAGTATTTCAAGTATTTAACTACAAGTTCATGGGAGAATGTGATGATACATTTGTTTTCAGAAAGATAAAAATCAAATGAACATGTACAGTCATCCAGTAAAGGGAACATTTTGTGACTGCATCTTGTTTTTTGAAACATTTCATACAGGGAAAAAAGAATTCTACAGAGCCACAAATCTACCCTGAAGAGATTTGAAATATAAACTGCATAAAAAGTGATTTCACAGATTTCAGAAATTGCAGCAAGAGATTAACAGTGCATGGCACAATGAAATTATTATATACCTCATAAGAGAGGGAAGTGAACACAGTTGATAGACAGAATGGCAGAATGCAGGTGCTGAAGTATTCAATAGATTATCTATCCCATCCTCCATCCTGACACAACTGTGATATCCTCTGTGTGGAGGTGTTTTATCTTAACTCCACTTGGTGATGACAGGGTTTCAACATCCACCATTAGAAAATCACTGTATTTTTCTACTGGCAAAATATGGAAATTCTCCTCTCATTTCTTTCATTAATATCACCCTCAGAAACCTACTTCTTTTTTCCTATCGGCAATTATATCTCTGTCTCTCTTACACTTTCTCACACACACTCTCTCCTTTTTTTCACACCCTGTTCTCCTTTCTTTAAAATAAGTATTACCTGTTAAAACATGCTGCTTTGGCTACTTGCTTTTGAATATTGACTTGATAGATCGTGGTCCTAGTGTTAAAGTTCCAGCTGACTCTGAAAGTGGAACTGAGCCTTCTAAATAAGTTATAGTCACATAGATTTAATGACTAATTTTCAGCAGCCTAGGGTCCCTAGCTTTTTTTTACCTAGAACCATATTTTCCTGAAGAGCACCATGTTGCACTTTTTTGAGGTCTTAATATTAAGTCTTATGTTACAAATGACTGGATCCATTTTGTAAGATATGGCCATACCTGAACCATGTGAATGGGATCTGATTTATTCTAAAAGAATACTTGCAAGTGATGTATAGGGAAGTCTGGCTGCTGACCATATAGATACGTAAACCTGGCTTTGTGATCTTGGTGAATCGAAAATGAGGCCGAGAGAAAATTTTTCAATATGCTTAACTATTAAAATGTTAACATGTCAGCATGAGGGTATTGTCAGAGTGTGAAAAGACACACATATTTACACCATTGACAGTATATAATATATGATATAGAAAATTACCAGAACTTTATTCTTTGATAGCTCAGTTAAGATCTAGGCTGGTTCTTAATTTCTAAATACTTTCCCAAACTGACTTTTCTTGCTCTGCCATGTCTGTGTTTTCAACTCCGAAGTAAATCAAAAGAAAGTGCCCTTCAGAGAACTACCTGTCATTTTTACGTTCAACATGTCTTTTTAGTTATCATTAAAGTAACAGCTCTTATCAAAGAGCAGCTTTTAAAGTCCTTGAAGTTCTTGAAGGAACAGGTTTCTGCTAGCCACTAGACTCTTCCTCAGAGAGGTCTCTACAAAAGCAAACGCTTCTCAGGATACTTTTAGAATGAATGTCCACAGGTATTAGATTTAGTTCTGAAGCAATCAAAGCTGAGTGCAACAGGGCAATGAACTCAGAGCGAGAATGGGGAGAGGTTATCACTGCTCTTGCCTCCTTATCATCTTCTCAATCAGAATTGCATAGCAGGCTCAAGCTGTCTTACTAAACAATTTTGGTTTCCATTCCAAATGTGAATAATTTTGGGTGTTATCCACTGAAGATGAGGCTGGTAAACTAACTAGCAGAAAGGTCTCGGAATACAGGAAATCCTGGATCCGCAAATCTGGCCTCCAATTATTAATGGTAACATCATTAGCTACACAATTCATAATATGATTGAACTGTTTCTTAATATTGTTATTTCATTCCCTATTATTCCTGCAGAAAGGCTGTTTTAGAATATCATTGGAAAAATTCTGATTTTTGGCTTAGTCAATTTACATTCATTTTTTGTGCTTTAATTTAAAAAGTTGCCTTGTTGTTTTAATAGAAATGTCTTCTCTCTTTCATGAATATTTACTTTGTGTATTTATAGCTTTTCCCAGACTCGCAAACAGAGGAAACCAAGGCTAGAAGATGCCATGGCAGGTTATTCAGTTCTCCCTCCTGTTTACTGAGGCTAAAGGAGCTAAGCTCTTCTTGTCATTCTTGAGTTGTTCTAGCACCTCTTTTCAGCCTAGCCTTTGATTTCGACTTCCTTGAATATATTTCAAAGGCTGTATATGCATCTCCCACGTCCACACTATAATGATGTCTTGTAGTGCCATTATAACTAATACATCCACTTCTTGATCTTTCTCCTTTTTGCATGCTGACACTTGTTTACAACAGAAACTCTGTTACTTTGAGGGCAGGGTGCAGTGAGTGTTGTTTCATCTTCAAATTGAAAATGCCAGTTAATCCAACTCCTCCTATTTCACACCTCCTCTGTGATGACAGTGCCTTTCAAATCCAGCCCTGTAAGAGTGGTTAGACCTAGTGGCTAGGGACAAAGACTTCCAAGATCTGTATTCAGTTTTACTATTACCTCAGTGAAAGTCTTCAGGAGAGAAAGGATGCTGGCCTACTGCAAATCACATTAATTTGCTACTCTTTTTTTTAAAACTCTTTTAAAACTCTTTTAAAGAGTTTCTGACTGACAATTTGGCATGAAGCTCTTAAATGTAAAGTGTTATTGAAGGGATATCAGCTAAGATCATAGAGGTGTTAATTTCTTCCTTTGTGAATAATGAGACTCAACTAGGTATAATAATAACCAAAATTACTGCAACAGTTTTGTCACAGAAGGCTGCAGAGGCAGATAGTATCCAGATGCTCAGTAAAGAAACTAGACAAATTAATGGACCCCAGATCCATAAACAAGACACTGAAGGGGACTGAGAGGGCTATATGCTCTATTATCCTTAACACACCAAGTGTAGATACTGAAAAGTATAAAGAGAATGGATTAATGAAAAATCCGAATCTCCTTTGCTCTCTTAGATGGTGTCCTCTGTGCCCACTATCAGAGAGAGAATTTGGCTAGACACACCGATGGGCTGATCCAGTAAGGCCATTCCTATGTTCTCAGAATGACTTGCAAAACTATGCATTAATAAGAGCTGTCAATACAGTTATTTCCAAATAGTTGTTAGCACTTGTCGGACATGCCCATTTTTCAGTAAAGAACCAAGATTATACATATTTTCCATATTAAAAGGATGAAAAATAGAAATGGAGATGTGATTTGTTGTCTGCGGGGACATGGATAAGTATGATTAACATATGGAAAATTGCATGTGGAAACAGAAGTATCCTCCAAATCTTACGTTGAGTACACTGACCTGGGTGTTTTGTTGGACTTCGGGGTTTTTGGGTTTTTTGTTTTGGTTTTTTTTTTTTACTTCTCCTCCTACAGATTTTATAGTGGCAATTCATCCCCATCTCTGTGACCAAGACATAGATTTCTCTATCTTGAACTGCAGCTTCAGTGACAGATTGGAAATCTGCTTTTAGGAGCTGCCAAAAACTTGATGTTTCTGAAGATAGTGAGTCATTCATCCTCCTTGGAAGAAATATGCTTATGCAAAACTCTATTAGTGTTTTTTATTATCCATAAAATTGCCTGTTCCTGCATAATTCAGCAATATTTGACCAGATGACCTCCAACAGCTGAGGTATCTCTGATGCACCTGTTATAACAGTGCTCCATCACACGAACCAAAATATGCTCTGATTTAATTCACATCTTCCTGTTCTGTTATTTAATAGTCTTCCCTTTAGCACCATGAGGTAACTAAGTTTTCATTTGCAGAAGTTAAGGAGAAGACTGCTGCTTCCAGCTAAATGCACAAGCTTACTTTGCCCATGTATTTTTTAATACAGATATATAAAAATATGCTATGAGTTAAGTCAAGAAATACTAAAATGAATTTCAGTGAATATGAGGCATAAGTTGAGACATTATGACTCATGGGATTGCAGTGGGCACCTGCAGACATTTAATAACATCAAAAACATCAATTTTAGTACCAAGTGAGAAAGTAATGGATAATGGATTAAGTAAAGGGCTTACAAATAAGTACTTAATTTAAAATAAAGTAAAACAATTGTAAGTAAATTAAACATTGATCATGAAAAGACACTAATTAAGATGTACTAATGATATTAAACTTAATTCTTATGCAGTTTATGCACAATTACTCCTGAACAAATATTTAATTAAGTTCCCTTTAATACCTTAAAACAATCTTCCCTTCTCTTTCATACTCTGTCTCTTTATTTCTAGTTGTTAGGTAGGAATATGTGAGCTCTTAATTGACACAGAGTAAGAATGATAGGTATTAAGGGAATTCAATGCACTTATATTTTTAGTTCTTAAAAGTTAGAAGGAAAATGCTTTTTGAGTGGGTGGCTTGAGAAGTGTGTAGTGTTTTTACAGACTAATTGTATTAATTAATTGAGTTAATTAACAGATATTTTCAAAGAGCTTGTAAGACATAGATTGCAATGTAAGCACTGTGTTGATTCTATTATTATTAGTGAATGCTGCTGATGCTTCACTCTAGAAGCTGGGCTGGCAAAACCTTCAGCAGGAGCAGTAATAGTTCAAGAGGAACTTAAAGGGAAAATAAAGCTTCTTACTTCAAGTCCCATGTCTAAAGTAAACCAAATGCAAAGTGTTAGTTCTGTGTGTGTGTGTAATCCAGTGGCCTGACAGAGGTGAGGCTGTTGCAGCTCTGTACCCCGTGGCTGTGCATGGATTGCCGGTAGGCATACACACACGAACACACACATACAACACATATATGGACAACTGGACACACAGATCAGTACAGACAAACTCAGCACTGACACAAACATAAACAGTGTCATCGGCCTCATCCTGTTCCCCTGTCTGGCTGATCTGAAAGAAGACCCATGAGTGGGAAATATATATATATATATATATATATGTATACATCTGAATACATATACAATGAGTATCCTGCCAGCAGCTGGCCTTAGGAGGTACCTGACCCCTGGATCCCAGTCTCCCCGTCTCCCCAGTTCCTGACATCTAGACATACGAACCGCAGAGGTCCACAGCTCCACTCCAGCTGCTGGTAAAGGCACGTTTCTCACAGAAACACACATGCATACGCACACAGAGGTCACTGGCTGCTGGCTGTGTCCCTCTGGTATCCAACTCCTCCCAAGGTCTTACCCTCAGAGACAGAAGCACACCTGACTCCCAGGCCACTTCAGCACCAAGCCTGGCTTGATACTTGCTAGTGCTCACACGCTTGTTCACACACCTGCACTCCATCCAGCTGCTGGAACCACAGGCACATGCAGCCTCTGACCCTTGATCCCACTCTGGTTGTTGGCACTTTGACCCCTGCACATACTTGCATACAGAACAGACAAATAGTTAGAAAGGGAATTTGATAAAATGACACAGACTGTGCTGTTTGGACACCATGTAACATCCTGAAAGTGCATTGACCAGCAACCTGTGTACAGGCAAACAGCCCCTTTTATCTCCTTTTCCCTCTGTATTCCCATGCTTGTTCCGAGATCACCTAGATCCATCTCTTTCCCCACCTTTGGTTCTTCACCTAAGCATCCCATAATGACATAATGAGGCTTGTGCAATACTGAAATGCTTTTCCCCTGTATCTCATAATATGTCCCATACTCTAGAGCAGAGACTCCCTCAGGCTGAAAGGTGCTCCAGAGGGATGGGAAAGCACCCATCAACTCAGCTTGATGGGTGTCACCTCTGGACCACAGAGCTTAGCATCTCCTGGGGATACCCTGACAAGGGTCTGGACAAGGTATCTCTTCCTTTGAGTGTGTAATTTGGGTTCCCTGTCCGAGCCTGCAAGGTACCAAAATTTCTGTGGTTTATAAAAAGCATTTTTATAAAGAGTGTTGAATAATGTCTTTAAGAGGTTTGTGAGACTTTCAGATGAGCCAAAGAACTTTCAGCCTGAGCTGAAAGGAACTTTCTGAAAGGCATCCAAAATATTAATCCATATGCAATGTGCCTGAACTCACAGCTGGGCATTTCTCATTCTGCATCCAAGTGATTTTTCTTTCATGTTTTTTTATGCATCAGTATTAATGCATAAAGAATCTAAATTATGACCTTGGTTTAGAAAACTTTTTTACTTCCAAAGGTAGTAGATTGTTTGGATTTCTCAGAAGTATGTACCACATCCTTACACTTCAGCTCAGTGGCTGAAGTATCAGATCATGTGTTACCAAAACCTGCTGTCCTCTGGAAGATTTTTAACATGGGATAAATAAGCTGGAGAATCAGAGGCATTTTCTGCTTTGGGATATGTACCTGTTGGTTACTTAGTTGTCACACATAAGAATTCAGAGTTAGAGAAATGATCTTCAAGAGAAGTCTAAAAATTAAGCATCATGCTAGAATCGTTCAGGTTCACCTTTAGGAGTGAGGGTACACACAGCATGTATTGGGACCCACTGCCCAAAGGTGAACTGCAGTCTTGGAGAATAACAATAGCTAACAATTTTATACAGAGAGAATAAAAATTTTATACTTTCCTCTTAATAGAAAAAAAAATATTTTCCCAGTATTACTGTAAAAGTAGTACTAAAAAAATAGTACTGCAAAAAAAATTTCCCAGATAAATGAAATAATATTTTGTGCATACATTTTTATGTATATGCATATATGGAGAAACAGGGGATGGGGGATGGGGGATGGGGTGGGTATTCTTTACAAGAGCAGGAGAATAAGTTTTGATCTTTAACGGTGACTTCAAAAAAAAGAAGGAAAGAAAGGGAAAGGGGAAAAAAAATTCTCGTCAAGGGGGAGGAAGCCTTGTTCACATATAGCAAAGCAAATCAGAAAGGGCAGAAGATGCAGCAGACTTTGGGAATCTGCTCTTCCCAGCAGGGGAATTCAAACAGGTGGCGTGTGATCTTGGAAACTAACATTAATTTTTTTTCCTCTGAGGCAGTGCTTTGCATTGTTAATACATTTATTCCTATGCAGACCCAAGCTTTGCCTATTTACCCCTGTAGCAATAATTATATAGGAAGGTCCTATAATTTTAATATTCCACCTCTCCTGAAGAAGCTCAATGGAGGCCTTGGAGGGGACTTAATATTATTCAAAAGAATTAATCCTGCAGTGCAGCAAGTGCCCTACAGAAATAATTTTTAATGGAATTTCTGAAGGCCTAAGTGTCCTGTAGATAGCTTTGAAAATCTCCATCCTAATGTCTCTAGTGCTGGGCAGACAGCAGTCCTTGTACCAAATGCTTTCCTGGGATAGTAGGAAGTTTATATCAGGTGACAATTAAATTGTGTTATTTTGATATCATGTTAGCCATTTTGCAAAATAGTGACATTTCAGAAAGTAAAATATTGCACCAAATTGCAATGAGGTATTTAATCTGGATTTTTGCACCTCAGCTCCTGAATACAATGCCTGCAATGACAGAAAAATAATAGCTGGTTGGCTTTAGCTTCAGCTCAGGACTGAGCTCATGTCCATAAGTGGCAAACCCTTTAGTCATATTGTCCTATAGTATCCTTCCAGGAAGATGTGAAGTCTTTTGTCTGTGAGAAGGCTGCTCATGAAAACATATACTTGACCTCTGTTCTAGGAGATGCCCAGGCCCTACAGAATATAATGGCTGTGTGTGTACACACAAGGTACAAGAGTAGAGGGCAGACAGCTGAAGAAGATAGCCTCTGTCAGCAACTGCAGGGAGTGAAACAGAGCTGGAAATTAAGTGAAACAAGAATAGAATCAAAGAAGGATTTTTCAGTCAGACCCTGGGGATAGGATTCATCTAGACAAATGTTAATATTTGCAGTATAGACATCTATAGCTGAGCTAGACATAATTAATCTCCACTGTCACTTGTCTCCAATGACTGTAAGAAGACAGCAGGGTGACCATTTTTGGTGCAGCCATCTGTATTGCAGTTGTTGAACATCACAGGATTTGAATACTGTCGTAATTTAAGTCTCTGTAAAACTCAGGTGCATGGTATCAGGACAGAGATAAGGCACACAGAATCTCAAAATAAAACACACAATAAGTAGGGGATGTCTAGAGATGCATAAGAGGGCCATGAACTGAGGCTGGTTAAAGATAAGCTTGTTAATGAACAGAAAGGAGACCTGCGTGTGTTCCATGTTTAGCTTCAGCTCTTTGCTGAGTTGTGTTCACTTTTGCTTCTGTACTCTGAATTCACTAATGAAGTGTAGAGCTTCATTAAACTTCTTGGCAGCAACAGCCAGGCAAACAGACTGACTAATTAGAACCCAGAAGTAATTTCTGTCTAGATTCGTCCAGTTTTGGAAAAACCTTGCACCTAGCTGTACTTACAGTAATGTTTCTCTCAGTCTGGAAGGTGACAAAGAACCAGAAGGAAAAATGAAAAGCCATAAACCCCGGAAAAGATTATAGGCTTTCTATCAGCTGTTCTAAAATACAAACAGTATTATCAACAAACTGACTTTCCAAGTGTTTTGTTCTGTGTCTATTTTGGAATGGGGAGAAGAGGATGAGGTGGTGGGACTAGAAAGGATTCTCTATAAACGAGTTTCAGCTGTTTGATTTGATGATGCATTTTGAAAAGGGAACATGTGGCAAAACAAACCTCATAATCTTACGAAAAATGTTTTGTAAAGCAGTGTTTTGGGCTTTGGAACAATTATTTTAGTTCTTTCCACATCTCAAAAGTTCACATAGTATTTTTTTTCTTTCCACGCATACCTCTTTTAAAGCTTTTCTTCATTCCTTTGAAGTGCACTCTAAATACTTAGAGACTAGATTTGAGAAGATAAGTGTTTTCTTGGTAGCAAGATATATGCTTTTTTTCATATTGTTGGCAGCTGATGGTAAAACATGAGGGGAAGCTTGGTTTTAAAACATTCAGAATTTCTGCAGAAAAGCTTGCTTGTTCTTATGAAAATACACCCTTTTTCTAAATATAATGGTCATTTTAGGTTACACAGTTTTTGTAGTTATGTTAACCTGAAATTGCTTGTGATTCAATTCAGTGCTGTATGATTCAGCTTACAAACTGCAAAACATAAGACTGAAATTTACTGTTAAGCACAAGGGTAAAACAAGTAACACAAAAGAAGATGAGAATTTGAAAGGATGTTTTTCAGAATCCAAAGAGAATCACTGAATTTCCTGGCATATTCTTTATAGATTTCTCCCCATCAACATGACAAATCCCAATTATAACTTGCTTTCTGAGCGAGAGCCTGTAACTATGTAGTCTTACTCTTTCCACAAGGAAAAAAGGAGCTTTAGAGAGTGTAGAAACCTCTACAGTGTTGGAAACAAACATATTGAGTTATGTGGTATAGCTAAAGCTTAATTCATCTGGCTATAGGGATTGATGGAATCAGCAAAGTCCTGGATAAAAATAAAATGGGGTGAAAGGAGAAAATTCTTCAGAGGTGAGGATAGAAACAACGTAGAGTCATGAATAAATTTAACTGTAGAAGGGTAAGCTTGATCAGCTGTCAAGCCACAAATAATATTGATATTAGAAATGTATATGAATAGTTATCATTGTATTTATATGAGATGCTAACTTTCACAGTGAAATTGCTTCAGAGGAAATTTGCATTACATGGCATTAAAATGAAGCTAGCTCTGTGTGGAGCACTGCATCAGTGCAGTACGAATGGTGAGAGGCACCAGTACGAATGGTGAGAGGAGACCTCAGAAGCAACCCGCTAAAATTTGTTTCTGATTAAGCTCAAAATCAAAGAAGGAATCTCCTCCAAAATAATTATGTTAATAATATTGCATATTTTTTAAAGTGCATTGTGCTCACTGGCATCAATGAATTTTGCAGGAGGAACGTGGCTTTTTATTGATAATGTCCATACAACCAAGGCAATTGTGTTTAATTATGAGAAATCACTGACCCTTTTCCAGTAAAACCCTAAAGGGAGATGGAGTTCATCTGCTTTATGTACGGAAGAAATGGCTTTTCAGACAGAAACATGCTGCGTTTGTTAATTGCTTCTGTACTTGATCCAAAAAGGAGAGACTAAATAGTTTGCTCATTGCACACACTGCATGTATGATGTCCACCTGTCTCTGGTCACTCATAGGAGTGGTTTCTGGCTGGATTTAAAATCAGTGTGAGATTTTACTCATGGGAGGAGTGTTTGCCATGCCATGGAAGAAGAGGCTGCTGTTCTGACTGCATGGCTTTCCTTGGGTTTCTTGTATGAAACTGTGTCCTCTGTACAGGCTGTCACTGAACATTGGCTTCTAGCAAAGTATAAGCAATAATGTGTTTATTGCCTAGTGTAAGGAACACTGAAACTCTTTGGTACAGAAACAGAGTGGGAACTGTGGAAATCGCCAAAATCATGACTGTTGGCTATTCTCTCCTTGGCCATAAATGCTCCAACCCTTCCTCCTTTTCAATATCAGATGTGAAGCACTGCTGAGATCTTTCACGCCACCCATGTCTATGGCTGGTTTGATCTAGACCATCTGCCACACCTGTATTGCACAGCTGTAATAATCAGTGACAAAAATCTCTTGTCTCCAGACAAGGATTTTGAAATTGTAGCCAGAGTGGTCTGATCGCGACCGAAGTCAGGCCATGTAGTCTGAGCTGACGCCTGGAAGAACTTCTGCTTTATGGGAGAAGCAGGTGGCCCTGTAGGTGCAATGGCACTGACAGAGAACAATATGAGGTATTCTGAAGTGCCCTCTTCACTGTGAATAAATTTTGTTCTTATACAGTCACATCTTCCTCTTTATTTGACAATCCAAAATTAATTTCACACTTTAATGCTCACTTAGTTCTGTGCTATAGTGTCTCTCTGTGCAAGGAAGAAGTAATCAAATAAGAAAAAGGCACTTTTTAACTCCCCCTGAGATGGGCCTATTTGTCACCTCCCCGCACTATGATCTTCCAAAGCAATAAAGGAATAACTCCAGAGACCAATGGTGTGATGATATGAGCTTATAGACAGTACAAACGTGTCAAGCTTACAAAATGGGTTTGCAATCTAGAAATTGGTATTATCTAAATAATAAGAAAGAATTCATTTAATTATGGTCTTGTGTTGTCACCATACCATTTCCACACTTTTTCAGAGCAAATTATGACTTTTCCTTTGCTCTTTAGTGGGCTGACTAGGGATACTGAAGATTATAGGACCATGTGTTTAATTGTTCGGGCTTTTTCCTTGAGGACATGGATTCTTTTCAGTGGCTTTCATTTGAAATGCCAGTGGCCAACAGGTATCTTTTCCTAATGCAGTAGAGGCAAAACAACAGAACACAGTTTACAGATGTTGAGCTTTGGAGCAGTTGGTGAGTAATTCCTGTTACTTTTAGAGCTAGAAGCCCTTATAGTAGCCAAAAATATGGCATCAAATCACACTAGAATTCTTTCTGGAGAAAGAGTGCAGCAGCTGTCTAGCAGCAGAAAGAGAAAACTGGAGTATTACATTTGGCATTTTCAAAGTTGGTGAAGGCAATGATGTTTAGTACTGAATCTAGGAACTACATCACACAGACACAACTGTACTGGGTCAGACCTGCATCTTTTTAAAGTCCCTAGCCCATCTCCAGCAGCTGATTCCTGTCAGTATGGCTCACTTCTTCCTGGAATAGACCCACTCAAGTGCTGACAAACTTTAAGGACTTACTGAGTTGAAGATTGTATCTAGACCATGATGTTTAATAGACCCCAAATGACCTAGTTTAATAAATGTGTCATTGCTTTTTAAATCTTTCTTTGCCCCCTACAACATCTTGCAGCACTATGTTCTGCAGATTTATTATGAAGTATGTGGGAAGTTCTTTCCTTTGTTTGTATTAAAACTTGTATTTGGGTGTTTTATCAGGTGGACTTATTTCTTTTGCTACATAAATTATTGAATAATTATTGAATAATTATTCTTTAGTTCATCACTTTATTGTTATGGGCTTACTAGTGAAGACACTTGCAGGTATCTGCATTTGTAGGTCTCGAAGATGACAAAGCCAAATTCTGCTCTAAGTGGCTGCTGTGTATCTCGCTGGACAGCAGTGGTTGTATGCATTACACAACCACACAGAGACTGGATTTAGGCTTGGAAGCACTTCATGTCATGCATTCAGAGAAGACTATCATGACTCATATCCTCAGGAACAAACAGCATAGCTTTGCTTTTGAATGCCAATTCTTTCTGCTTGTCTAAAGTTGTTCTGAACTGGACAGGAGGAGTTGCTGGGGCAGTCATGGGAAACCACCTTACAAAAGTGTTGTAAAGCTGGAGATGCCCCATCATATCAAGGGCAGAATTAGAACTGGGGCACAGATGTCAATTGACAATGGAAATCAATCTTCAGGTTGTGCTTTGAAACTTTTGGACAGTATGGCTGGGAATCAGAGCTGTTTGAAACACCACTCATCTTAGGAAGCTTCTACCACTTAATAGCAAGAAATGTGCAGGTGATAGAAATGTGGAGACTTGCTCTGATGTCAATCAGTGCCATGCCACTCTGAGATGTTCTAAGTCCAGTTTTCTGGCTAACTGCAAACAAGGTGCTAGATCCCTGTCACCTGCACACTTTCAACCATATTGTCTAGATGCAGCCTGTTTCTGCTTTGCAAAGATTAATAAGAAAAAAGTTACTGCCATACAGCCAGAGGAGGATCACTCCTTTGATCCAGGCAAAAAGTCAGTGACTGGGAGGAACTTGCAACAAAAATGGATGTTTTTTCCTCCTCGGCAGAAAAGATACCCTCAACAAGTGATGTAGGACAAGCTTTCCAGTAAGCAGTCTCTGTGTGTCCTGCCAGTACTTTTACTACTAGATTGTCTGCGTTACCTGCTAGATTCTATGGAAGACAAAACCCTGATCCTGCTGACTTCTAAATTTCTCCTTCCACTCATGTGCAGTGAGAACTGGGCTCAAGCCCCTGTTTTTGCTGACAGTCCACTATGTGCTTGAAGGCCATTACATCTGTTTTACAGATGATATGGAGCCGTGAAGCTGTAAGTATAAGCAGGATAAACTCTGCATAGCTTCGCATGCTTGCAGTGAACATCATCGTTTGAACAATCATTTCCACAGCAGCAGCAGCACATTTCCCAGGGGAAACCTGCAAAGTGTGAAAGGCTTCCCACTCATCCTGTTATTGATGCTCTTGTATTGATTCCTTCATCAGTGCTGCTGCTCTGAGCTACTTCACAGGCAGCACAAAGTCAAATCATAGTCTTCAGCTATATTTCTTTGACAAAGGAACCTGTTTCAGACTGGTGGATTTAGACACTAATGGAAACTGAAAGAAAGTGAAAATAAGGAGCTCTGCTGTTTGTTAAGGCTGGTGTTTATCTCCATAAGGTAAAACTATCATCCAAACACTCCCTATATACAGACTTAGCTCTTGATTTGCTAATGGCACTATTATGGGCTCAGAGCATCCTAGAAAGAGAACAAACCTCTTCCACGAAAGGGATGTGATTGAAAATATCTCTTCAGGAACCATAATGGATAGTAAAGTTTGTAACCACTAGCCTTTAAGCTGTGAAAGCAGCTCTTCTCTCAGACTCAGGGAATGTAAACCAGGCATTATGGTCTTTTAAATTACAGTCAATTCCATGAGCATATATAATAGCAAGAATGGAGAAGAGCAAACTGTTTCACTGCTGTTGCAATGATTCCCTTATGCCTTAAAACAGACTGAGATCTATATAAATCCCTAGTTACCTGTGTTACTGTTTTTAAGGTATCTCAAACATTTCTAGAATCACTATTTATGCATCATAGAGGATTAATTCTTCATTAATTTGTGAACAAAAAATACATATACCCACCTCTTCCAGTTCAAAACCATTAAGCTGTTAATTTTTCAGGCCCCATGAGACAACACAGAAAGCTAGCTTGGGTAAGTTTTCAGTAGATCACATGTCCCTTCATAGAACTTTTCCTTAGCCAAACCTAATTTTCCACTTCTAGGTACATCACTTGCCCTGTTCATGGAGTTTTAAGACCTATTCTCTGTTTATGCCCTTCTGTATGGCCCTTTTAGTTCAGACTTGGCAAACAAACAGATCCTCGCTTAGGCTGCAGAAACCTTTTAATGTGATCCTCAGCCTTCAGCAGTTTCTGGGCTGGGTGAAAGGAGGGCCAGGCAACCTCTCATTTGTTGTAATAACTGTGTGTGAAAGTCCTGCAGAGGATCCAACACTGCAAGTGATTCATGGAGCAGCACTAATTGTGCTGGCTACTCACTGATAAGTTGCACTCTCAGTGAGAGATTAGCTCATAAATCACTGTGGGGCAGTAATTTTTTTGATGTAATCAGTTAGGTCTGCCCATATTGGCGGCCTCCCACTTACTCTCTTTTCCTTTTTTCTTTTTTTTTTTTTTTTTTCCTTTTCTTAATGAATCTCACCAAAGGGAACAACCACAGTTGCATGTCTTCTCTCATTCCCTGTTCCAACCTATACATCTTGTCTCCTGCCCAGCTTCCAGGTCTTTCCACTTCACATCTTCTCGTCAAGTGCTAGCTTCCAGTGAGCTCTCCAGTTGCATCTTTCACCCATGGTCTTCAAAGCCATTTACAAACATATGGGAGTTCAGGCTCTAAACCTTTCTGTTTGCCTGATTTTGTAGGTGAAGAAGTTAAGATATAGATGGCTAAGGAAATCATTTGCCCAAACTCAGAACACTGGCAATATTTTACACCACAGTCAGTGATATTGCAGCAACTTGTAAAGACTGGACTACTGTACAGCTGCTTTGGATGCTGATTGTCACAGGTCTGTAGCAGAATAAGTGTTGCAGTTCTTTATAAGTCACCCTACTCATTGTATTTGTTAATGTATTTCCCAGGTAATAGAAGGTAAAAGCTATTTCATAGGTGAGATTTCAGGGCAGCACACAAAAGCAACACTATACACTTGATGCAGTCTGAGAGCTTCCTCCGAGCCAGGAGGTGCTCTTCCTGGGCTCTTTATACAGGCTTGGAGCAGGCTGATGTACCCACAGACATTGCAGCCTTTGCTCTCACTTTCTTAGTGGCCTGGTTGCCTATGTTTGAGGCCATCATAACCAGATCTGCTCTGATCTACTCCTTTGGGTACTATGGGACTGTGTCCTGGCCAGTGAGGGCACTGCCTTGCCAGCTTTACTGCCACCCTCACTGAGAAGCCTACTCTTGCTGCTCCTTGGCAGATCATGTTATGAGTCCATTCCAATCAGTCATTGAACGACTGCAATAGGAGCAACCTCCCTTAGACCACTGGAGACAAAATAATAAAGAATTTTTAATATGGATAAAGCCTATGGAGTGGAGGCAAGTCATGGATTACACGGCTTCTGATAAGCTATTTTCAGATTGTTTTATGACTTTCTAGTCTTCACTTGCAAACTTCAAAGAATATCCCTGAAACCTTGCAAGATTGTGAACAAAGACTCAAAAGGACAGTCACACATCATTATCACAGGAGTTGCTAGGAGATTCTAGGGAGCTGGAATTGCTAGAGCTGTGGCTGCAGGAATGCAACGAGCTATTGCTAAACAATTTCTTCTGTGTCAAAGCAAGACTGTCCACCTGAAGAGCCCTGATTTTCTGTTCTTTGAGTCATGCACGGTGTAACCACAATGACCCAATTCAAAACTGGCAAAACTTGGGTAATCATGCAGATGCGTCTTATATTTTCCTATTTATGACTGTTTCAGATGGGAAAATTACAAAACCACAGCAAGAGTCTGATTGCATTATAAGGGTTAAGGGGATATTTTGTTTTGTTAGTTGTTTTTAAATGAAAGCTTCAATTCTGTGAATAATATAGGACCCCCAAAGCCAACCGCTTTGTCTGTGCGGTCTACCACTAATTTTCTACTAAATCAGCTCTGTGTTTGCCAAGCAGTTTACCTTTTCTGAGTGAAAAGTACAATCATTGCCTCCAAACAGAAACTACATGCACGATAATTTTGCATGTAAAATCTTGTCTGTGCAAAAAGGGCACTTATGGATGTAATAATACTTCTGCACATAAAAATGTATGTGTAGCTAAACATGCGCAAAGGTTTAATTTAACTAGCTATTTAGTTAGGGTATTTTCAGTACTAATTTACTAGTGGTAACCCTTTATGTTATTCTGATATTTCACATGCAGACAACACAAACAGATATGGTCTGCTATAGTTACAGTCTGGTTATAGTTTGGCTATCACTACAAGTGATCTATCTATCAAGTATCTAAAGATACCAGTATCTGTCTATGAAGTCTACACAAACACTTATAAATAACAAACAGAGTTTCAATTCAGTTATTAAAAAATACCAAGGAAATTAAGCTATTAATTGCATTAATGAAAACTAATAATTCACTTCATTATCATGACAAAAAGACTTAGTATGACATAAAAATCACTCATACAAATAAAAGACATATACTTCTAGAGAAACTATTAACACTTAATAACAAAATGAACAGCAAGGGACCAAAATGAATGTTTAAATATAAACTGAAAGACAGAAGGAATATAAAGAAAAAGCACTCTGAATGACCTCAGAGTTGTGTCCTCATTCCTGAAGCATCCTCATGCCACCTTCCCTGCAATGCTGTGGGGCTAGAAACAGCTCCAGTGAGAACAAGCTCTCTTCTGTTGACTGACTGCTGCGAAAAAACATTTGAAAATTTTCATGAAACATTATTTTAAAAAAAACAACAAAACAAAAATCAAGGGAAGAATCCAGCTTCTGCACAGCCTAATAATGGACAAAGTGAAAAGACACCATAAAACCAGCTTATCTGATTTACATCAGAACCGGGTATAAACAGATGTTAGCTGTACTGGGGGCTAGAGCCCAAATGTCAAGACAGCATTGCTTTCCCTTGGTCTTTCACCCACTGATCTTGATTTGAAAATTCCCCACTTTACAGCTGTAGTCCTGGAGCTATCCTGAACCAT
Organism: Microhierax caerulescens; assembly: GCA_035590215.1. NCBI lineage: Eukaryota > Metazoa > Chordata > Aves > Falconiformes > Falconidae > Microhierax > Microhierax caerulescens. Next base: position 15,133,927 of record JAVJGJ010000032.1, read on the forward strand.
GTTCTTTGAAACTTATTACTCCATCACACTGGCAAAGGGAACTAGTAGGCATCTATGTGTTGAAAACTTTGGGAGCATATCCCTGTCTTTGTTTTTAGGGGACCTATTGGCTTTGATTTGCAATGGCCCACTGCTTCCAATATATCACAGTAATTAAAAGCTACTACTTCTGATAGTAATGGGTACTGAGATCAAGCTGCATGATGTGCTTTTTTTAATCACCTGACAATATAGACACAAGAGAGAAGGTCAAGAATATCACGCTGATTCTTGGGGAAGCATATATGAATGTAGCTCATGGCATTTAACATCACCCCCAGAAATATTCCTGTTGCATAGCCAAAACTTAGTTTCATTATTGAGTCAACATGTGGAAAGCTTTACATAGTGTGGTCGTTTCCTTGTGATTGATAAATAAATCTGGGAAAGTCATCCAGAGCAACAAGCAGATCTTAACATTCAATCCACAGCCCTTTCTTCAGGGGAGAGTCAAAAAAAGCTTATATCCCACTGGATGTTTCTAAGATACTATCAAGAGAATTTGACCCAAGCATCCATATCTAAATTTTTAAAAACTCAGGTTAAAAATCAAAGAGGATTCCCTTGAACAAATATATCCTCTTCACCATTTAACACAGAAAGAAAATATAATACATTGGTTTAGCAAATACTGCTACAAATAGAAGATTTGTTCATGATAGTTTTTTCACTTTTGGAAATGCACAAAGGCCAATCTCTACCCAGATATGCAACAGGAATTCTGTTCACTATTGGCATGCCTTTAACAGTTTACAATGAGCAAAACTGCCTTGTAAATTGCCTTCCAATCTTATTGAAATAGCCTGCTACAAACTGCACCCTAATTGCTAAATTAGGACTGTGTTCTTTGCTGAGCTAATTTCCTTGCTAAATTGGCACGTGGTGTGGCAGTTAAGGGCTTTTTATCAGGTTATTACAATGAGGGATTATATGGTTTCAATGTAATTGAATTTTAACGAGGAGGACTCTTAAGCAAATACACCTCCATAAATGATGCAGCACTGATGCTATGCTGAGCAACTGAAGATGACAGTTCATTGGAGCCAGCTGGACCTGGGGGAGTCTTTAAGGTTTTAATTAAAAGCAGCAAAAAAAAATTTTTATTATTATTTTTTACATTATTCTTAGACGTGTCTTCATTCCTGCCCAGCCATAGAGTCCAATGGATCTGAAGGGGATTCCTGCTTTCATTTCCAGTTGTTTCAGAACTGCTAAATGGGATTCTCTGCTCTGAAAGTCCAGCTAGATTATCATTCATTTTTTCTTAGATACACTTAGCAACAAATGCAGCAATGAAAGCAATTCACATCCAGCAGTCTTAATGGCCTACAGCAGAGAAAGAAAATTGTGGAATACATTGCATAAGTCTTGTCCATGTGTAATGAGAGTTCACTTGCTGCGAACAAAGTTCAGATTAAATTCCAGTGGTAGGTTTCAAGGCTAAACCTTTCCTGGAGGAGCAGTGAGTGTTATTTTTGTATGTGGTAGTACAAGAGGTCTGACTTGCCCCAAAGACACGATGTGTCACTGAGGACTGAGGCAGTGTGAAATTATTGCATCCATAAGACTGTGGAAGAGAAAAATATCTGCCTCAAAGTATGCTCTGATTAAGAATAAAATAAACCTTTCAGCTGTGCCGATTAATGAGGAAGGGGAGGAAGATGTATGTGCTGTTACGCAACATCTGCGATGGGATGTCAAAAAGACAAGCCAAACCCAGGCATGAACCTTTCACCACCAGCAAAGTAAACCCTAGAAGGCTGGGTTTGCAACAGCATTACTTAGCCACTCTGTACCTGTAGTAGGTAGGACTAGTGTGGTGCAAATAAATAGCATGTGACTCATTTCTGACAAAGAAATATTTCTGAAATACTGTGAAATGGATAATGCAAATGCAAAGACAGTTTAGGAAGCTCAGAAACTCCCCAAATGCAAAGTAACTAATGCATCAGATGAGATGTCAATGTTTGCCAACAGGGATTGCAGCTATTTCCGCTTATGAATATGGAAATAAACCAAGCAACCCTCCAAAAAGGAAATGCTTTTATAAGCTCTACAGCTATTGTGTTTTAATTACTGGTAAATGCCAGCTCCTATAACGGAATCTGCTGTGTACCTGAGCAATCGAAGTGCACTGGCATGAACTAATGACTGCAGAGCAGAAGGCTGGCTGGCAGCCACTGCAGGTGTACACCTTAATGAGGGTTTCATGGGGAGAGAGGTGCACTGAGCAAAAGACATCTGAGACTGCTGTGGAGATCAGCGTGGGCCTGGTTTACCCAAAGGAAGATGCACACATTTTAAGGACATTTGCTTGGCAACTGCTTGCCTCACATGCACACAGACATAAAACTGGCTGTAATGCAATGATATGCTCAGATGCAGAAATATGTCTGATAACAGTTCCATAATGAGTATATTAGACACTGCTCATTGCATCCTTGAAAAGCAACCCAGGCTCAGGTCTCACTGAACCACAGCGAATTCAGCATCGCAGTGCTGATATGGAAGAAAGTGGGCTAATGGCAGCTGCTTTTATCTTTACATTTTCCATTATTAGTCTAAATGCTTGCTGAGAATGAAGGATTAGTCCTGTCCTGCCCCATCCCTTATGGTATGGCTCTGGTGGCTTCTCTAAGGATGGCTGTGGAGCATAATGATAAGAGAGCTCATGGGGAGGAAATAAGAATATGCTCAGGATTGTTCCAGTGGTCTGAGTGTCTCAGGATGACTTCAAACATTAAGACATCTTGAGGCAATTCAAATACCTAATCATTAAATTAAAGATGATCCCAAATCAGATGGCAGCACCACTTAGTGCTTAGACACCAGGAAGCCTGGATACTTTCTGTCCTACTGATGGGTCTTGCACCCATCAGAGTCCTTTCAACCTCTCACTGCTCCTTTTTTCTTCCTACTTTACTGTACATGCATGTACTGAGGTTCAAGCTGTCTGCCTATGTGACCAAGGTGCAAATGACACTATGTTTAGGGTTAGAAAGGAATGAGGGTCTTCTATTCTAGGGTGTTATTTCACATGCCACTTGCAATAAAGGAAAATTATTTCTAAATCTGCCCAATCTGTCATTTTATATTCAGATGGTAAAACCTCCCTAGATTCTTAGGAGGCTTCTTACGCTCCATCCTTTCTCCTGCCTTTGCTTCTTATGGTCCTTTGTGGTCCACCACCTTCCTTGGGTCCTTCTCCCTGCTGTGTTTATCCTCATCCACTCCTAATATTTGATATAGTGAGTACTGTGTGTGTTAGTGAAGCTCTTTTGAGCTTCTGAGAGGATCACTAACTTTCATTCTTAAACTTCCCTATAGAATTGGACTTAGAATTCCCTATAGAATTGGGAGAAAGGTGAATGTGGTATGTCTGACCTGCCTTAAAACTGCTTCTGTTTAGGTTCCCAGTCTCTGAATGACTGCTGACTCCTAAAAATGAACATTAAGCAAATTCATAAACAAGAGGCAAAAAAGAACTCAGCATACGATGCTGAGTGTTCCTCTGAAGCAGTGTTTCAGATCTAGACAATGTTTGCAAAAAACATCATCATCACCATCTGAGGGCTTTTTGGTGGAGTAAACTGAAACTACATTTTCCAGTGTCTAGAAGTTATAAAATGTAAGAAACCTACCATATGGCAGGATTTGAGCCTGAGACCTGTGCTGAGTCATTGCTACCAAACATTGTTTTAGCACAATATCCTTTCTTTTTACCAGCTGTACAGTGTTAGTTTCTAGTGATGCAGTGACTAAAGGAGGACACCATGCTGCCATTTCCTCTGATTTGCCACTGACAATTTCATCAGAAAAGCAAGTGACTGAATAGATATGGAGATTGAAGTAACCTCTTAACCCTGAGAGTGCACTTTGCAAAAGAAGGAACTAGACATGTTGATTCAAGGCTCTGCAGGAAAAGTTTGTACTTCGCTTTGTTGGTATATCAAACTGACACTCTAGAGATGCAACAAACAATTAATAATAACAACACACAATGTCCTGCAGAGCCATTGAACCTATACACTCATTCCCCAAAGCATACCCACCTCTTGCCTTCTTCCCTGTTCTGTACAAGTGCCATCACACCAGATATGCCTGTATTATGTAACTGTGGAAATGAGATTCTTTCTGTTTTGACAATTCAATTACACACATATTTACTCTGTGTGTAATTCTGGAGTCTCGCTCCAGCTTAGTTAAACTGCTGTGCTGCAGAGAGGGAGCAGGGTGGAGCAGCTGCACCGTACAGCTCTGTGCAGCCTTGCTCCTCTCAGTGCCCTCAGCCTGTGGGGCTCTGCTCCACCCTCATCTGCAATCAGGAGTGCTAATGAATGGCAGCATCTTTGCTGCACATAACAGCATATGCTGTGCTTTGACCTTTCCTTGCCATCTAAATAAGGGTAGACATATCCATCAACTGATAATTCATTTAAGGCCGTTTTTTAATCTGTTGCATGTGTCTGGGGACAGATACTTACTACTGAAGAAATAAAAATGGCAAAAATCTTCACTCACTGTTTCAGCTTCTTGGTAGGTCTAACCCTACAGGAATTTCACAGTTAACACCTTGCAGCTGACCTAGTCTGGGGTCAATACCATCCATCAACATTTTCCATCTGTGTGGGCTAGATTCACTTGAGGGGGTTTGGTTTCTTCTTTTGGGATTTTGTTTTCTTTTGGTTTTTAATTTTTAATTCAAATCATGCTTATTAGAAGATGAAATTAACTTTCCATGTTCTCTCCAGTGCAGTGCACTTTTGCTAGCGGTGTTGGCTTAACAAGGAAAGTATACACCACAAGATTTTTTAACTACCCTTTGTAGTTTAGTTACACCTAAACTTTAGAAAGTTAGAAAGGTTACACCACTCCTTGTATAAAATACACCAATCCCACGTGAAAGACTCTGATTTCAGAGTAATTGAAAGAAGAAGGAACATGAAAGCCTGAAGTTTTAGAATGGAAGGATGTTTATTTCAAGCTTTTCTGAAAGGCTTGGGTTCAGGGTGGTAAGAAGGTTCAGCTTAAGGTCAGATCTGAAAACCTTTGGTCAGTTCCAAATATTTCATTTAGGTAACTTCAGATGGGCTCTAGTATGCTCAACACAAATCTGTCTGCATTTTAGCTAGCTGGTGAAGTAATGCTGAGACAAGTGCTGCGGATGTCTAGCTATTTGGGGAATGGAACTAATATTTATGAAGATCACCAGAGAATGTCCACTTAACTTAAATACTTCAGCTTTGCTACACTGAAGGTCACTGTCTCAATGAAGAAAAATTAGGCACTCTACTAGATGGTGTCTTCAAGCACCTAAAATGTAGCCGGAAGTTATGTCCCTCTGCAAAGTAGCTGGATAATTCCTCTTTTTGGTACAAGAAGTGAGCAACAAAAGTATTGAAAATTTAACTTTGTGTTGTAAATAAACCTGTCAGCTTGCTCAGCTTTTGATAGAATGCTGGTGGTTTTGTTTTGAAAGACACCACTTTCCTGGTCAAGCTACAAACCTTGCTTTATATCAGTACTGCTTATCCAGGAACTGAAAACAAATATGCTCACTGTGATCAGTGGAGATGAAGTTGCCTTGTTTTAATGTAAAGATGGATGTCTTCAGAAGCTGGACTTGTGGTGGGGTGGGTTTTCTTCTGGAGATGGCTCTTTCTCTCCATCAGCAAAAAGGCTCCAAACTGAGAATGTGCTTTGTTTAGTTATCTAAAGTTGGACAGGGTAAACAGTGTTTCTGGGGCTTGAATAATTCGAAAAATCTGTGCTGTACAAATGGCTAAAGCAGATTCTCGTACTGTTAGTCTTAATAATTAGACAAGAAAAGCACAGACCATGTCTTTCTTGAGATCATTGCCTTGCACAAACTCCAAAAATTTGATCATTTGGGCCATGTTTGTTTATTATAAAGCACTAGAAAGGGCTTGTGTACTATTGGTGATAGGGAGACAAAAAAGCTAATGACTTAAATGACTTCTCATTAAAATAAAACCAAACTCCTTCCAATTTCTTTATTCGCTTTGTTTTGACATTTTTCAACTGAATTTTCCAACTATACCAAAATACAATAAGGTCTTCTTAACAAAAGAAAGAAATAGCTCGGTGTCCTTCCAGTATTTGGTTCAACCACCTCAGATGAGCAGAATTAGTCAAAAGCCGTAAGAATTACTGGCCTAAACAGGTCTGTGGCTACAGCTAAGCAGGAGCTAAGCACTCAAGGAAGAGCACAAAGCACAGCACTTCTGGCAAAAGCAAAATACATTCTCAAGTCCCCAGTAAATATTGTTTGCATATATAGTTCACCATGGTTAGCTACCAGGAGGAATAAAACATGAAAGACAGTGCTTTTAGCTGAGGGTGCACAGCTTGACATAAAGGATGATGGTACAGGATCTGGAGCAATAAATGCCATATTTTAAATATTTTTATTTTTTTTAATAACAGAACACAGAGACATTATAAGGGTTATCCTTTTCCATCAGCAACCTGTTGTGGTTTTGGCAGTAACCTTGACCTGGATTTGTTTACATTATCTTTATACTAGAGGCTTTGAAAGGGGCTGCTATGGCTTTTGATTTCAACACACCTGGAAACTGGATGCTTGTTAGCACCTTCACACCTGGAAGGTGAAAAAGGAGTAATCAAGAAGTCAATATATGGGAAGGGGCAGTCAGATGTTATTTCTTTTAGCCCTCTGTGGATGATTGAGAGATATGTTAACCTAGACAGAGTGGACAGGGTTCTTCAGGGGCTCCCTATGCTCTGTTACTTTACCTGTAGTCTGAAGCTCCTGCCTAACAGAGAAATTCAGAAAGTTCAGTGGAAGCTTATTTTAATATGGTGAGTAGCTTTTGCATTTTATTTGGGCCACTTTAGGGGGGTTTAATGTTTTTCGGTTGTGGGTTTTTTGTTTTTTTTCTTTTCAAGGTTGTTTTAGTGGTATTTTTATTTAGGATCTACTCTTGTTACTGAAAGGCTTACTGTTTTGTCCAGTTTGTACAGAAATCCTGGTTGCCCTATCGAGGGGCTGTCCTGGTTCTTTGCAGCTGTTAAGTTTTGCAAGTGTTGTAAAGCAGGCATAAACTGTCTTTTCCTGGCTGTGGTCAGAAACTTTTGTTGTTGACTTAGGAAGGAGGTTTGAAATAGAGGAAATCACTGTTATTGATAGCTTCCTTTTCTTTAGTATAGAAGTCTGCTTTTCCTGTAAGATCGCCAGTTTGGGAAGGGGGAGGAGAAGAGGCGCTAACATAATCCATTGTCTAGGCCTGATGTCTTTTAAAAAGAGAGGACAATGCCTTTGCTTAGTAAGGGCCTCATTTCTCCTTTGTTTTTGTGCAAGCTGTCTTTGACGTCAGGCTGAGTTGCTGTGAGTAGAAAGAAAAGAAAGACAAAGCGCTCCTTGCCTTAAACCCTACTTGGGGGCAAGGTGAGTAGTTAAGGATGGCACGTGAGCACATAGATCCTTACAAGTTGAAACACAAAGGAGCAGCAGGAGGCTAAAGAAACATTATTTGGCTCAACCCATGGGAAAAAGGGTCAAGAACTATTGTCTAAAAGCCAGATCTATCTTCAGGATGAGGACTTTATTATTTTACACCTTACTTCTCGAGGCTGCTGTGATTTAACTCTAGCCTGCAACTAAGTACCACACAGGGTCTCACTCACTGTCCCCACCCCCCGTAGGGATGGGGAGGAGAATCGGAAAAAGTTAAAAACCATAGCACGAGGTAAGAACAGTTTAATAATTTTAAAAAAGAAAACATAATAAAACCATCAATAATTGTAATGAGCACAGGGAGAGAGGAGTTAAAATCCAAGGTGGGGGGACGACACCCAAGTGATGTGTAATGCAATTGCTCACCACCTGCTGATCAATGCCCAGCCAGACCCTGAGCAGTGATTAGTGGTCCCTAGCCAACTGCCCCCAGTTTATATACTGAACTTGGTATCCTATAGTATGGAATATCCCCTTGGCTAGTTCAGGTCAGTTGTCCTGGCTTGGCTCCCTCCCAGCTCCTTGTGCACTTGCTTGCTGGCAGCAGAGCCTGGAAAACTGAAAAGTCTTTGATTTAGAGTAAGTGCTACTTAGCAACAAATAAACCATCAGTGTGTTATCAACGTTATTTTCAAATGAAACCCAAAACGCAGCACTGTACCAGCTACGAAGAAGGAAATAAATTCCAACCCAGCCAAAACCAGGACAAAGGCTTACACAAACTGGAAACTGCTAGGAGTGAGCATTAAGGGGCTGGTACGGCAAAAGGCTTCCCAGGTCTTCCCAGGCCCTTGAGACCTGGGAATGAGGTGGTGATTTTTTCTGTTTTCTTTTGAGGGTGGGGGAAGAAGACAAGTGAGGGCTTGAATTGGTTTCTTTTGTTATTGAAGGGCAATCTGTTCTCTTTCTCCTCCCAGACCTGCTAGTTCTCAATCCACCCTGGTCCCAGAGATGATAATAGAGAGCTTTCATATGCAAATATATCAATTTAATTTCACAATAGCAAACCACTGAGAGCTGAAAGGGAAGCCACTGAAACGCTGACAGTTACTTTGTTCCAAAACCACTCTGCTCCTCAAATTCAGGAAAGGAAGTCTAATCAAAGGCCATTCAAGTCTCAAAACCACAAGACTTGCCTTCCTCATCTTCTTGGTGCTTCTCACCTTCTGCAAATCTTCCTTCATATCAAAATCACTGATGCTTACCTGTTCAGCTCCATCTGTCTGTGTTACATTAAACTGTCTGGTAGAGCTGAGGATGTTTCTTCTCTGGCCAGAGAAATGCCTCTGATCCTCTCTCTTTGTGGTATCTCTGGAGCAAAGAGAAATGGAGGGCAGGGACGTGCATTTATCTGTGTAGCTTCCTTTTGTCTCTGGCTATAAAAAGAAACGGTTTAAGAAGGCATGCAGGCTCCAGAATGGAAAGCTTTACTGTAGGATGCATTCTTTATGAACTCAGTGCAACCATTTTCCCTACTCATATGTAAATAGAAATGGATGAATGTACTTAAATGTTCTACATAGGCCATGTTGATAAAATATTTGGATCCTTTCCTGAAAATAATACTGTTTTCTAATGGGCTTGCAAATATAAGTTAGGAAACTAAAGGACCTATTTTATATCACTGGGTTTGACATCCTCAGGCAAGTTGAGAAGAAATCATAATTTTTCATAAATGCAGTGAAAAGCCAACACAGTACCAAGTCTTGCTCAACTCTGGAGGCAGGCTGGCAGCATGTGCATGTCACCCAAGCTAGAGGAAGCTGCCTGCTAGCATAGAAGTGTTTCTAGGTCTGAGATTGCTTGAGCCAAGTCAGTGGGAAGGTTCTGTGCTCAGCACTTCTGTGTCAGTGATTAGCAGGGCTAGAGCAGGCCTGTGTCCATCCCATTCCCCCCTGTTCAGGGATGGACTGCTCAGGAAGGGGCAGGAATGGGGAAACATAAAAAGGAGCTCCCGGGGACCTTCTGTCCAGTGCTGCAATGCAAGTTCTATAGCAGCCAGTTCCTAATGCTCTCGGAGGGACTCTTCTTTGTGTGTTTAAAGAAGCTTTGCCTGTATGAGGAAACCTCTTACCCACTGTAAACTTCAGAGTTAAGGAAGACACAAGGAAGCATGCTGTATTTACTGTCACTGAAGCCGGCACTCAAACTAACCTAGACAATTATAAGCAGACTACAATGTCAGCCTTAGTTTCGCAAAATGTAGGTAATCCCTGCTACTCAAGGATTTTACAGCAATACCTGTGTCTTTAAGCTACTTTCCTTTCCTTTCTCCTTGTCATCTTTCCCAGAGTCCAAGTAGCTACAGAAACCAGGAAACTGGTTATGTCGGATCTTGGTAAGCAGGACAATGACTCATGATTCGTAAAAACACAGCTGGTGAACAGGGGTGGATTCCAACAGTGGGCAAAAATCTCAACTTTATTGATACAGGAATATTGACACCATGAATGTCCTATTTCCTCCTACCTGTAGAGGCTTTTCTGTGAGAGAGAAAATTATTGCAAGTCTAAGTGGTTTAGAAGGTGATTTCCTAGCGGTCAGCCCTAACAGTTTCTAGTCATCCATCATGTGGTTGTATTTTCTTTTATTACAAATATTTTATTTGCAAGTTTCTTTATACTAAATGTTTTGAATTGAACAGCTTTTTTTTTATGCAGATCAGAGTATCTATTCACCATATATGGGAAATCTCCAGTATGATAAGTAGTAAATCCTGTTTCTGAAGAATCTAAAGTCCCTTTAAGACAAACGCTTTCAAATGCAGACTTTCAGGCCATTACCTTCTTTGCCTGGTATACACAAAATATCTGTAGATTCTTTGTTTTATCTGTAAGGGAACCACCATTTTTTTGCCTGAGTCTGAATGTAACATAAGCAAACTTATCTGAGTGCTTGACAGCATCGTCTGCTTCTGGAGGATTTCTGCCCTAGTTGGTATTGATTATGGAATTTCTACAAACTCATTTTTTTAATTAAAGTGGGTTGATAAAAAAAAAACACACAAATTTTTGATTCACTGCCAGTTAATTACCAGGAAGTGGAGCAGCATGTGCTTCCTGCCACAATTAATTAGTATACTGGCTGTTTCCTAGCTCACATAAGCCTGTATTCTAATTATATGGAGATGGTGTCTGCCATGAAGTATTAGCATCCAGCCACCAAGGTATGTATGCCATTCCACAGATTTGTCTGCTGGGTCAGCTGTCAGAAACAAAGATGGCGAAGACCCATCAATCATCCTGTCCCATCCTCCTGGCTGGCACTGGTTTTCTTGCCTTTAAGGATTCTGTCCTGCCTACAGTTAACTGATTAAGGAAGAGAAAGAGAATGTCTCACTGTTTCTGAGGGGAGAAGTACATTTTAATTTGTGGGCCATGACCTTGCAGATAGGCAATTCATAGAAAACACTATAATAGTCCTAGAGCAAAGAAAATAAAATATCCCATATAGACTTTGTGAGAGGCAAAACTTTCCAAAGGAGAGATGAAATGTGGTAGTATGTGTTTCAGCCAGACATACTGCTGTCATGTTTGATATATTTTTATTCTTTTTGAGCTAAATGTAAGAGATCAGAAAAAAAAAATCTTTATTTTTGGTTTATACCCAAGAAGAGTGATGATGGGGAATATTCTAGAGACTCTGCTACTGCCTTTGTGCTTTTTTTGGCTGGTGTGTTTTTCACCCACCTAATTTCTTTCCTACTGTGCAAAGAGACTAGGAGCTGAGGCAGACTGGACCCTTAAGTCCCGAGATCTTGTCTGGTCAGATGTGTCCTGAGCCATCACTGAGCAGAGGAGCTTCCTGCACCTGCCTTTGGAGACTTGAGGCTTGCAGCTTTCAGCCTCACTTCAAAGCAATCTGTGTTTTGCTGCCCATTTCTCTTTTTACCTCCCTTCTTGATCTGCAATCAGTTTACACTGAATACCTCTACAAGTCCATTGTTTAAAGGTCAACATCTAGGCAGCCAAAATCAGTCCATTTGCCTGTTAAAAACATACATTAAAGACCTTAGCATAACAAGAATCAATTGCTGAAGATAAAGTTACAACACTCATACTAAAATAAATCTTTCACCAAATCACTGTGGTAAGCATCTTTATTCTTTAAAGGAATCTCATAAAATATTTGACAGGAGATTTTAAAGTTCCTGGGAGGGTGTCTATTCAGGAGGCAAAGAATTTGGCCAGAGATGTAGAAAACCAGGTTTTTGAAAAGCCACAATTGGTTGTTTTTTTTCTCCTCCTTGCTGTGATATAGCACTTACAGCACTAGTCACCAAAATGTTTAATCATGTGAAGAATTCTCATCTAGTTTAGTAAAGCGGCTTTCTGAATGTGGGAGTTGGTTTTAATACATTCCTGTTTCCCAGTAGTAAAATGAGGATAGAAGAAGTTCTTTTCTGTGTTTGTCTCCTCTCTGAACTTAGAGGGAGTGTATGGGTGAACTTGAAAGTGTATGTCTTTGCTGCAGAGGGTCACCAAGCTAACAATAGTTGTAGTTACTTATGCATTAAGCTGCAAGCTAGGGTAGAAACATCAAAGGCTGGGCACCAGAAAGATGCTGCATTATTATCACATCTCATATTTCCTCTGTTTCTTAAAGATCTGATGTCTGAAGTCGTGTAATTAAATGTGATTTCCTACCTTATAAAACCAAATAAACAAATGAAATGCAGTTGCTGCCAACAGCTGTAGGAGAAGAAAATTTGAAGTCAGGGTTTGTGTACTGGTTCAAGAAGCAGCAGTCAAAAGCAAATCCATTTTCATTTATTTTTAAGATCTCATAGTCTTTAGTGTTATGATTTTAAAGAAGGTAAAGAGCAGTCATGAGTCTTAGGGTCTGGGTGACTAATTATTATAAAAATAAAATTAGATCCAATGTAAGACACTCAAAGTTAAATAATAAAACTGAAAGTTTAAGAAGAATTAAGTTTTGCTGCTTAATAGAGGCTGGATTATGCTAGTTTTCTCCCCCCTCATTTCACTTTTCAGTTAATCCTTATTGCTTGGTTCTGACTGCGGGGGTCAGTAACCCTTTTCTGACATCATTATGTTAACAAAATAAGCCATGTAGTGTTTTGGGAGGCAGAGGGGAATCACCTGTGCAGATACAAGACTGAATGGCTAACCTATTTTTGCCAAAGCAAACACATTTTGTCCCACCTGGTGGACTGGGGGGGGGAACCAAACCCAAAAAAGTTCACTTTGCTTCAAATGCAACCAGTTTGTAGCTACTGGCCATAATGACAATTGGATCTACCTTTACTTTTGGCAGCTGGTAGAGCATTTTGGGAAAGGAGGTGGAATAAGATTGAAGTTTGTCTTTTGTTGCCTTTCACCTAGAATGAGTGATGTGCATGAAACTTTATTTTAAAATGGATATTTTGGGAAGATTTCTATTTACAGTGTTGCTAGCTTGCTTGCTGTAAGTTCAAAGCAACCCATGCCATGGCTCATCACATGCCAGATGCTCTTACTCTGGGCACATCAATTCCAAAGAAAAGCTGAAGTTGGTGCAATAAACAAAAGCAGCTCATATGGGTGACCTATTGTCAGCCCTCTGTGTGTCACAGAGCTTTTTGTCTTTGGCATGTTCTTATTGATGTTGCATTTAACTGCTTGAATTTTTGTCATGAGGATTTCTTGGTAGTTTACCTGGAGAATACGATCAGCAGCTGTCTCAATTCCAACTGTTAAGAGCCTTAAACTGATGCTTGGATTGATCTCTACCTTTCTGAATTTCTGGCTGTTTCTTTCTGTCCTACTGTCTTCTAAGGGTATGGATTTATTTCCATCCTTAACCTATCATATATATATATCTATAAGATATTAGACTCTAATCTTATTCCCTGTTGGTTTATTTTTAACTCTTTGACTTGCTCCTTATGTGGTTTATGCTCTGGTTCTTATATCACTTTATGGTTGCCTTTGGTCTTTATTTCTTTCACTCTCCACATTTTTCTAAATTTAGAAGAGAATATAAAGTGTTCAGTTCTGAAGCCTCTGTTGCATCGCAGCTGTATGAATTGGCATTTTCACCTCCCTGCTTTTCTGGGTGTTCTTTTCTTGTGCATTTGAGAATAATCTAGGAGTATACAGCCGTTAGCCCAAACCTGCTGTCAGCTGTGTCAAGAAAATGAAGATGAGGAGTGAATGAAAATAAAACCACTTGAAGCCTCTGGGGTTGCCTTTATTTTTATTCTGAAGACTTAAAAAAGAGCAGAAATAAAGCAGAGATCTCAAGGGTAGATCAGAAAGGCAGTTTTAAATCAGAGAAGGAAATACAGGCTTAAAGTGATGTGATGTTCTTTGAAGGTCCCAGCAGCGGCTAGTAGTTTTCTTGGAGAAAGTTGGCTGGATGATAGTCAAACTGACTAAAGCACCGATAGATTGATCTGTTCTGTTCATAATATTTTTGAAGTACTTAAGGGAATTATATCTAATGTCTTTAGTCCTCTAGTGATAATTCAAGTAGAGACAAAGGCCCTAAAAACAGTCAAACTTACTTACTACCACTGTCTACAAATCCACTGAATATTTGTGTGTAAACAGCATAATGTGTCTGTTCAAACAATGTGTTTATTGTTTAACTTACGATGGTGGTCCTGGGTCTGAATGGGTACCCAGGCTTCCCCATACTAAGGAGGCTGAATTTAGAAGCCTCTGACTTTATAGGTTTGCATGAGTGAGTGGGTTTCTCTTCCTAAAAAATGTTCTGCGATTAAAAGTTAAATAAAAGGTAGATTGCATAGTTCTGATTAGACAAGAGCAGGCTCAGAGATCATTACTTTGGGGATCATGCCAATGGGACAGAAAGAGAGGTACTTTGAAATCAGAAGAATCGTTGTGGCTTTTTGGGAACATATGCTACTTCATAGGAAAAGGCTGATATGTAAGTACACTGTGGGATCCCGAGCAGAGTGCTGAGTAGGGATGGATGGTGGTGCTCCTTTGGTATGAGTTGAATTTCTGCCGTTGGAGGAGCAGAGTACAGTCAGCTTCAGCATGCTGACCCATCTGATTTTAAGCAGGCAAGTAATTTTGACAGATACATCTATTTAGGGGGCCATCTTTTCCTGAACCTCCTAGGTTTTCTGTTGCTGCTTCCCTACTTCAGCTAATGGCAGCTCTCCTCAATTTCTCCCATGCAAGGTCAGGCAGGTTAGGTTACTCCTTATTTGCATCAGGAGCAAACATGTGGATTCAACTGGACTGTCTAGCTGTGTGCACAGTAATAAATTCAATGTGCTTGGGAAAGTTTGCAGGTGCTGAGTTCAGCTGGCAGGGAGTGACTTTCAGCCATGCTAACGTGCTTTCACACCCCTGCACGGGCAGTGCACAGAGAGACTGCATGTTGGGAGGGAACCCTCAGATGGGCTGACCAAAACCTGGGCTCCATGTGTGAAAGAGGTAGTTGGCATGGGCCAGCAGCATGTCAGGGAATGCTCCCACAGTTTATTAATGAATGATATAACTGTATTCTCCTGCCTGGAAAGGTCAGCTGGATTATGGAATTTCTTGCTATAGATACACCCTTATGTGTTATAAACTCTGATGCTATAATTCAGGGAACAATTTCTATTTAGTATGGCATTTAAACAAATGCTTACCCATGTCCACATGTTAAACTGCCACTAGATCCATGTACTTTGAATGACAATCAGTTATTAATAACTCCCTGACTGTAATACAAAGTTGATTTAGTAAAGATTCTCTCTATAGCATATGCACATCACAATGGAAGTGATTGAAGCAGGACCTCTTGGCACCGTTGTTCTCAGGCTTTTGGCCGCCTTGAATTGCTTTCAAAGCAGGTTATTTGCCATTTGTCACCTCTTCTCTTACCCTTCCTTATCCCTCTTTACTTTTCCTTTCATCTTGTTCAGTGATTAAGCTTTAGAACAGACTGCCAGGACTAATTAGAAACGTGTCAGCAAGCAATTTACATGCCATCCAGAGCTTTTTCATGCCCACTTGGAAGAGGCTCAGTGGCCAGGAGTAGCTGCTGCCATTGTAAGGATGCAAGACTAATCACATCTTGTTAGATGAAGGGGAAAAACGGTAAATGCTGTAAATAAAACAGAATTAAAGACTAATGTTGTTAGGTCAATTATTCTTATCCCCAGGCACTTTTTGTGCATTGTTCTGCTGAACTCTTCTATTTTTGTAGATTTTTAGAGATGGAAATTACTTTAAATCACCCACACTATCCCTAGGGGCCAGATTAAGATTATTCCTTGTAATATTCTTAAATCCTGTCCACTCTTGTTTGGAGAGATTCAGTGTCCCAAAGAGAGCTGAAGCACAACCTTATGTTTCAATAGTAATTGTAGGAATTGCTATGCACACAGTTTCATTCACATGTTTATCTACTTATGTTGCTCATGCCTTAGGGTGGGAAGCTTGTCACAATGGTAAAATAAATAAAATTGTCCTCCCTGTCATGCAAATGTTCAAGGACTTGTTCAATCTGCAGCTTCCCTGCTGAGTGGGAATGCATGAGTCAGCTGATGACCAAAAGTTTTCTACAGAAAGGTTGTTTGCTGCTGGAAACTGTCACGAAGTTAGTGGGTTCATTTCAGTGAAGTTTCCTGAACAAATGAATGCTTTACTGCAGCTGTCACTGCATGTGACATGAAGATGAAAAATCAAAGGGAAGTGGGGATGGGAGAGCAGGGGAAGGAAAAGAAGAAACTGTATAGCTGTGTGTAGAGCTTGTTTCAAATTTTGAGTTTTCTCAAAGATTAGACCTATTTGTTCCTGTTGGTTTGATTCAGCCCCATATTTAAAATTAGGTTTGAAGCTGTTTTCAAAGAAATCTGAGTGTCCTAGTTCCTTGAAATGACCTCGAAATACAGACACATTGCTTCTAATTTTACCTCCTAGGGTTTACCAAACAGGTATTTGCAGACACATCCAAACACACATGCATCAGACTGGACCAAGGATCCACACTTCCTCATTTGAACTATTCAGGGGACAGTAGCTTTCAAAATGTCAATAGTGACTTGAATCATATAATTAGAATATGTTCTATTCTAACCGATCAAGAAAAGTTAGTTCTTACTGTTAATCTCATCCATGTGCACTTGAACTTAGATTGAGGACTATGGCATGTACTCTGATAAGATAAAATGATTTCTTCAGGATGAAAGGTGAAATTGGCAGCATAACATGCAGTCCTGATAGTGAAAGAAAATTGCCTATTGCTTCAAATTTTCATAGCCCATCACCTCAGTGCATGAGAGCTTGGTTTTATAGCTCTTTTCCAGCTGTGTTTTGCATCCCTTCATCCAGGTACAACTAGAAATAAAACTGTCTTGTCACTTGGTGTCACCGTTACAGCTCTGTAAGAAGAACATCCATCAACCTGATACTGTAAGTGTAGATTTTGTACACGCCTGTACATCATGCAACTCAAATGCAGCTCATGACATTTGAACTCCACCTACTGATGTTAATGTGTTTTTAATATTATGCAACTTGCCTTGTTATTGAGACTCAATCTTGATAGTTTAATGATACAGTAGCAGCTGTGTTTAGGAAAAAAGAAATATAAAGAATGCCCTTGAATGTGTGATTTCTCTTTACAAGTGTTGTGATAGGTGTGTGTGGGGGTTTCTCTCTCAAAGAATGGTTATGAGCCACATGATAAAAAACAATCTCCTGTGGCAATAGCTGGTTTAAAAGGGTGGTAATATCACGTGGTGGTTTATTGCACAGTCAGCAGTTCGAGTCCACTCCAGCTCATTGTCTAAACACATTAAAGAAAACAGAATGCATCCTCTTTTGCTAGCTAACTCAGAAAATATGCATCTACCTCACCATAGCTGCTAATTGTCTCCTTTGGTTGTCAAACTTGGTAAAGAGGCAGAGAGGTGAGTGAGACTATAAAAAAAAATGAATTATGTTCTCTCAATCCCATTAAAGCATGTTAGTGAGGAATTAGGTGCAAGTAGGAAAGTGAAAGCCTGCATCATCGATGCCTCTCACCAACAGCCAATATTGGTCTCTTGTAGTTTGCCTATAAGAGTACTGTGTTAAATATAAATATTCCTTTTTCTGTGGAAGAGAATTAGTTAATGGGAATAACTGAATGGTGGTGCATCAACATGAAGTGTAAATGGCATGTGTCTGTCCGTCCATATGACAGATCCTGGAGTCTTGCAGTCAGTGCAGATGAGATCACACGCAGTTCAGGTTAGCAGAGCGTAAGGTCTCAGCATTGTACCCTGCAACTCATGAAATCAGTGGTCTCCTAATCACTCTACTTCAGACAAGACCAACAGGATTCATCTTGTTACAGCAAAATTAACTATTTGTATGCAGTTGTTGCAGGCCTGGGTAGGAAAAGTTTGCCTGTGATAATAATGAAACAGAATGGCCATGCTGGTTAAATGAAAGGTTCATCTAGTCAATGCTCTGGTTTTGGCTGTCCCTGGTTGTAGCCATACAAAGTGTGGTTATGAATAAGCAAGAACAGGGTAAACATACTTAACACTTCTTATCCCTGTTACTTCCCAAACCTCCGATTACTTTTCCATATTGATAGTCCTTAGATATTTTGATGGCTTTAAGCAGGTTTCAGATCCTATTTGATTTTTCTTTTGTCTTATGTACCTTTTCTCTTTCCTTCCTGAGTCCCATCTGTGCTCATCTGCCTCTCTGCAGCTCTGCATCCTATGAGACCAGGTGAGATAGTTTGAAACACATGTATCAAATACAAAGCCTTGAGTTTTGCACTGCTACTGAGGGTTAAAACCATTGAATTTCTACTAAGCAGTCTTTACTGAATGCTTTCCTCCCAGGGTAGATGAGTTATCCCATTAATATGCCAGGCAGGCTAGGATTTTTTCCTAACAGGGCCTCTGCATCCATTTCCATAATCAAATAGATACAGGCACTGGTTTGGAAGGCAGCACCTTCAGATCCTGATGTGACTGCTAAGCTAAGCAGAAGTGAGCTGACTTTGAGATTCTCGAGTTTGAGTTTGAAGTGAGCTGACTTTGAGATTCACAAGCAGGTTTCTGTGGCTTGGCACTGGGAGAAGGAATGAGAAGAATGCAAAATGTTTAGAGGTGTTGGAGGCAGTCAAGACCCCCGCTTAATTCAGTATGAAATGGCCTAGGGGTGCAGTCAATGCTTTGGCATGAGCTTTGCAAAAAGGGACAGCTTGTGAAGAAAATTGGGAATGGGAGTCAAGGTTCCTTCTTTCTTTTGTGACTTTTGCTATTGCCCTGAGTAACTTGGAACAGATCACTTTTGTTATTCCTGTACCTTTTTTTTTAATCTAGTTGATGCATATTTATAAAGATTATACAGAGCTTTTATATCAATTTAGTAATAGGCAAGCAGAAAACCAGAGGTGCCAGATTGCTAAGTGAGAAAATAATTTGTTGGGTGTAGAGCACCTATATGTGTGGTGTCCTATCCTTGATATCTCAAGGCTGTTATGTAGGGTTTCTTTGTCAAAAATGGAAAGAGTGAACAGATAATGTCAGAGATCAAAAAGCTTCTGCCTATTGGAAATAAACAGAAATTGCTGGTTATTCCCTCTTTAGACATCAAGACTTCATGAGTTAGGCCCAAATGAAGAGACAAGGATGGTTCAGCTCAACGTAGGTTGCATCCTGTCAATTTGTGAGTTTACCTTTGGGATACAATAGGAGAAGGGAACTGTTGTGTTATGGGTGTGTGACACATGGTTGGGGGAAAAGCCCACTTCTTGAGTCATGAGGTTCAGAAAGGATCCTCTTGCTTTCTAAACTCCTTCTGAGAGGAGTCTAAGTGTAGCTATATCCAGTCCTAGTCTCAGACTTGGAAAACAGTTTGGGTCTAAAAGATTATATGTATAAGCCACTCAGAGTGAGTGTTTGCCTGTCAGAGCCCTCTCAAGGACTTTCACTGAAACAGTTTTGCAAAGCTGAAAAGATAGATGATTTATTCGGGCGACATAACAAATTCAGAATTGCCACTGATAAATGCACATACGGCAAAAATCGAGCTCAAGTTAAGAGTTCAGTGCTTTTTATTATCAATACTTCCCTGGTTAACATCCAACATAGCTGAAGGTATGAGTCTCAACAAAAAGGTGTTCCTGCCTGGGGAGGAGAGAGTTCCAGGCCTGTTGACCTGTCCAACAGATGAAGTTTTGAATGTCTTCAAATTAAAGGATTCTAAATGTCAGACTCATACTGATAGTAAGGTGGGACTCGGTTAACTTTTGTGTGCTGACTGGCCCTTGGCAATGATTGTCAGTTCTGGAAGGCCAGAGGGGCCCAATGGTTCAGCATGGTGTGGGGGCATTCAGTATAGATATATGGGGGTCTTTCTGGCTTTTACTGAAGCAACACAGGGCTTTGAAGCCCCCCCACCCCAAGTGTCATTCAGTCAATTTGAGTGTTAGACCACAGCTGTTAGATATACTTTGAGAAATAAACATGTTGCTCAAGTCAAACCCCACTACGCCCTTGCTGACTCACAGTAACTTCTGAAATCAGCACCAGCAACTCCAGTGTCCCACAGAAACTGGCAGCCCAGACCCATCAGGACTATGTTTAATCAGAGCAAGAGCCGAGTTACAGGAATCAAAATCTCCTCGCGTAAAACCTCTTCAACCTATTTTGAGTTGACATTTTAAAGACTGACTTTATTCATAAAACTTACAGCAATGCTCTGGGAAACTGGAGTATTGGAGAGCAGTCAGGAGTCAGGCTTTAAGAATGGAGAGGAAAATGCCCAGAATGTGAAATACCATCGTCAGCATACCCCACTCCTGTCCTCCCTCACAGTAAGGAAAGGGTCTTCAGGGAATCTACATCCCAACAGCCTACAAACATCCTACCCAGAAGTATCTTGGCTTTGTTGTTACTGAGGGGGATGATCTGTTAAAATAAATTATAATTATATATATATATGCAAACTTGGGGTTTATTCTTCTGCAGTTTATTCCAGAGGAAAGATCAGATGCAGCTTAGCTTTCTATCTTTATCTAAAGACTTGTAAAATAATTGGCCCTTTAATTTAACTATGAAACAGCAAATCTGTGCTTGCTGAAAGAAGGAAGAAGCTCTGGCACTGCTCTTTAAATTCATGATAATACTTTACCTTATGTTATTTGGCTGTCAACCACTCAAGAGGCTCTTATGCTGTAGTCTGATGCTGCTCTAGCCAATAAAGGTGATTTTTTTTTTTTTTCACAGATCCTTAGATGCAAATTGAAGAGAAGAACTTTAAAACTCTGAATAGTATTAGGTTTGGAGAGGCATCTCTGCTTCTTGCCAGGCATCAGCAAGGTGGGTGGAAACACCTCTATGATTTTTTTAATTCACTTTGAGTGGAGGAAGAAGCTGTTCCCAGTCCCCCCTTCCCCACCTAGAAGTGAGCAGCACAGTGACTGAAACTTATGAGGCTGCTATACTCTCTGCCAACTGGCAACAGACCCAGGAGCAGACCTACACAACTAATGAAGTTTCTTCTGACTCATCTCCTCAGCTTTCCTGTACCTAGCACCTGGTGCCTCTGGTTTTGCATGTCACTGCAGCCACGAGGCCAGTCTGGGATCATCTGCTAGACTGGGCAGGCTGAGGAGGAGTCCTGCTCTGTTTACTCCTGGAGAAGTGACTCAACTCATGCAAAAGTCATTCAGTGAAAAGTTCAACTTTTCCCTCTGTTGGAAGTCATGGTGCTATGTGGCATATTTTCTTCTGTGTGTTCAAATGGCTGGGTAGGTGTTGAGTCCCACAGGAGTCTGAGCTCCCACAGGGCAGCAGCAAAATCTTCATCTTTATTGTCCTGTGGCAACAGCCAAACCTGAGCCCTTGTTGTGGAGGGCATGGAGCTGTCAGAGTTCTGGTGTTATCTACCTGTCTCTGGGTCCACTGCTAAATGTTAACGCCATCACTGAACAAGTTTATTGTCAGCTTAAGACCACAAAGATCTGAGGAAACAGTGATGTAAGACCACCTAGTCTGCACAGTTCATAGCACTGGATGAACACCCAGCCTCTTGTCAAAGATTTATTAATCTTTGATTCTTATTTTAAGAACCATTTTAAGAAGAAGGTCCTACTTAATGGTGCTACTTTGCATTATGCCAGCTGGGAATTTTGCCAGAAGATTGGAGGCAAATTTTGAAACCAATAAGATTTGTGTATTCTTCCCATCTATACCTGTGCACCCACTCTGTGATTGCCTAATCTGGTGTGTTACCCTGTGCATACAAAAACTTGGTAGCAACAGGCCCTATTGTGGCAACTGAGGTAGTAAATCCTTGGACAGCTGGAACACTAGGAAATGCACATAGCAGAGAAACTCTGTCACTCAGATAGCCATGAATGGTGTGCTGATGATTGTGGACTTATAGTTTCCAAGCCTGATGATTATGCAGGTTAATAGATTTGAAAGCAAAATAATATCCTGAAGATACAGCTTTAAGTTAGGGAGTATGCCTGGAAAATTCTGGTTTATATTAATACATTTATCTTCATTAGAATAAACAGTTTTTCTGTGATATGAACTGAATTATGCCTCTTTTGGATCCAACACTAGTCATCAAAAGGCTTTTTTACATAGCTTTCTAAACCTAATATCTATGTTCTTAGTGTCATTTGCATGAGTGTGTTACCTAAGGTGGTTACCTTGCCTGGAAGAGTTTTGTAAAAGATGGGAAATAAGGAAGGAACAATGAAAAAAAGCCTTGAATAACTGAATGAGGCAGGGAGAGTAAGATGAAAGGGTACTCACAAAACTGCTTGTATTTGGCAATGTGACCATTATCCATGTACTTCACAAACAACATCAAACAAGGAGTGGACCAGAAGACAATACTGTCCATGTTCAATCCAACAAGGACTTGTTTGCAGGGAGCTACCTAATGTTTTGGTGATCCAAAATGGATTAAGTGGTTCAAATTGCCAGGACTTCTGAACCCTCCTTGAAAAACTGAAGGAGCCATTTAGAGATCTCCAGAAGAAAATACCTCCTTGCCCTGAGTCTTTATAGTTGCTTTTAATCTACATTCAGCCTTTGGCGGTATAGGACAAAAGAAACCGATGTAGCTGACATAAACCATATGTGTTCAAGGCTTCAGGTTTTCCAGAGGGGTGTCTCTGTGTATGAGTACGTGTGAGGTACCTTCTAAGAAGGTCTTGATCACTTGAAAAGTGAAGAATGTGCTCATGAGCCACATTTTGCATTTAAGTGGCATTATTTAGCAGTAGTTCTGCATGGCTATTTGAAAAATCACTTTGTGAGCAACTGATTATAACAGGAGGGGGCTGCTGGCTTAGCTACTGTGAGAGTAGTCTTGATTTATCTAGAACCAGTTCAGCCACTAATAGATTGGAATTTTCTTTACTTTTTTTTCCCTTTTCATTTCCTTTGAGAGGTTTTTGGACTGATGCTTGAGTTTTAGTTTCTCCATATTTCTGAGTACAGCTACATCTGCATAAAATGTCTCATTATTGTATTAAAGTATTTATATGCCTGTATCAACTACATAGATTAAGTCCTTCTTTCGTAACTTCCACTTTAAGTAACCTCTAGGCACTGAGTAGTGCCTGCAAGCTATTGCTACTAAGCCGGAAGAAATGTATTTGGGTTCACCTCTCATCTTTTATCAAAGAAGTAGGAATTTAAAGGCCATTCTATTACTGTTTTCAAGGTCCAGTAGACATGTAGTAAGAATAAAGATCAGGGTTTTTTTTAAAACAATCTAATTCTCCACCTGATTGCTCTTCGTGCTTGATTTGTGCACACAGCATAATAACGTTATTAAGGGTAATCATACTGCTATTGTGATTCCAGCAAAGAAAGGATACTGCACTACTGAACAGCTTTTCGTATCTGAATCATGTGAAATAATGTAGCTCATAGTGCATTCCTGTGGTATTAAGTACACTAGGGAATAACTCAGCCCAAAACTATGTTAGGATCTGAAAGGACATACAAATATTAATTATAAGGGATGGTACATACAGCCACGGGCAACACCTTTGTGCGAAGCCAGTACCTTGTGTGAGGACATGCTGTTCCTATGATTGGTACTGTATGTGCCTGAATCATGCCAATACAGATATTCATAGATTCATTTATGTTGGAAAAGACCGTTAAGATCATCAAGTCCAACTGTTAACCCAGGACTGTCAAGTCATCACTAAACCATGACCCCAAGCATCATATTTTTCCTAATATCCCATCTAAACCTCTCCTGCTTTAACTCGAGGCTGTTTCATCTTGTCCTGTCACTTGTTACCTGGGAGAAGGGACCGACCCCCCCCCGCCCACAGCCCCCTGCCAGGGAGCTGTAGGGAGCGATAAGGTCCTCCCTGAGCCTCCTCCTCTCCAGGCCAGACACCCCCAGGTCCCTCAGCTGCC
>JAVJGJ010000032.1:15169988-15199918 GCA_035590215.1 Microhierax caerulescens
CCGGTTCTGTTTATCTGGAAGAATGCATCAAAATATATCACCAAGTAGGCAAATGAAGATATAACTGGGTTAAAGGTATGTATGAACAAGTTTGTTAGTGAAACTTGAGTGCATTCAATGTTTATTGAATTTTACAGAAGTCACAAATGTTCTTTATCTTTTTTAGTAACTTCTCTTTTAAATGTATGAATTGAATATGATAAAGGTAGTCATTAGAAGATATAATGAAGACCTTTATCTGTGGGGTTAAAAGGAACTTTTAGGCTGTGGTTATTGGTCTAGTAAACAGTTTTTCTGAAGACTAATTTTTTTTCTCAGAAATCTCAAAGAATATTCAGAGCTACTCTTTAGTTGCCAATTAAATATAATTAGAGTTTTGGTTTGTTTTAGGTTTTACAGAATCTACTATTGACATCAGTGTATTTAATCTTTTCCTTTCAATAGAGGAATTGCATATGCTCCTTAAAATTTTTGTGGTGTTTGAAATATAGAAAACAGGTTTAGGTGTTATTGTAGTAGTGTTGTGTAGATTTCAAGTCTAAAGATAAAAAAAGACTTAAACCATTATTGTTGTATTTGGCGAGAATCAGATCATGCAACTTTTCTTTTCCTAAGGGAGATAAATTAGGAGTAATTAAGAGCATAAATGATAAAAAATCAAAATTAGATTAATGAATATTCTGCCAGTTTTAAAACCTGAGCTAAGGATATTATTGCCATTTTAAATAAAGGTTTTATGGTGGTAAAATCCTATCAAACTGAAATAGAGCAAGTGGTTATGTACTTCAGGAAACAATTATTCTTTGGCAACAAGAATGGACCAGAATAGCTTTTTAATAGTTTTTATACAGTAATTATTTAAATACAGAGCATCCCAATTAATCCCTCCTGAATGGAGGCACGATTCCAGTAAAAGATTCCCCTTGCCTACCCCAGAAGTTTTCTATTGTTTATGTATCTCCTGGTTCCAAGCTCATAACTAGTAATTTATAAGCTTTAATGTAAACCACTGGTTAACAGTGGTAGATAGTAGAAGTTCGCATTTAATATATAGAAAATCTGGAATTATGGTGTGTTACAGCTAAGGCTGGCTGAAGAGAACTAAGCTGAACTAAGAACAAAATTCTGCCTTCATAAGTGGCAATTCCCTTTTGATTTCTCATACAGGATATTATGGCAAATGCTGTTGGGTGCTATGAGTGACATGTCCATTGAATTTACTGGCAGAGCTACTTTTGGCTTCAGTGGCATCCATCTGTCAGCAGGGATCAATGGATCCTGTTTCCGTTGTCTTGTTTTGATATTGTGGGATAAAAACTTGGGCATTAATACTTAATACTAGCAGTACTTGCGAGTGTGTACAGAGGTTTAGATGTTACAGAGAAGACTGATGACAGGCAGTATCCCAGCTCAGAGCTGTGAATGAAGCACCAATGCACAACAAGTGCTATCATAATAGTAATATCCCTCTTGTTCCCTAATGTTGTTATGTTGGTTCTAAGTTTGCATTGCAAACAAGTATGAGCATGGGGGCCTTGTTTAGGTAGTTGTTTATGTATTTGTCTTCAAAGTGTCGTGCACAGGTAGATGAACATGAAGACAACTTTCTTGGTTTTCTTAACATTTCCCCCTGTATTTAATGTGCTGTAATATCCCAGTGACCCATTGCCACTCCTGACTGTCTACACTGATGAGGAACTTGGTGCAACAGGACTGATTCAGTGGATTGAAAGAGCTGGTGCTGAAGACCTTGCATTTAAGTACTGTGAAGTTTAGGGGGTGCAGGTCAGACTAAAATTAGTCTGGTACCCTGGGCCAAACATACTCACTATGTCAAGAGGTTTGGAGCTGTTTGGAGTCACTGTGCCCCTATCAGGTTTGGAGTCTATCTGGTGTAGGTCTGGCACAGACCTTCTGGCTCAGTTTCTTCTGAAAGAATCTAGTTTGTTTGCACCAAAATAAGCTCTGTAAATGTGATCTGTGCACAATGAATGGATACAATAAGAAGAGTCACCAAAATTCCCTGAACCATAATGCTAATATTAATGTAGGTACAGCCTATGATTGCTTTGCTCGTCTACACGGAATCTAAACTGATGGTAGGAAATGCTAACTGCATGCCAGTTTGAGCCTTTTAATTAATTCTCTTGTAGCTGCCAAAGAGCCAGAGGGATACTTGTGATAATAACTGTTCCTAACAGCTAAGGTGGTTCTGATCTGTACTGATAATACTGAGGAAAATAGCTATATTAGTTTTTACTAGTTCAGTGAGCCATTCAGCCCTCTGTTCAGTTGCATTCCCAATAAAATAATAATTAAGAAATAAAAGTAAGCTGTTACTACAGGTTTAATTAAAGTTCTGAGCTAATTTCACAGTGCAGCTTTGGGTCTTGGAAACAACAGATCTAGAGTCTAATTACTGTCACACCAGGTGGCCTGCTTTACATCTAATTGATTCCCTTGAGTCTGACAAGAGCCTGACTTGGAAAGTCAACTCTGTTTCCAATAGAAGATGATTTTATCATAGATAAGGAAAGAAGGTCAAAAGTAAAGACTCCTTCCCTACAGGGACGTGCTTACCTAGGTCTTGTGCCTTGATCATACTCTGAAGCTCCCTACTGGAATTTTGAATCAAGATGCTAAACATATAATTTCATATATTGATATCTTTTTAAACTCACCCATTCCCAACTTGTACACAAGGTTTATGGGAAAAGGACTGAGTAGATAGTTCAAAAAGAGGTATTAATGATGAGTAGTGTATAAATTAAGACAATAAGAAGAGGGAGAATAGGCGCTGTTAACTTTAATGCTAGTTCAAAAATACTTGCTTATGATTGCTAACTGGGACAGAACTGAAATATTCTGGACTGAAAGCGTAAAATGAAGGCTTTCACTAATGTTCAGATTGGATTCAGTATCTTCTGTAACACTTCTGGTAAACAAGCAGGATGGAATTGTTTCCTGCTTGAACATGTGGAAAGTTTTATTAATTCTTACATCCATCTGGGTTGCAGAGTTATTCTGAAAAAGGGTCTGAACCTGTGGGAAAGGGTGTTAAAGCAGAGGAGACAGCTTTAGCACTGATCAATAGTACTTTGAAGCACAGGGATTTGTAAGTGTTGAAGGCCAGCACTTATTTTCCCCATCATCTAAGATGCAGGGCTTGTTCAGAGAACATTTATTTAGTCATTAAGAGTAAGAGTGTCAGCAATGATGCATAGTAGGGCTGAACACAAAACATAGCTATATCAAAAGAAAAAACAAGATTGTTTTGGTTCAAGGCCAAGCTCTCTTAGTCACTGAACTTTCACTATAAGCTTTTGCAATAATTATTAGACCTCAGAAATAGGTATACAGTCTGAAAAACTGACCCTGCTCCTCCCAAAAAAAACAACCAAACAAAAAAAAAAACCAACACCAAAACCCCCTCTTTACTCCGATGACATCTGTTAATAATCAGTTAATGTTTTTATTGTTGGGAAATAACCTTTTTTCCCCTCCCTTTTTTTTTTGCTAGTGCTATTATCTGCACTTGATTTTTCATAAGCTACTTCATGTTCTGCTCAAGGCAAATAAAGTTGTGAAAACTTTTGGCTTGGGATACAGGCAAAAAACGTGATATTAATTTTCAATGAATGTTTATAAGGGTAGATTTCTAGTGGTGTATTTTGAAAGAGGGACGGAAAAAAAGACTAAAAGAGAAGTCAACTGTAATCTTATAGCTGTCTCCAAAATGTGAATATTTAATGTTTTTACACTGTGGCCAACTAGTAAACAATTATTCCTTAAAATGCACAGTCTGAGGGCAGACCATGTTTGTACCACTTGAAAAATCAATGGCAATACATTGAGTTCTTGTTGTTCATCTGAACACAAATGTCTTCGTAATAAACTTCCTTCTCTTCTTCCCAGCCACATCCTTTCAGATCAAACACATGCTTTAAAACTGTCTTTTTTAGCTTGGGGGAAGAAAACAGTGCATATGCTAAAAAAGTACTGGGGAAAAATAGCTGAATGATTAGGCAAAGAAAATCTTTTCTTAACACTTTCCAAAGTTTATTATTCAGTGCATTATTCAGAAGAGAGAAAAAAATAACATAGCATTGCATAGGTACGTGTCTATGCATATGGTATGCTCACGTGGAGGTGGGAAAGCTTGGATTCACTGGAAGAAGCCCAGTTTGAATCATGCTGTTACAGAGGAGCATCCAGTGAGCAAGCTGCTTCCTGGGGCTGGGAGGCAGAGCTGCCCCACCACCTCAGCCAGGCAGCAGGACAGCTGAGCAGCCCCAGCCCTGGGGACCAGGCTGGGACATCAGCCCACAGGTTGGCGTCAGGCTCTGGATCAGTGGGGCCATGGCTGGGCAGGGCAGAACAGCCCCTGATGAGCTCCCCCCCTTGTGCTGTCTGGAGGAGCTTTGTCCCAAGACCACCAGCAGCATTGGTTCTGTGTTGGCCCTGAACCCAGGCAGGCAAAACCCCAGGATGGGGAGGGGGGATGTGCTCGGGGCTCTTACACATCTTAAGTGATACATTCTCCATCCATGCTAACTAATTTTCTGAGTGGCCTATTTGGTGCCAGGGGATAAGTGGTTTTTTTTTTTTAGTATATTGCTATATATTTGCAGACGAAAAAGCTCAGCAGCCTGTAAAGCAGGTTGAAAACAAAAACAAGTTAAGACTAAGGAGAGAATCTTAAGGGCCAAAGAAGTGGGAAAGATGATGAAACATTTTATCCTAGCATTTAGTACAAGGAGAACAGAGCAGCAAATTTAGAAAAAGTTCATTGGTGTCTATGCCATCATAGTAAGCTTCTGTCTTTTGGGTCAGGTTGTATGCTAAAATAGTGTACGTCCTCAGCACTGACGTCAGTTGCAGTGACAAAAGCTCCTTTTGGCCCTAGAGGTCTGTTAGCCTCTTGTCTTGGAGGTAGTTTTGAAAAACATCTTCATAGCTCTCAAAAGCAGGATGGGAGGAACCTAGATAGCTGAACTAACCTGGAACATGACTGTCGCTGATGTCAGTGGCTAAAGTGCAGGGCTGGCTGTTCATGTGATGTGCTGGGTTAGGCACCAAAAATATCCATGGTCCCACTGTAGCTCTGGACTTTCTGGGAGATGTTCAGCAGGTCACTTGGCCTTCTTCTGGTTCGTATTTTTCATGTTGGTTGTATTGGCTGATTAACCAGCTAATTCTTATAGTGTTTGAAAATGTAGTATGTTACTTTACTGTCACTGCCTATTGCTATAGGCAATTCATATAACCATTTTTGTGATAGCTTTTCCTTTGACCCATCACACTTTCATTCCTTTATCCGAATAGAAACTAATTAAGATAAACTGATGCCTTTTGCTTGTGTCTGTACAATAAGCCTGAATTTATAAATGTTATTGTATCAGTAATGATCCTCCTTAGTAACACAGTAGCTGACTAGGCTGAAATGCTGAAAGAAATCACAATGCAAACAGAAATGTGTGTTAATATGCTTATTAGCAGGCAATGATTAGAAACATTATTTGCTTGAAATGAAGATAGATCCTTGCCTAGGAATGAAGACGGACACTTCCTTTCAGATGGGAGATTTCAGCTTAGCACTGGTATAAACACTAACTAAACCCAGTCTTGGCTAATACAAAAATCAGAGTTACAGTTTTGTAATATTTTGGTTTTGTGATTTTTTTTTTTTTTTCCTCTGTTTGTAAAATGCAGCCACTAGGGCATCTATGGTAACTAGAGAAGGCTGGAGGGGAGCCTATATAAAGTTTTGGTTTTTCTACACAGATGTTGCAATGCTTTCTTTTAGCATTACATAAGAAACCACTTGTCTACATCAAGACCTATATTCTGAATACAAAAGAAGAATAATTAAGATTATCAATAATTCCTTGTGGAAATTGAACAATAAAAATAAACAAGAAAAACCCACCCCAAACCCAAAAGAAACAACAAAACGAAAGAAACACCACCACCACCACCACCCAGAAACACCAAAGGGGGAATAGTGTTCTTTCCTTGGAGCAACCCCTTGAAGGCAGCTGGGGCAGTCAGACACTAATTTCTGGGCAGTATTTTCAGGCTATCTTACTGTGAAAGGTCTTCTAAGACCTTCCATCTCTCATCAGGTACTAGTGGAGAGACAACATTTCTCTTAACCTAGGGTAAGTCTTTTTTAACAGAAACCATGCCATTGTTATATGATCAGATCTGTCTTGCTGTATAATACATCACAGGCTACTTAAAAATCAAATATTTCCAGGCAAACGCAATATTAAGGAAGGGTAGTCTGTGAAGCTTAGTGCTGTGCTGCTGACATAATGCAAAGTGGCTGAGAACCGCAGCGTGCCTGTTCCTATACAAGATACACTCCTGAATGTACCAGTGGTGTTTGAGGGCTTTGTCTCATACAGAAAAAGTAGCCTTATTGGTTTTGTTTCAGGCCTATAATTCACCAACATCGAAGTTTCCTATCTCTCACAAATCTATAACATGAAAATTGTGCTTATATTTTTCTACTTGGAAGATTATTCCATGACATTTGCTCTAAATTATTTGGCTTTGTTGGCGTTTGGATCATTCTTCATTCTGACATTTTTTGTTGACTGTGTCCTGCAAGAACATTCCACGCTCCACATTTTTTCAAATATTTTTTGTAAGGTCATACTCTTGTCATTGTCATCAATGCTGAACTGCTCTGGAACAGGGCTTGAAAAGTTTGTGGTGAAAGGACATCAGAGTTGGTGTCATGGACTTGCATGCGTGTGCAAACTCCTTTGAGGTATAGTGAAGTACTGATGTCTTTAGAGGTAAATGCTACCTTCACTTCAAAGAATAGGGTTTTTTTAACTTAAACCCATGTTGAACCAATAGAACACATGGTTTTAATGTGGGCATTTATACAGGAGTGGTTCTTGCTGCAGGGTGTGTTTTGATGCAGGAATGTTCTTACCAGTAAAAAAAAAAAACCAAAAAACAAAACCCAAACATAATCAACTGAACAATGCAAACTTTTGCGTAAATCCAATGTTGTTAATGAAGTATTAACCTGTGTGTACCATAGGTACTTCCTATAACTTAGAACTTTAGCAAGATTTTATGAAGGTAACTTTCTGGGAATCTATGTGCTTATTCTGATTTATACTAGGCTGGGGCTATGCATCTCTTCTGATATCTGCAAGCAATTTTTGTAGACTGTTTATTGTAACAGATGTATTTCCAAGGGTGTGAGGATCTTAAGAAACATATGTTAGTTTAGTATAGCTCACCTTCAAATATATGAGCAAATAAATGAACGTGTCATGTAAGGAGACAGTTTACTGTTTTTAAAGAAATGTAGGTATGAAATTTCACAGGAGAAGGCTGTCACCAGAATAGAGGTACTTCCCTGATTCTGGTCTTGCTAAAGCTTCTTTAACTGATGTTGTGAAGAAACGGTAGTGGAACTGAAAACCAGTAACAGCAAAGTTGTTGGGGGAACTCTTACTGATTATATAGATTTCCCTGAATGACGCGTTTAACCCCTGCATCCCTCGGTCCTCAGGAGGCTCTTGTGGAATCCTGTCTCTCAAGGTAGCTTTGCAATGCAACAAATTGGCAATCACTGCTGGACATCATAAACTTACCGTCAAAAGCAATTTTTCTACTGAAGATTACATGCAAATATTTGATAAGTGTTTGATGGTGCCTGCTGGGTTAATAAATACAGCATACCATATAGCTGTGATAGCTGTGAATTGTCTTAAGCATGGGAGAAAAAAAAAAAAATAGGGTTGTCCCTACCTCCCCATTACTAATTACAACTTGTACATTTGAGTAAGTCTGGCATGTTTTGCATTAATTAGAAAACATGGGAGATGCAAATGGAGTTGTTATCACATTGTTCCCAGGGGTGCACGCTTTGCTCACAAGTTGAGCAAAAGGTCCAAAGTATATAGGCTGCACAAGTCTTGTCTGTTGAACAGCAAGATCTACAGGTGGTTAGAGGGGAAGGCAGCCAGAATGCGGAGCTCTGACTTTTAACTCTGCCAAGGCTATTTTGTATCATCTTCTAAAAATAGTTTCACCTCTCTTAACCTTTTGTGATAGGAAAGTAACACGACCAAAAAAATGTGCTAGTATTTTTGTAAAGCCATGTATTTAATGATCTTTGCCTCAGTTTCCTGTCAGTGAAATGGAAAGAATATTAAATACAAAACAACTAAAGCATAGCTCAGAGTTTCTGCTAAATGACAAATTCAGCATCTCTGTTAATATGGGCTCTGATATTATCTGAGTTTTTATTAAAATGCCTCAAATTTTACATCCAGATGAGGAGGTGTAATTTGTGTTGTCATTAAATTAGAGCAGCACAGTGTCTATCAGTGTAAACTATTTTGCCAAGAAAAATAAATTTACAGTGGGAAAAACTAGTCAGGAATTGTTCTTTACATTAGGGTCCTGCTTTTTCACTGTCTGCACTTCATGATGTAGATAGCTTTAATTGCACACCTCCTTGTCCTTCAGAATCCTCTGAGAATTCTGGCAGGAATCCATGTCTCAGTCAATACTGAAATTAAATCAATGGTTATTGTCACCTCTCATTAAAGCTGCAGACTTTCTGCTGACATCAGAACTACATAGAAAATGGGTATTTTTTTTCATAAAATATCTGGGCTTTTATAGTCCTGGTCAGCCATTAAATGAATTGTTAATCTCTGAGATGTTATATTATTCATGCCTCTACATAATTTTTTTTAACCATTCTCGTTGGTGTGGAGTAAGCTAAAATTAAACACAAATTCCAATTACACCTTTTAAGATCCCTTTACGTGTTCAGGACAGAATGACTCCTAGCATAAATGAAACAGCTTTTTTACCTTTACCTGCGTGGGGAATCCAACTGATGCCCATGGAATCAATGGGCAGAGTCTCATCACCTTCAGCAATAGCTCCATCAATGCCTATGCATGCACTGAGAGTGTGGAAGGGGAAACAAATACATGCTTCTAGTTTTTTAGAATATGAGGCATTTAGATGCTTTGAACTATGGCTTGGATTCCTTTGAAATGCAGGTTGGGTTTTGTGACTTTAAAAAAATTCACTGTTTTTCATGTCATCAAATTGTCTTAACTTTTTTTCTTAACTTCTTACTCCCGGTACCCAGCGCCAGTTCTATTATGCAAGCTGGGACAAGGTGACACTGGGTCACTTTGGCAGTTGAGTTGCAGTCAAAGATGAGATATAAAACCAAACTTCACCATTTTGATCGCTAGAAAACCACAACTGGGTTTTTCTTGCAACAGTAGATGTAGTAACCTGGCCATCTTAGGCCAGTTCAAATGAAGACCATTACGTCTGGTCTACCGAGTCTCTGTGTGTGTCTGGCAGCCTTTGTTACCTCCTGAGCCGAAAAATGACCGTTTGGGATGACCTTGATTACTGGCAGAAAAGAAATGCTTCAGTACAGTGTGAAACGTGACAGTAGCATATATAGAGATTATAGCTACACTTGTAATTGACAAGATATGAATAAATTTCTTTACTGACAATTAGTGTGACTGGCAAAGCGTTCTTATGAGCGGTTGAACACTCCCTCGTCCCTATGATAAGGGGTGGAAAAGCTAATGTGTTTTATAGCTGCTGGAGTCGTCTGCTTTAGCTTTATTCCATACCAATCAGGTATGCATTTTTTCTCTCCTGTAATTGCAAGTAGTAACAACGATGACTATAACATGTTCTGGAGTACACAGACAAGAATGAGTCTGAGCAGACAGAAAACTCACCAGATGATCTTTAATGTTTACAGAAGAAGTGAAGGGTAATTTTTATCTGAGATGAAAGTGTCTGAAAAAAATAAAACACAGTAAAACAGCACTCCTGTTTGCTGTGCCTGAGAACTGCTTCCACACTGGGAGGGGGTGAAGGGAATGTCACCTATTATGTAATTACAAAAACACTTGTGAAACTAAGATGATGATGAAATTCCCCTGAAGAGTTATCTCCTGCCTTAAATGAGTTGTAGAAAGTAAATTCCAGTGAGACACAGTGAGTCCAATTAAGATAAAACATAATTTGTACCTTTTCCTAGACCTGGAACAGCAACTTTGTAGTGCAGGTGATAACTGCAAGCCTAGCTTGATTGGGCAAGATTGTGAAAGCAACAAACAACTGTTCCTATGAATCTACAAGCCTTTTATTCATTCACCTAGGGCTTGCCAGCCTGGCTCTGGTAGGCTGGCTCTGAATGACTGCATCTGTTATGTGTGTTTCTCTTTAGGTATAGTAGTTAGCAACAGTCTGACAATCAACTGGGAGTTGTATGTGCCACTTTAAGGGTGTCCTGGGAACATGTTCAGGGCATTAGAAGATGAAAACAGAGCAAAGGGGAGGAAAAGGATAGTGTTGCTTGTAGCACATTCCGTATTTGCTGTTGCTGACCTTGCACCAATGAGGCAAAGGCTATTCTGATAGCCTGTCTGTTGGTGGCCCTAAGAGAGGTACTTGGAGGTGACCAGGAAATGTTCTGCTGGGGACACAATCTGAAGCCACACCAGGCTTTTTAATTCTCCTTTCTAGAGCAATTGACTGTGTTATTGCCCTTGATCGCTACCAGTCTGACCTGAATGTGATGAAGACCCTGGCTAGAGTTTCCTAAGCCATCCATTATTACTTTCTTGGGAGTTTGTTCCAGCATGATGGTTTTGTAGGAATTCTCTGGCCAGCAATGCAAGGATAAATATTTTATTGTATTTCCTTTCCTATTCCCCACTCTCTTTTTTGCTCCTGTTTTCATTATTTATCTTCCTCAT
The DNA here is from genome assembly GCA_035590215.1 of Microhierax caerulescens. Taxonomy (NCBI): domain Eukaryota; kingdom Metazoa; phylum Chordata; class Aves; order Falconiformes; family Falconidae; genus Microhierax; species Microhierax caerulescens. The sequence goes on from JAVJGJ010000032.1 coordinate 15,180,776, forward strand.
TTTGTACACATTGAATTCTCCTGGAAGTTCAGAGGGGAGAAGAGTGTGAGAGAGATGGGACAGCTAAGCTGTTCTAGGCTCCTCAGGAAACTCTTATTTGACTACAAATACACGTGTACCATGGACGATCTATACTTAGAGCAAGTGTCCTTGCTGGTTAACTGAAGAATTGCCAGATACGTCATTTTTGCATCAGTAGATCTGTTTTTACATCACTGGCTGGTATTCCTTTCCTTCCTGACTGCTCACATTCTCTCTTAAGGCAAATAAAAGTGTGCAGAACATCCCTCTTTGCAGCTGAATTAGAGGCAAAGGCAGGGTGAATGTTTTTTGATAGTTTCTCTGATATATTTAATTCTGGACGAAGATGTTTGTTCAACACTGAAGTAAAAAAAATAAAAATCCTCTGTGCATGTAAAATTGAACAAGCATGATCATTCTTTTTATCTTATCATCTTTTTAAGATGGCTGACTCTAAACCTTCAGGAGTAGCTGTCAAATATGAGGGTGTTATTCAGTGTTTCATATCTATTGGTACCTAGCCCATCTTCTGATGTTTCATACTGGGTTAGTTAGAGAACAGCATTTGTGGTACAGACAGGTTCTATTTAGCACCTGCTTTTCCCGTAAGATTTTTCCTTTTGCTCATAGACTAATTAGAAATGTTACCTTGTTTGTAGATCTTTGCCCACTTGATGGTGACTTTGAACAAGTTCCAGGTGGCAGAAAGCATCTTGGTTGCCCTAGAATGCCAAGACCTTGAGCACAAGGAATGACTACCTCGAGAAAGGTTCTGCTGTCCTTGTTGTGGTATCTTAGAACCTCAAGTGATCACAGAGTATAAGGTATAAAAAAGGAAAATAAAATAAGTTTACAAGGTTACAAAGGACAGTAAAACCCCTTTACATGTAGTTTATTCAACTAATAACAGTCTCTCTCTCCCATCCTCATGAATGGAAGATTACATTTTTCATTTTACTCTAGTTCTCTATCTAGGCTTTCTGATCATCCAGTATGGACGTGATGCTGTGAGAGACAATGCAAACTCCATCGATTTACTGAGGGCAAGGAATAGGATGTGTACCTGTTTTGAGACTGACATCTAGCCCACTCAAACATGTGAGTGAATTCTTCATAATGTTTAGGGATGCAGAACATCATTCCAAGATTACAGGAGTTATTTTCAAGACAAGAGGAAGTTAATGAATAAGACAAGGTAAAACATCAGAAGTGCTTTATTAGGCTGCGGATAATAGCCACATAAGGTATTGATTCAGAATGTCAGAAATGGTCTCTAAAGAGCTTTAATGGTGCTAAAAGCAAGAGAAATTCCTGCTTATCTTATCAGTAAAATGACAGCTTGAACGTGATACTGACCAAACATCACTGAATCAGCTGGAGAACAGATTTTTGAATGATTGTTCCTAGATGTGTTTTCCTTGGAGGTTTCCCTTCCAGAGAACAGCTTCAGCCCTGTTTAGCTTTAAGAGGGATGTGGCTATTGTGTGAAGCGGTAGCACTTCAGTCTGGAGTACAGCTCATCTTCTGTCTGTTTTCTACAGCCACATATTTTAAACACCTTTTATGAGATTTGTCATTCCTTTTCACTGAGTTTTATCAGCAGTCATTAACAAAACAAGTATATGCTAGTAGCTTCTAATGGGTCCCAGAGGAAGCTTTAAAGGAGGAACTTAAACCTAGAAAAAAAAGAGAAAATCCAGGGCAATGTTCAGTCATTGCATGCTCTAGGATGGTTTGAAGATTCTGCTTAGTCTGGAAGACATACATGGGAGCCTTTTACTACATCTCTGTGTATTATGTGTAGATGTGGCCTTTATTTTTTAAACATATGTAGATTAATTCTCTTTTTTTTTTATCTCCGCAAAAATGTTATGTCCTGCTAAGGGCACCAGCAAGTTAATGTGTGGAAGTGAAAAAAGTAAGAGAGAGAGGAGGAAGCAAAAGCAATTTACTCACCGTGTTGTCCACGTTTTTACTGGAGACATATTTATTAGGACATATGGATATGAGCATGAGTTAGCACGGTACCTGGGCAAGGTACCTAAGGTTCCAGCCACTGTGTAAAGCTGCAAAAAGCTGGTGCCCAGATGATCTTTCCTAGACCGATACTGACGCAGGGAGAAGCAGCCTCAGAACTGTGTGGGATCACAGCTCTGCATGTCCCAGTGCCCTGTGCGTTGCACATCCCGAAAGCAGCTTTAAGGAAAAAACTTTAACAGTTTTAAGCAAAAGGTCCCACTTGCATGCTCTGCCTTCCTCTGTCTATCATTCCTTCTCAGTCTACTTCCTACCTTGGGCTGTGTTCAATTTTGCTCACCGCATCTCTTTTGTTTTTCTTACGTTATGACACCACCCCTCCCTCTCGCTGTGTCTCCCTCCTCCCCAGTGCCTGGCTCCTTTCTCTGCACAGACCTACCCCTGACAGGCCTGGCTGCCTGTGAGCCTGGAAAAGGTTCTTCAGCTGGTTACAAGCTATTAGACTCCACATGTGATTCTACCTGTGATATACTGGAGGCTTCAATAACTGACCTGAGATACTAATCTTTGAAAGGAATAGTAAAGAATGATTACACAAATGTTTTGTTGAATTCTATAATATTGCTTTAGTGAGAGATGGAAATTTTCATGCTTAACGATTGCATGAGTATTGCTCTTTCAATACTGGTAGATGCTGAGGTAGAGAATGATGAATGTTAAAGAGGAAAAAAATTGACTCTCACCCACATTCTCCCTTTTTAGGACAAGCACCTTAGGGGAAAAAAAAAAAGGTGATTAATTTTCAGTTTACCTTTTCTTTAGCGTAACAAACTTCCATTTGAGGTTTAATTGGATCTGTTCTAGGATGCAACAAAAAGTTAGTGGAAGATAAAAGGGGCATAGCAAGAAAAAATATTCAAAGTGAATAATTTAAGATCACATCCATAATTAATGGCATTTGGAAAGCTTCCTCTAGTGCTCTAATCATATCTCAAAATGTGCTAATTAGAGCAGTTTGGTACAAAACAGAGTATGCAGGTGTTGAACAGCTTCTTCTGTTCTTTTTTAAGAAATGTCGTGGCAACTGGTTCTCCCGGCATTAGTGCTCACATTTAATAAATGTCTCACCATTTAACATATATTTGACAGCTGAAGAGCATGCATATAAATATTACCTTGTTAAAATAGGTTTGATCAAGAACAAAATCAGATATTTTTAGTACAGAAACTTAAGCTTGTAGTAAACAGTGGGGCATCCTATAATGTCCATTGGGGATGCAGAGTTGAAATAAAAAAGAGAAAAAATCAGTGATCCTTGCCTGGAAACAACAGTCTACATTCATGTACTTCAAGATAATGTTACCTAAAAGCAGTTCTGATACTTCAGAAAGCTAATCCTTTGCTTACTGCTTGGACTGTATTTGTTACTACCTTTTGGCTGGGCAGGATTTTGCTGGTCAATTCCTCGTTTGTCTTGGAAATCAATGATGACAACTGATATCACAGTTCCCTCTCTCTAACCCCTCTCCAAAACTAATCAATATGATCCAGAAGAAATGAGCGGTGCAATCAGGTCTGTGTGTATATATTTGTGCATGTATTACTGCTCTGCTGTGACGAACCAGCAAATGCTGAGGAGATGCTTAATGCAGAAGTGACTCTGAACCCTCCTGACAGCTCTGCATCCCTGAAACAGGAGCTGGCTGTGTGGGGCTGCAGTGGCCAGCAAGCAGGTGAGGGTACTGTCAAATAGACAAGTAAATCAAACTGAAGACATCAGATTGTCTTTAAAATGCATGTATCATGACTCTGCAGGATTTGTTTTATATGATCATTCTAATACAATGTTTCACTTTGCTGAGGTTCTACAAAATGTAGCAGAATAAAACATAGTTCTGTAATCATGTATTGTTAATAACTGTTACAATTTCCTTTAAGTTTAGTTAAACTGGTTGAGAGAAGAGCTTCTTTCTATCACATGCTGCACATTCATTTTAAGATACTTTATTAAAGAGTGTACACTCTGAAATATTAATCTTGCACAATCTAACACATGGGCTTAAACCTAAGGTGTGTTTTCAAGAGACTCAGCAGTATCTAGTTCTTTTTTCCCAGGCAGTCAGTAGACTTACTGCCGTCTATGAATTAGCTCTTCTTCTATGCTGTGTTATCCTATTTCCTACCCATTAGCATTCAACGCTTTTCTTCCTCTTTTGCAGCAGATGAATTATTCCCTGAGAACAATTCATTTGACAGTGAAATTTGCCCTTCTTGAATTTGTTATTTCTCCATGAACACATCACAATTTATGTTAATTAGTTTATTATTTGAAATTGTTTGATGAATAGTTTGTTCCAACCCATTTCACATATGTAGCTAATATTAATTTGAGTGTTTCATCCCAGTGATTTACCATTCAAACTGTGTCCTATTGTATCATGTGGTGATTGTTTCTGCCTCTGCTCTGGATGACACAACTAGAGTCAATCAAAAAGGTTCATGGAAAGTTTTCAAAGTTTAGTTCTATTCTCTTACTATTTTCCACATTCCCCCCTCCCTGAGAAAACACTCTACACTTTCAGTTATGTATTATGCTTTTTCTTTTTCTATTTCAAAACTGCAAAAACATGAGAAAACAGGGATTTTAAAAAGTCTCTTTTTTGTACTCCCTGTTGAAGGAGATGGAGTAAAATAAATTGGGGTTTTATTTTTCCATTAATAAAACATTTTCTCAGTTGGGGACAGTTGTTCATCCAAAGATTCCCTTTACAATAGAATTTTGTTTTGACCAGTCCAAGTTATAAATTTTATAAACAGCTTCTGCTTTCCTATGAATTGTGATTCACTGATAAAAAACATTATCTTGTCATATTAAGTAAAATTCTGATGAAATTCAAATGTTCTTCCACTACCTCAGTTTGAGGAAAGAAAATGATAGCATCAGAAAAACTGCAAGTATGGGCACCAGAAAGAGTAGAATAAGGTTTCAGAATTCACAAGCGTGATCACAAACCCTTTCTTTCTGCTCTGTGTAGAGTTCTGATCTCTTGATCTAAACTTCTAGTAAACCTTGTTATATAATGACCTTATTTACTTCTCCTAAAAAAGGTATTGTTTCTGTACAGATCCAGCCTGAAAAACACCTTGGGATGCACAACAAGCTATAGTGCTCCATATATACCTGTGAATATCTACTACCCCAAAAGAAGTAGAATGCTATAGTCAGCCATATATTAGAAATCAGAGTAATAATGAAATCCTTCTTATTCTGATGTTAGTAAGGCATGTTGAAAAACAATTTGAGTAGTTTCTTAAAAGAAGGAAAAGAATGGGTAAAAATACCCTTAGACATGGATTATTTTTTTAATAAATGGAAAAAATGGGGATGTTCCATATATAATCATATGCATCATAATTTTAATTACTTAAAGGGTTCAGCAAATTTGCCTAGGAAATCATAAAGCAACCACTCATGGCAAAATCAGGGAAAGGTGGTGATGGGACACAAATGGGAAAACAGAAAGGAGTGGCAGTATAATTAATGCCATCAGTATGCTTTTATAGAAGATAGATCCGATTAAGCAAACAGTGTCATTTTTGAGATCTCAGATGCATTTAGTGATACATATGCCTGTCACATAATATATCCAAGGCACTTTTGAGACAGGTGATATACTTGCACAATGTTCGAATGAGAAAGTTACCACTAACCAAAACCAAGAGAGCCCTCAGAAGCAGGCTGGTGTCTGGGTTACTGCAAACGTTCCAGTCACAGTCCCATGGGTTGGTTTCTGGACAGATGTTGCCAGTGTTTATTTTTGACCCAGTCTAATCTAGGAGGACTACACCTGTAAATAATACATTTGTAAAATTTCTGATGACACAGAATTAGTTGAGTGAATAATAATGATAAATTGCGTATGGGGTACAGAGGCTGTTCTGGATCACTTGAAGAAGCGAACAAGCACATAAACACAAATGTTTTTGTGTGGTCACCTTACAAGGTTATATTTTCAGGCATGTAGAAAGTGTGTCAGTCTTAGGAAACTGGGACTTTCCTTGAAATCAGTAACTGAAGAGCACCCAAGCAGTGAAAATAGTGAACATGGGTGGGCAATGTGATGTAGCTAAGGCTCAATACTACTTGTGAAGAATTATCTGGGAAGTATTGCATATGAACAAGGGACTACTATTTTTAGAGTAGTCGTGGCATAAAAAGGGACTTGCGTGTTTCTTTTTAGCTATTTCAATTGTTTAAGCAAGAGTTCTAACTGTTATGAGTCATGAACCTCTGGCACTAATGATACACTTTTGTTTTGAGTTCTAATAGTCATCCTTCAAAAAAAAAAAATGATAAAGAATTGAAAAGGATTCAGGAAAGAATAATAATAAAACATTTTTTTCCTAGAGAGAAATCAAGAAAATTTAATCTGTTTAGTGCATCAAAGAGAAAATTAAGAGGGTGATAATGAGAAGAGATAGCTTATTGTGGGTGGTATTTCTGTCAGAAAGATGAATCCATGAGATTCAGGAGCTGGAAGCTAGACTAAGGTAAATTCAAAGAGAGTAATTAATCAGTGGAACAACTTTCCTCCAGTTATGATGGATTCTCTGTCACTGGCAGCTTTTAAATCGAGTCTTGGTTTCTGTATAAAAGATATGTTAATGCTCAAAATAAGACAAAATTCTAAAGAAGAAATCATTTATGTGAGTTTTTTGGCTTACTGTGTAAAGGAGAAGAGGAAAAAAGATCTCTAGTCTTAAAATCTATCCATGAAACTTTCTTTTGTAGTTTACGTGTTATCAATATTTAAGTATTTCAAATCATTGAGATGTGTGTACAAAAGACACTGTATGTTTTATCAGAAGGAATTAAATATTAACCTGAAAGCACAGTAAATATAATTATAATCAAATTGGCAAATAAAAGCAAAGCAAAGCTATTGACTTGCAGGTATACCAATTTTGTTTTTCATGGCTGGGACAAAAACTATATTTCTGCTTCAAGCATATACAGATGAAATATATGGAAGGTTTTCTCAGAAAATTAAGTGCTTTACCACCAGAGCTCCACATTAAGCAATTAAACAGCAAGTCTTTCTGGAGCATCAACTAGTCAAAGAACCTGAATGATGATAGTCACAGTCCAAAGAATTTTGTTGGTATATGTGATGTTGTCTGGGAGCTGTGGACCACATGAAAGTCTTTTCTTGGTTGTGAGGCAGGCAACGTTGCCTGGCTAAATGCACTCTGTCTTTGTGGTGGGTATTTCTGTGCTGAAATGCCGCAGCAGGGTATTGTATTGAGAAGAACCTACAGTTGCTTCTGATACAAAGTAATGCCTCAACGTTGCATGCTGCTTTATTGTAAAGCCTTTTGGTTTATACATTTTTTTTTTCCTGGTTTGGAGTTTAGCATTTTAGTATCCTTCTGAAACTGCACATTGCATTTGTTGGAAAGGCTGGTAGAAAGCAAGAAGTCCAGTGGCCAAGCAACGGTGTACTTAGGAGTGACTGAAAAATACCCAGGATCATTCCTCTAGACCTCTGTTTTGTAAATCAGAGGAGAAACCTGTCCACATTCAGAAAAAAAGAATAGGCAAGACTAGCTGTGCCAGCAGAAGGTGGGGCTGCTTGTTTCATCTCTATTTGTCAGACCTGTCAGAACCAGCTGTGACTATGCTTTTTAAGAAGTAGAAGAAAATAAAAAGGTAGGGGTGGTGTGTGTGTTTCCATTTAGCAGGGCTTTCTGTAACATTACTGTGCATGTCACTGGTGATGTCTGTAAGTAATGCACCCTGAGGGATGGCATGAAATTTAGTTAAGAAATCATCTCATGATTGGCCATTAATCTGTGGCATTGGCTTACCTTTTAGGTACGTAGAAATGGGTTGGAAACAAGCAGCTAAATAAGTGAATTGAAGTGATAGAAGATAACTGCTTCCCATGGAAAAAAATAAAATAAAATGAAAAATTTTTCTGCTTTTACCTGGTTTCTGTCCTGACTGTTGAATCTACAGCTGTGATGCTCTTTTTTCTTCATTGCTCCTTTAATTAAAAGAAACCTCCCTGCCTCTCTGGGGCACATCCCTGAGGAAAGATTGGTTTTGGATGAGAAGCATATTCTGCTCTTTTATCATCTTCAAAACCCAGAGTTTGTTTTTACTGTGTTTGTCAATCAGCTTGAAAAAGCTTTTTTTGCTCTTAGTGCACCGGAAACAAATACGAAGACAAGACAGAAAGCTCCAGGCAGTTCTACTGTGGGGGAATGTGATGCTGACATAAAGCTGCAGCAGAAGTATGCCTTAATTAGATGTTAATGAATAGACAGGTGCATATAAGTGAGCAGCTCTGAGGGTGTGGAAAGAAGCAGAAACATGGGGAAGTAAAAAGACTTTGATATTGCCTGAGTAAAGTTATGTTTAAACATCCCTCTGTCTGCTGCAGGTTCTTGTATCCAGACTGGATTTTCCCATCACTGTGTGGCAGCAAATCATTTTGTTTCTTGCCGATACAGTGGGGGGAACTGAACTGCATGCGCTCTTCTTCCCTCAGCCATGCTTTGAATTGCTTCAGTTCTCCAACTCCAGGGGAGACTTAACAAACCTGTAGTGGCAGAGATCCATGCAGCAAAACTTTTGGCAAATCTTAGGTGACAGAATTATGGAGAAAGTTAAGGCAGCAGCTGGAGGAAATAGAAGGTGCTCTGGACTTGAAAGGATCAGGTAAAGAATACAGGCAGACATGAGAGGGGCAAAAAATGCAGAGACAGGCAGAAGAAGGAATTATTTCAGGCACTGATATCACAAGTGACCTTTGACCAAACAGGTAGGTTAGTGTGCAGAATGCTAATCAAAGCCAGCATAAACATACAAGACTAAAAATACCTGTGGAGTAGGGGGGCATGTATAAAAGAAAACTAAATGCTATCAGATAAAAGCTCTAGAGAGACAAACAGCACAGTAATAATAGTGATGATAGATTTAAACACTCACTATGCTGCTCATTCAGAGGAAAACATATATTATTCAGTGCGTATAAATCTCCTTGGATGTATTTTTGGTGTTGGTTTAATATCTAAAATCAGGGCATTTTCCTCATCTGTCCTCAGTGCGGCATTACAAATCTTATTTATGGATTAAAAGCAGCTCTAGTCTCTGCAGTTTTCCCAACAAAAGGTTTTTCTCTCCTGAAGTTCAAGCAGCTGATCAAGATCACAAGTCTGGTGTATGGTGTAGCTCCAAAACCCTGTAGAAACTGTCACTTCCCAAGGCCAAGGCAGTGAGAGCAGTCTGGGAGGAGAGGTTCAGTGGAGGAATGGAGATGTGGGTGAGGACACACAGCTTTCCTTCATAGAGCACTGGGGTTCAGAGGCTCTGTTTTGGAAGGTTTTGTTTTCATTTTTCTCAGATGTGCAATAGGATGTTGTGTGCATCCTTCACAGTCTGCAGCAATGGACCTCACTGGTGATGAAGGGATCCAGAGACTGAAGTCCAGTCTCAGATGGGGATTGCAGGCAGAGATAGCTGCTGATCCTGTAATTCTAGGGATGCATGCTGATGAAGGAAGAGTGTTCTTTGCTTATTAATTTCTTTGGAAATATATTTGGATTAAGTTCTGTGGAAATACATCCTAATGTGGACTCTAAGTACTTGGACTGATAAGCGGACCAGACTGTCTTTCTATTTGTCTGCCAGCCTTGCTTGCCTGCCTATCTGCCTTTTGATCTGTTTATCTACTTTTTTTAGTCTCCCAGTGTCACAGACAGACAGCCTCTTCTGCTAAACAGGGACTCCCTTTCTTAACAGCCTGTCTGTTTGAAGCCAGTACAACTTCAGTATGACAAAGAAGTTCTATTCCTTGTAATAAAATAACCTCTTTTTTTTTTTTTTTTTTTTTACTTTACAGTGCATGAAAGTCTCAGTGCCCTTTGTGAAACCCATTACCTGCAACAGACCTCCCCCTGCCCCTTCCACTGGATTAGCACTTACCCGTAGTACTGGTACCACCTTGCTAATTTTGGAGCGCAGGGCACCCCTACATATTCTGAGGGCAACTTTTAGCCTTTCAGGTGGCAGTGGGAGCTCCTGGGTCTTGTGCCTGGAAAGGATAGGGTGGGCAAATGCAGCGCAGAATATTTGTACCTGGTATTGGGTTCTATTTATATAATTCTATTCTATTTATCTATTTATAAAGAGGTCAGGAAGGCTAGGGAGAACCAAGAGCTGGCTGGTAAAGCAGGGCTACACTCTCTGTTGCCAGACACTGTGGCATTGATGCACACCCGGCTTCCTCAGCACTGCCTGGCTCCCTGTGCAAAGCCTTTTGTGTCCCGAATCTCACGAACACTGGCTTGCTGCAGGACTGGCTCAGTATGGGAACTGGAAGGCAGTGTCAAGTGGTGGGAGGGCTGAGGATATGTGGAAGATACTGGTTTGCAGGCATAAACCAGAGCTGCACAGGATTTCGAGGCACATTGGGTTTTTACTGAAGTAAAATAGATGTAGCAGGTTTATGATCTTGGACATGATAAATATGTCACAGTAAATGCATTGCATACAAGAAGAATATAGCTAGTATGTTTAGCTAAAGTATTTTATAACGCTCACGTTGTATATGTTACAAGGCCTAACCTTGTTCGTGTAGAACAGTCTAAGAATTACTACCGCCTCACAGAGTTGCTACAGCTCACATTGCTGGGTTACTGCATTCTTCTTTGTAAACGCTGCCTTCCTTTTGGAAAAAGTATCTTTTTTTGTGCTTGTTACTGATTTCTGCTTAGTATCAAACTCTGACTGTTCACAGAAGTGATTTGGTGAGGGGCAGGCATTCCAACATCTTGGCTGCTGCCAAGCGAGCTGAGTCATCCACATTTATTAATCCTGTAGATTCTGTTAGTAACATTCATTTTTCAGCAATAAGGAAAAAAAAAAAAAAATGAAATCTCCTGTACAGATGCCTGGTAGGTAATGTGTAGCAAAAAGCCACTGTTTGAAACAAGATTTTCCCATCTCCTTTCATCCCTATGTCCTTTATCAAATGTGTAGGCAAGAAACCAAGAGATAAGTATCATATTAATTGATTGCCATACTGTTTCTCCTCCTCCCTTCTCTCCAGAATTTGTGGAGCTGATCCATGCATAATGCTAAGGAGATGCTGTGTTATTTTCTTATGGGAGAAGCAGAGTGAATACTGTAAAACTAATGCATTTTATCTGTAGGGGAAATAAAATCTGTAATGATTTAAAGAATCTGCCAGAGAAAAAGAACAAGCTGGGATCCTTCTAGGAATCTCATCTTCAGCCAGGAGCATTTGTGTTCTATTTAAAAATGCAAAAGGAGCATTGACATCTAGTGTTTGTTCCAGTATTTTACTAAAGAGATTTAATGGTCCACAATTCAAATTGATGTGAAAGTATCCCCCAAATGACTCTTTATAAAGTCTTTTGGAGACCAAAGTCAATATCTATGGGCCTTTGGAGATACAGCAATTGATTACCTGTCCAAGTCAATGAGCATTAAAACCCAAAGAGATTCAGAAGACATTTCACTGTTACAAAACATCACCCCTGATACCACTTATGTACATTGACTGGTCCATGGTGAAGTTCAGTATATAAATAAAACATCTTGCTCTGAGACCTAATTGAAGTTTTGTAACATCCAGAAAACGATAAGTTAACACCCTTGGCTGTAGTGCCGGCATGCCTGGATTTGTACCTTTAGTGCACGTCTCGGTGCGTGATGGGCATAAAGCATATCAGATTTTGGAGCCACCTATTCCTTTGTCTGCTAACATCGTTTGTAGAATAACATCACCTTGTCTCCTCAAAGAGGAGCTCTGCCAGCAGTATATAAGAATCACTTAATCCCTCCTCAAATTAAGTCAATTGAGCAATTGCTCTGTGACTCTGAAAGGCAGGAGCTGTTTAAGCGAGCCAACAGTTTGTTACTGAGAAGGAGAAAGAACAGTGTGTCTGACTGTAGCTGCGTACGACAAACTGTGAGTGACAGAAGCTGGTACTCGGTAGGGTATATAGTTGATTCAGTCTTTTGGAAAACAAAAACACTTCTCTGAGGAAATTGCTAACTTTACGAGTTTAGAATCTAGGTTTTACACTTTACCTGAAACAAATTTGTCATCAACACTAAGTTAGGGGAGAGGATTGTTGCAATAACTGAAATGGAAGTGGGAATTTTCTTGGAAATCTGATGTCACTTTTGCTTCCTTTTCTGCTGAATCTTATGGCTGAGTCCTGATGATTAAGCAAGATTTCACTGGAGGGGAACTCATTAGGTATTCAGACTATGAAACTTAATTCAAGGTCTACTGTACCATTCCTGAGAGGCCTTTGACTAACTGTTGTCTCCTAAAATCCCTCGGGGGGTGGAGATTCCACAGTCCTGAATGACAACACTTTTAAGTACCACTGCTGTCCAAGCAACATTTCCCTATCATGATCATTCTAGAATTTCATACGTGCAATGTGTATGAGCTGTGTGGCACATGCCAATGAATGTCATGCCCCTAGAATGTCCTGGCCATAAAATGTGCAAGCTGCACTGTTGCTCAAAGCTTTAGAAGTCCCGTGTTTCAGAGAAGTGTCAGGCTTTCTGTACAGTGCTGACCCTTACTCAGCTGCTTCTTGTTTCTGCTTAGCTCTTAGCAATAATAAGAAATTACTATTTAGTGCTTCAATTATTTATTAATGTTTAAATTTATCTATTTATAAATGAATGTACTATTAAAATATTTAATTATAATATAATGATAAGATAATCAAACTGCTCATTTTTTGAGATCTAGCTGAGTTTTGTTTGTTCCTTAAGAAGAGTAATGTTATGAGGAAATAAGCGTTGTGGTGGCTCACTTCAGTATATGGACATTTGGTATTTTGTTTTAGTGGGGGAAAAAAGAGATAACTTTGTAGTGTACCAGTGTGTGTTTGAAAATCTTATCAGGTGTGTAGCTGAGATCCTGCCCATCTTTTTAAAATGTAACAAGGATAATCTGGGCTACAGGTTAGTTCGCCTCCCTTCAGCCTCTAAAAGGTTGTAGATCACATCTTGATAGAAGCTGTTTCCAGGCACACAAAGTACTAAAAGGTAATTTGAAGAAGCCAACATGGATTTTCCAGGAACAACTTATGCCTTCCATGATGGAATGACTGAAGTTGTGGATGAAGGGAGAGATGTTTCTGTTGTTTGTGAGCACGTGCCACTTAGCACAGCTTTCTACGTGCTGTTCCATAGCATCCTAGTAGGATGCTAGCAGCCAAATTGAAGAGATATTGACTGCGGGGTAGACAACAAGGCAGTGATGGGTTACAATTTAGAAATGTAATTTAAAGACAACTAAAGGTTTTGGTGTATTGGAAGAATCACTTTATTATTAGTATGAAAGAGAGTAAGGAGAATATATGTTGGTTTTGTTCTTCAATATATAATATTCCTATGGTGGTTTTTTACATTTCTCCTGTTCACAGAATTATTTATTGCTTTTCTTTTTAGTTAGTTTTTGATACGGTAATCAAGAAATATGTCATAATTGGACTTACAATATATCTTGAGATATTAAACAGCAGCAGCAATCCAGCTACAGAAATGCCTTTTTTATGAAGATTAAAGCATAGGCAAAGAAGATTTTTAATTACCTTAATTAAATACATGAATTTTAAAAATACTGAAAACAAAGAGTAATGAAAAGAAAATGCAGTGTTTCAGAAATATATTTAGAGTATTTTATTTCTTCTAGGATTATTGTTTCTTATCTTTCCCAGGGGGTTAGTGCATGAATTCTGTTGTATTCCAGAATGAGTTCCACCTGGAGGCTGGAAGAGCTGAGCCGCTTTTTCCTGCTGGTTACTCCTGTTTTTTTAAACCAAGAAAACCTCAACAGTCCTGGTCCATTTTTACATAAAACCTGATTTAGTGAGTATTTACTTAATTCAGTTGAATACACATTGAACTTTAAACATAGCCATGATCTCACTGATGCATCTGGATTATTCATAGGCCTAGAAGAGATAAAGATACAGTTAAGCACATAACTAAATCAGATGTATACCCTGCCACAAATCTGCTCTTTCAGTTTTGAAAACTTTTGCAATTCCCATGTGACAGAAATACTTAAAATTACTGTAGAGACATAGATCTATGCAGACCTGTTGGAATTTTACTGGTTTGGCAATAGTTGCAGACTTCCACTAGGCAAAGGAAGGAGGCTAACCATCTCTAAACTCTTTGGTTGTTCATAACTTCTTCTTAGAGTCCACAGAAAAGTGTAATTTTTACTTCTTTTTACTTTGGTTTTGACAGCTAATCTAGCACAAACTAGTAATTTTTTTTTTTTCTGTGGTTAGAAATGGTTGCAAAAATATTTTTACTTATTTAGTGTTTTGGTGTGGAACAGGGAGTGCTCATTATCAAGGTAGACCCTCTGCCTTATAAACTGGTGACATTTTATCTTCCCTAGATGCTGTCAGAATTTGTAATATGTAACTGTTTGTGCACCATGGGGAAATAGCAAGTGGCAACAAAAATGAAATGAGGTTTACTTTGGGAAATGTTTCAAACCCAGATTTACTCATCTGAATTGATGTCTCAAACAGTTTGATGAACATCTATTGGGAAACAAAACCCCTTAATTCATTGTCTGACCACCAAGAGAAAGGTGTTTCTTTCTTTCCTGTTTTGTTTTGTTTGTCCAGGAGAAGGAATGCTGACTACATATCATTACATTTATGGCTTATCAGTCAAATGTTTGTGTTTGGGGAAGGACCTGGAGAGAGCAATATTAAGTGATTTCAAAGGGCAAAAGAAACATATAGATGCGAGGTGTGAAACAGCATTAAATCTTTCTGTGGATGAGGGTAGCTGATCAGAGAATTTCACACAATGCTCTCTTTCCTGAATCTAAATCAAGAAAGTCAATGAAGCTAAAATTAGTAGATAATTTTTGACCTTCGGAGATGGAAAGGACTCAAGAAATAGTCATATTTTCCAGACAGACATTACCAGCCATCAACCCAGGAAATAAAAAGATTAACTAAGAGAAATGATAGAGCCAAATGCACCTGCTAGGTGACAGCTGTGTAACTGAATGCTCCCAGCCAAATCCTCTTTCTTTCTTTTGGACAAAATGTGAGGGGTTTGACTATTTGGGATTTCTGGAAGCTTGATGCTCAAGAGGCATAGGAGATCTGACAAAAAGGTGGATTTCTGCAATGGTGAAAGGCTGCACAGGTGGCCCTTAGATATCATCTAGTTTTGCAGTCTCACAGACACTGTTGCTCCTACAGAGAGAGACTGTGTGTATACAGTAGGTCTAGTGACTTAGGTTGAGTAGACAGCTCATTTAATGTTCTTTCCATGTAAGTTTTTGGGTCTGGGAAATCTCAAACTAACATATGATGTGCCAGGCTGAGGCAGACACCAAACTCAGTGCCTTGAAGGAAAATCTGAGAGGAGATGGAGTGGAGGAGGGAACAGACTTGGGCATGCAGGACTGACAACCCTGAAGTCCAATGTTCTCTCTTAAACCACTGCACAAGCAGCAGAAATGGCTCTTCCTCCTGCTGTGCTTTAAAAAGCTCTGAATGCACATACACAGATCAGTCATGAGCTGAAGAGAGGAGCAAGGGATGAAGGGGGTGTTGGCGCACTTAGACACTTGTATCTTTGCTATTGCTGCCAGCAGAAGAGGAAGAGCTGGAACTGCTCATATGTGATTTTTTTTTTTTTTTTTTTAAAACTGCTTTTACCTGTTTTAGATTCTTTGAGAGAAATACATCCAAGCTATTCCAGTGCACTTCATGAAACTTCAGATTTATTTTTTTTTTTTGTCTCCACCAGCCCTCCCAGAAATAAGGAACTCTTATTTGTCCTTGTTTTACAGACACACAGTGTAACTGATTTGACCAGTGATACACAGGGAAATTTGCAATAGAGCAAACAGTAAACCCCAGCATCTATATCCCACACCACGCTGCTTCCCTGTAAACAGCTGTTCCTTAGTGAATGGATTAAGAGGCCGTCCTGTTTAGCAGCCATAAAGCTGCCAATTTAAACCAATGAATTACTGGGGCAAAGCTCCACCTGCCTTTTTGATCCCAAACACCCCAAACTCTAGGAAATAAAATGAAAATAAATTTCCACAATTACATCCACTGATAGCGAGAGATAATTCTCCAAAAAGATGCAGTTCACGCTAAGTCTTGGGCAGAGAATTCGTCTGCTTGGCAGAGGACTTGCTTTTCACCGCAAACCCTGTTTGCTACTGTCATAAAGGTGTCACAGACAAGATCAGGGTGAGAATGAGCTGAATTTCCTCTCCCTGATCTCCTAACATAGTCAATGTGACGAAGGTTAATTAAAACTGCTGTCACTTGACTGAGGTCAATACACAATAGTTTCTCCAGTTAATGCTACAAACACTTGATAAAGAAAGGATAGGTCGGAGGGTTAGTAATCCATATTTGCCAGGGGTACACTTCTGGGAGAAGAAAGTTAAAAAAAAAAAAAAAGAAAAAGAAAAAAAGAAGAAACAACAAACTAAACCCCAGACCAATAAAAGAGAGCTGCTGTGAAGTGCAAGTCTGTGACAATGATTGGAAAAGCTCTGTGCGTCTCCCAGCTGAACTGCAGGGTGACTAGTGGGGAGCTGAGATAAGGTTTGTTTGTGCAGTAGCCCAGTCCTCTGAGCATTGGGATCTTGTTCAAAGAAGCACACATATATTCCACTCCTTATTAACAGCAAATGTCCAGGAAGGGAAGGTGGCACTTTGTAGCAAAATGCCAGAGCTGGAAAAGAGATGGGGAAAGTACAGCTAATGCAAGTCAAAAATCAAACTCTGACAGTTGCTTGCCACAGGGAGAGAGCTGCTAATTCAAATCAGTGCAGATCATTTTGCCTCAACACTGACCTGTTGGTGTTTAAGAAGAATAAATTCCATTCACTAGAAGATGAAATATCAGGTTACATCTTGATATGAAGATTATTGCAATGTTCAGGATCAACTTCTACATTAACACATGCTGCTGGTCAATGTTTGCATGATAGTCAGTCTTCTCCCTTACCAGCTTTAAGCCTCTCTCATTCTTAGCCCTCCTCACAATCCTACTTAGATATGTAACATGCAATTCTGGGAAACATTTTGAAATACAAAATTAAACCAAAGTTATGCAAATCAATTAAAATGAACGACACTTAGATTTTTGCAAAGCTAGCCATTAAGGCTCTTTTTTTGTGTTGTGGTTTTTGGTTCAGCCCCCCACCCCACCCCCATCAATCTTTAAAACTGTGTAGAAGTTTCAATTAGTAGGGGTTCAAGGGCTTTCAGGCAAACAAATTGTTAGGAAGGAACACTATATGGGGTTTCCTTCTTCCTCCTGTCACACCCCACAAGACAGACCTTTTCAGAATTGCAGTGACATAGGTCTCCATCTGCATATTTGTCAGCTCTGAAATGAAACAAGTGGTGGTGGTGGTTAATGGTCCTGTGTCCACTGCTATAGAGCCACAGGAGAGGACTGGTGCTGCTCTGCTCTCTGCAGGATGTAGCTACCTTTCACTGACCTGAGCGAGAGAACGAGACCCTGGGAGTTTTATAAAAGTCAAAAGTATTTTTCTATGATGGCAACTTCTGAAAGAAGAAAAAACTGGATGTCCTCACAAGAATGTCAGAAACAGTTTGCATGTCTCCAAGTGGTGTTAAGCACTGTTTTTTATTGAATTTTCTCTCCTCTATGTATGCTTGTTCTCTTGTGCTCTTTCTCTCTCCGAGGGAATCAATGCAGACTTTTAACAGGTGAACTTTGAAACAGAAATCACAAAATTATTTCCTACAGTACTTCAAAAAGATTTTTTTTTTTTAAAAAAGGAACATGTACGGAGAAATGACAAGTCACAGTTGTCTAAAGCCTTAGGGGTTTGATGGTTCAGTCTAGTTTGTATATGAAAAATTTTCACAAACATATGGTTAGAGAACCACATATTTAAGACTGCAAGAGAGTCTGCACGCAGTTGTCCATGTGCCAAGTAAATACCTGGTTGCATATTCAGTTTGGGAAAAAAAGTCAAGCCATAAATCTGTCTTAACAATGTTACTGATTCAGAATGGGACCTGACTTACAGGTCTAGAAGCTTTTATCTACCTCTGTTCCCACTATCTGTGGTTTATTTGAAAATCTGGCTATATTCATATGATGTCCTTTTCACTGTGAAGTGAGAGTGTTTCATAGTAGCACATCAGACTTTTTCAGTCCCAGTTCATCCTTCTAAATCTCCACTCACACCTGCTGAATTTGCCCTCAGTTATCTTCTTTCTTCTATTCCTTCACAGTCCAGATAAATACTTTTTTCACCCTCTGTCAGCTCCTCAGTTTGGCATTGTTCTGATGTCACCATGCCTCAGTCCCCAATCCTTTACAGCCATGCATAGAAATTTTCTTTAATGAAATATGTTAATAGTCTTTCTCATCCCTCCTTCTTCACGAGGCCAGATCTGGGTGTTCACTGTAATTATATCTGTTAAAGCTGGGCATTAGTGCTCTGTCAGATCACCAGCTGCTGGCCAGAAAGGAACTTCTCCTGGACTCCTGGTTTTGAAGGCTTTGGGAGGTCTATCATTTATTGCAATGTATTATATTCTAATATACACTTTTTCCCAGTTCTCTTTTTTGCCTTTGGTCACTGGGTATTTATTTACATGGAAAAGAAATCAGATTCTGGCTCCTCTCTGCTGTCTGCTGATATCTAGTTTTAAACCTTGGTGGGCTGACCTTGGCTGGACACAGGTGCCCACCAAACAGCTCTATCATTCCCTTCCTCAGCAGAACACGCAGGAAAAAATTAGATGAAAAAAACCCAGACTTGTGGGCCAAGATGAAGGCAGTTTAAAGAAGCAATCGCAAAAGTCTCATGTGTGGAAGCGAAGGAAAACAGAAGACGTTATTCTGTGCATTCCATCACAAGTGCTGTTCCACCATTTCCCAGGAAGCAGGGCTTCACGTAGTGGTTGCTCTAGAAAACAAGAGTCATAAATAGCAAATGCCTCCCCCCTTCCTCATCTTTTCTCCTGGCTTTTACTGCTGAGCAGACATCATGTGGTATGGAAATCCCTTTGGTCACTTCGGGACAGCTGCCC
>JAVJGJ010000032.1:15200076-15237188 GCA_035590215.1 Microhierax caerulescens
ACTGGGGGGGCTGCTGTGGGGCTCAGCCAGACCTAACACAAAACCTCACCTCTTGCATACTTGGAAACTTGTTCTTTCACTGAAAACTCATGTACTTGGTGCACTGTAGAATTCCAGTTGTGTAGGTATACCAAATTTAATTGGAAAATGTCAATTACTTGATCAGTCAGCAAAATAACCTACTAATATCCAAGTGACCTGGGTTCAAATTTTGGCTTGGCGAAAAGATTTCCTTTTGTGGCCTTGTGTGGCTCCCTTACTTTACTCTGTCAACTTCCACCTCACTGCAGGAAGCAGTGTTATTGCCAAAGTGTCACTACCTTCCCAGGACATTGTAAATGAAAACAAGCCTTTGAGATATTTCTGAGAGGAGGGACTACCTAATTAGGCAGATAGATGTAGTTAATAATGATTTGGAGACACAAGCAATGGCATACTGACACTTCTAGCAGTCTCATTGCCTGTAACCTACTGTAGCGCATAAAAAAAGATTAAAGTCCCACAGTGAGCCACGGAGAGTCTGTGCTTCTTTATCCTGCTCATTTCTGAGAGTCATCCTCCTCATTACTGCTTGATTTAAAAGAAAAATTGACACTTAACGATGGTTGGTTTAGGTAAAGTTATGCTAATCACTGACTGTTTAGAGTTTATAAAGGCTACTGCATTGTTAGAAATTTCATCCCTAGTATGTGGCTTTGGAAGCCAAGATGATTTAATTGCAGGTGGAATACAAAAGAGCTAATGAAAGAAAAACACAGACTTAGGGAGTAAGGAACAAATTACGAAGGGTTTGGGGTTTTGATTTTATTTTTTTTTTTCCAGTGAAGGATGAAGTCATTGTTAACAGCAAGATGGCTTGCAGAGATAGCTGCCTGCAGGAATAGATTGGGGGCTTATCAGGCTGCCAAGCTGTATCATTGAGGATTTTTGAAGTGAGAAGAATGTGTGAGATGCTTGTCCAAATGCTGAGTGAGAAAGCAAGCCCTTGATGAATAAAGCCAGTGTAATTTTTAGTGAAATAAATCTAGCTCTGGGTAGAAGCTGGAACTTCAATTTTTCCCTATGAAAACTGTTCTCCTGTCCTGTTTTTTGATGAGGCCTAGGGCAAAAGCATCTAAAAATAGTAGATCAAGATGAAGGAAAAAAGGAAAACAAACCCTTCCAGTGTGGAGCTTCTAACATGTCTTGTTTTTCTCTCTTCTTTAAGACAGGAATATTTCCTTAAGCTGTATTAGTCTCATTGTCAGCACAAATCAAATACTACTATTTTTGTGATTAATACTATAAAGATCTATTAAGAAACAAATTAAAATGACAAATCTTTATCAGTCTTACATATAAAAATTATTGCATGCAGATGCTATTGTGTGTGTATGTGTACATATAATATTATCGTTCTTGGGTGGATTTGCAGTGTTTATTGTGTGGAAAAGCTAACACGTAAGTATTATTTACATTTACTAAACTCTCTTCATAGAGATAAGAAAGTTCTCATCTCATCCTCGACAGAGAGAAGCTCTTTGCTCAATCAGCTTCACTGGTTTTATGCTGAAATTCCATAGGCCAGTTGGATTCTCAGTAGGCAGCAGCCTGACCTGCTCCATCACATCGCCAGGACACTATCAAACTGATGGCTGTTGCTGAGTTTCTCAAACATACAAAAAGCTGCTCCTGGAGATTATTTGGAGTTATGCAGGATGCACTGTCTAATCCCTGTCTGATGCCAGAAGGAGTTGCTCTTCCAAGGTACATCCCTTACTTTACCTTGGGGACAGGAGCTGTTCTGCTGTAGATGGTAGACATGCTCAGCCGACAGTTCTAAATCCCCAATTTAAAAAGGCAACATTACCCAGTAATTGCACCCTGGGTTCTCTTCCCAGTTTCTCATGTCTGTTGTGGCCTTCTCCATTTCACCTCCATATGCCCTTCTGTTTAGCTGCTTTTAAACAGGCATAAAGATAGTGACTGGCTCTGTAAAACACATTGAGTGCTACAGATGAAAAATGTCTTGTGATCTAAGTAGTTATTTTGCAATTGGTTGCTTTTTGTTTCATATTTTGGTCTCAAGTAGGTGAGTATGATTTCTGATTTTCTCTTTTCACCTTCAGTTTTGTTGCAGAGAGGCTGTCTCACTAATAAATCTTTTCCCATCGTTTAAGAACTGGGAATGAATGAGGGTGTTACTGCACCTGAGACTGAGTACACATTTGGATGTGCATGTTTGAAAAAAGCTGTGAATGCTTACTGCACCAGCAGACCTGAAGCAGCAAGCTTTTAGCCTGTTCCACAAAATAAATCAACTTCAAGAGAGACAGATATATTAGTTTAAGATGACAAAGCTTAACATTCTGCATGTGCACCTGTAAATACATCCACACATGGAACTGCTCAGAAGCCAACTTTGTAACTGTACAAGCTGTGCTTAAATTGCTCTCAGGAGGAAAGGAAATCTTTATGACCTTCAACACTTGAATCTTAATTTAATTTATGCTGTGATCACCTGTTTTAGTTAGTATTAGTACTGAGGCCTTAATTTTAATGTAATTTAGAATATTTTTCTAAAATGTGGTGGTTTCTTTGTCACGTTTACATAATGTTCAAAATATCTACATTGCAGGAAAAAAGACAAAAATTTGCTGAAAAGACAGGCTACTAAATCAGTCACTTCAACAACTACAAAATGCTAAAATTGAAGTTTCCTCTATAATATTAATAGCTGTCTTTGAACTATCTCTGTCCAATGGACTTGAGGCTGTCACATCTTTGGTACTATGTATCTTCTACCTCAAGCTTCCAGTCTGAAACTCTTCTTCTGGCTCTTCCTCCCAGGCTTTTTCATCACATAAACGTGAGCTACAGCTGCCTGCTGAACCCTCTGTTCCTAGCACCATGTCCTGCCCCTTTCTCATAGTACCCAGGTCTCTTCCTTTTGTTTTTTGGGGTTTTTTTTTGTTTTTTTTTGCCAAGCAGTTCTGCCCTCTGCAACATGGCCAAGCTTGCGGGTGTCCTTGGGAGTACTGGGGTTACACGTGGGGAAAGTCCAGCTCACCATCACTTTTGTTGTCAGGCTGTAGTGAGTCTCTGTTGACCTATCTCATGCTAGGATTTCCAAAGGAGTGTAACTTATCCAGTGCCAGACAGGTTTTCTTGGGAGTGACAAAAAGCATGATCTGCATACTTGAAGTATTAATCCAAATCAAGAGGTAGGAATGGAAGTCATTTGGAAGCTCATGAGAAATCTGCAACATATTTTAATCTGTGTTTTGTAAGTATTCTTGGCTGAAATAATTAACCTGTGCTCAATTTAGAAAAGTTCAGACCACAGAGAAAGCTAAAAATCAGTATCCAAAACCTGGAAATTTCTTTATTGGGAAACTATTAAATTTTGACATTCTGTCTTCTATCCCATTGCAATTAAGCGTTTCCACTCTGAAGTTCAGATCAAAAATAAATTCTAAAATATTTCATTTCAGAAATTTCAGTTGAACTTATTGAAGGCTTCATTTTGATAACATCCAAGTTGTTAATTTCCACTTTATAGTTGACACTTCTGTGTATTTCTATGACTCTTGACACTAACCCACCTCACTGAAGGGAAAGATGTGTTAGCTTTCTTATGTCACAGCAGGAGCTGATATCCCTCTAGAAGCCTTATTGTTGCCCTTTGTGTCCCTTATCAAATTAAAGTCTGTGTGGGCTTTAGCTTTCTTGATGTCACCCATCCCTGCATGCTCGGATGGCCTCTGTTCCTGGACTCTGCTTCACCGCCTGTACCTTCACCTGTTACGTTCCAGTTTAGTCAGGAGCTCCTTGTTCATCCATGCAGGCGTTCTGCCACCTTCCGTTCATCTCCTGCTCATCAGGATGGGCCGTTCTTGAGCTTGGAGGAGGTGATCCTTGAAGATCAACCAGCTCTCCTGAGCCTCTCTTCTCTCCAGGACAGTTACCCACGGTATCCCTCCAAGCAGCACCCTGAATAGGCCAAAGCCTGCATTCTTGAGGAGAACCAGCTTATAATTGGATTTTTGCTATGAACACTGTTTTTACCTGCAAAGTCTTCTCTGGAATTCATTTTTATATACTTTACTAAGAAATATATTTTCCTATTTTTAAAAATCATGATTTTTCATTATATTGGGGAAATAATTTGGGTTTGCATATCATTATAAAGGTAAGTTTGGCAAGCTAAATTTGCAGGTGTTAGATTATATGGTTTATGTGAAAAGAAGCAGTAATTTTCCATAATATATGGGTTCAGAAACATTTCTGTTTATCTAGAAACCCTTTTTATCTTATAAAATATTTCAGTTAAATGTTATTGTCTGGATCTGTTAGCTACATCTTTTTCTTCATATAAATATATGTTTTTGGCCTCCAAGAAAGGAAGTCCAATGCAACTATCATATGTGAGGATTCTTTAACAAACACCTGAGCCAATAGCTTTTTTTTTTTTTTTTTTTTTTTAGCCTTGCTAAACTTGGAAGCATGGGGAACAAGTTCAATGGGATTTTGGATTAAAAAAAATTATCATCATGCTATGGCTGACATCTTTCCCAGTGTCACTTGTTCTTTGCAGAGTGATTATGCCTGATACGGAATTTCCTGCAGAAGTCAAACAGAAAGTCAGACTGCAATGTAAGTGAGAAAAGGTAAGAAAATTCAAACAAAGGGAAGTAGAGACAGGCGTGAAGTCAGGCAAGAAAGAATGTTAAAATACCACAAAGCCTGTGTATTCAGGTGGCCAAGGATAACTAAATAAACTAATAAGAATGTACTTTCCATGGGCTATTTTTCTTGCTAAAAATGCTGCAGTTACTTTAATATTCCCCCCCTTTAGGTTGCTGAAATTACAATTAAATTTCTGGTTCTGATGCTGAAGATTATGAAGAAAAGAAATATGTCAGAAATAAGGGCAGGAAGGAAGCAAAGAGAGCAAGAAAAATACTCATTATGACGGGAAACATTTGAAAAAAAACCAGAGTCAGTAATTCTGGAGATATTAAATATATATATTTGGGGCACTTCTGCTATAATACAGTTTTTGTTACATTGTTATTCCCTGCTTTTTCTTAAGTAACATATTTAACATGACAAATACAATTTAGACATGTTTATAAAAAGCTCTTCTGTTATGGGAGTTTATTCCTTCTTGAAAAATTGTAGGAGACTTGGGCCCAGAAGGAGGGGTACTGTTCAGTGGTGGAATTTCCGAAATTGTCCTTATTGGAAAGCCAGGAAAAACACTGACATACTGTTATTTCACTGGGCCACCACACAGGATGAATTACTGGGTTTATGATATATGACTGCAATCTTAGCCATGGATGCTAATGCCTATAGAGACCTTTGTACAGCAGCCAGAACTTGGCAGCACCGAACCTTTCACAAAGGTGACAAAAAGGAAGAAGCTTGGTTTCAGGCTGGGTACTGTTCACTTGGATACAAAGAAATGCCACATTTCAGTCCTCAGCTGCCATCCCATACCCTAGTCCATTGTTCTTCCCCAGATGTTTGCTCTCTCCTTGCTGCAAATTGTCCAAAATGATCAGTCTGTAACTTAAGCTGTGAAAACCTGAGCATTTGATGGTTTGTCTGAACAAACAGTGTATTCAGATGTATGGTATTCATCTGTTGGTTGTGGAAATCCTCCTGGTGCCTAGATTTCACCCTTCAGCCCTTATAACTACCAAAGAATAATGTGCCTGTTTTACGTGAGACCTTATCATTAATCAGCTGGGTCTCTGGTCATGGATCTAATACTGACGTTCCAAACCAGTGCAATCTCTCACCATCACCTATTTCCTGATAATCTCTGGATGATAAATGCATATTTTTTTTTTTGTTTCCAAGAGCTGTGTTGTTTTATTTACTTCTTTCCATTTTGTGATGTATACTTGGCCAAAGTGAATATCTCTAATCAGGAGACGACTGGATGTTTGCCATTTGTTTGTCTGTAGAATTGTCTCTTCCCTGCTTAATATATTCAGCGGCACATTTCTTATATGGCATTATTTGCTCCACAGATACAGTGGTTTATGCAGGTGTCTCGGAATTGTGTTTTGCTCTGATTTATTAACTAAGTGCAAAGGTTCCGTCCTTTTATTGCTGTCTTTATTCGCACAAGTCTCGGCATGTTTCAGCAATTCCAGCTACAGCTCATTGAGGTCTGGGTTTTTTTCACTTGTATTTGTTTCACCTAATTACTTTCAGAATAACTATTTTTAGGTTTTCAACATTCATTTTTACAGAGGTAGTTTACTCTTTATGTGGTTTTATATACCAGTTGGTCTCTCAAGTGTAGTTTCCCAGCTGTGTGCATTTAATTTGTTCTCGAGTAATTACAGGAGACCTTCACAAAAGGAATGAAAATATAAACATGTGGGTGGCGTGTGTGTGGCATCTGAATGATGTGAGTAGAATATAGCTGTAAGAGTCGTGGGCAATGCAGATGAACATCTGTATATGGATACCCACTTTCAGATCTTACTTGGTGCTATGAACTCTTGGTCCTGCATCATAACAAGAAATTGGACTAAAGGCTTCCTTGGGAGTCACTGTAAGCCTGCTTTTCCTTATTGTTAATGATGTAAGAGAAACACATTGTTCTTTTCTTGTCTGAAAAAGATGGTTTCAAAACTTGCTTTTCTAATGGGCGTATAAAATGGATTCTGTTGGTTCTTAGATCCATCATTGTTACTTCTGAGTTCCCTAAACTTCCCAGTTTTTTATCTGGCAAAGAGAATAAAACAACTAAAGAACCAATTAATGATATTCACAGCTAGCCAAAGCCCAGAATTGTTTTCCCACAGCTCCCTTGAAATGTCAGTAATGACAGTACACTTAGAGATTGTGTAGGTTTTGTTTGTTAATGTCACTAAAGCACTTCAAGAATCCTGTGCAGGGAATGACAGATACGATATCTGAAGGCAGATATAAAACATTTGTGCCTTAGCAGTACGATTTGGATCTGGTTTCTGCGCTCAGCTTACTCCAGTAAAGTTCAGGGTGTTCATGGCCAGGCATTGATTCAGGCTTGTCTTTCTCATCAAGAGAATTCCAGGGAAATATCACTTACTATGCATGGGCTGCACTTCTGTGTACCCACGGTATCTGCAGACTTTGGTGAATCAGAATAGTGATGAACCCTTAGACAATGCTTTTGTGTGTGTATTTATATAGTATATGTATTTTGTGTATACTCATAAAGAGCAGCAAGATGTTGCCTTGAGAATGTGCAATTCCAGATAGCCAAGCACAGAATTCTTATCAGCTCGACTGCTGGTTTGAACCTGCATCCCCCTAAACACTATTCATATATTAATCTTACCTTTTCAGAGGAATATTTCCCATGTATTTATATGTAGCTTCCATTATCTGTTAGATATTTTTCAAATATGAAATCTGTGCCCCCAGGGAACGTCCAGCATAAAGGATGAAACTGTCCCTGGGCAGAACCTGGTGGCTGCCCCAAGCCCTGAGTCTTTAAGGGGCAGGATGACTCGGGTGCTGCGCTGGAGCCAGGCAGAGAGCACCGAACCTGCCGTATTAAATGGCACCGTTTCAATATCTGCTTATCAGCTTTCTGGTAAAATAGAAATACAAATGTGTTGCTTTTATCACCTGAGTGTGTGTGTGAAGTTAGTAACATTTGCAATTGATAAAAAATATTTTCCAGAGTTTTCTGGTGGTAGGACAAACTGCTAATTATGCCTAGAAGCCTCTTACACAGTGTACAAGGCAAAGAGAAATCCGGAATGATCAGACAAAGAAGCTGCTAGAAAATCATTTCTACAGGTGATTAACCTAATGAGCTCCAGGATTTTCATATAGACTGTCAACTTCTGGTGTTAGTACCTAAAGCTCATGAGTCTGATTCTTGCAGTTCTGCTTCTGCCTCTCATATGTGTGGTTTTATTTTTTTATTGCTTTTTTTTTTTTTTTTTTTGGCTTGGCTTGCTTCTTCTCCAAATGACAGTAGTATTTACTTACCTTACAGAGTTACTGTGAACCTTAACTAAGCATCCCCTGAGCAGCATGGAGAGGGTTAGACAAAAGCTGCTGTTGAGATAACAGCAATTTTCTGGGACTGAAGAGTGTCAAGCACTGTAGGGTATTTCATATCCCACCTCTTGCCTGCTGCTGTGACAGACAAAGGGATGAGATATTAGCTCTGTAGATTAAGAGGTAGCTAGTAAAACTAGAGACATTTTCAGACTCTTTTTTGATAAATAGGAACTTTGCAAAATTCATTTGGAGAGGTTGAAACTACACATGTGTTTGGCTCTAGCTAGAAGACTCAAACATCATTAAAAAGAAATTAAGGAGAAAGAGACCATTGAAAAAATGGCAAGCACACTTCCCTTAGCCCTTTTCCCAACTGAACTGTTTTCCCTTGTAAATGGCAACCTATTTTATTTCAAACACTTAAAAAGCATGCTTTGACTTTTCAGTCTGAAACATTTTTCATTTTAACATTAACATGGTATCAAGTCAAAACTCTCAGGTTTATGTCTGTATGAGCTGTAAATGAGCATCATACCTTTGTGAATTCAGAGCATGAGAGAGGCTTTACCCTAAGATTTATATATCCTTTCCAGCAGGTGGAAATATAAACAACTTCACAAGGGGTAACCCATTTGTTAGTGCTCTAGATGAACCCCAGATAATCAGCAGTTGGAAGGAAGCTAAAGCAGTGGTTATGTGACCATGTTAATCTTCCGCAGCTCCAAAAGCAGCAGGCTCAGCCTCATCCCCGTCCTCACCCCCATCCCTGTTGGCAGTGCTGAGTGTCATTATCACCTTTTCTCTTGTGCCTCAGTTGTCACTCTGGAACCCCATGGTGATCAGGGTGGGGAACAGTTCCACTGACCTCTGGTTTTGACTTACAAGTTTGGCTTTCACCTGAATCTGTTACTCAGTTTGGTTTTCCACCTGGCTGGATGAAGGGAGGAGGTTGGATTAGGTGGGCAATAACCACATCCTCCTTCTCAGGAAAAGTCTGGATCAGTGGTGGTCTAAAGGGTTGGTATATCCATCGTATAAAATACTTCCTGATCAAGTTTTGCATCAAAGGTACTCAGGGAAAAAGCAGGGAGTTTCATATGAGTGGAAGCCCACAGTGGATTTGGGATATAAAATTAAACGTGTCTATAAATATAATCTTTTTCTTTTTTTCCTTTTTGCCTAAATATGACTTGTATGAAGGGTAACTTCAAAGAGATTTATCAAGAGCAAGGTGTCCTCCCCTTTGGGTGTCGTAATTCATAAATAACATCCTATCCCCCTGCAATGTCTGTGAGAGACACCAGGATTTGGTAAGATGGGGGGTTTTGCATAGAGGACCCTCTTCCCTAGTGCTTAGCATTGACCACAGTTCCTGCTGGCATATAAGGCAACAGTGGAAAAAGTACATGAATGCTGAGGATCTCTAGCAAATTTGTAACACCTACATTAAAAATAGAATCTTCAAAATATTATTGACTAATGCATATTTATAATAATATACTTGTATGTAAGAACTTTATAATGTTATGCACTTCAACAGTTAATTTTTCTTTTAAAAATAAATAAATAAATGGGGTTTCAAGTGGGCTGGAGAATATGAAAATGGCAAATTTTAGCTGAGTATAGCGTTTCTGGTTTAAACCAAAATTAAATACTTCGGAAATGAGCTGTGCCATATCATTTCTTTCAGTTTAATTGTCAAAGTATATGATCTTGAGGAAAACAACCAAAATGATAAGGATCGTGAGTAATCACCTAAGGGGTTTTTGCCTAAGTTATGCTCTATTCAGGGCAGACCAGCAATCTTTTCACAATCTTGCAAAGTCACATCGATACTGAAGAAAATAATAAAAAAATTCCCACTTTGTTTAATGGGAAATTGTAACTGGGAGGATTTAGTGTTATTTAAGATCAGGAGCAAAGCAAGGGAACAGTGATTATATGCTTAGTCGAAGACAGATTTAAATTCAAATGTCCTTTATGTTGAGCCTTGCAAAGCTTATTTTTTTCAAAGCTTATTTTATTCAAACTTTTTTGTTTGTTTGTTGCAGGTTTTTTGATCCCACTGTGGCAGAAGAGTTGTTTGTCCTAGAATGAGAAGCAGATCTAGAAAGAGGAAAGAAAAAATAAAAGCAATATGTCATTAAGTGAAAGATTCCATAAAATTTAATGGAGATACCAAGATAAATCAAAAGAAGATGGAAAATATGGAGAAAGTTAGTCACAACATAAGTTAGATAATGAAAAATCACAAACATGTTTTACCTTCACCCTTCTGAAAAAGATAAATCGGGTTCCAAATGATGAGAGTGTTTGGTACTATTTGGTAACTATTTTAGAGGCTGACAAGTAAGAATAACTGTATTATGTATTGGGGGTGTGAAAACTGATTTGAAATGTTTCTAGTTTAAAAATAGATTTTCAAAGGACCTCAAGCTTAACTAAGCTTTCAGTTCACACTGCTTTTGATAGTAAAATGGTATTTTGGAGGTACACATCAAGTGGCTTTAGTAGCTATGGGCTATGAGGGGCTCTTTTCTTGTGGACTGTGCTCCATGGTAGGGGGTTTTACACAGAACCACTTCCCATAGGGATGCTATATAAGTTTGTGTCTTATACAGCAAATTGTTCTTACTGGGGTTCCTGGTTGGACTGGGAGTGAAACAGGCAATGTTTAGCATCATTTGAAGGATGCAAAATATTTTCTTATCTCCCTCCATACAGGCAGGTGTCCTATGTGTGAAGTAAACCAAACTCTCTTTCTGTCTGCTTATCAACCCCAAACCCCCCCCCGCCTCCGGCTCCCGAGATGGTGTGTTTACCATTCCATCCCACAATGTTCCCAAATACCAGGCAGCAGATCTACCTTTCTGTAGCCTGGGTAGCCACAGAATGCTAAAGGCAAAAAATGCAGGAAAGCGTACAACATGATGTCTGGATGCCCTCCTCATCACTTCTTATTTCCTGAGCAACAATGTAAGAGCAAAGCACACTGTAGCACCAGTAACTCAGGTAATTCTTTTCATAAGGCTTAAGCACATGAATAAGATTACATTACTCATGTAATAATACTGAAGTCAGTGAGGCTATTACAGAAAACAGGTTCATTGAGATGCATCAGTTTTGCAAGACTAGCTCCAGAAAGCAAAAATGTGGATAGACATGGATATTCTCAACTGGAAGGA
Source organism: Microhierax caerulescens (assembly GCA_035590215.1). Lineage (NCBI taxonomy): Eukaryota > Metazoa > Chordata > Aves > Falconiformes > Falconidae > Microhierax > Microhierax caerulescens. Next base: position 15,211,266 of record JAVJGJ010000032.1, read on the forward strand.
ACCAGAAACTCTGGAGTAATATGAATTAAAATAACTTCTGCCCTAGCAATCAGCTAGCCAGGCATCACTACTAACACAGAATAGAGAACTCTCATAAAGAAATAATATCTAAGACTGAAAGAAACTCTGAAACAAAGCTGCTGCCTGGTCTTTGCAAAGAAAGTGTTTCCTGGCAGCTGCGCTCTCTCTGGCTCCATTAGGGAATGTATAATTGATGTAATAAGAATAATCTATTTGTTTGCATCTTAGGTTTAATGAGTGGAGCTGTGTTAATAAAGACAAGAAAAGCGAGCCACCAAGCCCCAGGCTGCTGCAGGGGATGTCTCCTCACAGCTGCTGGCGGAGCTGCAGCCTGCCCAGAACAACAGGGCACCCTGAGAACAGGGTTCTATCAGTGAGTGTGATGTCAGGCTTCACGTGACAATATTGCTTTCTTTCCATCCAATTATAGACAGTGCAGTCATCAGGGCTATGGATGTTTGAAGGCAGACCTGGTATTTTGGCTGGTTCAGGGACCAAATTGTTCTCTAGTTACACTTCCATTCCTGTCAGGCCATCTGAGTTATTTTGCACTGGCAGTGACATAAGGGGGATGGGACTCGGAGTCTGTGAGTGAAGTTTTTGGAGTATTCCTCCTGTATTAACTTCTGAACAGCCTCATGCTTGTGAGCAGCCTTACTCAAGCTTGCTCCAGCAGTACAGGCAACAAGCATAAATCGTCCTCTTTGCCAGTGTAGTACTTTTTGTTTGAGGTTCTCAAAGAGCTCTGCAAATCTTACTGAGTTTCACAACTTTCAGTATTACTCTTCTTAATGTCTGAGAAAGCTGGGAGGAAAGAAACATAAGACAGCATCCTCAGAGGTATCTTCAGCAGCCCTTGCTTCCCAGCCCGTGATGCATGCAAGGCGGTTGTTCTGAGGTGCTGAGTCCTTAATCATCTCAATGGGATTCGAGAGCTCTCAGGCTGCCGCACAAACAGATGAACAAGTTATTTGTAGCCACTTCAAGGGGGTACCCTCAAGTTCCTTGCTCTTGCTTTTGTGGTTGAGGTTTCTTGAAGGGAAAGGTTGAGAGCTTGTTGAGTCAACAGAACAAGCTGGAAACGCATAGGTTTAACCTGAGCACTGGTAGCACAAGAAGTAATACACATCCCTGCAAGCTTTTTTCTAACCAAACAGCTGGAAAAGCAACAGTGAGACAGAAGCTGTTCTCAAGCCCAAGGCACAGGGCCTGCTGGGGGTGGTGTGGGTTGCTACAATGTCCTGTTAAATGGGAAATGTTTCCAGGGCTGCTGCAATATCTATGCTTGGTTCAGCAGAGCTATTCATTCCTCTAGTCTGGGCTCTGACCTGGATCCCCATTCCTAGCCCTGCCTTAAAAATTATTTCTGGCCAGATACTTCTGTGAACAGCAATTTGTTTTAGTAATGCAGTTTCATTTCCATACCCCCATGACTGAGTTTTTAAACTCTTTTATAGTAAATTAGCATCACCCTCTACCCTCCATATACTGGAAAATCCTAATATTCTGGTAGTTTTTATTGATGCACCATATCTGACCATTGTAATCATGTGTCCTGGTCACGATACCATTTTTTTTAAAAAACATTTAAAAAAATTCCTGGTATAGCACTTGGACTGTTGTATTCAAGGGTATATTCTCACTGCAGGACTAAACCATCCGCAGCTCATGCTTTTCTGATATTTGGATCTCATTGTGCCCGTGGATAACATGATCTGATACCCACAGATTCTGCTAATTTGTAGAGTCTGAGTATATGTGCTTTAGTCACTTTATAGACATGGGTTTCATATCAGTCTGGACTTAATTTGGGTGGGGGTTCTGTCTTTTTTTCTTCTGTTATTGTTTAAGATCAAATGTGAAAATGTATTTTAACTTCTTCATGGGAGAAATATAATTGCTATACGTGACTTTGCTTTCACTAAATGGTTCCAAACCATTGGTATTAGGAAAAGGTTAAGTGCAAGTCAAACTAACTGCTGAAAAACAACATTGCTTTAGGGCAATATTGTTATAGCTGGAATAAATGGGCATCTCCATACAGTCATGATGCCCACTGAGACTGAGACCATTTGCAGGGAGCTAAATGAAAATTTCTTGTTCTGCCTTCAGACTGTGCTGGTGTTGCCAGAACTATTTGCCTTCATCTGTCACCCAACTGGATTTATCAAGTTCAGGTAAAAAGACATGCAGTCATTTTTGCTGTGTTATGTCTGCACAATATTTTACCTGTCTAAGACTCTGCTGTATAAGGCAGGGTACTAAAAGCGAATCAACTGGGTATTTTGTAGATATAGAAGAGTCATAGGATTTCATGATTTGATGCTGACTGGGTTCTCTCTCTTTGTCTGCCTATTTAATACATACTGGGTTACTTGCTGGGGTATGTGTCTTATCTCTGGTGGTAGCTACCAGCAATTAGCTTTCCCCTCACTGAGATCACCGACCTTAGAATTGGAACAGTGCAATTCACTGAGCAGGGGAAAATGATTTTGCTTACAGCCGTTTTTGGTTGTGATAATGACAGACCAGGCGGAGATGCCCCATTCCAGTTCCAAGGTAATTTGCTTCAGGCCTTATAGCTTGCTGAGTTTTTCAAATGTCAAAGAAAAGTGAAGATAAAGCTGTGTTAGTCTCCAAAAGCATGAAGTTATTGGGGTTGTTAGCATTACTAATGCTGTGAGCTGTTAGTGAGGTAGAGACAGACGTGCATTTGTGACTTCTGCCATGTACACTCATCTGATTCAATCTGCATCTTTTACAGCATTCCACTCTTAGGAACTTCTGAGTGACTGTGGAAGATTAAACCACCTCTTCCTTGATAAAAGGTGTTATGAAAACATGTGCTGGTGCAATGCCAAAAGTAAGTGCTTCTTCATGATCAGAGCTTCTCCATGCAAGGGACTCCTTGCCAAAGGGTGTTGCAGGTAGAAACAATTTACATGGGCTCAGTGGAAGATGGGAGAGGAACTTGGTGGAGATATTAATTGGTGATTGCTAAATAAAGAAATCACAAAATGCACAGGAAATCCCTAGACAAGTATTAGAGTAGTATCCTTGCTTGCACTGGTCTCTCTTTTCCTGGGTTTCTGCTAGGGAACAGTGCTGAAGCAAAATACTGGGTTAAACGTGGTCTGAAGCCAGGATATACTCATGTTCCTTCCAGCTCCCACCATACCCTGTCCTGCTCAATACCCCAGTCTTGCTCCATCTAGTCTAGGTTTTAGGATTCTGCAATCTTTCTGCAAATTTAGGAATTTCCTAAGCCAGCTACTGTATTTAGCATTTCTGGTAACCTGTAATGTCTAATTTTAGCTGTTCCAAGCACGATACAAGGAGAGCCTTGAATGTTCACTGGGACACACCATATCAACATTATTTCACACTTCGTTTAACAGAGGGACCTTTCTTTTCCTTTCTGCTCGTTTCAATCCTTCTTATCAACATGCCACTGTTTGGAGCTTTATCCGTGTAGTGTCTTGTTATCAGCCTTTTTTTTTCTCCCTTTGTTTTGGGAATTCTCTAAGAACTTGCTGTTGCTACTTCATGAATTGAACAAAAAACGCCATTATTTCCCCCATAGTTATGACTTCTGAATTGTGTTTCAAATCAGTAGATAACTCATATGTATTTTAAAAGCTTTTAAGAAAAAAAAAATACAGTGAATCATTCTGTCATCAAAATACATCTGATCAGTTTTGGCACTTGTAAATCACTGATTTTTATTCACATTACAAACATACTGCTAGAGCTGCAATGCTAGAAATTAATATTCTAAACATAATTTGTACAGGAGTGTAGGATTACAGATGTTACATGTTAAGATTGAAGCACACCAGCAACTTACAAGGAGCTTATGGTCTTAAGAACCAGGCACCGAGACAGCCCACAGAAGTGACTGGGCTGTCTTGATGCTATGGGGGTACAGAGTCTGACAGGTTTTTTTTTATCAGAACAAACATTTTTACTGAATGTGACTATATCAAAGCAATTCTCAGCATGGGTAAAAAGGCAGAATGACGTCTCTGTCCTGGTCTGGAATGTGCAGCCATAACATTGGTGAATATTTGGACCCTGCAAGTAATGACACCAATGTCAGTAACTCTTCCAAATGAATAAGGTTGTACAGATCAGTTCTTGGACTCATAACAGCCTGCCGCTACTATGTGCTGCTCACACCCTCTATACTTAAAACCTCGTCTTTGCATGTAGCCTACTGTGTCCATCAAAGTAGTGAGTTGAAACAAATACAGCTGAAGCCAAAAGAGAGAAATCTGAGAAAAAAAGCATTTTAAGACACAGAAGGAGGTTAGTTCTGTCTCCTGAAGTGGTCGTGGTAACATTATGAGTCCCACTTAAATGGTTTTAAGTAGGACTTTTCTTGATAAAAGATTCCTTGAAACCTATTTTAGAGGTTCGTGGTCTAAAGTCCCCTTTGCAGCACACTGTTGTGCATTTTCTGAGAAATCAGTCTTTGGCTGTACAGTGCCTCTCCTGTCACCTCCAGATTGGGCCTTCACACTCATCTCACACACATATTTGTATCTGCCATCTTTGATTCTCACGTGTGCAACACTTTTGCTTGCCTACACACTCCTTTATTTCTAAAGGTTTCTTGCTGAGCCATGTTACTGGGTGCAGAGGCTCCTTAAAAATACCCTGGGTGAAGTGCCTGTTCCTGCACCATGGGACACTATAGAGGAAAGGGAAGAGTGCAGCTGAGATGTTGGGGAAGAAGGATTTGTTGTAGCTTAAGTTGGTAACTATAAATGTGTATACACCATTTTAATTTCTTATGTATATAATTTATACATAAAGCATTACATTCAGTTTTCTACTTAGAGAGAAAAAAAAGGAAAGGAAAAAAAGCTATACATGAGATGGCACGAGAAAGAGGGGAAGAAATAAATTTGAAATAATGAATTACAGATGTGGCTGGGTTTTGTAAAAGACTTTGTATTTAGGTTGCTGTTGGAAGACAAAAATCATTGCCCAGAACAATAAATAGCTGGCATCTGCTTTACATTCTAATTAAAATTTCAAACATGCAGCTGGGATACATGTTCTCTGTAACCAACTGGCTGTGGTGTTTCAAGAGCTCTCTGATGAGATGAAAGCTGCAGGGATGTAAAGGATTTCATTGGAGTTACACAACCACCAGCCTGTCCTATCAGCCAGTCGTCGGTATGATCAATTATTTGTGTGGAGGTACCACATTAAGGCCCTGCTTCCAATAGGAGCTCTGTAGGTATTACTGACTGCACGAGACAGTTCATTTCCCAGAGTTTACAGCTGAATGTACACTCAGAAAAAAGCATGAGAGAGGAAATGAGCACAAGGAGTTAAAATGAACTGAGACAATGATGTTTTCCGTGCTATTCAGAGAGATATGAATGCAATCCAGAATATTAAATTTAGAGTTCTATGCCTTAGGTACAAGAGAACAGAACACATGTTGGTGCACAGTGCTTGGCTATGATACCGTTACTCTTGTGAAAGTGTTTTTGGAGGCAGTGATGACCTGAAAGACAACAGAGAGACCCCAAGAATGGTCCCTGAGAAACTTCAGAATTATATCCATCGTGTATATGCATAAACTTTTTTTCTCAGGGCTGATTTTTGTTCTTGCCTGGGAAGGTCTAGGTTGAAGCAGGGAGATTTACCTGGTGTAGGCAATAATGGAAATAGGCAATAAGGCTCATTCTCCACAAGAAGGGCTACTATTAAACAGCATGCGTTGAAAATAAACATTTTAAAATCAGCAGGCTAAGATACTTTCTGCAAGAGTAGTAAACAAGTTATGGAATTTTGTAAACAGCTTATGTTAATATCTAATATCTCTTGAAAAAGAAAAAAAAAAGACTGAAATGCTGGAGGACTGCCATTTATATGATTTAGATATGTTAAAAGGGAAAAAGGAGTTAGGTGGGTGAACAGTAGATCAGCTAGGCTGATTCACTGATGGCTAAGTTAATGGAACAATTATTCTGGGACTTTATTAATGAAGCATCATAAAATAAAAAAAATAAATAATATCAGGCCCCTTAGTTTTGTGGAAAGTAGGCCTTGTCAAACAAACCTTTATTCTTTTAGAAGAATTACAAAATTACAAGTTAGGTTAGTGAAAATGACTTTATTGATACAATGGATTTGTTAGATTTCTGCAGGGAATTTTATTTAGTACCACATAGTATCTTGAGAGAAAAAAATTTGGAATGAGCAGGGCACACTTTAAGTGGATTAAAACTCTCACTAGCAGAGCTGAAAATGCAATAGTTAATAGAGATTATCACCAAGCAAAAACTTGACTAGTAAAATAATTTATAGGTACAACCCTATTCCTTTTGGTTGATTGTTTTGGTATATTTTCCTGGTAAAATCCACCATCGACAAAGACCCTTCAGAATGACAGAATTCTAAGGATGCTGTTAGGTCTCATAATTTCTCTGAATTACTCTGACATGATGTAGAAGGTGAGATTCAATTAATTTAACAGACAAATTAAAAAATCAGGTGTTATTTCAAGTGTCCTAAGGAACTGGATTCAGCTGCTTGGGACTGGTAGATACGACACAGGACATACAAGAAACCCAAACCTTTCAGAAGAGCAGCTGGGACCACGTGGGGTCTCTCTAGCAATCTGAACAGGATTACACACCCATGTTTAGGCAAGCAAATCCTACCACAACTAACATCTGTCAGCTGGAGGTTTGTCTCCCCAACCATGGCTCCTACTTACAGTTTTTGATACAGAGCTTTTGCAGTCTAACAGGAGAAGGTCACTAGCACCTAGGGATGCCCAAGGTGGACTCTTGAAATTTTCAGTGCACCCTGTGATCAGTGCTTGCTAGTAAGAGAATACTCAGTGTTTGCCAGCCCCTTTGAAATCACTTTTAGCTACAAAGCCTTTACACTTAAAGAAGAGCCCCAAAGAATAGGGTTGGAAAAACTCTTCCCTTGTGAACTTCATGAAGTTTAATCTATGCAGTTTAGCAAAGAAAAGATTGAAGAATTATGCGACTATTTTTTTGAGGTCCTTAGACATGAAAAGCTTTGATAATGTGAAGATTTGCAGTTTTGCAGGCAGAGATATATTGAATCCAATTTGCTGGAAGTCATAGAAATTCAAGCTCGAAATAAAACACGTTTTTGAACACTAAGGTTAATTAAGCATTAGAAGAATTTCCGTGGTAGAAGGTGATAGATTTGCCATTGCCTAGAGTCTTTCAGGCAAAGCTTTAGTTTTGGGCACCCTTTAGTCCAGTCTCTAGGAAAAAAAAGGCCATGGCCTCTGCGCAGAAATTTTCAAACTAGGTTATCATAATGGTTCTTTCTGACAACAGAGCACATGAATTTATAAACAAAAGGAAATGGGCCCTAATCTTCCAAGAAATTCTGTTACTGAAAAATTTGTCCCATCTGAGAAATGAGAAATATTTGAAACCGCTACAACAAAATCCTTCCTTGGAGGAATGTATGACTATTCTCTCAGCCCACGTTTCTTGAGATTGCCTCAGCAGCTGTCAACATGGCATACTGCTCTTCCTTTTGATAAGCATAAACTTGGAAAAAAGTAAGGTCATTTGAACAACAATCTTAATGGAGTAAACACCTTTGCCCCTGTATTCGACTGCACCTGAAGCACCAGTTTTTACTGACTGTTGATTTCTTCCCTTGTGCATTCTTATCCTTGTCAACATCACTGTTCAGCAAATGCATTTCCCCCTCTTCCACAATTAATCTCCCATAATTATCTTCTTTCCCAGGCATTCCTGCTGTTTCCAGAAATGCAAAAATTTAGCCAAACATTTCGGTGTTCCTTCATTCTTGAACAACAAAGAGGAAATGTGTTTCACCCCAGCAGTCATGGTGTTGTGAAGAATATCCATGCTCGAAGGGCATGGGTCTGAGAGAGACATCAGTTGTAAAGGAGGGAACCTAGCAGGAAAACCTGGATGGATGCCCCTGAGAAGTAATAGGTATGACTTACTATCAAAAGTGCAGTAGGAGTTAATGCTAGACATACTAAAGACATGAAGATATTAAAATTGAAAGAATTTCTATGTTGGACTACAATTCTTGTTTATCCTTTTATCTTTATCAGTTGACTTGTTCTTGCTTCTTGGCTAGTAAGAAGACAACAGAGGTTTAAGATACCCACCTGTGTCTAAATTTGTATTTCAGATCCAGGTTTGTATTTCAGGTTCTTCCCAGTGGTACAGACATTCAGCTGTGGCAGTACAGTTCACTGTGTTGTATCACAAGGATGATTTATGACTGAAAGCTAGATTTAAATTCGGATCTCATGTTACTTCTGCAGAAAATATGAACCACTTCTGATTTTGCATTTTAAATATCTTCCATCTCACCACATGCATTTGATTGAAAACTGGGGTTTATGAATATATGTATATAATTTCTTTAAATGTGTTAAAGTAAATTGACAGTGGAGGGCTGGAGAACCTGCTAAGTAGACAATGGACAGTACAACAGAGATTGATAAAAAGAGTAGTTCTGGGAATTACACTGTTTTGATGTAAGAACAGATTGATTCAGTTTAAGGGGAATGGTTCTTCACTATGCTCACAGAAGTGTGTTTCTGGAGTAGCATCAAGGTTTTAGCTGCTTTTAGGTTTAGCTACTGCATCTATGAATGCTTGCTGCACTGTTTTCCTTTTAAGGTCCTTCATCGGGATTTGTTAGCTCTGTACTGGCCTGGTGATCCTCATGCTCTAAAAGAGTGCTTCACTAAAAGAGGCTTCTTTTCCACAACTTCTCTGTATATGATGTTAGCCAGCTGCTCATCACCAGTACTTGTCTTTGCAACTTTGAATCCTGGCTAGCTGTCTCGAAGCAGAGATTTGTACACTGCTTAGCTGTGTGTCCGTTGTCTTATTTTCCATCCTTTTTCCCATCAAGAGCTCTTAACTAGCCCTGTGGCACCTCACTTAGAAAACTGATATTAGGAAAACATCACCGAGGCTGCCCAGTGGAAACAGAGAGGAGAGATCAACCTGAAACTGATTCTCAGGCTGCATAGTATCAGGGTTTACATTACTTAGCTCATGAAATCTTAACTCACAGATGTCAGTCAAACTGCCTAATATTCACAGCTTTGTGGGGCAGTGAATATAGGAGAGGAAATACTGTTGAAATTTTTAGCATTGGTACACACTTTGATTTTTTATGATGAATGCCTCTTTACAGGAATAAATGGGTGAACGCAGGTAGTAGATGTGTATGGTAAGTACGGGTAGATAGCTAAAAGAATGTTAGGAATCGATGGATGACTAGATGGATGGGTGTATACTGCTGCACATACTGAGATAGCGTGCTGACTTGCTGACTACAAAACTATTTCAGGAGAAACTGGGGAGTTTCTCATACAGTGATCTGAAGTTCTGCCCTTTGTGTCAGCTTAACAAAAACAAAATAAAAAAAGGCGATATCTCAATTAAATGCCACAGCAGCTTTAAAGGAAATGTGCTGATTTCAGTAAAAGCAGCTGAAATACACTCCACCATGTGGAGGAGGGTTTTGGCATTAATCCTGCAGCCTGTGGGAAGAGAATGCCGTCAAACTTTGCACCTCCACAGAAAGATAAAATAAAGTGTAGTTTAAGCATTTAAAAACCACACTACTCTTCTTATTTTTCACATTTAAAGAGGTGCTGACAGGTATGGAGCATCACAGAGAAAAGTCTTACCAGCACAATCAGTGTTAAGTGGTTGTGCTTTTTATTTGCATTTCCTTCATTCTGTTCTTTCTTTTCCTTGCAAAAAACTAAATTGATTACCAATTTTTTTCTGATAAGCTCCATCTTTCCCTACAAAATTGAGGTAGTAGTTCATGCCTTGATTTTAAAATAATTTTTTTTCTGCAAGTGTGGAGTCATCACTCTTCTTTGGTAAGGCTTTCAATTTTTACTTTAATGAAATATGTCTTGTTATATCAGAGGTGAAGAAAAATCAGTCCTAATTTTAGCCAGGCATGTTGAGCCCACAGATGAAAAATATGAGCTTTGAACAGACTTGTGAATTCCCCTGAAAACTTTCTAACTTACGTATTCTCTGTCACATTCAAATTTTAGAGTAAAATTTCAGCTGTCTTCACTGAATTATGTACTTTAAAACATTTGAATTGGTTCATCTTTAATAAGCATCATTATTTCTACTACATGCCTAGAAAACTAAATTCTTTTGAACGTAAAAAGGTACCTTTTAGTGTTTTCAGATAATTCAATCCTGGTAAAGGTTTCACAAAATCACAGAGTGGTTGAGGTTGGAAGGAACCTCTGGAGGTCATCTTGTCCAACTCACCTCCTCAAACAGGGCCACCTAAAGCAGGTTGCCTAGGACCATCTCCAAATGGCTTTTGAATATCTCCAGAGATGGAGACATCAACACCTCCCTGGGTAACCTGTGCCAGTGCTTGGTCACCTTCACAGTCAAAGGGAATTTTTTGATGGTCAAAGGGAACCTCCTGAGTTTCATTTTGTGCCTGTTGCCTGGGGACCACTGAGGGTCTCTCTTATTTGCACCCTCACTTCAGGTATTTATATACATTGATAAGATCCCCTCAAGAACCTTCCTGTCTCAGGCTGAGCAGTCCTAGCTCTCTCAGCTTCTCCTCACAGAGGAGGTGCTCCAGGCCATTAATTATCTTGGTGGCTCTTTGCTGGACAGCAGTTTGGACCCCTCCACAGCAGACTTGGCTTTTTCTGCTGCACACAGTCTTTCATCATTACCTCAGCAGGCCTTGCCCCCCCCCATTTCCCACTCTCCCTCTTGTGCTATGTTCCACATCACACATGCTTGATATCATGGTAGAAACCCCACACATTTGCTATGCCATAATGTTTCAGGCACTTTGGATAGGTAAATCACACATGCAAATAGTAATTATCCCAAAGGTGTACACACAGAGGACTCATGAATATATGGGGCTCATAGTAGGTGAAAAAATAAGCTGAGGTTTCTCCAGAAGCTGGCAGTGCTGTGCAGTCAGGATAAGACCCACTCTACGGTACTATGCCTGGCTGCTCAGGATAGCTCCCTGAGACAGGTGCCTTTAGTGATGTAGGTATGGCTTGAATGGAAAAAGTAGTCCTCAGGGATGTTAAATCAAAGCATGACCTTTCAGCAGATGGCAGATTTTTTTATAGCTGAGCTCTGTGTCACACAGGAGCAGAAAAACTCAGCTATTGCTTGTGCTGAGAACTGCTAAAGCTTCATCATCGGGGAGCCCCTCCGTGGCAGAGTAAGTGAAGGTCAGATTTCCGTACTGTGTCAGCTCTGGGACAAGGTCATAGGTCCACTCCTGTGCCACTGAATTTCCCATGGTGCACAGCAATATTTGGAGGTCCTACATAAACACAGGCAGTGGAAGGTTGAAAGAAACTTGCAGATGCTGAAGTGTACATTAAAATGTAAATAGCAAGAGAGAGCAGTTTGTGTAAGATGAGGCTGAAAAGTATATATGATGATTATAGAAACCAATGTAATGAAACATGACAGGGTGGGGCCCCAGGGCTGAAATAAACTAGATTCCACTCTTTAAACTACATTATGCAGGAGTGAAGATATGGAAAATGGGAAAAGTAATGCAGTAATAAAAATGTTTTGGAAAGTGAGACAGGGTGAACTAACAATCTTTTACCCCACATGAATTTCCTGCCAATATCTTTGAATATGAGTTTTATCTTGGCCTTGTTTATTTCAAACTTGTTTAAATTTTGAAAGGATTTGTGATTTTTTTTTTTTTTTTTTTACCTGAGTAGAATATGTAAATAACCCCAACAAAGAAGAAATTATCATCAGCTGAAGCATATATGGAGAACTTGTATTACAATGTGATCTGAGTGCTTGTATTCCCTTCAAGCCCCTTTGCAATCCACCCATGGATAAGTGTGTACCCTCCTGCACAATCATGCAGACGTCTTTCTGTTTGGATGTTTCAGGGACAGACACAGCAGCAGTCTGAGAGCAAGGAAAGCAATGCAGAGGTCTGCCCTCACGTGGGACAAGGACATGTGCCCTACTGACCAGGGCTTACCACCAACATCGGCAAGGGTCCAGTCCCCCCACCTCACTGCTCCTTCTGCTTTGCTCTATAAACTTATGCTTTTGTGATCACAGATGTGTTATATTTATGACAGATCTGTTTATAAGCATGGCTGTGTTTATTATACAGCCCAAATTTGCTGCCGTGGAAAGGACTTAAAAGCTGGTCTGGCCTACAGCCTGGTAATGAGTTGCATCAATCAGTTTCAATAACACTCTGGAATCAAATACATGGCGCTCAGCACGCAGGGCCAGCATTAGTGTGTTTATACACCCATGAAAGAGGTACAGGCCTTTTCATTTTATTGACTGGGAAACTGAGTCAAAAGACATCAGCAGCCTGATTCTGTTGCCATGGAAGCTGATAGCAAAAATTCCTTTTACAGTCACAGAAAATGAAAGGTTGAATGAGAATTGATACATCTCAGTAGAAATGCCAAATCTGTTGGCTCCCAAGCTTTTACAATTAAGTCCATCTTTTGTTTCATTCCCTGTTAGGCACCAATGGTCTATCATGTTCAGTACTTTCTCTTGCACATCTGTGATGCTTCAGAAGCAAGTGACTCCCTTATCTGTAATGAACCGATAAAGACTTGCAATCCTGTATACTGGAGGAAAGGAGGTAGAAGTGGTCTTCTTTAGGGAACAGGATTTACTCTGGAGGAAGAATTTAGGTTAACTTAGTATAGGCGGGCATTATTTGACACATATTACTGGTGATAGAGATATTAAACTTCTAAAATCTGACTTTTCTTTAACTCCTAAAAAGATGGTGTATTGGATATATGTTCAGTTACTGATATTCAGCACAAGAGGTCAGACAGCACTGTGTGGAAAAAAATGTGCCTTCCTTGGATTAGCAGTACTGTTCTTTAAATTATTGAAAACACTCATGAATCATAAATTATAGGTAAAATTAAAGGAGTGAGAAGTCATCACTCTGCAGTAGTCCTCTTCATCAACAAGTTGCCCTCTGAACATAAAAGGACTCTGCTGTGTCAGAGCAGATTAAGCCCTTTGCTCTTTTTCCTCTTTTGTTCCAAGCATGGTGCTGGTCCTGTGCATCCAGCTGTTTGAACAGAGAGGGTTAACCTTCTCCTGGGGCCAGTTACACAGCCCAGCTATCTGCTGTCACTGCAGAGCTGCCAGGGACACAAGCCCAAGATGTGGGTTTGGGTAGCACGCACCAGCTATTCTGCTCTCGTGATGATTTCTGGCTGCTAGGCTCAAAGCTGGTCACTCCGCACTGGCAGCCCATATGAGGAAGCCACAGATCCAGGTGTGTTGAGGTCAGGTTGCCTTTCACAGGGTTCTGTGCATCAGCCTCGCTATGGGTCAAAAGATGAACATGTGAGCACTGCTACCTGGGGCTCTACCAAAATTGTGAGCATTGCTGAGGCCCTGGATCTTCAGTCTCCATTCCTAACTTTGGGATCTTTCAGGTTGGTGCTCTAATGGGCCTCAAACACCAGTGGTGCGAGCCCCAGCTTGTACATGATGATTATCCCCACCACACTTCCTATGTCAGTGGTAGAAACATGGCAATGATAAAGGGAGAGTGACTACAGTCACTGCTGTCATCTCTCTATGTCTGATCAAAATTCACTTGCTCTTCCTGTTTGTACAAGGCTCTGAAAATACAGTAACACAGAACATCTGAACAAATGTTTACTAGACTAGCCACTGGTAAATGTGCAAACAAGAAATTTTGAGCTGTTTGGGGAACCATCCTCACCTGACAAATACATGGACAGGAGGTGGATATTTTTGAAGGTTTACTGCCTGGGGGAACCTCCCAAATCCATAAAGAGTGTTTGGTTGAAAAATCAAGGAGAGGCAGTGAACAACGTTTTCCTTTCTCACTGTCCCTCCAGCAGTGCATCCCAGGACCACAGGTCATAAGTTGTCACAAAAATCAGCATAGGTTTCACTCTGTTGGCTGCAGATGGACATTTTTTAGTCAAACGTTTATTCTTTGATTTTTGTTTTGAGTGCTGAGGGAGGGCGGAGACTGGGGAGAAGGGCAAGGGAAATGATGTGCTGAAAAATAAGTCCTTGAAAATTAAAAGGCAGTCTTGAAAGTGGTTGATTTTAGGAAAATGACCTTGTTACCTTGGAAATATTTCCCAGCTACATTTCATATTGTATCAGGATATGGTGAAGCATGACTACAATACAAGTTTGAAAATAATACTTTGAACTGCAGCCACACCTGTAATGGTGAACACTAACACATTTTGAAGGGGGTGTTAAACTTTAAACCTATTGTAACCATTAAAGAGCAAACTGAAACATAAACAGAAGACTGCTCCCAAATCTGCTTGCAGTGAGCTGCTTCTATAGCTTCCCCAGAAGAGTCAGGTGGAAGATTTGGGTCTGACTGAGTTGTTCTCATTTTCTTAATTATGGCAATGATTGCAACAATCACTTTAAATAAGAAATCAGGAGTCATCTGCATGCTTATATTTGAAACACAAAGGTGTGTTTTTCCATGTGCACTTGCTGACCCAGATCTCTATTTTTTCAATGCTTTTCCCATGCATAATAATAACAGGATACTCACGTTCATTTTTGACATGTTTGAAAACTGGAAGACTCTGGTTCATGGTGATCTAAACATAATGGAGCTGTCAACCGTGGGTTTGCAGTCATTTCTCTTACCACTGTAAGAAAGAGTGCCCCACTGAGAATATGGGGATTGTATGTATCAGCGCCCATAAAATATGATGAATATTTTCCCACTGAAGAAGAAAAGTGCTAGTGAAAAAAAAAGAGATTCTTTATCTAGAAACTGCACCAGAGGATTTTAAAGGAATTCTGCCTCTGTTTCCCTGCCATCATAAATTAAGACTATGGATACCATGAAATATTAAATCAATCTGTTGACCAAAGGTTGTTGATATGTAGGGTGGGGATGACTGATATTTCTTTAGAGCTGAAAACTGTTATATATCTAGTGGTGAGAACAGTTACATAAAAAGAAAAGGCAAAGAGGAAAAAAAAAGAAAGAGATTAAGGCAAACCAAAACAGATACAACCAATTTTTCGAAACTGATGGGAATATTGTCTTTCCAATACTTGAATTATGCATTATGAACACTTCATCTGATGCATTTAGCCCACACTCCCATTTTTAATTTCTGAATCATGGCAAAACAGTCTCAGATTTCACATTATTTGCAGATAACCTAAAACCACAATATTAGTTTTGCTAGAAGCTCCTAAACTTCTGAATCTTTTCACCACTACTAACTCTACTATCAGCATATGCATCCAGAATGAAGAAAAGGTCTTTTTGTTAATGTGCCAGGCATCCAAGCAGCCAAATTCACTGTTATCTCACATGCAACTACTGGCTTGTGGAACATGACTAAGGAAGCACTTTTACAAAAAACACTTGCCCATGGTTCTGTTAGACTGCCTGTGAACTGCAACAGTTAGACAGCCACCCGCCTTTCTGCAGCCTATTGCCTCAACTGTTGCATTACCTATATAAAATTTTGATAACAGGAAAATACTCCCAGCTGTTACAGAAGTGTGCTCCCTGGTTTGAAAATGGAATTTTTTATATGAAAAACAGGTGCATCCTGCTGCCAGGCTCTGGTTCAGAAGAAGTAAAGAATCATGCCAGTGGCACAGATGGCGCTGGACAAATTCAGAATATACATGGATGGTTATTTGTAACTTAGTATGGTTTAATGCCAATATCATATGAATAGGTACACGGATCAGAATAGAACTATCACTTCCCACATTTGTGAGGTCTGACACCACACTTTCAAAATCAAGCCTAAAATACTGCTGATTGAATTTTTTATGTGGAGTTCCCAATTGCTTGCCTAAAATATGATTGCCACGTTATCATTTCACTTTCTTCTTCTTAAGGTGCTTTGCTCTACATCAGATGAGTACCAAGTACACAACGCTTATCTTAAAATGTGGCATTTCCAAAAAAATGGACTTAATGCTCAACATGACCAGAATTCTGGGCAGTTTCTGAGTAAAGCAATTATCATGGTAGAATCCTTCTCATGTTATTTGTGCTTCTTCTGGGTTACAGTAGAAACCAGAAGTTCTCAGAGGTGGGGGGGAAATATCCATACATCATTGTGACTGACCATGCTGACAGTGCTAATTGAATCTATCAGTACTTGAGTAGGGAAAGTACCCAGACACAGAAGGCAACAGGATATAATTGTATACCTTGAGTTTCATGTGGATTTATGTGCTCTGCTGAGCTGTACATTTGCTTTTTGTACATTGTACAAATGGAGTTCCTATCTCTCTTGTGCTTGTGTTGTACTCAGTAGGATTCCAGACAAGGGTCTATTGATTATGTTTTAAAATCACCATGATATTATGAAGAGCAAATAATAAGACAGAGTAATAATCATAATTAAACCCCTATTTTTTCCTTGAGGTAGTTCAGTTTAAATTCAGTTGAGCTACACAGAGCTCAGTTGGGCCTATTATTTCCTATTAGATTTTCTGGCAGAGCTAGGATGTCATACAAACACTTGAAAACTGAGAAGAACACAATTACTATATGCCAGTTCTGTGTTCTAGAGACAATTGGGCCAATCATTCTGAGTCAAGCCTGTAACTAAGCACAGTAAAAGCAAAAGAATGCACTGAAAGCCTAGCAGTTAATTTACTATGTAGAAGTAAAAAGCAGCCAAGCTCATAAGTCTTCCTCAAATTTACTACCAAACAAAAATGACAGGTACTGTACTGGAATGAACTGAAAGTACAAGAGCTCTATCAGCTCAACACTGCAAGACTTGCAGAGGACATGTGTGATGAACAGGTATTTGAGGGTAGACACCAGCAGAAGTCCTCTCTGTACTCACACATTTTTTTGTACATTATGCATGTGTTTGTTTACAATGCATGTATATACATGTACCTATACACATATATACAAGTGTTTATATAGGTGTATATTCCGAGTTCTTTGTCTTCAAACATTTTATACCTTGCTGACTTACTCCAATGAATTCACAAGCTCTGAGAGCAGAAGCAGGACAGGAAGAAGCAAATTTATTACAATGCTCTCTGATTTCCGTGCAGTTTCTCGTGCCTGTGAATACAGTCATCAGAACAAAAGTCTGCCTGAATTCATGACACTGCATGACACATTCATGCTGCTGACTGCAGCAAAAAACAGCCCTTGAGTGACTGCCAGCAAGACTAAGCATGGCATGAGCTTCCTGCCTGTACCTACAGGTGATTGGGTGAGTTAAAAGGTTTTCGTTATCAAATGTCTTCATTTAATTAAAACAAGGGGGGAGAGCAAAAGGTCTAACTAATAAAGTAGCTGCATCCCCCTGTGCTTCCAGCAAGCCCAGCTGCTCACACAGACAAGCATAAATTCCAAACCAATTTTTCATTAAGGAAATTTTCCATTCCAGCTCCACTGATGTAGAGGTTTCCACTTTCAGGCCCCTTGCTGTGTTGCAGAGCTTATTATTAGTTATTATTCATCTGTCCTCAATTCAGTGATCGGATCAGTCTGTTGCTGCTTTAGGAGGCAGAGATTCTAGCCAAGCTTACTGAGAGAAAAATATACAGCAGGCAAACAGAGCCATTGCATGAAGTGCTTTTCCTGTGGGCTGCCAACCTCACCCTGACATCCTGCAGATCAGGGATAATTTTCAATCAAAAAAGACAGGCCCATTGCAGATGAAGCCTGAGACATACAGAATGCAAAGTCACACTGTCCTCATCCTTAGCTGAGCTGATCCTGAACACTTTTCAAAGATACGGGTGACTGCAAAGTACAAAGTACAGCCTCATCAGAATTCCCACTAACATCCTTCATAATTTTTCCTCTCACAGTGCAAGCAGCTAAGAAGGTGTGAACAGGAATATTAAGCTCTCAGCAAGGCAGAGAGGAACAGTCCCAGCAACCATTACTTGCTGGTATGGAAAGGCTAGATACTGCTGGCAAAACTGAAAACAAAGAAAGAAAGAGACACATGGGTCAGTCTTGCATATATACTGCTTCCAGCCAGGTGTGGTTTACAGTGAATAAGAAACCTCGCTCCTCACACAGGTAATCTCTGCACAGCTTTCCAGGGCTTGAACAAGCCTAGGTCCATGTGTCTGCTGTTTCTGCTACAAGGAATGCCCTTTGCAGAAATAAAAAGGACAAGGCTGAGGTGGAAACTGTGACAGAAGTGTGATGCACAACTGCTTTTAGAAGGAAGTTTCCTGAGGTTCTGCCTGGCCTTGGGAACAGGGTCATGTCTGCTCCTCTTCATCTCTCCTTCCTGGAGAGCTGTTCAAAACACCCCACGTGAAATAATTCCAAGGCAGCCGGCTGGGAAGCTGGGCCGCAGTCTGAAACAGGAGCCAGATGCAGGTGACATGCAGATAGAAGATCTTGTGTAGTCTGGCTGCTCTGGCAGTGCCTGAACCACCTCTAGCTGTACATTTTGTGGTCCAGAAGTGCAGAGACCTAACAACAGCAGAACCATACCCTCAGTCTACATCTGGGTAAAACCAGACAGGATAGATAGATGAGTAAAAGTATACTCAGGTCACTAAACATGATTAGGTTAATGAGGTGCAAACACAATTTTATACTTCTGAATGCCTAAAACATGCCTAGTTAAATGTCTGTATGCTAAACACTATGCCGTTTCCAGGTACTTGCTGAGCACAAAGATTTCGACTAAATATCAAAAGTAAAAGTAATCAGGGGTAACCTGCAGGCCTGACAGAGCAAGTAATGGACATAATCAGTCTGCATTTTTTGGCTTCACCAAGAGCCACTCAAACTAGACAAGGACATCCATTTGAGGACATTAATAAGTTTTGACGTGTCAGTCACAGATCAGTGATCACAACCGTGCTGATCCCTGTTGGCTCACACATCATCATTAATCTACCTTACTGTTTATTTATTGGATTATAAAATAACTTATAAACTTAAATGACTTGTATTCCCACATCTTGAAAAACTGTCCACTTCTGGTCCTTTCAGCTGGAAAGGGTATTTATCAAAGCCAGGAACTGTTCAAAGAAGGACAACAGGAATGACTGAAGGGATGGCATAGCTGCACTAACGGAAAACACTAACATTTGAGCCTGGAAATAGTGAGCACAAGCCTCCAGAACAACCCCTCATCATATCTGACAATACAGACCCATGTCTCAGTTCTACTGGAAGCCTTACCACCTGGCTTAGCACCCCTCACTTTAAATGTAAAAAGAAACTTCCACTGAAGTTCAAATGTGTGGCCTGAAATGCCTTGTTATGAGGAACTGAGCAGAAAAACCCAGGCAAAAACTCCTGTATGTGGGAGTAGATATGAAAGTAATTCTCTGCTGTTTTCAGCCAAGGGAGAGCTGGGTACCTGCTACTTTGCAAACCCACAGATTTCTGAGATTATCCTTTGATGAGCAGACGTTTTCTTTAAATAGCATGCTGGAAATTAACAGTTCTCAGAAAACTCTTTTTGACAAAGTCCCTGATAAAGTTTCTTTCTTAACCCTTGAGCTGCTGACTTGGAGCGATTAATGGAGTGATAGGAGAGGGAGGGCCTGATATAATGATTTCGCCTATGGTTAATAACCTCACGTGGCAATGTAAGAGTGGGAGATAGTATGTTTGTGATGTGGAAGACAGTGGATAAATTTTGAGCTCAGAGGCATCTGGTTATAGCTATTTTCTCTGTTCCAAGGCAATTTTCAGGATGTTTTAATTTTTTTTTTCTGTCCTGAATTATGATAAGTGCAACATATGCCTGTGAAATAAAATTCAGGACAAAATCTTGTTTTTATTCAGTCCTTCTCACAATGAATTCATTTACATGTTAAAACAAAAAGGAGTATTCAGTTATGTAGTTCACAAAATCTCACATAATTTGACAAGTTTGTTTTCACTACCTGTTTTAAATTCTTCAGAAAGAACCTTTTCTGGAAAACAAGAATTAGTATTTCCCTCTGAAAAGCAAAAATTCTTTCATTGAAAATGATGTGCTACAATGGAGGAGAGGCTAAAATTGCATTTTTTGAATGAAAGCTTTTCATATTCTTGCAAACCAAAGCACAGTCATCACTTCCACTGTAAGAGGCAAGACCTCTGCAGGTTAATCAGCGTAATCCCATATCTTTCAATGAAGCAGTGTGAATAATGTTGGCAGCAAATCACATCCCTGGTATTTAAAGCACAATTTCCTGCCACAAATAGGTCAGACCCCGGCTCTATTAACATATCTTCCGTGTCTCCTTACACTTTTTCTGCATCAGCCATTGCTATACATCTTAGTCCTGAACTGTAATCACCATGGATTTCATCACAACATAGGTGCTGCTGATTCTTCTCAATGTGTTGCATAAAAATATTTATCACTTTCTTTAATCAAAAAGCAGTTTAGACTTTAAAAAAATGCCATGGGCACTTACCCTGCCTGATGAAGAACAATACGTCATCTCTAGTATAGTGTTTTCACAATGTTTTTCATTCACAAATAAATACAACCTAGGCTAAGCTTTGTTCCTTTATTCCCTTTATTTCCTCCTGTTTTATTTGTTTGCTCACCTGCGTGACTGTGGGTGAGAGCACCTTTGTTTTTTATCTTAAATTTTTCCTCTGTGATCATCTCATGGACACTTTCCAATGTCTCACAGACTGCCACCACGCCACAACCTACAAGACAAGAGTCACTGATGTGTAACACTGCAGTGCTGTTATTTTTACCCCTGTGGACTTTATTTTCTGTGTTCTTTTTCATCAGGTTTTTCTTCATAAAAGTAAATCACCGAAGTCCAAGGTCTTTTGCCAGTGTTGTTCCACTGAGTTTTGGAGGATTTTACTGGCATAAATGGGAGCAGAACACTGTCTCTCATTGAGAGAGAGAGGCAAGTCTATCTGTTCTCATAGAGAGGCAAATAGATGAAGAGCTGCCATCAAATAATGTGTACTGTCCAAAGTCTGAGCTGTGTCAATAATATCTGTTCTTCCAAAGCTGTTTCCTTTATTATTTTCTCCCATGTTCAACCACATACATAATCAGTAGAAAAATGCTAAAATAGTATTCAGTATAAGAGAAAAATACAAAGAGAAAAATACCTTCTTGTAGCACAGTCATAGCATATTGCTAAGAACAGAAGGACCAGACTTTGTAAATGGGCTCTGCAGGTGTCTTTGGCAGCTGTATTGCCAGAAGCTCTGAGGGCCTGTTGGGTTTGCAGGCTTCAAGACCACCCTGGTGAGTGTGTACCTCGGGGCTGTAGGCTGTGGAGGTGGAAGAGAGCAGAGGTGAGAGCAGTCATTTGCTTAGCTACATTTCAGCCCAGGTGCTGAGGGCTGTACCATGCTCCCCTGCTCCCTGGATAATCTGTTCCTCAACATAAACGTAGAAACTGAGGACTTCTGAGAGCCTTGGGAGTTCGTCTCTTGTTTTAGTATTTACAAGGACTCTGGCTGAATCCAGAGCCTTGGTTTCTCTGTGTAAGTGACAGATATGGATCTGGCTCCATTCCTCACACTATTGCACCTCAGCTCAGCTCCTGGGCTCTTTTGTGCTAGATTTTATGTTCTTTAATATCTCGTGCTGTGGCAATCGCTATCTGTTGATATTTTCCCACCATATTCCCCATCAAGAGGCTTTCTTCAGGTTATTTTCTGTGCCTCTTAAATGTGAACGCTGGGATGGGGAAATTCAGTTTGCAATAGGTGTACGTTGGGGAGGTCTGGGACAGTCATAGCTAACATCTGAAATAAAAAGAAACTCTGATGGAGAAAACTTGGCAAAAAGTGGAAAACAAAATTTCTGTGCACACTGTATGTAACACCAGTTGTACTGCAGCTGCAATTATCCTCAAGAGTACATTAAAAAGCTTGGGACATTGAATTACAAATACATAATTCAGGCCGTTCTTGTAAGTGGGCCTCACTGTAATATTATGCATATTAATTCTCTCAAGTCTCATCACAGCTCGAGTTTATTGAAAATAGCTTGCTCTCTAGAAGCATAACTAGATTATATTTCTGTAGAAATATTTATTCCAAGATGTATGTCTTTATTATATAGAGACAATCAAACAAAGACAGCATTTACTGAATTCACTAATTAAACTAGTAGAAGCAAAGGCTTTGTCTTTTCCAATGAAATCAGGGTCCTGGGAGCAGGACCATTACTTGGTACTTATTACTTATCTGTCCAATGTCACAGTTGTTAGCAGCAAAGTGTGCATCCTGCTTCTCTCTTCTTACTCAAAAAGAGTCATTCAGTAAACAATATATTGAAAAAGCACCGCAGTTAAATGGTGCTGAGGTGTGCCTTTGTCAACAGCTTTTTTAAAATATGCATTGTTAGGGCCTTAAAGACCCACTAAGCTGAACTTTGCTATAGTACCTAAAGAAAAATGTGAACCCTTGTTTCCATCTCCAGGAAGAACATGGGAATGCAAGGTAATGATGTTCCTGAAGGCAGTGACACAGTGATGGTCAATTTGGCCTTCAGCCCAGGCTTCAGCTGCCCCTTTTCACCAGTCAGGCCAGAGCCAACAAGACTAATCAGTTCCAGCAGTATCCTCCACTAGACCTCTTGTACATTATCCTTCAAAGTAACATAGAGAAAAAATATCATCTATTGTAATGTACCTTTGTTTGAATGAAGAGGACTGAGGAAAATTAATTTATCAGGGTACTGAAGATAGAACACAGAAAATTTAGGTAGTAAGTTTTATTCCAATTAATAGCACAAACTAAACTCAGTAATATGAGACACTGCCTAAGCTCCTTTCTTCACTGCTGCGCTTCTTTGAGCTCCCAAATGAGCCAGGTTTAGAGGAAAAGACACATTCTAGGTATTTTTTGTTATAAAGTATTTTTTTTCTTTATTGCTTTAATATCTCTGCTAAGTATTTCACACTGTAAAAATTTAGAAAACCTTAGAAGATTTTGTTGTGCAGATCTTATTCTTTGGATGACAGACATGACAAACAAATGCAGAGCTGGTTTACTTTCCTGTCATGTGTGTAACCTCCCATTTTTCTCTTAGGCTTTTTACCTATCCAACACAATAGACCTCCTTTTGAAGACTGAATTTTTTATTACAAAGGACTGAACAAACTGTACAAACTGAACAATAAATTATCTAAAGCACTGTGCATGCAATTGCAAAGCACCATTGCCAGCTATTCTGCAGTAAGCTAAGAAGGTCAAAGATGTTAAAGATTTATCTCAAGCTCACTTGAAATCTGTATCCTTTGTCTGCAGGAGTTTCAGCTCTTTAGCTCTAATTACGCAGCTCTTTACTTTTAAAATGCTTCATTATTTTCTTTGTGTACACCACTTTGTGCTGTATTAAACAGAAGAAAGCAGAGTTACACAGCAAAACTACAGTGATTAGTTTTAATCTTGAGATACTTACATATTAAAGGAGAGTAAATTAATTATTTTCAACTATCTGTAAATCTCTAGTTGTCAACCTGTCTGTCAATTTATCTGCTTGTCCATCTTTCCCAGTTTCAGGTTGGACAAAATTTTTAATTAATTTCAAAATGGAATATAGCATTTTTTTTAAAAAATTACAAAGTAAGAATTTAAGAAAGTTATCTGTGTCTGCATGATTCACTGAAGTCAGTGTGAACTGGCAGATAATTTGGATACATCATAAGCTTCAGTATTTATAAATTAGCATACATATAGCAAGAACACAACTAATCTAAAAAACAAACAAACAAAATGCATGTAGCTCTAATAAGAGCAAAAAACTCATGTATTCCATTCTTACACTTCCATGAACATCCCCCCTTGGTAATTTGAATTTCATGCCCATGCTGCCTGATTAGTCCAGTTTAATATGATATTACAGTGAATTTGACGTATCATTTTCTCAGGTTAGTCACAGAAAACCAATAAAGCAAGGGAGTCCTTTACATGCTAAGAGCATTCCAGCTGCACCAAACAGAGCAGTCTCTGTTCATGAGATACACCTCTGTGCTTCATTAATTTTGTTAACAAACATGCATGTCTGTGGGGGAAAAGAGAGAGACTGAAAAGAGTCAAGCAAATGGAAAGAGAAAAAAATGTTGCCATAGAATCTTAACACATCAAGGCTTGCAGGAAAAAGTCACCTTGCTTTAGACTATCTAGGTTGTGTTGGGTTTTTTTGTTGGGTTTTTTTTTCCTTTTTGGCTCTAAAATTAGACACATCCATTTCAAAGAAGCCATCTGGCCAATCCTAAGGAAAGCAAGAGAGACCAGACCTGACATTCTCTGAAGCTCAGTCAACCTGAGGAAAAAAATAAGTAATTTATCTTCTTTTTCCTTGTCTTTCTGATTTGAGGAACTAAATAAAGCAAAATGGGACAAGAGAAGCTCCTATTGTGAAGCATACTAGAGAATATCATTGCAGCTTTTCCCTAGATGATTCAAGGAACTTGTCCTACCAGCATCTATCTGCATTTATTTTATAACATAACAGCAGCCAATAGGTTAAATGCTTAATATAAGGATGTGATTCAGCAGGCTACCTCCATTCAGAAAAAATACTGAGGAGCTTAAACTCTGCTGTGCTATTAGTTTCTCTGCTAGGTTTATACTCTCCTGAGCAGGAATCCTGGAGTCCAGTACTGACTTTATTTTACAGATGTCCTAGCCAAGTACAGGAATGGCTTAACCATAGCATCTTAAGGATAAAGGAACAGTGAGGTGAGTTCTCCTGTGTATTTCTGATGTGGACAGATTTTAGTGTATTTTTTGTACCAGGGCAATTTTTTTGCCCTCTTAGAGCAAAAAGGCATAATATTTTCATATTCACTCTTTCCTCTCCTGTTTATGTTAAAGAATAACTTGGTGATGAGTGTCCTTAAGTTCAGTGAGCAACCTGCAGAATAAAATAACACTCCAATGGAACTAAAGGGTGGAATGGAGGATGACAGGCAGCTACTCTACTGCGGAAAGCTGTATGTAGGCTGGATATTGGAGACCATTTGTAGCTGGGAGACCTGTCCATAGCTCCAGAAAGGGCAAGAAGGGAAGTGTTTTTGCTAAGATTTTTTATAGCCAATTGGTCCAGCTTCTTGAGAACAGAGTTTACAGTGCTTGAGGGAAGGAATAAAATCAGAAAGCACAGAGAGTACCCTAATTGCTTTTTGTCCATTCAATACTGGTGCTCATCAAATGGTAAATTGGTTGGTTTAGCTGGCATTGTGAAGTGTAGAATTCAATTACCTTTGCTACCTAACTACAAAGGTAGTTATTGGTTAGGGACTTGTCGAGTCCTTATGTAAAACAAACTACATTAATGTCTTTAACTTCAGTAGCATTTCCACAGTTCTTCCCTGCACTGCAAGCTCTGTGTTTGCTTGTTTGTATTTTTCTCCATTTCTCTTTCTTTGGCCCCTCTTTTTCAAATACTTCAAAACTTTAAATATTCCCTTTAAATCTCCCTACATATATTTCAAGCAGCTCCCTTCCAGCACAAATAATCTTCATTACCTCTGAATCCAACCAGGCCCCTAATCCCTGCCCTTTAGTTTAAGTATCATTTCTGAACCACCAGTTTTGTTGAAATGCTTGAGTGAGCTGCGTATTATACTGCACAAAACTTATAAAATAAAATGTTCTTGATTATCCTGTCTACCTGGTTTAAGACACCAAATATCCTGTTTGCACTCAGGTTCACAGGAGACATCTGCCTCATGCAATGTCTAACCTAAATAAGTTTAACTGTGCTCATCATCTAGCTTCTGAACTGCTTGTGCTGGCTCCTCCATTTCTTTCTCCACAGAGCAGCTGGCTGCTGGGCTTAGATACTGTCAAAGACTTTGATTTTTCTATTGTGTCAATGTACAATATTTTCTGCTTATCCAAGATTAA
>JAVJGJ010000032.1:15237288-15252778 GCA_035590215.1 Microhierax caerulescens
AATTTAATCTGCCATCATGCTGCCTAGATCTCCAATGACTTTAAGTACAGAGGGGAATTCCAGAATCCTCTGCAGGCTATTAGCTGAAATAACCTTCTATCAATTTTCAATAACTTTCTGTTGACTTCTTTTGCTAGCTTAGTAATGCATTAAAAATCACTCATCCCAATACTGACCTTCAGGACACTTCTGTATTGACCATCTTTCAAGCTCAGAATCATTCATTTTATGGTTTCTTAGAATTTAACATACTACCTAATTTCTAACATTATCTAACCTTCTTAGTCTATTGATAGTATCTTTATTTTAAATCTATACCAGTATTTCTTGTAAAGATGATCATCCTAATTCCTGAAATGTCCTGTGCTAGTTTTATCTGTCTGTAGTTTTTAACCAGTTAAAGAAAACCCAGTAAAACTCATGGTAGTGCAAAATTACTATCATTATGGATAAGATTGCCTTTTTTTTGCTATTTTCAGTGCTTTCAATTGTAAGATCACAAAATATTTTAGGAAGGAAGTAAAATATTAGACATTCCAGTTTACTGATGTGGAAACTAGTGCATGTTGGACCTAAACCAGCATAGTTAGTGGCAGAACTCAGGCCTTCCAAATTCTAGTTGTCTCCCCACTGATGTGTGCTGCTTCTCTTGCTGCCATGTTACCAGTTTCCCTGTTACAGAACCTCAGCTGATATAAGGTATGATATCTCATGATTTCATACAATCACTTTGTGTTGGGGAGTGCTGAAAGACAGTGCAAAGACATGGTGTGATGTGCACAAAGAAAAGGTAACTCACTCATGTGTTGGCTTAGAAGGCACTCAGCTACTGTTTATGGTGAGGCTGAGTGGGAGGGAAACACCAGAAATAATAGGAGATGAAAGAAGTGGATTGGTTTTTTTTTTTGTTTTTTTTTTTTTTTTAAATCACAATGAAGTCATTTTATGTAGCTGTGGGTAGTAGTTTGATTTGGTATAAATGTGAAAGAAAGTGAAATTAACTGGATGGTTAGAATGGATTTGTAAATGAATGGATGACCTTTGGAAGTAAAATTGCAATTCACTCAAAATGAACACTTCCATTTTCTTTTGTTTCAAAAGGTTTCTCATGATAGAATGTTTTGCAGAGAACAATTGTATTCAAGAAAATCTGTACGTCTTTGAGAAAAAAAAAAGGTGTGTAGAAAATGGGTGAAAGAGGAGAGAAAAAAAAGTTTATAGGAATGAAACACATTTAGCTGTATAAAAAGCAGCATATATAAGATCCAATTTCCAGACCCATCAGATAGCTCACCAGGGCCATTTAGAGTCCCACACACATACTTTTATCACCACAGCTGGAGGAGAAGTGATTGGTACTAACTATAGGTGATGAGGCATCCATTTAGGCAGTTCTGATCCCAGAAGAGAAAATGGTTTCTGTTCAGTGATCAGTGTTTTTTCCCAATGATGTACAAATGGACCCTTCGTTTGACTCTCAGGTGAAATTTGTGTTCCAAACTACTAATTAATTCTGTAGGATGTTTTTGGTTTGTTTAGTTGTTCCCACCCCCTCCTGTCAGCTGAGATTGCAGGGTCAGAACCATAATAGTTTCCCAGGGATGAGGGTGAGGCTCATTATTTTGGGAAGTGGCTGGTACCCATGGTGGCTAATAGAGAGACAGGATTGCTTTAATGGTTTTTAAAGCCTAATTATGGAGACAGGTATCATAAGATCTCCTGTTTACCTTGATTTTTGTATTTTCATGCAAAATGACTCAAACTATTGCATACCTACACAGTTTCTTTAGAGCTTAGTAAGGAAAACATGGAGGTAGGAGGCTGTCTGAGATGTCTAGAACTCACTTGTCCCACTCATTGAACTGTTTGACCTTGTAAGAAAGGCAAGTTTAGCCCATTTCTAAAGCAATGAGATGTTAGGACTCTGGGCTGAGGCTGCTTTTTAGAGTAGATTTGCATAGTAGCATATGTGATGGTAGCAGTGTCTGGTTTTGAGTGCAAAATCAGAAGTGTGGTTAATTTGACATTGCCTAGGAGACCTGTTCCACCAAGCAGAGAGGATGTGCATTAGCGTGAAGCTGTAGGGCAAATCAGTGTTAAAGACATACCTAAAACTCCTGCTTGTTGCTGGTCTGACTCTGAACCACTGCACAGCTTCCCATAGTTTCATTTTTCTTCCTACCTGAAAGACAGAGGTAAGGAGAGGAAGACAAGTGAAGATTGTTAAAAGATAATTGCATGAAACCTCACCATCAGTCTCAGATTCCTTTCTAGGCAAAGACACAGTTCAATTTTAATCCTAACTTTTCCAGCAGCTACTTTCTCCTGAGAAACCACCTACAAACCACCTGAGAGTTTTTTGCTCTCAATCTAAACATTGTGCATCCACCAAGTGAACTGGTAGTTAGAGAAAGACATTCCCGTGCTGCCCACGTTATTAAGAAAAATGTCACCACAAACCACCTAACACATTCCTTGAATTACAAAAGCTAAGTGTACACAGCATCTATAATAAATGAACCATTTCCTGTGTAAATTCTAGGAAATCCAAGAGAGATTAGCCTGAATAATGGAGTTAAAATCAAGCTAATGTGTTTGTGAGATTATTGGCAAATCAAAATTCTCCTCCACAGCTTTGTTAGGGAGAGGGATGGAGAAAGTCTGTGTGTTAGGCTCAGAGGCAATCAATGTAAATTTGTTTTTATCAATATACTTGGCTCTGCTGAACAAAATGAGCTATATTCCCAGCTGTGTGGCTGAAACTGGACGAAGTCCAATGCAACCAAAGGTCTAAAAAAAACCAGCGGTTTGGCTCTGTGGAAGTGTAAGATGATAAGGAGGAAGGAGGTCTTGTGAACGCCTCTACACCTGAGTGGGGATACACTGAATATAGAGGGAGGAGCAGGATCCACTGTGCTGCTTTACTTTTGTTTGACGTGTGCCTGACAACATAGGAAATGACGCTCAGAAATGTGAGAAAATACTTGTCCTCATTTTGGATTTTTTAACTTTGTGTAAAATGTTAATGTTTACCCATGGCTCCTTTTCTTTTGTTACGCATTCTATGTCCTTTCTTACCTCTGCCTTCCTTTCAGACATTCTCTCCTCAGTCACAAATGCCCCTTATTCTTTTCAGCCACACTTTACAACATCCATTTCTTCATGCTCTCTGCACCTACTCCATGTTTCCCATGACCAGTCCAACTTGTTCCTACCTCTCCTCTCTGCTGTCCTTGCTTCCCTCCCCTTTCCCTTCATGGCAGCTTTGAGTGAAAAGCAAAATGGCTGAATTCTCCATCCCTAAGAACTGCCTTGTAGCATTTCTGTTGACTTCAGTAGTTGTAAGTGGAAGCAATTTGATGAGATGATAGACACAGAATTCAGAAAACCTATGATTTTTCATCCTTCTTACCTACTAAAATGCCCCTTAGTGTATCTTCAGCTTCATACACAGGTAATAGGGTTTTCCACTTAAAATTTTGAATTGGCTTGGAAAAGTTTATTCTTCAAATTAAAGTTCTGAAACAACATACAGCTTTCCTTTTATTTCAACTGAAAATATCTTATTAGCTAAGGTATTCAATGTTAAAAAGCTGAAAAGCAAGAGTGTGTAATAAAGAATTAGACAACTGGGAGAAGACTCATCTGACCATTAGTAGGTGTCTCTGCTGGATCTCCATTTGAGATAGTCTCTGTAGTCTCATACCATAGTCAGCAGAGAGAGAGGGTAATTTTAAGATCATTATTCATCTTAAAGTATATATTTAAAATAGGTCAGATGAATCACACCTTAAATGTATCTTATTTCTCTCCATTGACTATAAAGGAAACCTTGGGTGACTAGTTCTGAGGTTGACGCCTACACTATAGATGTCTCAAGTTAGGTAAAATGAATGCCACCCTAGCTGTCATCTTAAATACCCATTGTAACACGTTCCTTTTTTAAAACTGCAATTCCAAAGCAGAACAACATTTTAAGAAAAAATGAAAAATATTTCAACTTGACACTTCCTATAAAAAGATCAATTTTTGTGTTGGATTTTGTATTTCCCTTGAAAAAGTTTCAGTCTTGATAAAAGTACTTTTTGTTTAAATAAAGAAAGCTTTTTAAGTGAAAAATGTGACCTGACTCTCCCTGGCACATAAATAGCAGAAGGAGTTCCACCCCACTTGTCCTTGGGTGCTGGTGTTAATACAGCTTCATTGGGGCCAATTTGTGTTAGAAGTGGTAGTAATTTCATGACCGAGCCATTAGGAGCTGGGCTAAGAGCTGCCAATCAATTTCACATGGATTCAGTTCTGTTGTCAGGTGGCAATAACTTCTGGTCACTGTTGAACTGGACTGGATTTGCACCAGTGGCCTAGAAGAGAAAAAAGAAATTTATTACCAGTTCTTTAATCCACCCAGTTCAGCAAAATAGCCTTGTATCAAAATGTATCATTTATTTTCTTATACCTGCCTGGCAGGAGTGTAACTATAACAAACCACCTCAAACAGCAGTAGGATGTAGTAATATAGAGCAATTTAAGCATAATGGAGCTCAGAGCTTTCTAGTACTGTGAGACGACAGGTTTTGGAGGGCAAGATGTACGGTGAGGAACAATTGCTTGTCTTATCCCCGGCCAGCAGTCACTGTCTATAAACATCCTACCTATTCATGTTTGCTGGGTCACGGGGGATTTTCAGAGCTCTTTGAAACCTGCATTAAACCTGTCTTAGACTTTGAAAAGGCCTAAGGTAATTTTCTTCTGCCTGCTGTGACTTTCTTTTTGAAGTCCTAAAACTGCATGACTGATAGATGGACAATTTCTGAATTTCAGCTTACATCCTTCATCTTGGCCAGTATCCTGAGATATGTATCCTGGTGTGGGCAGCAATGTAGCTTTATGCGTTAGTCTATGTGCTCCTTTTACATTTGCCCATTCAACACCTCTGCCATTTGTCTTTCCCAAGTCAGACTGAATGAGTAGAGAGAAATCAATGTCTCTTTGTAACCTCTGAATATTTTTTCCCAGCTGAGTACTTCCCTAAAAAGTGGTTAAATTGAACAGCAGGGAAGTCAAGATTTGTTGGCACTAAGGTCAATAGCAAATTCTCCATTGGATCAGTCATTCACTCTCTGTCACTTCACTTAGTACCAGCCCAGGTATTTTTTTCATTCAACTCTTTCATATGTTTTTTCTCAGCTTTTTTTCTCTGATCTAAATTTTGCTTGCAGTCTTTTATGATTAAATGGTAATTCCAAAGCCAGCTTAGTTTTGGCAGATTCTGTATTTTTGCTTAGAATGGTTCAATCTTTCCAGTGAGCAACTGATAATAATCAACTTAAACTCTTTTTGCCTAGAGCAAGAAAAATGCACTCAGCTCCTGTAGAACACCTAAATGTGTGAAACACAGCAAAAAGTGCAACACACCAGGACGTTTAGTCCTGGGGAAGCCAATTAAACTGTAAGTTTTGGAGAAGGTACTCATGGATGCCTAATAAGTGTAGTTTAACTTCAGAGACTTCTGAGTCACTTAATTTCTATATATTTCAGTTTCTCCAGAAAAGTTGACGCCAACACAGTAGAATTTTCTTTGATGGCTACACTTTGTCTGGATAGTAAAAGAGACTGGCTATTTCTTTTGGATGCCCTATTGCAGTTCACTCAGCCAGGTTGTCTGGTGCCCTAAGTTCAGACATGTTCTCCAAATCTGAAGGCACATATTTGAGGAGTGAATTGTTTGGTTTACTTTTTCTTGTTTTGGATGTTTGAGATGCAGCTTAAAATGGTCAGAAGAGTACAGTGTGAAAGGCTTCAGAAGGTAACTTTTCTTGTGAGGAGGCAGTTGACCATCCCACTCACTGACACACCCAAGATTAGCAACGTATAGAAGTGTGAACTGCTTTCAGTCCCTTTGAAAAACAGGTTCACGACCCCATGCTGTTGTTTCACATTCGGAAGAGGGCTCACAAAGAACAAAAGTGCATTCTGTGTCCATCTCACAGAATTATACAGATCAGAGCAGATACCTGTTAATCTTTATGAGAGATATCTTGTTCTTAGATCCTGAGTGATTGGGGATGGCTATAGGAACACATTTCAGGAAGCTCTGCATATTATCAGAGCTTTCAACAGCACCTTGTTCCCTGTCATAAAAAAGTTCAGGACCCTACTCTCCAAAATTAGCAGGAGTTGCTAGCCCATACCTAGATGCCTTTTGCAGAAAAGTATCACATCAGTTATTCTTTCCACAGCTCCTGATGGTCACAGGCATTTTAATTTCTCCCTTCCTTGTTTATTTCCTGTTGTTGACGTTTTTCAGCCCTTGAGTTCTAGCAGGTGGGATGATCTTCAGAGGTGAAGATGATATTGCAAGAAACCAGCTGGTCTTGCTGAGAGCCACAATGTTTCTTCTCCTCCTTTTTCTATGAAAGGTTAGTGGTTCTACTTAGTCCCTTATTTTATTTATTTCCATAGTTTATTTATTTACTTCTGCCTCTGAGCTGTTCTTGAAATTAGACTCATTGTAACAACGTAATGTGCAGACTGTCTGCTGACTGTGTCAGATCAAGCTTTATAATATTTTATGTGTATTGAAAGAGCATACACACTGCCAGTAATAAGTATGCACTGCCCTTGGGCCCAGCTCCTACTATGTATTACAAATCTCAGAAATGTGGTCATTACTTTGTCTTAGCTGCAAAATTACTTTATTGAATTGCAGTTAAGGTATCCTGTTATGTGCTTTTGTTTTGGTTTGTTTGTTGTTTTTTTTAAAGAGTTTTTCCACATTCCTTCTCCTCCCTTTTCTCCTTCATTGGTGGAAACATATTAATGCCATTTGATCCCTGTAATGCTCTGTAGCTGAGTTTTCAACCCAGCTTCACAATCTGTTTCACACCCTATGAAAATAAAAAGTAGTGCTTGCCTAACTATGTTTTATCATTTTTTGCCAGTATCTGGGTTAATACATTATTCATGAACCATTTTTTTCCATCACGTTTGTAATTTGCAGCTTTTCATAATTTAATGGGAATGAACCGTTTGTAGCCCATGGGTGGTTTGCAGTGCATTTGTTGAATCACATATTATATGATTGACCACACAGTGTGTTGTTGTAGCATTGTTTACTCTCCATTATTGGCTGTTCCTTTGGGGTTAAACTGAAACTTCCCAGTTCAAAGATGATTAGTCTCCCAATAAGAAATACTAACTCCAACTTTTTACAACTTGTGTCTTGTATTTATGACAAAAATTTCAAGAGCATTTGGGACTGCTATATCATATGGTCATGACCAGTATCAGCAAACATGATACAAAACCAAAGCAAAACAAACAGAATTCTCAACAAACACTTAGGCAACAGTTTATGGGAATGTTTTCAATACTCTTTCTCACACCCAAATTTTGTCCATGGAGTTGAAATGTAAAGATTCTCTTGTCTACATATGTCTGGTGAAACTCTTTTTAAAACAGAAGATAAGCCAAAACCTGTTCTCATGCACTGAGATGTAAGTGATGGAAAGGTCTGTACATATACTTTATGCATATCATGTATAAAGACAGACATTGATGCAAGTCTTCACTTGAAAGGAAATCCTTTCAGAATGGTAAACCCTATTTTAAGAACTTTCTGGCATTGTGTTTTGGGTATGGCATCTTATTTCAACAATTATTCTAGGTTATTACTCCGTCCACTATATGGCTGGTATATATATGGCTTTTTAATGGTATCTTTAAAAAGATGGATTCCCATAATAAAACTGAGTTGGAATACTGAGGTAGCACTCAGTAATTTTTCCAAACCAACAATTTGTTTCTATATTTGACCTAAAGGAGTTATAGCTTAATTATGATCCAAATAATCCATCTTTCAATAGACAAACTGCTTTTTATTTTATTATGTGACAAACAAAATAAATAAAGGGAAAAAAATCCTACTGTTACAATAGAAAAGGTTGAATTTCAAAACACAGTAGAAAGAGATAGAAGGAATCTTGAGAACACATATCACCCATGCTCTTGCTCTGGTGACATAAACTGTAATTACCTGGGGCAAGTTTGTCCTTCTTGTTCACAGAAACATCTCACGGTGGAGACTCTATACCAACTTTGGTGAATCATGAGCTTTACTGTAGAGGAATGAAGCTGAGTTAATTAACACTCATAAAATACAGCTGTGGGCTGGCTACAGGGGTGGAGGTTTGGCTGATGTAGATAAGGTGCAGCTGTGGCTGGTTCTGGTAAAGGGTTGGCAGCCAATGAAGAGGGAGCAGCCCAGGGAGAGACAAGAGAAGAAAGAGTGCGCCCTGGATGAGGTGAGACTAGGAGAAGGCAGCAGAGGGACTGGTGTGAAGCATGTGCTTGTATATGGTGGTAGAAGACCTTGTTGCAGCTTGATAGTTTGGAAAGTGCTGTGACACTTTACTGCTAGAAAGCTTTTTTAAATGTTTTACTTGAATCTTCTCTATTGCATTTTAAACCCCATTACTTCTTGTCTTAATCTCATGGATTAATAAAGAGTGATAATACCCTTTGTATTTGGAGCATCTACCTGCATGTTAGCAGCCTGTTTCCATATTTCCTTTAATTTCCCTTACCTAGACAATCTTTCAATCTTTTCTTATAGGTTATTATTTCTAGACCTCTGACAATTTCTGTTGCTTTCTCTACCTCCAGTGTGTCTGTATCTCTTAAAGGGTATCCTATAACTCTAATCCATGTTTGTTTTAACAACTTCTTCTATGAACTTTTAAAATTGACATGTCTCTTTCTTAATGACTGGAGCACAAGGGAGCTGCTGCTAATAACACATTTTTTAGATTACTATAGTAGCAAATATTTATTTTCTATGTCTATGGCACTATTGAATTCATGGATCTTCAGAGCTTTCTGGATTATAAATTTGTTGCCTGAAACAAAATCCAAATAAATCAGAAGAGAGATTTTCACTGAGTTAATGAGTGGGACTTTGATTATGGTGTAATTTATGTCAAGTTTAGGCTAGCATGATGCTAGTAACATCATGGAAGCTTTTCAGTGGTGTGAAATGAACCTGAACTGCTCTTAATTTTAGGAACATCTCACCTGCTGTCCCACAGCACCCAGCAGTGAAAGATGCTTGTGTTAGGCAGCATAATAGGGAGAGCCTATGTATAATTTAGCTGCTGAGTGGGCTGGTGGCTAAGCCACGGAGTGGATTGGGTTAGTGGCAGAAATTTGTCTTTTATATGAAGGGAAAAAAAGGAATCAAAGAAGATGCTTTATATAGGAAATCATACAAGTTCTTTCCATTCTCTGCTGCACATCTCTAGTTCTCTGCTGGTGCACCTTTTTTTTTCTCCTAGCTATCACCTTGACAGTGGCTTTTGAACAGTTCAGGGCCATAGTCCTGAAATGAAAAGAATAATAGCTTGTTTTAGGCTCTCTTGCCATTATAATCTGTACATAGTCCTTTTAACGAGGCATAAACATTATCTGTAGATTGTAATAGAAGTCTGCTGTGCTGCTGTACTTTGACCCCTTTTTTTTAATTTATACTCACATGACTATGGATTCCAATTTGTTTGCAATTCTGTTCCCCTTCCCCAGTGTTCATGGGCCCTTGCTAGCTATTAAATCAATAAGGGAGCATAAAGTCAGTCAGTTAAATGCCTAGTGCTTTAGTTAAATGGTATTTGTATTGTACTTGGTAAAACGCATTTCTTGGAGCGAGCTGTACTACAGATTCTCAATGTAGTTCCCACTTGCCCAGGTTATGATACAAAGCTCACGGCCTCTTCAGCTGCGGGGTGGAAAGAGAGGAACTGCCTGGGTGCGTTGTTAATAATATGTGTGGAAAACTAGTGAATAAATGGTGAACTGAACACAGTTTATATGGCATGTCACACTGTGTCCTCCTGCTCACCAGCAACAGACTCTCTCGGCCAGCTCTGTTCTTTGCTGCATTGTGTTTCCCAGAGGCTGCTCTCAACCCAGGTTTCCTCTTTTAAATAAATCAAAATGGTATTAATTGTTCATGTTTCAAGTTGCTGAAAGGGGTTTATTCCTAAAGCACATGGTGAGAAAAAATGAAATCATGCTTTGTCATGACCTTGTCAGATTAGGCACAGCATCTTCATCAGAAATGCACAGAAGGTATTTCTCCACTCTAACATATGACTGCTTTGGAGGGCAGGTCACTCAAACTTAGGTGTGCTATCCTGGGCTAACTATGATGTTCAATATGATACAGTCAGGCCTGCCATCTGTGCCTTTTCTTGTATGGTGGTGAAGTGTTACGGCTCCAATTCTGTAAAATTATAACAAATTCTAACATGAAACTAAAGGCATTTCTCTGAGAAATAAGGAGTGCTGCTTGGCTGCTCGCGAGGGTAATTCACTCCTCTGCCGTTGTGGGGTAAGTGGGGGATCTAGTGATCCAAGTGGAGGTGTCGCAAGCCCCTGCAACAGTGGTTACTTAACAAATGCAATTTTGTTTTCCTTTCTGATAACGCTACCTGTGGGCAGAGCTGGCTAAAAAAACAGCCCATTTTGAATATGTTCTCATTTGCTGACTTTCAAAGAAGTTTTTACCAGCTTCCCCCAGTGAGTGCCAACATAGCTCTGGGTAGAGTGGTTGTTATTATGTGGGAACCTGGAGAATGCTGGAGGTCAGGGGCAGAGCCAGGGGTTTACTTTAAACCCCTTCTTGCCCAGGTGATAATCAATGCACTGGGGTGTCTCTCAGAGCCATAAAATACTATGTGCACAATCTCATGCACTCACACCCACACCTTCTTCCTCCTTTTCCTCCTGTTTTGATAAATTTTCCTGGATGATGGATAATCCGCTTCCTGTAACCCCGCATTGCCTTTCAGTTGGACACAGTATTTCTTCATTAAAATAAATAAATAAAATCCCTTTCTACAGCGTTTGTTTAGAAGGGAAGGTTTTTCCGGTCTCCATGGCTCCTTTATCGTATGCAATGGAGTTACAATGTTCATATGTTTACAAAGCCTTCTCATCAGTAATTATTTTACTCTCCTACCAGAGGGACTGCAAATGCCTTTCTCTTCTTAAGCTCGTGCTTAATCTGCTGTTTGTTACCCACATTAGAGCTGACCCAAAGCTCCTGCCTTAAAATGACTTGGGCATGACTTGCATGTATATCAGCTTCACATATCCAGCTGGGAGGAATTGCGTACCTTTCATGTTTTTTTTTTTTTGTTTGGTTTTGTTTTTTTATAACCACCT
The DNA here is from genome assembly GCA_035590215.1 of Microhierax caerulescens. Classification (NCBI taxonomy): domain Eukaryota; kingdom Metazoa; phylum Chordata; class Aves; order Falconiformes; family Falconidae; genus Microhierax; species Microhierax caerulescens. The sequence continues at coordinate 15,248,509 of JAVJGJ010000032.1, forward strand.
TTATTTAGTGTGAACTACGTATTTTGCATAGATACAAGAATTAGACTTACATTTTTGCACCTTAGAGTCACTTCATCTCTAAGACTCTGTGAGTCAAAAAGTGATTCCTCCATCTCCATTTGAAGGAAAGAGCAAAACAAGCAGCATGGTTTCCCCTCTAGATGAAACAAAACTGGGTGTTTTGTTAATGCATTGGCCCCTAGATAGTCTTATGGTTATGGTGAACTGCGTAGTGAACATCATGTACTTGATGGTTTAACTCAAATTCTCAAAAGTCTTAATCTAATGTCCCATTCTTCTTCTCAGCAATAAATAGAAAAATTCACACACAGCTGGACTGTTAACCACTGTACAGCACCTTTACTTTTCTTTTCTCAGTAAAAGGCTCTTGAAATGCACATAGACAATAAAATTGTCTTAAATTGTGTTTATGTATGCTTCCAAAGAGATATTTAAGGGGTATTAGTATTCATTAATTATTACATTCAGACCTACTGACTTGAATGATAGTAGCTCTGAGGTTCCTTCCCAAGGAAATGTATTTTTCCTAGTTTTCCCTACTTTTCTGTAAAGTTTGTGAAAAGGATTTTCTCCCCAGGAGCCTTAATACTTTTTGCTTCCAACTGGAACAAGTTTGTTCTTATTTTTCAGTTCTGCCTCTTTGTCCTGCTAAAAGACAAGGGTCAGAATACTGCAATAGATAATAGAAGAGGGACCACCTTTGGGCAAGGAAGACCTATTTCAAATGAAAAAAACGTTGAGAAATATAATTATGAAATGGCTAGGAAGCTGGCTGTGTTATCTAATAGCTCTTTGCTCTCTTTCCTAGTTTGCATGAAGAGAAAGTGTGCAACCAAGCTTTGGTCTTTTTTTTTTTTTTTTTTTTTTTTTAATCTTAAAAGACCATTTATCTGGAATGTTAAACCCAGTTTCATTTGTGATTCTTTTATCTGCTCCAGATGGATCCATTTAACGTACTGACAGCCTGTAATTTTATGCAACCAGTGATAGGTAATAAGCTTTAGGTGTTTCTTGCATGAAATAGGATATTTGTTAGAACTAAATGGTCTTGGCTGCAGGCAACAACCACGTGAAGGACAGGACAGTCATCTTTCAAACAATGGGTTGGATAAAATAAAATAGAGCTTCAACAGGAGTGAAAACGACCACCATAATTTCTCTGATTTGTCATAAATGTAGTGTTCTGTGCACATTCCAGATGAGCACTACAGAATGTAGCCTTGAGAACAAGAAGTAAAATTTTCTATCCGTCGATATATCAGTGTGTGTGGGACCTCTGATGGCTTTGGACCACTGTTCCACCTTCGCTTGCCTCCAGAGTTTTCCTGGGTAGCACTTTCTTAGATATGCAGCAAAGCAGTAGTCATCACAAAATGGAAATGCTAGGAAGCTGAGTTAAAAGGCAGCATTTATGATATCCCAGAAGCTGGAAACAAACTAAAATTTTTGAATTCTAGATTTAACCCATGCTTTACCATGATGATAGTCAACACATAGATACCACAAGTGCAAGAAATTCAGTTCCTTTGGAATATGATTTATTACCTATAGTTTATCAAGCCAGGGTGTCAGAGCAATTTATTACATGTATTTACACTTTTTTTTTTTTTTTAATCTTTTATTTATTTCATGGGTTTTTTTTCTTTTCATGGTATTTCTATCAGCTATATTGTGGGTGGCAGGAACACTTCGTTCAATACTTCCTTTTTCAGCATTGTGCTACTGGGCTTTTTTCATCTGCCAACATTTTATCTGTTCCCTTTGCACTCATCCTTCACAAAAGCTGTTCATTTCATCATAGCCCATGCACTGAGATGTTTCTCCTTGATAAAGCTAGGGGAGATCTATAAATAATTTCATTAATGTCTCGTCTTTCTCGAGGAGAATCACAGCAGAACATCCATAGGCCAAGCTAGAAACAGGAGAGCTGATCTTAAATTGCCAGGTGACTTTGGAGTATTTACCGTAGAGCCAATATTTCCTCCAGTGGAGTGAGTAGGTGATTGTATAGTCCTACACAGTGAGAGTAAGAGAAATGCTTGAAGAGACTGTCCCATTCCCCCAGTGATGAATAGTTTATAGTGTCAGTCTACATCAGCTTGAATCATATCAACAACTCAGTGGGTAGCTGTATTTTTATGAATTTCAGTGCTTTGGGATAAGAAGTAGTGTGGACCAATAAGATCAGAACTGCTAGACATGCAAGTTCTCCACTCCAAACAACTTTATTGCTGACAACTCATTTGCAGCAGACGTCAGGGGTGTATCATTAGGCAGTGTCATCATTTGACAGTGACACTAATCCTAAAACTTAATTAGTTGTTATAAATCACCGTTTCATTCAGATGCCTGTTCAGTGCATTTGCACAAAATGACAACTTTCCTTTAGACCTTGGTAAAATAAGATGGTGTGGCAAGGTAGTGATTGAAGAAGAAAGTACAAAGGATCATGTTAATGGTAAAAAACACCAGTAGTGTTATGATTATTGAAACTTGTAGGTGTTTCAAGGAGAGAGAATAGAGGGAGAGAGAGAGAGAGGTAGACTGGAGGAGGCAGAGTTAATTTGTTCCTTGGCCCCAAAGTAGATTTTGGTTCCTGAGATGCAGTACCATTCACTAGCTAACAAAGGAAATCTTGGCTGATAATACTTCCTATGCCATGTGGGATGTATATATGCTGCTTCTCACTTGGACAGCATCAGATGCCCACTCTTGTGCTGCTTGCTCTGTAGTAATTTTGGACAGGGATAAGTGTACACACATGGACAAACACACATTAGTGTATGTGTAGATATGTATGTATCTTTCTGAGAAATTGACAAAATATGAAGCCACAAGGTGTGGGAACTGTATTTGTCTACCAATGTTTTCCCTCTGGTGGTGCTTCTGAGAGGTGCTTTGTTGAACTATAGCAAAACACACAGAAGCATATTTTAAGCCATTTAACTGACCTGCTAAATGGGAGCCCAGATGCTTAAATTGGGGAGGACTATAGAAGTTACCAAAAAATAGTTCTGTGATTCTGACCACATTAATTAAAATTGTTTTTGTAGGCCTCATCCAAACTCCAATACTCAAATCCCAAATCAGTGACTGATTATAAGAAAAATTCTATTGCATACTTCTTGCCATGTCTAAGTATAGACGCTCTTTTAAAAAGCAAGTAAGATGGATGTTCATTTGAGATAATCATCAACTACATGTCTGGATATTTTAAAAGGGACATTAGGTTTTGGATGCCTAAAGTTTTGGATGCCCAGCCTAAAAAGTAATAATGGGAACTAATTTTCCATAAGGTTCTGAGCCTGCCTTTTGAAAACTAATATTCTGAAAGTGCCTCACCTGGATCTTGTAAAGGAAACAAACACAAGTCTCCAAACATTTTTTAAAACTCTGGGCACCCCAAGTTCATAATTAGAAAAACAATGAGTTGTCTTGGAAAATCAAGTCAAAGGCTCAAAATTAAAATGAAATCAAATGATAGAAATCACAGATGTAGACACAGAGATCCACACCACGGCCTTTCTACTGGAGACTGCCACAGCTAGACTTACATAAATAAATTTGCAAGCCGAGACACAGCCTGTCTTTTGTTGCATGGTTTTATGTGCTGATAAACTTACTGTGTCAGTGGTAGAAGTGGCAGTGCTACCTAATAGGGGCCAATGGTTTATAAAATCTACCAGCTGACTTCAGCTGCTATATTGTACCAGGTTTCTTCCCTCTCACTGAAGGTGTAACTGTGATAAAGCAGGTAAAGCTTACCTCACAAGCTGTAAATTAAGTTTTTTTGGAAAGACTAAGAGAACAAAACAGTAAAGAACTGGAGTAGGGAAGTATTTGCAAAACACTGGCATCTAGGTATTGCACTGAGACATGATAGGATCTTCCTCTTCTTGCCATTTGTAATAAAAAAGAAATGGACAGTGGAGTGTCAGAGTACCTTGCAGATACATTTGTCTTTTCTAAAATAAGGCTGAAGCTAGTAAGCAGATTTGCTCAGAGCTTCAATGTCTTGGATTACATAGAACTGGTTTGGCTCCCTCCCTTCTTTCTGTGTTAGATAAGCTGTGGAGATAATGATTTACAAATTTAAAATATGCTTTCATTAATAGATTTTCAACAAATGAGCATGGAGGGCCAGTGGAGCCATACAGGGTATCATTTTGTCCATGAAGAACAATGCACTTTATAGTTAGTTTCATTTACATGTGTTCAGTGGCCACTGCACAAGTAATTTTTTTATCCC
>JAVJGJ010000032.1:15283014-15303071 GCA_035590215.1 Microhierax caerulescens
CCTGCCCATCTCTGGACACGCTCCAGCCCCTCAGTGTCCCCCCCGCAGTGAAGGGCCCAAACCCAACCCCGGGTCCGACGCGCGGCCTCGCCAGGGCCGAGCGCGGGAGACGGTCACTGCCCTGGCCCTGCTGGCCACACAGTCTGTGCCACCAGCCCGGAGCTGCTTGCCTTACTGTGCTGGCAATCAGCTGGAGTCTTCCTGTTGCTACCAGTGATCAGAAGACTGTGCAAATCCTGTCTTCAGACAATACCAGAACCCTGGAACAGTCAGGCAGGGGTGGAGACAGTGCCATTTAACTTTTGCTTTGGTGCCTGAGATTTACATACTCTGTAGGCCATTGTTTGTTTGATGTGCTGAATGCATATAATATATGGAGACCACTGAAGAAATATATTTTCATCGAAGTTAAAGATCTTGTGCCACACAGTGGTCTGCAAAAAAGCAAGCCTCCTTGTTGCCTGCCTCCTATTCCCCCAACATCAAGAAATTTCCACCTGCTCTCCAGGGTTTTCTGCCAAGTACAGCATTGCTAGGCCATTGGGACCCTGCTATTGTGGTGGCAGGGACCCCTAAGAATCCAGGAGAACTGTAAAAAAATGCAAATTATCTCCCAGAAACCTGTATGACCTCCTTCTTCTGGGACTGGAAAAGGTCCTAACAAAATTTGTAGAGTCTGAATTCACTTAAAAGTCTCCCATTTGAGTTATATTTTTCTAAGTGCTGTACGTTGCCTGTAGTGATTTTTGAAACACTAGGACTAGATGTCTCATGGAGCTTAAGAAGTCAAAATGCTGTGAATAGGAGACAAGGTCAATACACATGTAGTGATTTGGTTTTGTCTGCTTGCTGAAGCAAATGAGTTTTGCTAGGTCAGCAAATTTATTCATATATTCCCTAGTCCAGAATCTTCATTTAAGATAAACTGGCAGAAGTGTCCCTGAGATTATGCCTGTATATACAAACTGAGAAGTGGCCCTGATGCCTCCAGCATTTCTTCACTATGTTTTAAAAGAACTCTGCCTTTGAGGGAGATGACAATACAGCCAGAAAAAAAGTGCGAGTGAAGTAAAACTTGAATACAGACCAATCTGGATGTTTTTATAAAGTCTTGCAGACTTCTCTCCACAATCCATTAAGTCCTAATTGCCACACTAATGTTATTTTATATTGTAAGTGCAGCTCCTGAGTCCTGATATTATGGCACCCAGTGGAATTAAAGCAGACACTTAGCTTTACCACCTTCTCTGCTGTAACCTTTTGAATCTGTGATTATTATTCTGTCAATGAATGCTTGTTCATTATTACTTAAAGGTGTCATCTCTTCCACCAGGATGACATGCTGCTGTGTAAATTAGGGCCATAACTAACCTGGTTCAGTGCTGAAGCAAGCGCCTTTCTTCTGACAAGCCAAGAATTAAGGGCTTCTTTCCTCCCAATGGAAGGAGCCTCTCTCCTTCATTCCTAATAAGGGCAATGCTGAGGTGGATTTAAAAGGTTCTTTTCTATTAAAGGGGTTTGATCTCTGATAATCTTCCATAATCTGGAGACTAGGAGCAAACTGAGCATTAGGTCTGGATTGCAAATCCACTCTTAGCCTTTTTTTTTATTATTATTAATTTATTTCAAAACTTATTTAAATACAGTATCTTCCTTTTCCCTTCCATAAGGGACGTTAAGGAAATAACTTTCCAATTAGGATTTAAATTTGATTAATTGTTATTAGTTAATCCCAGTTCTGGTAATTGCATTCCTCTCTCAGGAATTTCACAACCTTTTTAGAAATGGTGCAGTGCTGGGTTGCAAACTGCATGCTACATCTCTGTGTTAGCCTCACAGCTGATTTTCTTGCTCTGGCTGCATATGGAGTAAACAGGAGCACATGTATACAGAGTAGTCCAGGAAACATCATAATTTCCATTTAAACTCACCATTAAAGCTCTTAGACTTACATTTTGCAAATAAATCATCTAATGAATTTGATTTGTTTTGTTCTTGTTGTGTTTTCATTCATGAATTGCTTGTGACCTACCCTAATGTTAGCAAATCTTAGTCTCATTTGCACATAATTTTGGAGAAAGACATTTTATTTTAGGATTTATGATTATATTACTAATTTCAGCTCTTTCATTCCCTATATAGCTATTTGTGGTAGATCAAATGTTATTACATCTAGTCCCTTGCTGGGTGAAAATAACTTTTTCTATGGCCAAGTAATGAAGAAGACATGATGAACAGCAAATAATGAATGGAGAATACTTGTACTCATACGGGAATACTGTATGCTAATACAGGCAGTGGTAGAAGGACCATTCCCCATGCAGTCATATGAATGAAAAATAACTGACATCAATATTTATGAGTTGAAGATAACGTGCAATAAAGAAACCACACTGGTACCAAGCACATTTTGAGTCTGGCTAGGTTTTCACCAACAGAGGTGGTAGAGCGCGCCTCATTCCCTCATCAGCTTCTTTGTACCAGGTAAAAAACAGCAAACAAAACAGCCAAAGGAGACTCTTACCAGTTTGGGAGAAGACTACTCCCCAGCTGTTTTGGGAAGGGCTGCTAAACAAATCCTGCTGAGGATGGCAAAAAAGACAAAAATTTCGACCTGTAGAACTGCTATAATTTACACAGATCTCTAGCACTGGCTAGGTTACACTGGGGGTTATGAGGCAGGTTAAGACCAGAAGAGTGCAGATGCACCTCTGTTCAGCACATTTGGGCTTAAAGTTTTGTGCAGAAAGCATATGTGAATATTTCTGTGAAGAGTTATTTCATATTTAGCTTTAATTGTCCCACTCCAGTTTGTGCTTGGGATATAAATCCAAAATAAAGCCATTCTTGAAAGACTGGAGATTTACTCTGATGGATTTTGGAGGATATGTGGTCTGATGTACAGGATTTCATTCTGAGCATTCATATGGCCCATCCATACCCACCACAAGTAGTACAGATAATGGGAACATGCCACACTGCACCCTTTATATGTGTGGGGATGAAGTTATATAGAGATATAAAATAAATAGATACATTAATTAGCTCATTAAACAGATAAAGAAGATTCTCAAAAATATCCAGGAGACAATGGGGCATCTGAAGAGTATGAGATCCTCTCCTCACTAAAATGAAATCCAGGTCACTTGTCCTAGAGATGAATTCTGAAGCTCTTTACCAGGTATCATCCATATTAAAGCCAGATACAATTTAAACATAGCGGCATTAACAGTAAATCTAATGTACCTGACATAGCAATATCTTGTAACTGTTTGAAAACAGGGTCACCAGTTTGATATTCTGAAGGCCTATACACTTTGTTTCCTGCTAGAAAAAATGACAAACTAACAGGTCTGTTCAGTTGCTGTATTTATGGCCAATTAATCTGTTTGTTTTGTAGTTGTTCTGATGAAATCATCCTGAAATGGCCATCCCCAAACTACTAATCAGGAGTAAAAAGGTAACAAGGTCCCCACTATTGAACTGTGTTCATGCTACCTACTGGGAGAACACTGAAGGATAACAGATTTCCTTTTAGGAAATTCAGTTTCTCAGTTTGTGAGTGATGAAAAGGCTCAGTTCATCTGATCATCTTGTTACACTGAATATTTCAAACAACTGTAATTGCAATCATCAGTTGCTATAGTAAACAGCGAAGTTGCAGCAGGGTAACTGAGAAAGAAGTATGGCCAGAAAGCACATCAGCCATATCCAGCCTGCCCAGTCCTCTGTGGTGTGCACTTACCTCACAGCACAGCTGGGCTGGGGTGTATGTTAGGTAAAAAATAACCTCTTACCTGAAATGAAATGATAAATCAGTGAAGAAAGGGAATGGAGGAGGAATGAAACTCGGCACTGGAAGGCCAGGCTAGAGATGTGCAGCCCTTCCCTCTCAAATAAACTCAAGCCGTCATAGCTTGATCTAGATGGCAGAAATGGGGTTCTCCTTCTGGGCTGAGGTCCTGGAGGGATCTGTAACCTGCATTCCACAAGGAGGGAAAGGTTCCCCAACCTCATTTCAGATCATGCTTGGTGGTCTTTGTGGAGGAAGTTCAACGCAGGTGGCTCTGACCCTCAGCCTCTGGGTGGCCAAGGCTGGCAGCACCACAGTGATTTGGGCACCCAGGGGCATGCAGATAACTGTAGCCAGAAACTGCAGCAAAAATGTATTGATCTCATCTGTATTCATGACTTCTAACCAATGCTAACCATTAGTCAACGCTCAGCAAATTATGGGCAGCTACATTTCAATCATTTGAATCTGTACTCATTTTGGTAGTGTTTGTGTAGCAGCCTGACCACATAGCAAGCTGAGGCCCTGGCAGCTGTTAAAAGCATTTGTACTAACGGCCCCAGGACTGTCTGCATGTTCCTGCAGAGACTGAGCTTTGCATTGGCCCCACAACCTGACTTTAAAGGTCCACAATTCCACTGCGGTTTCTTCAACAGAAAGCCATCATCTTACAGCTTGTATTAAATACAAAGACAGTTAGTATCTTCTACTGACTTTAAATCTAGGGACATCAGTTTCTTAGGATCAAATTGATGCTATACTGAGTATTACCTGCCTCATCTCCAAATGTTACTACACAACCTCGTACTTTGCAATGGTCTCTTGCAAGATGGCATCTTTTTTTCTATACAAATTTTGCATTCTATGCATATCCAGAAGGGTATTTGAGTGGAAGAGGGAATATCTGGTCTTTTGTTTCTCAAAACCATTTGAGAAAGGCACTTTTTCAGGTGATGTTGAGGGTTTTTTACATTATGACAGAGCTTCATATTTGCTAATGTTGTTATTAGTTTTAATGCTGTTGCTGTGCACTTGGTCTGTGTTTAGTGACAGTGAGACACACAGGAGGTACACTCTGCCCTTCCCACAAATGAGGAACATTCTCATCATCTCTGTAAATACTTACCTGTCCATTTCCAATCTTCTCAGGCAACCCAGTCATAGATGACAAGGACTGTCTTTTAAGTCAGGTGTGACAGGCTCAGAGGCAGAAACTCCAAAACAGGAGTCATCACTCAGAGCTCGTTCCTGTCCCAGGTTTAGCTCTAAGTTATGCATTAATAGTCAGGGTGGGAATTTTGGAAGAAATTATTTACTTCCATATGGAGAACTAGAATAAGGACTCCCAGCCCATGAGGCTTTGGGACAGACCCCTCTGAAGTTTTCCTGAAGGTACTTTCTCCGAAGTAACTAGTGTTGAACACTACCACAGGATACTAAAATAAGAAAGATTTACTGGACTAGCCAGGTCTGACATGTTCCTACATCACCATGCCTCCTCTCTATGCTGTCACTGGTACAGCATCCCTGTCCTGGGGATCCTGCTTCACCTGCCCCAGCCTCTGTGTATGACACCAGTTCCACCAGTGACCAGCACACAACTCTGCTGCAGCAACACTTGGACCACATCAGTCCAATGAGTGCCATTTCTCTGTCTACAGTGCATCTATTTATGAGCTGCCTTATTTGAAGTTTCACCTCTCTGAATCCTGTTCAAAGGAAGGAAAGTTCATACACCCACTCCCTGGATTTCTGTGTAAGCCTTATTATTACAGGGTAAAAAGCAGACATTTCACCACATACAGCCCTGCCTATGCCTTCTCAGATCCCACATTTCATACTGATGTACCAATAACAAATATTTTTTTTTTCCTGGGGAGACACCCATCTCATCTTGTGATTTCACTCATAAATGGTACAGGTGGTAATTAACTGTTCAGTGTTAACATATTCCTGCATTGTTCATTGCAGGGAAGAAAATAGGAGTATTAATACTTTTAAAATAAATTAGTCCCACAGAAGGAACTTGTAAAATGTCACAAAAGGCATCCATTCAATTTCTCATTGTGTGAAAAACATTATGGGCAAACATAGCTGAGCAACTTTAACCATAAATTGATGTCCACCTCTGTAACTGTACAGGTAACTAATGGAGCATTCTCTTTTCCTATTTCCAAACTAAGATTTATGGATTTTAAAGTAATGATTTACTTTATTCTATACAGCCCATTGATTTTTAGTGTTTCTGTTTCCCACCCATTTCTCTAGCCTACAGTCCAGGCTGCTCATATGATTGACTGTAACGTGATGCTGCCCTCTCCCCAAAGAAACCTCCAACTAACAAACCGAATCACAGCATTGTCAGCACATTTAAGAGCACAAATGGGGGCAGTGAATGCAGAACAGTAGCTCCCTGCAGCTGCTTGCCTCCCTGCCAAACACGAGTCCTCAACAACAGGACACTTACCTGCAGCATGTGATGGAGAATCAGGTGAATAAATACCCTGATTTAGGAACTGAGCCTTTGCTGTGGTCATATGAAATAAATTAATCCTTTCACCTCCAGTTAAGTTCATATGAAGCACTGAACTCTCCCAGCTGGGATGAGATGGAGATTATCTACTGATCTGCTTCCCAGAAGAGGTTTCTGTTCTCTCTTTCTCCCGTTAGTATTTAATAAAAAATATAAATGTTCCTTTATTACCAAGCTAGGAGACCCGTGCATCACAAACTATATAATCAAAGAGCACAACATGTACATGTGTGCATGTGTCCACATGCACATGTATGCATGAATACAAATGGCCACATTTGCTGTTATAACTATATCTGGATATATATTTATATCTCTGACATTTGCCATCTGTTGGAATTGTAATACCGGGAATAAGCATCTGGCACTCTTTTGTATAGTAAGGCCTTTTGACAGCTAATGCTTGGGAATGCGTTACCTTTGGGGATTAAGGAGTAATTAATTAGAACAAGGAAAACATACTGTAAACCATAAAATTCCTATATTGAAAGCAAGCATTTCAAGGTACTCTGATGTAGTTTTCACCTGGCCTACAGCCTAAAATCAAACATAATTAAATGTTTTTGGAGGGGCATTTAAAGGTGAAACAAGTAAAGTGTTAATAATGTCATTTGTTAATTCCACATCCAGAGTTGTCCAGGTCAAATTACAAATACTGAACACAAAGAGTCATTGAGGAAAGGTTTCAGAGAAATAGGCTGCAAAGGGTGGAAGACGGTGCTGTGGGTTATCCAAGGGTTAATGGGTACAAAGCATTGCAAACAGATGTGACATTCAAGCCATTCAAAGACTAAAATGTTTTCTTGGTTTCCAGGTGGAATAATTCATTGGCCTCCATGCTAGAAAGTGCTGAAGTCATTGCTGCATTTATTGCAGTCACTCAGAGACCTCCAAGGGGCCTTTTTGGTCACCTGTCTATGCAACTCTCTGCTGGGTGAAGAGTGAGAATGAAACAAGCAGAGATTTTTGGAATATTATTTTCTTCTCTTTTCAGAGCAGATCAATCCCACAGTGTGGGACAGAAACAGGTTTAGCAAAGAAAAAGCTGCCACCTTTTCAGCCTTGCATTAAGCAGGGCAGAGGTACATTCATTGCTTTGGTGTTATGCATTGCTTTTTGAGCGAATTAATCCAAATTGTAACCCAGTACCGGGTGTAGTTTGGAAACACATAAAAGGTTATCTTCCTCTAAGGATATGGAGAAAGCAAATTTGTTGTAGTTCTCTACAGCTGGGAAATGCAGAAAGGACATTTGAAAACAGAAATAAATTCCAATTAATGAAATCTCTAAAAAGGGTATAAATCATAAGCAAATAGTATCATCTGCTTTGCTACGCATACGTAGATGTACACAGGCACACACACTTTAATTTCCATTTCATACAACCATTTGGTTCCTAGCAGACATCAAGTGAAATAGACATCACCACTAATTTCAGAAATTTCCATTTCATCATCTTGTTTAATAAGCTCCAGAATGATATTTGGGGATTTGGGCTGTTTTTTTTTTAGCAGGACTGTGTGCGGAATTTCACAGTGGACTCATATCCTGTTTTTTCAAGTAAATGGCATGTATTTTTAGGAAAAAAGCTTATTCCACTGTTATAAAATATGTCAAAAAATAACTTACAGTGGTTATGTACCCATATGCAGTTGTTTTTAATTATTCCCACAAGCTTCACTTAAATTCTGCAGCACCTTTAACTTTCTAGGCTTCTCTTTGAGAAGGCTCTTGTTGATCTCTGTTGTCCTCCTTACTATCTGCTCTACCCGACACTTGCACCTAAAGCACAGCTGGTGCGACTGCGTGTCACACTACCACACGTTCATTTGTGTGCCACCACTGTTACTTCAGGCCTATATAAATTTCTTGGTGTAGGGTTGTGAGACCAAGGGAACAGGCCATTGGAGCTAGCTCAGCCCCTCAACGATGTATGAAAATATTTATTACATCCAGATAAGTGGTTATCTATATATAATTTCACCAGCCACCAACATGCAGTTGCACTCAGAAGCAGGGCAAGGAAGAATCCCTCCCACACAGCAGCACTACAGAACAATAGTCAAATCCAGAGATACTGAATGAGGTGCACACATGAAAATAGAGGCAAAACAAAAGTAAGGCAGAGACTGGTCACACTGGGAGAGGTGGGGGGGGGGGCAGGACGACGACAGGACCCTGGGGGCACACTTGTGCAGTAGCAATTAGGGCATGTATTCAGGATGTAACCTAAAGTAGTACATCAGGAAAAGGATAGCTAGGGAAAACGTGGGTGAGCTAATGAATGAGGTGGGTATCCTGAAAACAAAGGACACAGAGCAGGCGGAGTTACTGAATATCATCTTTTCTTCAGCTCGCACTGCCAAGGGCACCTTTCAGGAATCCCAGACCATGGAGACAACAGAGGAAATCTGGAGAAAGGAATATTTTACCTGGGCCAAGGAGGATGGGGTTAGAGATCACTTAAGCCTGACACCCACAGATCCATGGACCCCAATGGTGTGCACCCCCAAATGCTGAGGGAGATGACAGCCAGCCAGCCTCCATCATCCTTGAAAGATCACAGAGGACAGGAGAGGTGCCTGAGGACTGGAGGAAAGCCAACATCACTATAGCCTTCCAAAAGAGCAAGAAGGAGGACCCAGGCAACTACAGGCCAGTCAGACTCACCTCTTTACTTGGCTGTTGCAACACAAGCAAGCCACCAGGCTGTGACAAGGCTTTATCATCGACCAGTCTCCTGTCTGCACTGTTCCTCCTTCCTCCCGAGGCTGAGGTACACCACTGCTCCTCCATCCAGCCATATCTATTTCATACTCCTCAGGGCTATTTAACCACTTAGCAGGAACAAGCTACAGCTGCACATCATCCATGTCAATCAACACACTGCCGTTGAAACAAGGCCACAGCTGCATATTATTAATGTTAATTAACCCCCTGCCTTCATTTCTCTACACATGGGTAGGGTTGTGAAGATGATGAGGGGACTGGAGCATCCCTCTTCTGAGGAAAGGCTGGGAGAACTGGGCCTGTTTAGCCTGGAGGAGAGAAGACTAGAGAGGGGATCTTATCAATACATACAAATATCTTGAGGGTGAGTGTCAAGAAGGTGGGGCCAGGCTCTTTGCAGTGGTGCCCAGTGACAGGACAAGGGGCAATGGGCACAAACTGCAACACATGAAGTTCCATCTCAATACGAGGAAGAACCTCTTTACTGTGAGGGTGACAGAGCACTGGCACAGGCTGCCCAGAGAGGCTGTGGAGTCTCCTTCTCTGGAGACATTCAAAGCCCATCTGGATGTGAGTCTGTGTAACCTGCTGTAGGTGAACCTGCTTTAGCAGAGGTGTTGGACTAAATGGTCTCCAGAGGTCCCTTCCAGCCCTGACCATTCTGTGATTCTGTAGTAAGGGGGAAGCCACAGGATAATTCCAGAGGTCTGCTTGGCTGGCTATATAAGCAGGGCAGCATTTGGTGGCACTTGAAGGATGATCACAACCCAGCAGGTACCCAGGCACCGGCACCACCACACTGGGCTGGCTCCATCCCTCTCTCAGGGCTGGCCACTTGCTGGCTCAGTGTGGGGCTCCCTGCCTTACCTATGAATCACCGAGTTCTCTTCTTCCCAAATGCTGTGAACTTGTTTCATTTTGCTCAGTATTTGAAAATTCGCTGATGTGGATTGAGCCTCATTCATTAAAGCTAAATGAATTAAAATCATAATTAACAGTAAAATATGCAGCCGTTAGGTTGTGGACTTTATTACCTGGGTTCTTTGGCAACTATCCACTATTTTAAAACAGCATCTGTCGGCTTACTTCCTCTAATCCTGTGTGAGAAAGTGAGAGATATGTTTTCCTTTTTAATAAAGAAAATAGTATAGGATATTGCTTTTGAAAATTCACAGCTGCATATGTTACAAATATTGATGATGAACTCAATAGCTAAATTAAAAACAACCCAGATGTCATGTTCAAAGTGAAGCATGAACATAATAAAAAAGTCCAAATGCACCACAGTGTAACATGGAAATTACATGTACAACAAAAATATAAATGTTATTAAGGGTTAATATGAAGGTGCCATCTGGACAGTTGGATGGTGTAGATTCAGGCACTAGAGGTGTAATTCCTCTTGGAAAGCATGAGAAAACCAGAGACTGAAAGATATTGCAAACAAACTTTGACTGGATCTCTTTTGAATATATTAATGTTGGCAGTTAGTAATAATCTGAGCAAAAACCTACAAAGTCAGGTCCTAAGCCTAAAAAGGCTTCCTCTTATTTCTGCAATTTTTGGATCAGGTTTTAAAACACATTACTGATATAGATCTGTATAAATGTAACCACAGAAAAAGAGATGAAATGCCTGTTTTAGAAGATCTTTTCTCATGCGTTCCAAAAAGTATGTAGTTTTTCATTCCTACTTTATACCCAAAATCCTGAAGTCAGAGATAGTTTGAGGGAAAGTGAAAGCAAACATCTGTACTTTCAAGATGGTTAAAAAAAATTATTACAGCTCCTTACTTAGGTTTCAAAGCAGACCACAGAACAACAAATAAATGAAAAGCAGGTACTTTTCCCCAACATTTTTTTTTTTCTTTAAATTTTGTAGAAAAAAAAAAAAAAAAAAAAAAAGAAAGAAAAAAAGAAAGGAAAAAATATTCTGATCACAGGGATGTCATTTTCTAAAACTCCAAGTAGGAAACGTGACAAATACAAGATCAAGTACACAGCCATGTCACAATATATCTCTGCACCTTTAAAAAAAAATATACATAGTTTTTTCATGTTATTTTCTCTGTACCTTGCACCCTTTCTCCACATGTCTTTTACAAAATCATAGTAACAGTGTGCAATTTCAGAATGGTTCCCAGCAGCTGATCATTGGGAGCCAACAAATAAACAAACAAATGAAAGGACAGTTGCAGTAGCCATCAGAATGCTGGAAATCACAATAAAGTTGTTAAGGACAATGAAGTCAGCTTGGTGGCCCATGAGCATTTCCACAACCACAGAAATGCTCCCCAAAAACGAGTCTGAGAATCAGTGTAGAAGCCCTAAAGAGCTCCTTAGCTAGTACCTTAGCGAGGGCGAGCAGGGGGGCAGGAGTACGCCAGGGACTGGGGAAGGGCTGTGTGTAATGCAGGGAACCCATCGGAGATGCCCTGCTCTAGACACCCAAATCTAACTCAGTTTCTGTGGCTAGTTGGGAACTTATCCAACCCCCCAAAATACACAAAACCTTACATTTCCTGTGATGCTGCTGATACAGTCAAGCCATGTCACGGCAACTGCACAGACAGTGCTTTTGTCACAATAGGGTGAAAGTCTGTGTTTTCTTTGTCAGTTGAAAGTAGTGACAGTGTAACATTTGCCAGAAGCCATCGGTATTCGTAACGTGGAGAGTTCATGGGAGCTACCTTTGTTTTCCTTTTCTTTTTCCTTTAATAGGAAACCTTGATTACTACTTTTCCTATCTTTGATAGCAACACCCCTACAGATATCATTAGCTGCTGTAATCTGCTTTGACAAGGGCAGGCTATGAAGAAGATGGAAGAAAGGATGATTTTTTTATTAGCCCCTAAATTTAGTTTTTCCAAGTATATAAAGGGGTCATATTGGAGGTGGGTTATACAGTACATCAGAAATGTGACCTTTGTACATATCCTCCTTTTCATCTGGGGTATTAGATGAGACTGAAAACACAACCAAAAAATGTGTGGAAACATACTTTCTGCTGTGGGCCCAAAACAACTTTTTTTTTTTTTTTTTTTTTAAAAAAAAAGCAGTAACGAGGCAAAACAGAACAGAAACCATTAAATCTCAACCAAAAGCCCACTCAATAACAGGTATTGTTTCCCCAGTTGTCACGTTACCACCATGAGATTATGCTGAACAATTTGCTGTGATCTGTCCCTGTGGATGCCCTGCCTGCACTTTTCAGAAAGTCACTTGCAATGACAACCAGATATATCCTAGCACCAATCTTATATCCAACAGAAGTGTATTTCCGTGGCTAAAAGAAAAGAAAGAGGTACCCTTTAAAAAAAAAAAACAAAACAAAAGCAAAACCAACAAACAACAAATCCTATAAAATTATATTTGTGCTGTTAACCCCCTTTTCATCCTCCCTGTTTAATCTTGTGTGGTGGTTCACCAAGAGTCTGAGTAACTTTTGGAAAGCAACGCTAAGTACAACTAGTAAATTCCTTGAAACATTCACGCATGGTTTAGTTGGGGCCAGACAAGAATGGTGCCATATGTGCCTATTCACATTTTATCACCTTTCTTCTCTTTTAGTATCCCTGTTACTTGTTTACCTATCTTTTTGGCCAGTACAACTGAAAATGTTTCCTCCCCTCTCTTCCTAAATGCGTGGCCCTGCAGCAAACCACACTTTATATCATGAGGGGAGAAGAGGAGCAGGGAGACACTGATATTTACACTGTGCTTTCCATTACCCACTCCGAGCTCCCAAAAGTCCCTTTCGCCCCTGTTAGGTCATTGTCATCATACTGCAAAAGCATGCCGTTCACCGAGAGGCTCCTCTTTGTCCAAATGTTTGTTATCTTTTTTGGGTAGGTGCAACACTGAGATGTGGCGAAGTCCCCCATGTCAAAAGAATGGCTACGTTTAGTTTTGCCCTCCAGAGGCAACGTGAGGAGGCTGCGAAATTTTGACTCCGGCTGGCCCAGCAATGGCTCTTTGTCCGAGTGGCGGGCCACCGTGGAAGTTCTGGAGTCTGTCATCTCCTCCTTTTTCTGACATTTCAGTTCCAGGGAGGCAAAAGCTCCCATTAGCCGGTCAATGTTGTGTTTTGACCTGGAAGGAGGCCTCCACTTACTGGACAATGTGCCCTGTTCACTTTGGAGGCTATAGTCATCACAGTCATGGCTGTTTGCAGAGCTGGAGGAAGAGGAGATGCTGCTCCGCACAGACTGACAGTTAAACTCCATAAGTTCATTTCTCACCACCACTTTGGGGTTGACCTGGGGCAAGACTCCATTCTGAACTGGTTGTGCTCCATTTGTCTGTGAGTAGACATTGCTGACGTTAGACATCTTTCCCTGGGAATTGTTGCAGACCTTATAGCGGACCATGAGTATTACAATGAATACTAGCAGAGTAGCCACAATGATGCCTCCAATGATCAGAATCATGGTCCCACCCAGGAATTGACTGTGCATCGACTGGCACTGAGGGTAGTCTTCTTTGGTGAAGAACTGGGCACATCCCACGATATTGGTGGCAGTAAGGGTCGTGGCTGTGTCATCCCACATTGCCAGGACACAGAGGTCATAGCCAGTTCCGGAAACAAGGTTGTTTACAACAAAGGCTTTGTTTGTAGCTGGAATCATCCTTTAAAAAAAAAAGGAGAACAAAGAAAGATAAAAAATTTGGTTATTCTTGACAGTAAGGAAAAAGAGAGGAGAACAGACATAAGAACAGTGTGGTGTTTACTGTTCTGGGTACTGGCAGAGAGAAGTTAGAGCCATAAAATTCAAACAAGCATTCAAGCTTCCCAGCTCCTGCAGGTCCAACATCCCAGCATTCAGGCACACACAAGTTTTGAGGGCCATCTCTCAAGTGTGCAATAAAGGGAATAAGAAAAGGCAGACCAAACTAGTCTGGAGTTTTTTTTCTCCTCACTTGTGTCTGTCCTAATCATAAATATATTAAAACCTGAACAAATAACTCAGAATAAAAATATATGCCTACAAAGAGCAGGGTTTTTTTCCGAGAGTGCAAATGACCCTTGCGCTTGCTGAGTCTGAACCTGGCAGTTGTCACATTGCTTCACGGGTGCCTGAACATTCACTGTCTAACATCAGCAGGTTGCTTACTTTGTGAAGACAAGGGGCTACATTTAGTTTTCTCATTTCCTGAAAATGCAAGGCAGGCAACCACTTCTCTCTCTCCACTCTCCCACCTACTTTCCCCATCCTCCTACTCCCCACTATGGAAAAAATCTCCTAGAAATACAGCTATCATCTTCTTTGCCAGAAATTTCTTCCTGCAACCACCTTTCTCTGTGTGAGTGAGAAAGAAATACTGGCATTGGCAGTAGAGGCTGTGGAAGTGTGAGGAGAGGTAGGAAGATGCAGGGATGGAAACAAGAAGGATTCTTTAAAATACGAAACTCTACTCCAACAGAAAACCACTGTCAAATACCAATTACCTAGGCCCAAGCTGTGCTCCAGGTTTGGTCATTTATGGATATTATTCCTTGCTGCCACAAAACTTAAGCAGTCATTTGAACTCATGCAATATTACAGCATCACTGGCATTAAAAATTAGCAAATGAGAATGCACATGGTCTACCCCTCTTCAAAGTGGTGAAAATCGTAGCACATCGGTGGAATACAGTGGAGAATCCCAGATTCAGTGCCTGGTGGGTAGCCAAGAATAAAACCAAAGAGATACCCCATGCATGTTTCTCTTTACTTCCACATGACAGACTCGAGTGAGAGAAAAAAGCTGAAATTAAAAACAGCCTGTTCTGACTTAGAGCTGCAAATCTTTAGCATCAGCAACGAGGGAGCCCTGCAGGCACTAACACCACACAGCAAGCTGGTGTGACTGTAATTGGGACCGTAAGGGCTGGCCAGAGGAAAAAGGCATACTCCTTGTGAGAGTGCCAGGCTTTCGTAGCCCCAAATCACCATCACAGCCAGCATAAACTGCAGCCCTGCAGAGGCCCTTCTGTGCAGTGGGAGGGAAGAGGCCTGCACACAGAAGCAGCAACGCCAAGGCACTGCAAAGATGAGCTTCTGATCATCTTTGCATTTACGCATTCACGCCACTTACACAACCCTTCAGTCTGGCCACAGGTGAGGATGTGGCTCCTTTTTAAAAAGCAAACAAAACCACCAAAAACTCTGCAAGGAAAAGAAATATTGGTGAGAGACACCTGCAATATAAACATCACCTGGCACATTTACGCAATGCTATATTTGAGATGCTGTGATTCTATTATCATCCTAATGGAGAGGTTTTGCACAGACATAGATGAGCTGTTCAGAATGAGCTGAGAGGTCATAAAGCAGCCCTCCTGGAAAACTCCGGATACAGTTGCTAAAACAATTTTGAAGAGTCAGAATGGTTGGTCTTAAGCAATTTCTAATTGTTTTCCTGTCCCTGTGGCTCTGGGAACACCACACCACAGCAGCTGGGGCAATGCCTGCACTCTGTTTGGTTGTTCAAGGAGTTTTATATGCACACACCAAGGATGATATATGGAATAACAGGATACTACTGATCTCCAAATGTAGGATCTTCAAACTTTTGAACAGTTTCACCAATTGTTTCATATCTCCTTCTGTATCGCCTAGTGCTATACTCCACTTTCCACCATCACTCCCAACCATGTACTTAAAAAATTCTGCAGTGCATAAGGCATTCAGAAATTATTTTGCTGTGAAACCTCATTACGAACAAGTAGCACTGTTAGCAGAAAGAATAGTCAGCCCTATAAAGTGGATCTGAACTTGTGTCATAACTCTCGAAAAACAGAGCTAGAGCACCATCTGTTAGAGTGGTTCATTTTGCTTTGCACTGTTGAAACACAGAGACCTCTATATTGTCTCCAAGCAAACAGTAAACAACTGGGTTTACGTAGTATATAGCTCTGTACGTATCTTATGTATTTGGAAATACATTCCTTCAGCCTAACACACTATGCCAATTTATACAGAGTGAACACTGATTAACTTCAATCATTTACAACTTGTTTTCTTCAAGTATGATTACACACAAGCTTCCAGGGAAATGCTGCTGCCTGGAATATCTCACAGACTGGCAGGTAGTGCTAGTGACATAAAATGTAAAGCCAGTCCATTTTTAAATGTACAGCAGTGAGGCCATAACCACTCCTAAAGCTCTACCAGGTTAACTGTATTGAAACTTGACATAAAAGCTCATCTTAGCCTTTAAAAGAAACTGAGTCATTTCTAAACTCAATCAGTCCTGGAAGCTACAGCTGTGATAATATTGGGACTAATAATAGCTTTATAAAAGATCACAGTTGCAATCCCAATTACGGAAAAAGCAATCAACTCTCCATATACAGCTAAAATGAAGAATTTTGGATGTTTCCATATATAAACTTCAAATGTTCTTGTAAAGTATTCAAATTAATGTTATTGTTAAAGAACAGCTGAGCATAGGAATAAGCACCGATTTCAAGAGTACTAGGAGTTAAGTAATTAATCTCAGACTCAGTTTTCTAGCTTGCAGGGAAGATGATCTTGTTTTCATGAAGTTGCCAAATTGTAAGAGTATTTTGGCATTCCTCCATGCTTTAGTTCACCCTCCCCAAACACACTGCCAGTCAGCTACGATGGATGACATCTCTTAGTGTTCCCTGCACCTAAAATCAATGCAGACACGTTTTCACTCTGGGCTATTGATGACTCTTTGATTGTCCCCAACACGGGTAGCTGCAAGATGCCACTTCAATCTTTGCTTTGCTGCCTAACAGGAGCAGTGTCTTCATGGCTGCTCTGTACGTCCAGCACCTTCAGTTATGGACCACCATGCCCTGTCATTAGGACTCAATAGCTAGGAGCTGCCACAAACCTGAAAGGGGGCATTAAAACTGTCTAGTCAGAGATCCTGCAAGGCTTTGTTCAGTCAATTCATCAGCTGAACACAGAAAGTTGGTTTCAGGTAGAAAGAATCCATAGCCTGGTTCACTGGAGATCAAACACAGCTTTTGAAAGTTGTTAGCTTTTGAAACTCAGAAGATCCTAGTGCTCACTTGTTAGCCCTCATACAGCAGTATCTTGAGGCAGGGAGCCTAATAGTGTCCACCTGCTCTTCAGCCTGCACCTGATCACACAGGGCAGTATGATCGTGTAAAAATGCTTCTTATCACAGAAGAGGAATTGAAATTTGAATTTGCAACTATAAGGAAAAAAAAGTAACAGTTGACTAACTACAAGAGGAGATCAACTAGCAAAACATTTGTTTATTTTTAAACTAATGATAGGTTATGATAGGTTTTAATGTGTACACTTAAAGGAGCCTAAAAAAAAAAACCAACAGTGAGGACTGGGAAAGCAAACAAATACTCAAATATGTTAACACTGTAAGTGTAAATGTCATCCCAGCTAGAACAACAAGAAATTTGAAAATCTTCTTATGGAAATTTCACTGTCCAGACACATAAAACACAGCAATTTCTGCCTTTCTCCTCTGGTTTATTTTCCTTGGATTAGAAAAAGCATGCAAATCTCCTTAACATTAGTCCCAGGATTTTATTACCTGATTCTTAAGCTAGTTTCTGAATCCTATCTGAAGGTCAAAATACCCCAAGGAAAACTATTCATATAAGAACATGGTTCTGACTTCTCTACAAATCTTGCCTCTAAGGAATGAAATGAGCATAGAAGTCTTACAACTGACCTTCTTAATTTTCAAAAAAACCCTCTTCTGTTGCCCTTTGGCACAACAGCATCACTTATTGGAAGAGGAGGAGACCTATGGCTAAGATTAGGGCATGGCATAAGCATCTGAAATAGAACAGCAACAGACAGATGTTCCTATGAGAGTTTATGTGTGATGAAGGGCTATGAAGCTGAGATGAAAGTTTCCAGGGCTTTTGCAAATAATACATCCCCTTCAATCCATGGAGATTTAGGTCTCATGTTGTGAAAGCACCAAAATAAGACCATGAGACCCTTTTTTAAAAACAATGGAAGGATAGTGCTAGCACCCTTCTTTGAAGTCAACTTTATTTTCTACCATCTCCACTAAAAAGTCCTTGTGATGTCCTTGTAGACACAACATACGGAAAGGAAGCAATTTTGTAATTATTCACTTCAGTGTGTGGTGATATTAAGAAAATTACAAAATAAATTACTTAGAAATGCAGGAGAAAAAGGGTTGCTGCAGACTTTACTCATAATCCCAGATGCAAGTGAGCACTGAAGCTTGCAGGGAGTAAACTGTGCTGAGAATTTAGGAGACCTGAATTTTATTCTCTACTTTATCAGTTACACTGATATCAGGCTCTACTTTATCAGTAACTCTCAGTTCCTGAGAAATCATTTTGCTGTACTGTAAGTCTCCTCATTTATAAAATGGGGATAATGCCAGCAATCTCTTTTCAAAAGAGGCCTGTAGTGTATGGAAGGAAATTAGTAGATATTATGATTACACTGCAATATACAAATGGGTTCTTTTCTTCTTTGTAGCACTGGGGATTAGGAGGAGTGAACTGCTGGTTAATACTGTGGTTATGCAAAACAGACAAATTAGAAAAAAGACAGATTAGGTTAATTGTCTAGGCAATTCTGTTCCTTTTCTCCCGCAAGTGGGGTATGATACCATCTAGTTTTAGCCTGAAAATGCTTTAATCACAGAACTTGCAGGGAACTGTCAAATATTCAATTCCTTTGGGAAGGCACTTGCAACTCCCAAAACTCAGTTTTATACTGACCTGCTAGACTAAGTTGCTTTTCTCATGGACCTTTTTTTTGTACTATTTGGGGCTATATACCATCTGTATTGCAATATGATTTCTCCTTTTGAAGTAAGTGCTAGGAGTTTAAAATGGAAAGTCATGCTAATTTATTAAATGCTTGTATCTCAGGAGAAAAAAAAAAAGCAAAAAAAGTGCACCTAATTGTTTGAGTGTGAATTTTCTGTGCCTAAGCTGCTCAACCCAAACTCTTCCTGTAAGATTCTTTGTCTACATGCCATATCCCAGGGCAGACATCCAACAAGAAATGGTCCATGACTTACCAGCAGTAGGTCATATAGTTTGTATATTAAAACCAGCTCTTGGAATATTACCTCCTGAACCATGCTGGAAAAAGCATCAAGGAAGTGTACCAAGACGTTAGCAGTGTAGGTGATGGGGTTCTGGGTCATGGCAATGTTCCTGGGCTCTCATTAATTTGTCAGCACAGCTGTAGCCTGGACACTATGAAGCAACTGCTCAATGGTTGTGCTAAATTGTCCCCATGCACTATAGTTTGTAATGAAGAGGGGAAAAGGAAAATGAAGAGGGGTGTCAGGGTGAAATAGCTAGTGTCCTGTAAAATCATATTCCAGTTAGTTAGCACACTAACTTTCCTGTATAGTGATGCCTTAGTATGAAACAAACTTCCTCTTTCACAAAGTTGAATTCACAGAAGTGCAAAATATTACTCTGTTTGCTCTCAGAACTAGAAACTGATCCAGAAAAGGTTAACACTTGAATTTGACCAACTTCCACTTAGGAAAATCTCAAGCCAAAAATGCTCATTTATATAATCAATATTTTTTTTTCCCCTATTTTAAAATCTCTGGGTTTTTTCCTTTGTTCCAATTTCACAGGTATTTCTAACACAATGATGAATGCAGCTAAACTTCCTTGAAAGTATTGTAAAAAGGTCTGATAGAGTCCTACTTCTCAGGTGAAGTGTCCACCTTCATCCCCATGGGATTAAAGTAGGATGGTAGAGAAAAGGGACAGGGAAAGTATCAATGGTGACACACTGAAGGAAGACTTGTTAAAAGAGCATGTAAAAGGAGTGGGTAATGGGAGGATGGAGTTCATTGCCTGGTGGATGTAGTTCAACAGTATGCAGATCTTGCTTCTTACCCAACAGAGAGTAACGAGGTGTTATTTCATTGAGGACAGGTAAGGAAAAAAGAAGGAAGAGAATGAAGGAAAGGAAAGGAAAGGAAAGGAAAGGAAAGGAAAGGAAAGGAAAGGAAAGGAAAGGAAAGGAAAGGAAAGGAA
>JAVJGJ010000032.1:15303171-15381457 GCA_035590215.1 Microhierax caerulescens
AAAGGAAAGGAAAGGAAAGGAAAGGAAAGGAAAGGAAAGGAAAGGAAAGGAAAGGAAAGGAAAGGAAAGGAAAAAATGAAAAGAAAAAGAAGGAAAAAATGAATGAATGGAAAGAGGATAATGAACATTGGTGGCTCTAGCAGTGCTAGGGCATTAGAAAATGATAGAAAGACAAAGCAGCCTTTGGCAGGGCATGTTCAGGCATGTGGCTACCATCAAAATGATGGAAGAAGTCCAGGTGGTCGCTGAATGGGGACCAAGATCACAAAACCAGCTCAAACATAGGTAAAGATCTTTCAGCAAAAACAAGACAATTAGAAAGATAATGAAGTGAATCAAGGCAGCAGAAAGTGTTCAGATAGTGGACAGATATTAAGGTGGCTGGAGAAAAGGGCAAAAAAAGATCAGGGGCAGACTAGAAGGATCTAAATTGAAGTGAAAATGTCACACACAATGTATTGCCTGGGAGCAAGAGGATGTAATTGACAAATTTGGACTGCACACTTGGCATTCTTCTTTGCTGCCAACTTTTGTAATTTCCTTGAAAGTTTTATGGTGTATCCTGGTGTCATTTTTTTGCTGTGTTTTTATCCCCAAAGCCCCAGTTTCTGCAGTCATGGAATGAAAGTAAAATCTAAAATGATATTAAAAATAAAGTAAGGTAACAATGGAGATTAATTTCTGACCCTTCAAACTTCTAAAGAAGCCCTTGAATATATAACTTCAGATCATCTTAAAGCCTCAGGAATCAAAAAACAAATACAAAGTACCAAGTATATTACTGTGTGATATCTCAGTCTTTTGGCACCTGAATCAAGATTTTTTAATCTAAGAATCTGAGAAAGACTGAGACCTACTGTGACCCTCATCTCAAAAAAATGACAGTTGTATTTCTGGTGTCCTGGGAAAAAAAAGATAGTTGTTAGTATTAGCAACAGGGCGTAATTCCTCTGTCAGTCATGGCAACATAAGGAAATGTCAGATAATACCAGGAGGTATGCAGACTTGTTCAGTAAACACTAACTCAACCCAGCATGAATAATTTCCTGCATTTTTTATTTTATTAGTTTTTGGGGGGTTTATGACATACAATCATAATTTTGCCTTCAGATGGAACATTTATTATTAAACACAAATCCCTTCCTGCTTTTCTGAATCTTGTCTCCTCATCACTCATGCATCTAGCTGCCCTTCAGAGAATCTGTCTTGTCAAATGAAACACATAGTACATATAATTTCATTATTATTTCCTAATTTGCTTATGCTTTTTTCTGCTCATTTGGAAAAGTGGGATGGGAGGTGGGGAAGAGAAAGCAGAGCCAAAAGTAATTGATATGTCTGTCACAAGATAGTGAGTGAGTGAGATACTGATAATGAATATATCCCCTGTGCTACAGGGGAAAGGAAAAAAATAGCCCAGACATTAAACTACTAGCTCAGAGAATATAAATTTCTCGTGATATCTGATAGGCTGCTGAACAATGTCTCCTGGGGATGCACTGAAGTCATTCAGCAGGTGACAGAACAAAGCATAGGCTTCTGGGGGATGTTGCTGCACAAGGCTGAGAAAAGGGAACCATGGTACAAGGTATTCTGCTCCCCTCCATTAGCCATTGCTCTAAGAAGAAATGCTCCTCTCTCTTATTGCCAGCCAGATTCTTGCAAATAATAGGGAACCACAGGCAGGCAGAACGGTGAGGCACTTCTAGATGAATGATGACCACCAGAAACATCCCGTGATGCCCTGAATCAATGAAGGTGCTCAGTTCAGCTGCCCAGGTGCAAGCTACTGCTCTGAGATAACCTCATTTTGGTTAATGTTGGTATGACAACACAAAATTAGACTCTGATTCCTTGATATATGCTACAATTTCTTTCACAGATGAATGACAGCAGCAGGCATTTAGTGCCCTGATTGGTAAGTTTTATCTTTAAAAGGAATGCAGACCTACTCTAGGAACTTTTGACAGCACAAAAGATAAATGCAGTGACACCCAAGCAATTCAGCTGCAGACTGAACACCTTTCACCTCAATATGTCTGTGACAGTAACTGCCTTAGAAAAAAATCCTTACTCTAATTCAAATCCAACTAAAATATATTTAAGCTCATTAGCAGAGTAATTGAAAGCCCACACAATATTTCTGTTAGTAGATGTGAAGCTGAAGTATTTATGGAAACAATGAATAGCCACACTAATAACTTCACCCTGTATCATGCTAATGTAGAGTTAGAAAGCTATCATAATTCACAGCAATGTTTCAAAAAGCCAGACAGTAAATTCAAGTTTAAACAAAAAATACCTAAAGTCACTAAGTTATTCTACTGGTAGTTGCAACCACATGTTACAATTACTCCATTTCTGAAGATGGGAAGAGATAAAATTTATCCATGAAACGTGTGTTCAAGTTATGGAGTGTGGGACCTGGGACACTCTTTTCCCAGGTTTTTATGGACAAATGGCCGATACATTTGGCTGAAGTGTCATGCTTATTCTCCCCGACTCAAGGAATTTCGAACTCTTATATGCAGAGTTGCACAGTTACACCAGAAAAGGTCATCCTGCCATACCAACAGAGGTTCCCAGAAGAGAAGCAACATTAGAAGTAATGAGCACATTTAGAAGCTCAGAGGAAATTAATTTGCAAGAGGGATTCTGCTATTTTATTGGCAGAACACAGCTGTGAGATTCAGCTATGTGCTGTCCTTTCTTGAGAGTTACAAGTGGGGCTTTCCATTTATTTCCAGGCAGTGAAATCTGTGCAAATTATAATGATAGGATCAAAGAGAGCTGACTGGGATCCAATAGTGCTTAACAGCTGGCCATCCCGTTTTTCTGTAAGAGCACATGTGAGCTGAGGTCGAGAGGAGGATCTTCAGTGACTTACTAGCAGTTTTTCATGCTTACTACTCAGAGCACTTATGCTAGATTGTAACTCGCACATCCTGCGGAAGCTCTGTGTTCTATCACACAGGCTAATTTTATCTACAGAAGGTTGTGCTGGAATGACAAAAACTCCAGGCACTGCTCGAAGTTATGGTCACCCATGTTTTGTCATTAAGTGGTCAAAGCAAACTCCAGCATGTTGTTTCAGACTCTTCTGTCACAAATGGATGGGAGAAGTGTGGTGCCAGCTAACAACTGACAGGGCTATTCTAACTATTCCAACCAAAAGAAAGAATCTTATTGAGACAACCCACAGAAACTCTGCATCCACGGATAAATCAGTCTGTATAAAAAAATGTTTCAACATCAGTTTAAGACACAATTTATGCTCTTTTAAAAAGTTTAATCACCTATCATGTAATTGTTCTCCTGCCTCAGTGACTGAACTTGTTACGGATAGTTTCAAGAGATTGGGAAATGTTATCCACTAGGCTCTCAAGCATCTTTCTCACCATGAAGGTGAAAAAATGAGTTTAATTCCCATTGGAGAGGAAAAGAGAACTGCATTTGCCAATTCACCAAAAACGAGCTAAAGAAATATCAATTCACCAGAGATGCAGCTAGAGTATATCTATATCCAGAAAAAAGCATAGCCACAATTTAGACACATGAAAAGGTGTTTATTTGGAGAGATTTCTACCATCACAAGCAGGTTGAAAGGCAAGCAGGAAAACTGTAAGATTGAGGACCCAACCCTCTAGACTCTCACCAAACAATGATACCTTTTACTATCTAAAATGGATGTAGAATCGCTTGCTTCTTGTAAATTAAGAAAACTTAATGAAAAACACTAAGGGAAAGTTTGAATAATACACTTTTAGTATCAAGTATCAAACTTTTAGACTCTGAGTTAGAAGATGGAGAAAATCTTTTGCAACAAAAATTTCTGTGAAACATGCACAACAATGCACAAGATAAAGAGAACCAGGATGATTCAGGGTGAGTTCTGCAATAACATTGGGAAAAAAAAACAGATTTCAATTGCAGAATGAGAACATGGGCTGCAAAAATCACTAATGGTCAAAAGCATTATCTCCTAGGCGGAAAATTATTTCCTAGGGGGAAAACCAGGAAAAAGAAAAAGCAGCAGATAGGTAATAAAGGAATTCCCTAAAGCAGAGCTTTGACATTTTGCCACTTCCTATGCATTGCACACAGAACAAAGGAATAGGAAGGCTAGAAGGACTAGATAGGCTAGAAAGACATGGAGATGTTGAAAGTCAAGAGTGCTTTATGAAAGGCCAGAACAGTTACATCCTTTCAGTTTGTGATACCAAAATTAGATAAAAGCATTTCTCAGCAACCAGACACACCTGTCTTGTTTCAAAGTTGAGCCTGGACTGAAACCACACTGTGTGAAGTATGACAAATACATTACTGAAAAGGAAGGTAAAATCCATGCAGTAAGAAAACAAGTTTAAATTCATATTGACCCCAGGAGGAAGAAATGGAAAAGTCTATGATAGATTCCAATTGTAGCATGATATTGTTGTCTAGAAGAAACTTAGGCAAGTGCCACAGACTTCTAGAACATGAACAAAGTGTAATAAAAAAGCAGTCTACTAGTTCCTTACATGTTGCAAATGAGACCCAGAAAACTGAAGGAAGCTGACTTGAGTCGTCATCTGATAGACTAATGGCATGACCCAAAAACTGAACGTAAGCCGTCCAGAACCCCAGACTATGCACCCCTGCAGTGAACACCTCTCAAAGAGGAAAGCATGAGCAGTGTGCGCTGATTTTCTTCTGCTAGGTACTAGCCATATGCTTTGCAAATACCTATTTGGCCCTCCTCATGTTACTTTTCATGCATGGAAAGTACACAGCAGATTTGTATGTACTTGGAAAGGAATTAAACCCTACTTTTAAACAAGGTTATGTATTAAATGAGTTTACAACTGTAAGACCACTTAAATTTGGTGCATTATTTTATTTCAGAGACCCACAACTGATCTGTTTAGTTTTGATGCTGTATTAAGAAGACACTAAAATTTCTCCTCGTATTTCAATTCTCCAGTTGATTAAAGTTTTACTTGGCTTCTGAGATTTACCCATTTACAGCTTAAGTTACACAGTTTTGCTGAATATAGTTTTAGGATCAAATAGACTTACACAATAAGCAGCTGATCAGCAGATACTAAGCTTTCACATGAAGACAGATCGGCCAGGTTTGTTATTTCTTTACCATGATTAATTATTAGTCATCATACCTGAAGGTTGTTGCAGTCACGGATATTTCATTGTCCACCAGTAAACAGAAGCTTCTAATGTTAGGCATCCAAATGAGGTCATTGCAGATAACAGAAAACAGCTTGTGAATGATTTAATTGAAAAATTCTGTAAGTACTGTGGAACTACATGTGTAAGAGCACCCTGAACTGTTGAAAATTAAATGAAAGAATGGATTGTTCTTTATCTTTGCTTGAAAAACCTTCAAAGCAGTGAGTAATGAAGGAAGAGGCTGGCAGATTGCTCTGCTCTGCAGAGTTTCAAGTGTAAAGCCTGTAAAACTCTCTCTTCTTCACTCTGCAAAATCTTTTCTGAGCTTTTCTGCTGTAACTCCAGATAGCATAAGTAAGCAGGACATGCAAAAATGACCCTGAGAGTTAAAAAGGAGAACATGGAATAAAATGCAAATCAAATACACAATGATACTAAACCCACAATTTTTGCTTGCTTGCAGAATACAGAATAATTTGTCACCTTTACTATCAGACAAGGGAATGCTGTCCTCAACCTGTCAAAATGAGTAGTAGCAGAAATTTGCCAAAAGTTCATTGATATTTAGAAGCAAAAAAATATGAGCTGAACATTGATTCATAACATCAAGCAGCATCAAAACCTCAGTGTGACCCCTCTGAACAGACTAAGGAGTAAAAAGCCAGACTATCATTTCTAGAAAGGAGGGTAAAATAAATACTCTACAAAAAAAACCCAAAAACCAACAAACTCACATTACATAGAAATATAAGATTTCAGGCTTCTTGGAGAGCACAGCCAGCACTGCATTCTAGGGTATGTTAGTTCTGGTCAGATTCTGTTTTCCCATACCTATGTTTATCACATGAGTTATCAATAAGAGCATTTGACTCAGCATCTCTAATAGCCAATGTAAACCTTCAGGAGAAACTTAAGCATGCCCTTCCTTAACCACTGTATGGCCTGGGAAAGTTCCTTACATCTGCAGTCAAGAAAGAACAAAATCTGTTGAACTCAGTAAAGTGTCATCCCTTCTTTTCTAAATAAATGATCACTCCAGAAGTGTTGGAGTGCAGCTCACCGTGTATGAGTAAGGGAATAAAGTAGACAAGCAGTTTACTCCCTTCTGAAGTCCCGTAAAGCTGTGCTCCACTAGCAGAACTGCTGATTTCAGCTTCTCTGCAGTGGGCTGGGCTGGAAGGAGTCCTAAACTTGCCTCTGCACCACTTGATACACAGCTGCTAGGCTCCAAGTTCCCTTCTCTAAATCTAATTCCCCTTTCTAGGTCATGCAAAGACAGTGCTGTCCACATGACACGGAATTTGGGTAGGCACAACCATCAGTCTGTGGCAGGACTTCAGCAAGGTACAGTGTCCATCCTTTTGCTTGAGGAGAGAATGAGGGCTAGACTTGAGCATCTTGAGTCATGAGGTGACCTTTCCTATTGCTGGGGAGGTCAGTCAGCTTTGGGGAGAAGGGATTTATATTTTTCTCTTAAGTTGAATTTCCTTACTTCTCTGCCTCACCAAAATGACAGAAGGAGGGAGAGTCACCAGCAGAAGAAATGAAGCTGCAAACCTGCTGAACAGTAACTCTGACTAAACAAGAGGGGAGGATGTGACCCATACCCAGGTGTCTGCAAGAGAAATCTCCACATCTCCACCAAAAATGTAGCAAAAGAAGCAAAATGGGAATGGTCTGACAAGCGCTGTCTTTTGTCCCTAAAGTCTGCTTGGGAGCTGCTTTTGTTTCCACAGTTCCTGGAGACACTGCAAGCAGAACACACCCCTGTTTCTCTCCTTATGCTTTTCCCAACAGACTGTAAAGGTAAGAAAAATCCTGTGTCCAAGAATCTTAAGGGATTTTTATCCACTTTAAGATTCAGGATTGCTTTCAGAAGAGACATTTAGGGTGTTGTCCTTTCCCGGCCACGTGCACTTTGTTTTTGCAGGGGTGCATTTGTACTACCCCACCACGTTCAGAGCAAATCTTTTTCATAGACCTGACTGGGGAAGTACTAGCCCTACTGTGACAGTGCCACAGCTTGTTGTTTGACAGTTGGGAAGTGCTGCATTTAGGGATGAGGTGGAGATAGCTGTGGCACTGCTTCTACGAGCTGCTGCCTTTTATGTAACTTGGAGAAGTTACTATCTAATGTTCCTCGTAGGCAGATTAAAATTAACTTATCTCAGCCAACAGAAACTACAGACAGAGCCAAATGATTCCCCACAACACATGTATTTCTCTCTTCCACATTAGGCTGACTATAAGCCATGAGTCAAAGATTAATCTGGTCCTAAATTCATGTGACTAGGCACCTAATGAAGGTATAACTGACTCATGGTGATTAAATTTCAACGAAATGTTGAAGAATGTTTAATTGGTTTAAAAATCTAAGCAGTGGAAAAGAGTTTATCCTGCCACGACTAAACTTCATAACTATGCTTCAGAAAATTAATTGGATTTTAATAACCATGCTGGCAACTTTTTTCAGTGCCATAGAAAAGGTGAATGGACCAATATGTTTTTGAAACCACCTGTGCTATTTCTTACTCCATAATGTAAATACATGGTGGTCTGCCACAGGTTTCACTTAGGTCTTTTTTTTCCTCAGGTGCACTCTGGGATTGTATGCAGATGCTGGCCTCTTTATTCTCTGAAGTGTCCCAGAACTTTCCTAGACATATTTCTGAATCCACTACTATGTGGATTTTATTTTTTTTTACCTTGGTATGGAATGAATCACTTCACCCTCCCTCCAGCATGAAGACAAATGTGATTGCTTCTCCTGAACATATGGTACAGCCTAAAAAAAGGGTTATCTTGTAGGAGTGTATCTGTATGGATCACTTATCACACAGTCCCCAACAGAGGATTTAGGAGATGGCATCACTTTTTCTTTCTCAAACTGCTCATGTTCAGCATTTTTCTGTCCACTGCTTTCCAACATGTTCCTGATTCCTCGAGAGAGGAAAGCCCACTCCCATTACAACTGGCCTTTTGCATATTGCTCAGCAAACTTGGGTTTGCTCTGCTGACAGGGACTGGTTGTATAAGATGCAAAAGCAAAACCACAAAAGTTATCCTCCTTTCTGTGTTCATCATTTTTGTGTGACATTATGCCACAGCTTTTTTGTCTCTGAAGAGAGCAACTTGTAATCACATGAAAACACAGATTTTCAAAATTACCAATTTCTGTGCTGCTCTCAGTTTGAGATATTTGTTAGCATAATATTTTATCCCAAAGCAATCTTCTCAGACTACAAGATTTATCCCCCTCAGGAACCTATAGACATCTTCAGAGAGACACATGTGGTGAAAGCAAAGGGTCATTATTTCACAGGAACTCACCACTATTTTAGACAAATACTTTGAGGACTTCAGAATGCTTTAACCAATACACATAAGTATCTAACTAGAATAGTCTCTAATGGAAATACTTTATAAAACACAAAAGACAGCTACCTTGAGTTAAGAAACACCTGGCTCTATTCTTGGTTATGAGACAGTCCTATACAGGTGGAGCTGCCTCCTTTGATGTTTCTGTGCATTGGCTAAAAAAGATTTAAGACTTGCTAGAGCAATGGCTACTGCAGCTGCCTGCACAAAAGTTTACTAAGGCATGACAAAAGTGGACCTAGCTAGGAAACCTGACTGAAACACAAACCTCTTACCTGAGCAGAAATTGTAAGTTTGATGATGGCTGGTGTCAGCAATGCACACTTTTAAGGATGGGAGGAAGAAAATTTTAGCATGGATGCAGGATGACTCAGATAAAGGTGAATAGTATACAGGGCAGTACAGCCATGAAAGATGGTACAGCAAAAAATGCAAATACATCAGCTGTTTTCATCTTGGTTTAAATTTGAGTAGATTCACGAGGATGAGCACAGTGGTCCTAGGGAGCCTTTTGGTACAAAGATTGCTCACCCAGCCACAAGCACACTATGCCTTAACATTTCCTTCAGTGAGTATCAGCACGTGGTTTCCACTCCGCTTGTGCTCACTAACCCTGGCCAGCCCTGCATCACTGCACTGAGTCTGTGATTATTTCTTAAGAGAAACCTGATACTGCAATCTCAGCCGCAGCACTGCTGGCATTTCAGTACTTGACACCTCGACACGGGCGTATCAATGACACCAGCAGAGGAAGCAAAGAGGAAGACAGTGATGAATGACTCTGGTGACCACTAACCATCCCAGACCACAATACACCCAAAAAGACAGATCTAGGCCAAAGCTCTTCCACAATAGCAGCACACAGAAGGGAGGCTGAAAGGCAGAGACATGTCTGCATGCTCAAAATATCCATAGATGCAAGTGTCCAGTGGATTGGCTAGCAAAGAGAATCGCTACAGTCAAGCAAGAAAGAAGTAAACATTTTCATACTTTTCCCTCTCAGTTGCAGCCCAGTACAAAGCATCGTGATACGTTTTTTTTCAGTTTATTCACAAGTACAAGTGTTTCTTGCAAGCTGGATCTTGCTGAGATAAAATCCATTGAAAAAGTTCCAGAGGAACAAGATAGGAGACACTTAACAGATCATAGCTTAATAGCCTACCAAGGGAAGAAACAATGGTAGAGAGAGACTTTGATCCTGCCCTGTGCTTTCTGCACCTGTGGACATTGCTTAAGGTTTAGCAGGATCGTTCCTACCAGAGTTCCAGAGGAGGAGTTTCTGAAATGGTCAGTACCTGTTGTTTCCATCCACCTTACTTTCAGGACTGTAAGGGAAGGGCTGGTACCTGGAGACAAGCACTGACTGAAAGCTTGACAGCCTTCCACCATGTCAGTTAAACAGATTTTTCTTAGTTCTGAAAGAAGATGAGGACACATAGTACCTATTTTTGATACAGCCTAAGATCCACAGCATACGGCTGCTGTGACATGGCTGCCAGTTAAAGTAATGAGTATCCACACGCACAAAACTTAATGCAATTGAAGTCTTAATGCATTCAAATGTAGCATTATTGTACCCAGAAGTCTTCAGTTTTATCGAACCTGCTGGCTTTATCAGAAGGCCTTGACTGACAGTTTGGCTGCTTTTACATTCTTGCCTTTGTAGGGGGCTGGTTCCCAAATGTTAAGAACGGTACAGGTAGTTGTGATCATCTAGTCTGACCTTCTGGACAGCAGAGTCCTGCATAGGCTGACTATCCAGGGATTCTTCCACTGAGCACCAGCACAGCTGTTTACAGAACATATGGTCTTAAGGATTTCTCAGGGGATGACAGGTTGGTGACTTCACCTCCTCCCACTGGTTCATAACACGAGGTTTAAAATGACACAGCCCGTTTCCAATTTGCATGTATAGGTCTTCACTTCAGCTCAGAGATATAATTAGTGGTTTACACATCTGCATATAAAGACAAACAAATAAGCAAACAGCAGACTTTGAGGCAGGATGGAGACAAAGTAAGCCTATTTAAAGCTGTTGTGAATTATTAAAGTTGCGGGGTTTTGTTTTTGGTTTTTTTTTTTTTTGAGAGTTAAAGAATGGTATGAGCTTCTATACTTGGGGGAGGAGGTGGGAATGTAAACGTGGAGTTGCAGAGATTTGGAATATAAAAAATACTGTCATGGTGATGGATGTTCTCTTATTGGCCAAGATGCCTGGCTACATAGTCAATAGCTCCTCATAAAGTTGTTGAGGGGTAGGCTTGAGAAAGCCCAGGTGGCCACACACGATCTGCCCAAGGCCATGATAAACACGGACAAGTATCCAGAGTTTATTTATGGGAAAATGCCTAGGACAACTGGTTGAAATTGAAGGGGATGCAAAGACACCATGGAAAAAGGAAGACCATAACATTTCAAGTGTAAAAGGAAAAAGAAGGTAGTCCTAGGTATTTAAAGCCAGCTCTGGAGTGTCCAGAGATAGGTTATTTGTTTTGTTTCCAGCTACTTCCACTTGAAACGTGCCTGTGACTGTGAGGTACTTCTGTGTGTTATCATCACCATTAAAAGAGACATAGGAAAAAAAATAAACCCCCAAACATTTAGTAGCTTTCTCTGAAGGTCACAGGACCACACAAACACAGAAGAATGTAAAAGCAGTGCCTTTTCAGCTTAGCATGTTAGCTATAGTTTCTACAGTACTACTCAGTTCTAAGGTGCCTCTACTATCACTTTGATCATCAGAAAGTCCATGAGGGAAGCCAGTATCATTCAGCCCAAAGGTTTTGTGCAGATCTTTAATGCTTTCACGACAAGCCATTTTGAAAACTTTTGTTGTTTAGATGAAATAAAGGTGACCTTTATCCTTTACTTTGCTCCATTCAAGGTCAACAGCAGTTCTGTGATCTACTGACAATGCCTTATGATGCCCATGGAGGATATCCCATAGCTGCCAATGATTAATAGTTGCATTTCACTCTCCTCAGGGCCATAACTCACTCAAAACTTCAGCATTTGAGAATGATGGAACATCCCTGGAACAGATAAATTCATAAATCCTTTCAAACCAACAAAAAAATTGCCGTCTCTCTAGGATTTTCTTTACCAGTCAGGCTATTGTTTTCAGATTGTAACACGAGAGGGGGAAAGCCAGATCACTGATAGGAGAAATCGGAGAAGTAATTTAAGGCTGGTTATTGTCACTTTCTATACTCTGTTCACTGGTGTTCACTTTGGAGGAAGGAAATGTCAAGAGAGGCAGACATCACTTACTGTCCCCAGTATCTGCATCTGCAGCAGTCATTTCATTTGCAGTTGTTGAAGCACACATCTTATCCCAAAAGCATCCGTATAATAACATCACGAACCAGCCTTCAAAAGGACTGCCGGTGGGAGTAGTGGATCAGTCACATCATTTGGAGATATATCTGCTGATTTTAGCCACCAAAAGCTTTTATTTCTGATAGCTCTGTAGAACAAACTCATGTGTCAGAGAGAGCTGGACTACGTTTAGGGTTCTGCCTTGTCTCATAGGCTCAGCCACTAAAAGGTCTGTCTTCCTGGCTGGCCAGAGCTCAAAATCTGCTACTACGGAGGGAAGGTCTTGCCCCCATCCTGGCAACATGGGGGACCACCCTGCTGCCTGGGGCTGTTGTGAGTCCAGCTCATGGGTCTGTCTGAGGCATGAGCCCCAGGGAAAGGAGGGCGGCTGTCACCCTGCTCTGACTGTGCACTGCAGCTGCGAGAGGAGGAAGGGCAGCCCTCCCTGATCTGCCTCTGCACTCACTGTCTAAACCAGATGCTGGAGCTAGGTGGTATGGAAACCTCTCCCAGGGAGGCAGGCAGTCTGTTTGTGTAGGTTGTCAACTACATTCAACTTCTTCATAAACAAAACAGAAGGCATGTGAGATTGCCAAAATGCTAACTGTAAGAAATTGCAGCTACACCCCGTAAAGTTCTGCTTTAAAGTTCAAGAGCTTTGCCGGACTCATAACAGAAAAGTGTCCCACAGTCCTCAGAAGCTGTGGTTTATTTAAAAGAAAATAAAAAAAATAATGAAATAGTTTTATTTGCATCTCTTCTTTTTAATGAGTGTTCACAGGCTCAAGAAAAAATAAAATCCCTTTTCAGCTATCCATTTTCAAAAGCAGAATTTAGGAAGCTCTGTTTTACTGCTTGTTTCTCAGTGAAAACCTTTTAAATTTTAATGGAATAGAATATTTTTCCCTACATACTTCTCTTACATGTTGTATTAATTTCACTTTCATTTTAGGGGAAAAAGATCTGCAATTTTATGAGTTGTTCTACCTATAGATATTTAGAATAAGCAATGGCCTAATTAAGAAAAGCTTGAATATTTCTTTGAATAGTCAGTCTCTGCAAAGTTTTGGTGCCTATCCAAATCTGACTGAACAGCAGTGAAATTTCCATAGCTTCTGAAGATGCAAAATAGGACTGGAACCCACAGAAAAGGCTGTTCTGCTTCC
Organism: Microhierax caerulescens; assembly: GCA_035590215.1. Classification (NCBI taxonomy): domain Eukaryota; kingdom Metazoa; phylum Chordata; class Aves; order Falconiformes; family Falconidae; genus Microhierax; species Microhierax caerulescens. Next base: position 15,316,200 of record JAVJGJ010000032.1, read on the forward strand.
ATTCCTGGCCCGTTCTACAGCAAAAGAAAGCACCTCATGTTACCCCTGAGCTGGCATAGAGAAAATACTGAATTTTTAGAGAACAGTGGGTGTCAATCCATCCTTGGAAGGAATATTGTATTTCTTATCTCTGAGTCCTCATGGCAGGTTTCTTTCACCTGTGATTATCTCAAGTGTAGTTGGCCGCTATGTATATGATAGATACCTGTGTCAGGAATATCCTATGCTGAATGACAAAACCATGGCCTAAGTATATATACACCCACCTGTGCTCAGTAAAATAGTGGTTAGCGTAAAAGGTATCTCAAAATATTGGGGAGAGAAGAGAGAGCACAAAGATAAACAGCCAGTTACATCATAAAACACACTCCCAAATCTAGCAAAAACCTTTAAACAAAAAAAATTTCTCTGCACAGAAAAATCAAAAGTCATAGCTCTCGTAATTATACTAGTTAGCAAAAAGTCTCACAAAATGTCCAGCTTGACAAATCTGAATAGAAAATAAAGCTGAAGAAATCTCAGTCTGGTGACTGATTAAACCACAAGAGGAGAAAGAGGTTTGAGTCCTGAAAAGTGCTCTGTTCTGACTTAGTTCCACTCAGCCCTTGATTTGTAGAAAAATCCATAGGGGAACAAAATGAAAAGAAATTTGGATTGCATTAAGCAAAATTACGTGTAATTCATATTTGGGAATGGAAAAGGAGAGGAAAGATAAAGGATTTTTTTTTTCACCCAAATTGATCCCTCTGCATTCATGTACTTTTTTATGAATTCTTGTCACTCTTTCCATATTGTATCTTCCTTCGTCATTCCTCTGTCTTTAACTAAACATTGTGCAGCTCTCTTGCCTTTTTGAACTGTCATTAAAACAACATGTAAGAGCTCACTGCAGATAAACAGCAGTGTGTGTCACCTGGTAAGTTGTGCTGTCACTACAAGGAAAAAGCCAAAACATTATGCACTCAAAATTGAGCAAAACATCTGAAAATGTAAGAGGGGCTTATTGTTTCACCTAAGGAAGTGCAGACCTTAGCGGAGGGTGCAGCTGGAACAGACAAGTGTCCTATCTATTGTAGTGTCCAAAAGCAACTGAAAAATGTGATGGCTCCCTGGACATGAAGGTTTTTGGTTTTTCAGCTCCTGCAGCTGCGGCTGTGTAAGGCAGAGCTATTCGGTTTCTATCTGGCAGGGGGATTAATTACTCGCGCCAAATCATCCCCTCCCTGAGGGAGCTAGTGTAAAGTGCACAAGTACTTTGTATTAGTTGGATGTGTCTCAGACCACATGTTCAGAGCTCTCACAGGCAGGAACACTAGATGCATCTAGCAAAACCTTGGCATTCTGATGGCAAAGGTGGTCAGATACCTCAAATGAAACACATTTTTAGTGTCAAAGTAGGTTCTGCTAGATCCAGTTTTTTCTTGTCTTTTGTCAGGAAAATTTAAATGAAAGCTATAGCTGTGGGAAGCCACAATGCTCTTCCTCTCCTTGGCGCCTGTGAGGGGTACTCTGCTTCCAGCCCTTGCTCTGCGCTCCTTTACCATGTCCTCTACTCCTTTCCCACTCCCCCACAGACAGCTGCCCCTTCTCCTTGTACACCCAGACCACCCCTTTGGCACTTCAGGGGCAGAAAGCAGGGACAACACGGAGGGAAGGAAGACCGCTGTCGTGAGGAGAGAGAGAGCAAAGTGAATGTGATTAATTTAGGGAGCTCTGCTTCCAGGAGTAGAATAACTCCCCAGGGCACATGATGTATGATGGGGGTGGCTCTCTCACTCCCAAAGCTGTAACATCCACAAAGAGATTGATAGCAATATTTCCACATTTCCAAATGAAATACTCTTAAAGTTTTCTTTCCATAAGCAAACGAAGCAATGGTTATGGAGAATTTTCAGCCTGATTCTTGACAGAAACAGATGTTGCAATATTGGAATTTCCCATGGGACAGATATTCCAGGGTTGTTCCATTTTAAACAGGGCTACAAAATAAAACTGAGTTGATATATGCTTTGCTTCTTCATAGCCATTTCAGAGGCAGGTGGTTGGAGGGTGTGCTAGACAGATGTTGCACACTGCTGCCATGACTGTGAGACTAACTAGGGTGGATCTTTTTTTGGTTTTAATTACTTTTAAAATCTTCTCCTTGTTCAATGTAAGGAGCAACAGGTTACTTTGTGGTTCTGTCCCATTATACAGCAGATTAAGGTTTGCTCTGGGTAAACTGAGGCACTAGCTTCAAATTTTCCACAAGATGACATCTCTTGTTTGTGAGCTAGTAAATGTGACCTGATTTGAAAAGCAGCCTGCAGCTCTTTTGAGTATATGCCACCTTGTCATCAACAAGCTTAAGCAGGGTTAATATGAAGAGATGAAAATGGCAGAAGCCAGGAAAATACTTGCAGATCATGTCCTCGGGGACTTTCTCTAAACTGGAAGAACAACTCTGCTTCTATGTTTTTTCCTAGACTCCCTTTGCTACCCTGAAAACATGGAACTGGACTGAAATCATGTAAAAAGCAGTAGAAAACAGGTTTTAGCCTAGTGCAGACATACACAGTTTCATGGTGTATGTGGACACCATGGACATGACACTGGTGGACATGAAGCTCAGTGAGCCCGTTAATCCAATGTTAACTGGGGAAGACCAGCAAACTGTCAGTAGGTGGGTCCCCATGACTACCAAAACTAGAAACTTGTCAGTCCCTTGCAGCTCTAAGGTTACAGCTTGGCCATCTTGAGCTAAAGTGCAGTCCTCACTAAGTTCATGCTGCATGTAGGCTCCCACAGGTTTTGTCAAAGGCCTGGCCCTGTCACTGTGACCAGCCACATCCAGGGGGTGCCAAGAAAGAAGAAAATCGTCTGCAGCACAATCCCACATACGCACAATGAAAACAGTGAGGCAGCAAAAAGCCTTCCTAAGACTTTGCTCAGTACTGCCTTTGACAGCTGAACAACATCTAGTGACTCCAGGTGTACAGCTGTGAAATAGCAAGGGACGGAGAAGTGTGATCAGCCACCACCACCACAAGGTTATATGGATTTGGAGAGAAGTTGTAGGACTTTGCTGGAGTTAGGAACCACCTGAAAAAACACACATTACAATTTCACATTGCAGCAATATAAACCCTACCACTATGTGTGCTAATCAGGCCAAGGAGCAGCTCTCCTTGCCTGCTTCTCTGTGCTACTCTTCGTCGTCTTTGGGTTTTACAAGAAAGACCAGACAGCTTTGATTCCATTCACCTGTAACTTCTAGGTCAGCAACTCAGTGAGCACCTAAATCTTTGCCTGCAGTCCAGCTAGCAACAGGAGCAAGATTTATATACTGACAAACTAAGCCTGCTAAGGAAAAAGAGGTTTGTTTGGGGTTTTTTTTTTTTGTTTGGAAATGTAAAGGCCAAATTCAAAAAGCCTTATACTTGCTAGATAAAATGTGTTCTATAAAGGTGTTAATATGAAGGTTAAAATATTTTTTTTTTTCTGGAGTAAAGATATATAATTATTATTATTTTTTTCTACTCAAATCAAATATCAAACTAAATATCAACTAAATTTTGCAGGAAGTTTCATATCAGCATGCTGCTCGCAGCGGTATGCCACCTCTGACCTCCAAAATGCTATTCTTCTCACTCCATATGGATAACCCTCATATACATAAATCCCAGTGAAACCAGTTATGAACACCTGTGGTACCATACAATGAAATACAAAGGAAATTCTAGGAGAAAACTCAGATGGAAGGTGCTTAAGAATAATTAAATAAAAGGATTTACTCTGAAAAATACTCCAGCTCTGGCATAATTATCTAATTAAACGACAGCCAATATAATTATCTACCATGAGAGAGCCTAGATGGGAAAAACAAAGAGAAAAGGTGAAACAAACAACAATATTATGTTTTAGCAGGGAAAACCCCAAACTGCTAAAACCTTGTATGCTTCCATTAGGCAGAGTTCATATAGCACAAGGTCTCGCCACCTCTTCATCCCACTCCAGCTTGGTGTTGTACAAAGGTGCAGTACTGAGCCCTGAGATGTGACTGCTACAGCCCCTCAAGCTTTTGTTAACACTACACACAGGTATGAATCCTGCTCCCAATGTTTATTCCACCTTTCCCCTTGAAAACAGTCCTTCACCTCGTAAAAGGTGTTAGTGTTCCCAGACAAAGAAAAAGGAATTTAAACGATCAGCTGTACATATAGCCTTGTGTCCTCGATGTGGCTCATCTCCCTAAGCAAATCATAAAAGAGCCAAGCATCTATCAGGAGTACTTCTGCATTGTTTTTCTAGCAGAGGGATTGCAGCACCACTAGTGCCACTGAGGGTGCAGGAGGTTTGCTTGAAATTACCCAGAGAAGATGGGGATGTCACTGCCCTCTGCTCAGCCAACAGCCTGTGACAGCAGCCACCCTGGGTGCTAGGAGGCCCTGGATGGGAGAAGCCAGGTTCTGAAGGTGACTCCTTCCAGGCATCCCCTGAAGGTGGCTGTTCCTCCTTCTGCCTGCCCAGGAAGCAAGGGACTGTCATGCCATAGACTGAAACAGCAACCAGAGGAGGCTGCAAGGATCAAGAGGTGGAAGGGAGAAGCAGGGGTTCTCTTGGCTTTATTGCCTGCTCAGTTTACACGAACATCTGGCTGGCTCCCTTTTAGGGGTGAAAAAGAAGAGGCACGGGGAGACAGGACAGTTTCAAGCCAATTGTCTTCATTTATCCTTCCCTCTCCCATTGCCACACCTCGGCAGCGCTGTCACATTCCTCCCCATAGCACTGCCAGTCCATGAACCTCTGCAGGCAGCAGAGAAAAGTGGGCACCAGGCTAGTGACCCATCTTTGTCCCAGAGTAACCAAGCTGGAATTCTGCCTCTACGTACTCACGTTAGCAAGATTCAAGTTTGCTTGAATGCTGCCACCCCAGCTCAGCAGTATAACATGTGGGGACGCTCAGCCATCACTACTGGGTGTCTTTCTCATTGAGCAGCAGCCTTCTGAAGAAGAGGCGCAGGTGTCCCCCACCCTCCCAGCTCTGGCAGAAGGGCTGATTCATCAAGCCTGACTCTCCGAGGCAATCTGCCAGACGACAGAGCTGCTGGTGGGGTGCCTTGATGCTGTCAGCTGCCCATATGTCTATTGGGCAGCTACTGCCTGTGCAGTCCCCACTCTGAGAAAAATTCAGAGCACGTTTTGGAATATCTACATCAGAACCAATTCCACAATTCAATCCGATTAAATAAACAAGTAGATAATTTTTAAAAAGTTCCGCATTGAGCAAACAGCTCTTTCATTTGTTTTCTTGTCAAAATGAAGTAAATTATGAGGTAACAAATATATTGCATAATTTAAACATAGGCAAATTCAAAGTGATGCGAGGGGAAGGGGAGGGAGCACAGATGGGCAAATTCAGCACAAATTCACACCTAGTGCTGGCTGTCTCAAACTGTTCATCTCTGCAAATAAACTAATCTGTAAACCTGGAGCAGCTGAACAGAAGGAGGTTATGGTATAGCTTACCTTACTGTCTACAGGGATTTTCCAGCCACCCTAAAGCATGGCTCTAGCCTCTAGTGGATGAGCTCTTTCCCATCCGAGGATGCCAGGCTGTGTCTCTCTCTCGTCCTGCACCAGCACACCCCTCTCTGTTGCTGAGGCACACAGGTGATTTTGCTTGCACTCTACAGTGCCCTGCAGCAAAGGCTGAATCCAATTGCTGTTTCCTTTCCAGGGCAGCAACACTTTGTGGGATTCTTGTCAAATTCTCTGGGACCTAATAAATCCTGCCGTGACTGAGACATCAGTGCTGTGGCCACAGAGCAGATCAGCCTGCTGGCTGGGCTGCCTTTGCTATGAAAATCAGAACATTTCATTTTAAACACAGAAATTTCTTAGTGGCATAGTTTCAAGGTTTCTTTAGATTGCAGTACTAACTTGTTATCCCCAGCTAGGACTGGATTTCCTTTGTGCTTGGCTCTATTACAGATTATTATGGATTACAGGGTACATGTCTGTAACGCCTTCATACTAGACATGTTTTGGGGAAAAGTATAATATGACAATGAAGTAACCCATATCATGTGCTCAAAGACATCTATTACCTCACATTTTCTTTCTTTTCCTTTGAAAATTTGAGCTACATTTCCTCATTGCCCTTTTAAGAACAAAGAAAGGATAAATTACTTCCTTGTAGTACAAGCTTTCATTGAAAACCTACAAGTACAACACTCAAAAAATTACATAGAGCATGAACCTGATTTCTGCCTCAAGTTTTAAGTTCCTCAGCTTGTCTGAAATCCTCCTCTTTCATCCTTCCCTGACCAGAGCATTAACACAGACTACTCACAATCAACGTCTCAATTAAAGCCTCAAAAAGGGTTTAAATAAGGAAAAAATGTTGCATTCACCTCGTACTGGATCACTTGAAAAGAATGATTTTTGCTCATTCTGAGTACATATATTTTGCTCAGAAAATCTGCCTATTATAGGCAAATCCAAAAATAACCAGGCTTAGTTAATGAAGTTAACTTCAAGTTAATGAAGACTTTATCATATGTTTTATTTAGTCCTATGTATTCTTCTTTTCTATTTTTCCAGTACTATGTCTTTTTCAGTTCTATGTTTTTCAAATTATGCATGTTAAATCATTTCTCTAAGGAAACAACCTGTATCGCTACTATCCTATGTTAGGGTTAACCAGTGCAATCATGTACAAAAAAGTACAGTTTTTCTAAAAACATCCTAAGCATACAAACAGATACCCTGGTATGAAAGAGAGAGGGTATAATAGGACATTCAGGACAAGAAATTAGATAGGTGAGTCTACAGCTATGGCAGTGAAATAAGTTTTGGCTGTGTTTGTAACTTTTGGATTGTTCTCCCCCTGCCATCCCCTTTGTCCTGCCTTATATATTTGATAGATAAAATAGTCCTACATTAAAAAAAAAAAAAATACAATTTCTTGCACAGGCCCCAAAACAATACCCTTAGTTAGAACTCAGCTGGTCAGTGCTGGAGGGACAAGGAGTACCAGGAACCTGCTGCAGTAGGAGCAGGTACTCTCCTCCAAGTCCCTCCGACCAAAGATCTAAACCAAAGACAGCTTTGAAATGGGTGAAAAATCTTCCTGTGACTTCAGAGGGGAGATGTATGGGGTAGGGTGTCAAACGGCTGGGGAGGCAGGAGCTGTCAAGGCACCCTGTTTCACCTACCCACAGCCTGGAGCCTGCTCGTGAGCAAGTGGGAGCTAAGTTAAGCAGGATGATCTCAAACCGGCAAGGCAGATTTTAGGAACTCAGTACGTTTTAGGAATACAATATGCTTTTAAGCTTTCTTTTTTTTTATTTTTTTTTATTTTTTTTATTTATTTATAGCTCTCTTGCAAAATACCTGTGGATAAAAATAAATCATCTTCTCTTTCAAGCAGGTACTTTTCAAGCCACTGCTTTTACTACAGGGTCACCACCCTTGAAGGAGATTTCTTAGTAGTCTGGAGACCACCTGGATTGCTCGTGTCCCACTTAAAATAAAGGGTGAAGTGAGTGGTGGGAGGAAGTTCTCAGATACATATTTAGAAAAGCTGGGTGTAGTTGTCATCTCTATGGACACTGATACTTTTTTGATGCCTCCTAAAAGGACCCAGATGTCAGCAGATATGACCCAAAACGTGGAAGGGATTAGAATGGATCTCTGTCAGCACATAGAACTCTACAGGTCATGACTGGAGAGACAAGGAGTATTGGGGACCTGTTGCAGGTGCCACCTGAAGAAGTGAAAACTCAGACATCAAGTGGAGCACCTTGGATGCTTAACTGTGCATTACATATATGAACTATGGAGGAAAACAAGCCTCATCGTTTTCACTATTCCTTTAAGGAGACAACACACCTCTGCAGTACAGGTACATGCTTACAGGAAAGCTCTGGTCTGAGTTTGGTACTACTGAAGATGACTTTCCCAGGTCAAAAAGATGTATAACCTGTATTTAACAACAGTAACAACACCAAGAATGCTATATTTTATCCCCAAATCTTGACATTATGAAAATCTTGACATTTGAAAAGACTTTATCAGGAACACATTGGAACCTAAATCAGCACTACTCCCAACAGTGATTCTGTAGGCATGTTATTTCTTCCACTTTCTTACTGAATTACATTGAGCAAACTATTTAACCTCCTTCTTCCTCCATCTGCCTCTTTAGGAAATCACGGTAATCCCTAAAATGCAAGATTGTCAGGCTGAACCGAAGCCCATCGGAGTCAATGGTGGCTACTTTCTGACAGCTTTAAGCCAAGGCTTCTGCTAAGCATTTGATCAGGTAACGTCTGTAACTACTGTTATTACTTTCCATGACTATGAATGACATGGGAGGTTGTCACTGTGAAGCAATCAGCAAGTGGAAACAGGGTTTTTTTGCACAGAGCAGCACATGAACTGCTATAAATCTGCCCTAGATTTAAAACAGGAAAAGACAGTGGTAACTGTGCAGCTGTGTGCCGGCCTCTTAATATTCAGGAATGGTATGAATCTAAATATGTTAAAACTTTTCATTTGGAGATCAAATTGTTGACTCACCTGAAGATTAATCAAAATCTTATTTCAATAGTTAGTTTTGGCATCAGATGTGTAGCTCGTTATAGCAATGACTGGTGGGGACAACTGGCATTTGGGTTCAGAGCAGCTAAGCGAGAGGCTGTGGCAGATGTTATGGGCAAGCATTAGCTCATCCTGAATTCCCCTCAAGTAAAAATGCTGAGCCTTTGATGAGCTAAATAAATAATTAGCAGCAGAGATAAAAACAGGAGTACTGCTGTCTTATGCTGAAAACCAATTCTGATTTCCTTTCCACCCTGTGCAACACCCCTGGCTGTGGTGGGGTTGCTTCCAGCAGCACAAGAGGGGCTGAGATGGGAATTGGGATCTTTGCTTTTCTATTTGGCTCCTGAGGCTGAGCTCAAGGGTACAGCTGTAGCATACAACATCTCCACATACCTCAGTAAATGTTATTTGACTGGTTTTAAACTTTGAAGGGAAACAGGAATTCCTCCAAATTGGGGAGAGGTGCTATCCTGCCCTGCTTTGCTTGCCCTTCTCTGCTCTTCTGGGGCACTGCAGTGTGGGCAGCAGTAAGACAAGCGCCCTTATGTATGTCTCAGATACTCACGTAAAGGGACATATCTCCTGTAGGGGTAAGTGGTTATTTAGTATTTTGCCTTTATGTGGCATTATTGAGCAAGAAAATATTGGCCTGGGTAGCATTTGAATGGTCTGCCTCTGCTGAACATGAACTGGATTGTCTCTGACCAATGGATTTGTCATCAGATTTTATACAATCATCAGGCGGGTGATAGTTTCTCCCAACAATCTAGGATTACTTTAGTGACAGTACTAAGATGTACATCTACTTTTCTTTCATTCTTATTTTCATATTTTTATTATATTTAGATTATATAATATTATATTAAATATGCATTTATGTTATATATTTTATTATATTTATACAGTACTTTATATTTTTATTTTTCACTTAATTATCTGGCAATACATGTAATTTCTCTCATTCTCACCTCATTTTCTTTCTTATTCTTCAAAGATTTCTCATATTGCAAGGAGAGGGAAGAAAAAAACCAAACACAAGCAAGCAAACAAAAAATATTCCTAAAAAAAAACCAACAAACCAACTTTGTTCCTGTACTTGTCCCAGCAGGGGAGAAAAATATGAAAAGGCTAGATGAAATTTATTTCAATAGATGCAAATGAAACCCCACAGCTCTAGAATACATGCTTCTGTGAAGCACCTTCTTCATTATGTCTAATGCTTTTCAGCAAGCCTACACTTGCTGAGGGTCCTCTAGAACAGTCAATGTGCACAGCTGCTGCGAACCACTCTCAAATGACCTGAAGTACCAAATGTCCGTGTCAAACTTACCCCTGCTCTGCTTCCATAATTTTTGCTTCCCTTTGGGACTGTGGCTTCGTCTTTTTATTTTTATACAGTTCCTGTCTCAACCTGTCAAATGCAAATTATTAATACATGATGATTAATGTCTTCATGTGATGTCCTTCCTCCCAATGGTTGTTTTATTCAGTGTTTAAATATATAAATGCTTTTACCAAATCAAGGTTTGTATCCTGGATACAATGCAACTCAAACAGCTCAGCTCATGCGTTGAGGCCGAGGAGGGAATTTTATGCCAGCCGTGAGACATGGGGGAAGGTCAGTACCTAGCGAGGCTGGAGAAAGGTGGAACTGAAAAGGGCAGAAGAGTGTCAGGCGTTTACCTGCAAGTCTTCATTTGTATGAACCCACTGTCCAAATCATGACTAAGGATAAATGTTTGGGTCTTTCAGATTAAACTAATCCTCTGTCTTTTCTAAAATTACTACAGCTTTGAATTTCTAGCTTTCCTTAGAGAGAAAATAATGTGATCATGCTTTACAACAGCATTAGGCTGTTGAGACTATTTGCCCTAACTGCAACAAGGAAGAGCATCCTCAGTTTTCACTCTAGCTGGTAGACCTCCACACAATAGGCTCCACTGCAAGGAGCATTAGCGGTCTAGACAGTGGCACCCTCTCTGATACATGACCTGGTGTTCATCGTGGCACTGCTGTTTGAGAGAACATCCTTACACAACTTAGATATTTCTGAAGTTTGTAGCATCTTAGTCATAAAGCGTTTTCTTACTGGCATGCAGTGGACTAGAGGAGTGCGTGGGTATATTTATCCCACTATGCTGTGGGAAATTCAAACTCAGCTAATTACTTCCTACCTACATTAAAGTACCCATAAGTGCAAATGCTGAAGTTATTTTTTGCTCATAAAATAGAGTTGCACTATCACCTGACTGCAAAAGTGCAGCTAATATTTAACTGAGAAGTGACAGGATAGCAGTGGTTGGTGGAGTCATCTCTGTTCAGCCAGTCTGTAAAGCACTTGCAGTAAAAGGAGCTGTGTAAATGTAAATCACTATTATATTGTTTAAGTAATCAAATCCATGGCACCATTGTTTAAATAGACTAGAGATGTGGAGCCATTTATTCATATTTTAATGCTCAGACTGCCTGCTGCATAAAATATATATGGAAAAAATAAGCTTTCAGAAATATATAAAATACTTTTTTTTTTTTTTCCCCCAGTGCTGAATTTATAGGCTAGGGAGACTATAGTGCTACAGTAATTCTTAATTTGTACAGTTGTTTTTATCACTCTTAGTACAAAATACCACAACATAAACCAGACCTAAATCTCTCATAAATCTAATGGCAGTGTTGCAATTCAGATGCACATTTTTAAGTGGCTGCATCATTGCTTTAAGTCAAAACACAGCCAGCAGGCTCAGTATGATCTGGGAAGTTCTACAGAACATTTGCAGAATTATTCATCTTTTGAAATAGTTGTGAATTTATATATTATACCAGTGCTGATGGCTAAAACTGAGATCTGGTCCCCCATCATGCAGGGTGCCCTATACATATAAAAGACACAGTCTCTTCTCAAATGCTTCACTTGAATGTGCACATTGCAGTTATGTAATGCTCCATCTTAATCCTTCATGAACATCCCTGTTACTGGAGACCACACAATGATTTCACAGCAACAGCCTCCCAGTTCACTTATGTGGGCTCCTGGTTCCACAATATTTTCTAATGTGTTTGTCCCTATGAGGCAGGCAGTGTTACCACCCTGGGTTACAGATGGGAAACTGAGGCCCAAAGACACTATTTTCCACATTTTTTTATTTCAGTTCAATTCCTTACTCAAAATGAATTAAGTAAGCCAGTGCCTAAGTTGCACTGAATTGAAGTCTGATGCTCTTAAACATCTAAAGCACTTTGAGAGTCTAGACTAAGAGAAATGTACTCTTAACATTCCCAGGATCAGGTAGCATTTCTATGATAGGTTTCCTAGCATTTGCTGCTTTAACCCTGAGTCTGACAGGCACTGCTGTGCAGACCTCTCTTCTTCTTCCATCCCTTTTTTTGCCCGACATTGGTTACTCTTCCTGCTTGTTTTTGCTTCAAATAAGTGACTTTCAGTTCTGCATTTTGTAACAAACTTCTGGTCTTGTCTAAAAGTGATGGGTATAACACATGCTTACTGCCACTGATGTGTGTTTAAGGGCGGTTTATATCACAGAAAAGAATGAAAGAACGGAGAAGTTGCTGCATTAAAACCCACATATGTGTCTAAGCATACTCAAATTGGCTCTGGCCTTTGCAAATTGTATTGTACTTTACTAAAGGGACAGGTTCAAATATCTTTTCTTCAGTAGTTAGCTCACAGTGTCAAAGGTATTGCCAACCTGAGTGGGATTGAGGATTACAGAATCACAGAATGGTTGAAGTTATAAGAAACCTCCAGAGGTCATCTTGTCCAAGTCCCCTGCTCAAGCAGGGCCACCTAGACCCAGTTGCCCAGGATCCTGACCAGAAGGCTTTTGAGTATCTCTAAAGAATGGAGACTCCACCACCTCTCTGGGCCAGTGCTCAGTCACCATCACAGTAAAAAAGTATTGCCTAATGTTCAGATGGAACCTCCTGTGCACTTTCAGGTGGTGCTTCTTGACCTGGCACTGGGCACCACTGAAAAAAAGCCTGATGCTGTCTTCTTACAACCTCCCTTCAGATATTTGTACACATTGATAAGTTCCAACCTGAGCTTTCCCTTCTCCAGGCTGAACAGTCACAGATCTCAGCCTTTTCTCATATGTGAGATGCTCCTGTTCCTTAACCATCTTAGTGGCTCTTTGCTGGGTTTTCTCCATTATGTCCGTGTCTCTCTTGTACTAAGGAGCCAGAACCGCACACAATACTTCAGGTGTGGCCTCACCAGTGCTGAGTAGAGTGGAAGGATCACCTTCCTCGACCTTCTGGCAACACTCCTCCTAGTACAGCCCAGGATACCCTTAACCTTCTCTGTGACAAGGACACCTTGCTGGCTCATATTTGATCTCACCCCCAGGTCCTTTTCTGCAAAGCTGCTTTCTAACCAGCTAACCCCAGCATATCTGGTGCATGGGATTATTCCTCGTTGGGGCAGGACTGGGGATTTCCTTTTGTTGAATATCATGGGGTTCCTCTCAGCCCACTTCTCCAGCATGCTGAGATCCCTCTGGATGACAGCATGACACTGGTCTATCAGCCACACCTCACAGTTTTGTGTCATCAGCAAAATTGCTGGGGGTACACTCTATGCCATCCTATGGGTCATTAATGACGATAGTAAATAGGATCAAATGTTAAATAGTTTGTGGATCAGTATTGACTCTCATATTTCTAGCTACTGGTCTCCAACTAGACTTCAGGCCACTGATCACAACCCTCCTGGCTGAGCCATTTGGCAAGTTTTAAATCTACCTCGCTGCTCATACAGCCCATATTTCATCAGCTTCTCTACAAGGATCTTATGAGACAGCATCAAAAGTCTTAGTGAAGCTAAGGAGGTCATCTACTGCTCTCACCTTGCCTACCAACCTAGTTATATAATCATAAAAGGTTATCAGGTTTGTCAAGCATGCCTTAGTGAACCCATGCTGGTGACTCCCAATCACGTTCTTGTCCAACATGTTCCTAGAAATGCTTCCCAGGATCAGTTGCTCCATCGCCTTTGCATGGATTATGGTGAGGCTGACCAACCTGTAGTTCTCAGGGTCCTCCTTCTTGCCTGGTTTAAGATACGAGTAATATTTGCTTTCCTCCAGTCCTCAGTGCTTTTCCAAGTGCTGTGATTGTTCAGAGTTAATAGCCTTGCACTGATTCCTCAACACTCATGGGCGCATCCCATCAGTGCCCACATATATATAGCTGATCAGAGCAGCATGAACCACAGATATGTGTGTCAGCCAAAGGACCTTATTATGGGACAGCAGTTTAAAAAAAAATTACTTGCAGTTCTCTGAGAAATAGTGATTTTCACCTTAAAAGGGCCTGCTCTTATAACCTGTGTATATGGCCAGAAGATATAGATACACAGGAATTTGTTATCTTCTGTCTGTGGTACCTGCTGGCCATGATGTGGCTTCATAACATTACCAACAATTTCCATTTTCTTCATCCAAGGTAGCATGGGTTTGAACGGCACAAAGATTAATTGGGCAATTAAGGACAGTGAAAAGGAAAGAACAGTTAGAATGAATAAGCAACATAAATCAGAAAAGAGGAAAAAATACTAAACAAGAAAGAAACAAGTAAAGACCCCACCCAAACAAAAACCACCAAAAAAAAAAAAAAGTTTTCCTCTCACTCTGCTTAGAAAGAGAGGAATCCTGGTCCTGTTCCAGGTGAAACAATACCATTATCTTGACAGCAGGATTACTAAAAACAGTGCAAGGACAGGTCAGAGAGAGAGAAAGAGCTCAATGGTAGCACACACAGATCAGCAAAACAATGGTGTTCACCCGTGCATGACACACCGCTCCAGCACAGGCCCTGCTGTAGGATCTTTTTCAGCATGAGCACAGGCCAACGCACAGAAAGGAAGCTCTGAGGTACCACTAAGAGTTAAGTGTGTCATCCATTAAAGAGGGAAAGTTCCCTTCTACCAATGATGTGGAAAAGGCAGCATAGCATGTCACCTCTGAGCAGCCTCAGGTTACTGATTGGGAGCCAGTGTTAGTGGTAGTTGTTGTCTTTGCAAGTTGACGTTGACCAAGCTGCCTGAGACGTTTGCACAAGCAGTCATCCCTTTCCCTCCAGTTCCTCCTTCTCACTCTGGGAAGCCATGTAGAACAGTGCTGATCCAGGATCATGCTCATTCGATTAGTATCAGAAACATACCTCCTGAATCTACTGGAAGAGATAAAAACCTGCTGCTAGCTCCAGCAATGGCCCAAGACATCAAATACAAGGGACATTCAGATGGGGGAGGCAGACAAACAGTGCTCCTCCTGCTAATCCCCATTGTGATGGCCCTGGCGTAGGCAGAGCCAAACCTCAAATTCTGACACCATTTCAGCTCTAAGAAATCAGGAGGCCCAACAGACAACACCTGCCACTACGTCTCACACCTTTGAGTTTTCATGGGGCCATTGCACCCCAATATGGTCCCCTTTGCACCACCTGCGGCTCCTGCAAGCGGAAGACCACAGCTGAGATGGAAGCAGGAATGGTACTGTGTCCTAGGTTATGATCAGCAGAGATGTTAATATCAATGAGGGAAGAACTTCTGTTTTCACTCTTTCACTATGAATACGAAGTTCACGAAAAATTCTTAGCAGAGAATGCAGCAAACTTTTGTCTTTTGTGAATGTTTCTTGCTGGTGAAGCAGGACTCCTTCAAACTGGGCACAGCCGGTGTGCCTCAGTCCTGGCATACCAGTGTATCTTAACATATATTAAGTGCCCATCATTCTAGCAGCCAAGCAGTATCACATCCCATTTAGCACATACATAGCATTTTATAGAGCAGAGCGCCGTAGAAATCCTTTTCCCTTAGGTTTTTCTACACGCTCATTGCAGTGATATGCATCTGACCAATTAAAGCAAAACAGCTTTAGTTAATTAACTCTAAGGGACTGAGTGGTTCCCTGACTGAAAGTCGTAAGAGCTAGTTTTGATATTATGATTGTCACTGATTAACTTTCAGATGCTGGACAATTCACTTCATCTTTCTATGCTTCATTTTTCCCCAGTGCAAAATGTAGAGAAATAAAATTTGTTTTCTTTGGTGAAGTGCTTTTGAGAGCTGTGAATAAGAAGAGCTGTGCATCATCAATGAATCCTCAAAAAGGCCCGATGGGAGATTTATGGAAATAGCACTGTCCTCACTGTGCTTCTGGAAAACTGTTCCACAACCAACTAAAGTAACAGAGTCCCAAAACCTCAGTGAAAGGAGGCAGTGAAGACAGGATAAGAATTTAGCGTTGCCTGATACCTTGACAGACACTTGTTGCTCCAGACCAGGCTGGCAAGACAGCATCTATCTCTCATTTCTGCCCATGGTACCTGATCCTCACCCCTCCAGCTACTAGGTTGCACGTCTTCGCTTCTGCATTGTTTGTTTTATTTACCCTGGCCATCCTCCTCCTCATCAAATTGACACATTCAACCACTTCCAACACCTGACAACTGCTTCAAGCTTCTCTTTCTGGCTGCAGGGATATTCCGGTTCATGGGGCCAAATTCACTGTACAGTGTCGTATGACTACATGCATCCTTCAGAGTATTTTTTCAGACTTCCAGTGGGCTCAAGGTCTTAAATACTTCTGAGTTTTTGCCAAAAGCTGTGCTTCAGTAAAAACTGAGGCACATTTCATTCTATTCCTAACACTCCATCATTACTTAGTTTTATCTTAATTTTTCATTCTACCTAACTCCACATAGTTGCAAGTCCCAAAGCTAACACACCAGTTACACCATACATCAGCCAGAGCACGGCAAAAAATTTCCACCTGCTAATTGATTTGACTATTTCAACATATTTTTATAATTAAGGAATGGAAGAGAACAGAACCAAATTTCCTCAGATTATTTCAGTATTTGAATAAATAAACTTTTAAAAATATGTTCTTTGGATTTGCTATGCAATATTCCTACTTTTGGCAAAGAATGAGTAAGTTTGGAGGAGCTAAATAAATCACTTTATTATTTCTGTTCTACAACTGATTAAGATAAAAGTATTACTGTCACAAAATTTTGTCCATGTAAATTCTGTTCTGAAAAAATCTAACATTTCATTGTAGGAGAAGGGTGAGTGAAAAGCATCACTTGAACATTTACTACCTCGCTTTTTTACTTTCTCAGGGTAAAGAAAGCTACATTATGGTAAAGGAGAAAATAGCATGGTCTGTTCTGGGATCTGAAGACTGAGTACCACTATTTGTGTAGTGCCTCAGCTCTCGCTGCAGGCAGTAGGAGAAGGACAGAGCAGTCTGCAGGCCAGCAGACAAATAGCCCAACCCTACTGAGGAAGTCAATGGCTTTGACTATGTTTTGGCAAAAGTTTGTATTCCAAGTAGAGTCAAATCCTAAATCCCATTATTTCTCTACCAGATCCAGTTTTTCTTCACTGAATTCAGTGTGCTTGTAAAGCTACAGGACTTTATGTGTTTACTTTTACTTGGCCACAAGATTCTGACTTCTGCTGGTAGCTCATACATAGCCAAAGAGGTGTCAGCTCAATGCATCTAATATTGCTGCCTTTGCAATAAAAAGACCAGAAAGGGTGGATTCATCACTAGCATGAGCATACCATGCCAATCATTCTTCCAAGACAGAAGGAAGAAGCAGTAACACCATTTTCCTGTACTGTTCCTACCCATTTTTAATCCCTAAAATTTATTGCTTCTTCACTGCAAGAGCGACTCTTGCTTTAAATCATTAAAAGTCGGAGGAGTTGTAGAACTGGAGGAGCATAATGAACATTCAGTGCTTGCTTTTAAAATTATCTCTATCTCTTCTTGCATTTAATGTGGTATAAAACATTAAATGCTCCAAAGTTGTCAGCCATTACAGTTGTGTAAAACAGATGTTAGTGAAGTAAGAAACGATCTTTCATACAGGTGAAAAATCTCTTGCTAACAACCCCAGATCTTGAATCGCAGAATAATTAGAGCCCGTGTTATGGGTAGACAGCACAAACTTCCTCCCACGTTGCTTCCTCTCTCAGTGGTATGTTTCAATCCCACCTACAGGAGGTGGAAAGGGAAACTTCTGACTTCTAGCCTGTCAAGTTTTTCTTTCTTTGTTAAGCAAAGTAAGGAGGCTACCAACTTCAGTACTAGTTTTTCTAAATTGGAAAATTTACTGAAAACAGCTATTGTTAAGAGAATGGTTACTACAGAGATTTGTAACGTATGACTTAGAAAACAATGAACCGATCAACAGATAAACTGGCAGACACAATGCAGATTTATCAGACATTGCTAATGCTACTGGTGCCAGTTCTACCTCCATTCAAAGACCAATCAGTGACCTAAGAGTAAAAGACCTCATATCCTGCTTTCCATACCTCTGCCATCATCAGAGAACCAAACAGCAATTGCATTTACCTGTAGATCAGGACTTCATCATCCGAGCAATTATACTGCAGCTGGTACATTTTTACCCGAGGGGCTGACTTGCTCACTGTCCACTTGACCAAAGCTGAGGTAGTGGTCACGTCTGACACCAGGACAGCCCTTTCTGGTGGTCCTTTTGTTTCCCCACGATTAGACTTGCTGGAGCTGGTGATGTCCGAGAGCCTGGATTTTGGTGGGGCTGCTCGGCCTGTGCCATTGCTGAGGTGGGGGAGCTGAACAATTGAGAGCTCAATTGTTGCAGTGGACTCTCCGGCAGCATTGGCTGCTATGCATGTGAAAGTCCCGTAATCCTTGGAGGTGGTGATGAGGATATCTAAGGTGCCATTGTCATAGACAGCCGTCCTTGAAGAGTTTCCGATGAGACGGTCATCAGGGGCCACCCAGTGAATAATGGGGGTGGGATCCCCGATGGCTTTGCATTTCAGCGTGGCAGTTTGCCCTTCCAAAACCAGCAACTTGTGAGTATGTTGTGTAATAAGAGGAGGCTCACAAACAAATTCTTCCTCCCTTACATACCAGAAGTACCTTCCCTTTAGACCTGGAGGAGAAGCACAAGTTTCCATATCGTCATCTCTGTCAAGTCGCCTTAACCACAGTAGTTCACAGTTGCAATGCAGCGGGTTGCCCCCAAAGCTGAGAGACAAAGGTGGAGAAAATGGGGTAACAGCTAATGGAATTACTTGAGATCTGGCAAATATAGGGTCGGGGGGAAGCTTCTGAAGTCTGTTGGATGTTAGATCTAGCCTAGCCAATTTCTGAAGATCTGCAAACGTCCCCTCTGTAATATAATCTATCAGGTTATGATCTAAACTCAGTTGGTGCAAGTTTATCATTTTCCTTATAGATTCCCAGGGAATGCTTCGGAGGTTATTGTAGGAAAGGTCTAAGTCTTCCAATGTCAGCAAAAAATCCTCAAAGGCTTCATCAGAGATGCTGCTTAGCTGGTTGTTGTTTAAAATCAAATGCTGAAGGTTAATTAAGCCTCTCAGGATATCCTCTCCGATGTCAGGCAGCCTGTTGCTGTCCAGATGTAAAGACCGAAGGCTCTCCAAGTCAGTGAAAGAGTAGGGCTGGATGTAACTGATGGTGTTTCTGGACAAAGTAAGATCAACAAGTCCAGACATATTGGCAAAATCCTGTCGGCTGATGTTAATAATGAAGTTGCCCCCAAGTCGGAGTTCAACCGTCCTTCGATCTATGTCTAGTGGTACAAATAGGAGACCCTTGGAGGGACACAAAGTCCCCAGTGACTCAGACAGGTTCTGACAGACACAGTATTTGGGACAAGCGTTGACCATGACAACCGTTCCAAACACCAAGATGCTGCAGAGCAATTTTTCCATGGTAAATCACGCAACAGTACCTGCAAGAAACAAAAAGAGTTATAAGGAACATCAGCAGTTATGATATAACACTTTTCCTCTTATGTTTTACCTAACATCTACCTCCAGAGAGACTTCTCAGTGCCTCCCCTCAGAAGTGACACCTACAGTGATCAGCACTCTGGGATGGGAAGGTTATGTGTTAGAGCAACACATTTCTACACATAATGCATTTCTCTCTAAAAAAAAAACCAACACAAAAGTGGTTTTCATTCAAAATCTGAATATGATAGGAACAGTTCATGCTTATGCCTGGTAATAGTCTTGTGACTACCTATTTTCTAGCTACGCTTTTAAAATTGTTTTTGGGTAGCTAGTAGAGGACAACTGCTATCAGACTGCATGGCTTAAAACCCTGAAGATTCCATTTGGAATAGTGTCTGCTTCTTTGAGGGTAGAAGCTGTCATACAGTAATTACATACTGCTGCATAATAACGTGGAATTAGTCTTAGGGTTGAAAGAGCTGATTTTATGGATAAAAATAACTGCATATTTACCCTTCAGTAATATGGTTAGTAATGTCCATGTAATTACCTGGCCAGTCCTGGGGCAAGTCAGTTCACTTGCCCACCCATAATAAAATTCATGATAAGCAGCACGGGAAGCAGAAATCATTTGCATAATTGTCACCTGGATTCACCTTGCACTCAGCCAACCTATGAGAAGGATGGCATCATCTAGCTCCAAAGAGAAGGGATGCGGGGAAAACCTGTGCCACCTTAGGCTCCTGGTAAGCTTTCTGATGGCCTCATACGCTCACACTGCAAACCTTTCTGCGGCAGCAACAGCGAAGCTCGCACCTGCACCCACAGCCATCCCCTTGCATCCCGCCCATTTCTCTTTGCACCATTATGTCCCCTTTTTATAAAGCTTTTCCAGCTTAAGCTGCAAGTTTTTAAAGAATTTCCAGGCTGAATCAGAGGGCCAATCGTGGCTGGTGGAAGTTGCAGCCCTGCTTCAGATTTGGCAATATCTTCTGACATAGGTTTGCTGACATTCTTCCCACATGTGCAGGACATAAGTAAACTTGTTTTCTTTCTGCCTCTCCCTTGCCCAGATCCTGCTACTAAGGAGGGCTGAGGAACGGACAGATCATTCATTTCTAAGCCTCATTCTCCCTCCAAGGGAAGGGACAGGTTGACAAAGAGCTGTATTTTTCTGAGGGTTTTTTTGCCAAGACAGTACGTTCTAGTCTTCAATCTCGTCACGGTAGCTACAGGCGTAATTCAGGCTATAACTTCCAACATGGCCATTTTGCCTCTATTTAACCTATATCACCCCACTATATAACCTTGCATCCCTGTCCTCAGTCCTTGGTATATGCCATACCCCTTCTCAATCATGCAGGTGCTCATACACTTAGTACTTTTTTTTTGGCACTTGTGTTTCAAGAGCAGTTATGGCACAATAAGAGATGAGACAAATCAATTGCCCCTCCAGTGCCTAAACAGTGGGTGGCACTCAGTCACCTGTGCCTAAGCTGCTTCTCTTACTGCTGTACATGAAGGGATAATACAGTGTCTCACAATGACTCCAATAATTAGCCCTACAAGGCTACAGAAACTTTAGCAAACATGTGACACCAGAAACACATTTCACAAAACAGTCACATCGCAGTTACTTACACTTCTCGTACAACTGAAATGACCATCACTATGTGGATATTTTATAATAAAGAAATTCTAGAAGTTAGTTCTTAATCCCCCAGTAACACACAACAAACACAAAAGAAAATCTATTACGTTGGTACTTTTTTGCTTTAACTCTTTAGAGGGGTCTTGCTCCACTTCCCTGTGAAAGGAATGAAAACTGAGACCCTATATTTTGGGCTCTGCCCAATGGTGGCCAGTTCCTCTCCCGGGTAAGGTGGTTTGGTTTCTCATCTATAAAATATGTGAGATGACTCAGAAAGAAGGATCTGTAGAAATGCAAGATGTTATGAATGCTGAACTATGTATAGTGCGTTCTTTGCTGCAAGGTTTTCTGTATGGTGTGATGTTAGTAATTATATACTGTTATTATATTTCATAGCAGAGGAAAGGACTGAAGCATCTGTGTTCTGAACTCTGCAAACAAGATGAAAGTGAGATACTTTTAGAAAGGATGGTTTAAGAAGAGTAATCTTACCTTCAATAGTAAATAAAAGGCTACTGAATAAAATGTTTGGAGATTAGCAAGTATGTTATTGATGCAAATCCATGGCATACTTAGAAAAGAGCTATAAATATCCCTAACATTATTATCAATTGGTAGTTTACTAACAGGCAATTGGCTTTTTGAATCTTAATTATAATTGTGTTCTGCAGCTTTAATTTAGTGTATTACCCTACCAGCTGAAATGATAAACAAAAAGCAGTTTAAAAGGGGGAGAAATAGATACAGTTAATTAGTAATAAGCCCTTTCATAGCTTCTCCCTCATCTACATTCCCACCCTCTGAATATCTATTCAAATATGTGAATGCACACTTACGAGAGCAGTGTCTCCTTTAAGTGTCCCAATTCTCTAACCACATTTTTTCCGGATGCTGTTAAATATCACAGTGCTTTGGGGAGATGGTTGACTCTAAGCATCTGAGTAAAAAGCATTTGGACAAAAAAAAAATGGGGGGAGGAACAGAAGTTAATTACAGAAAATGGGGACTGCAACACCGAGAGGAGGCTGTGAAGCAGGAGATCTAAATGGCAAAGTAAACCCTGATGGGGAAACCATCTGTGGATGGCTTGAAAGCGCATCATCTGCCTGTATGTGCTTGCATGAGTGCGTGAAAAAGGCACAGAGAGTGAACTATGTGCTTTTACCAGCAGGAGGACAAACCAGTAACAACCGTACTAGGATGGAAATATCATGGCTGCTGTCAGTCCAGTTATTGAATGCATTCAAAAGTATTCATGCAAATGCTGGTTGTCTGCAGAGTAAATTTCTAGCCTTTGTGATCTTTTGCCACCATCAGTATTTCAGGCTTCTGAGCCTTGGGCTTCTCTGCAATGTAATCCTGAAGTGACCAGTTCACAATACAGCAAATAGTGTAAAAATGCAAAGGGCTACCTATAGGGCATTGGAGAGAACAGAAGTGGACAGGGCTTCTTAACCAGTGGGTGTCCATAGGGCAGCTGGTTTTCCTTCTTCTCTCCAGAGAGACAAAGCATCTGGGCCACAGATGAGGTAATTCTTGAATCTGCACAATTGTGGATAGTATCTTCTAAAATCCAGACTCTTGCACAAAGCCATGGTAATTACTAGATGCCAAGTGGATCAATGCACATTAAAATTTGTTTTGATTTCAATCCCGGTAACATTCATGTAAGACAGAAAATTAAATGTCAAGTTTAGGATCTGTTTTTGCTGACCAGTTTGCTTACCTTGTTCCCAAAATCTCTTCTGACCTGCAATCCCAAGCATTTTATGGGCTGCTAATAGTAGCCCTGTGATAAGCTCACCATTCTGATTTACATTTTAAAGGTATCTATCAGCCAGATAAAGCAGATTTCTCACAGCAAGTCAGTAAATCTGGCTGAGTTCCTGTCTCAGCCCAAGATGAAAAATAGCCCCTTTAGTCCTCTTATAACATGGATTGGTATGAATTAATATGTGTAGGAGTCATAAACCTTGGTGTTTTGTATTCAAATTTTCCTCATAAAGATACAACTTCTGAGATTTGGCATCTCATTTCAGCAATGTCTCTGAGGCATTTTTTAATTCTATATTCATTGAGCGTTGCATATAAATTCCAATAACCTTTGTGTATCACAGCACCAAGTACAAGCTAACTGTCAGACAAATAAGCTATATCTGCAGCATAAAAGCTTACAAAAAAACAAACAAAAAAAAAAAAAAAAAAAAAGGAAAGGTGGATGGATAGCAGCTCTGACTACTGTCTCCAAGTACCCTGGGACCCAGCTTCCAGGGACTGTAAGGGTGAGTTAATATACTTTTCTTTGCCTTTGTAGGTGCTGCAGAGGAATTGGATTTTCTTTTCTGGGAGATGCCCTTTTCCTTAACCTTCTTTTATGTCTGTTTTTAGTGAACCTCTGTGATAGGAAATCTGGCCCCTAGCTGCAAATCTTGAAGGACTGCAGTAATGAGCGAAGTTTCATGCATATTATCTGAAGGGGTTTAATCTACAATGTGTAAAATGGGATGGGACTATGTCAGGACAAAAAATTACTCCGTAATCCCTTTGCACTGCCAAAAACTGTGTGGAAAAGGTACGTCTCGTGTTATCCCTGGTCCACGGCAGGTGGTTTATGCCTGACTCACCAAGCAATGACAATGGCCGTAAGGAAAGCGAATGTCTCTGCATCTCAATCTGTCCTCAGTACTACATACGCAGGAACACGGGCTGGGTGTTAAGCCACTGCTAGCTCGGTGGGCATCTGTGGGAGTTTAAAGTCAGTTATGTACCTATGTGCTTACAGGCTCAAAGCCAGGTTAACTAACGTTACTTTTGTTTAGCTTTTGTCTTCATTCTTTGTCTAAGCTTCCGCACTCATCGGGGTACAGCTGCTTGTCACCCGGTGCGCATATGTACAGTGCAATGTAGGTTTTGGCTAGGCCTTTTTAGGAGCTGGTTTTATTGAGAAGAATTAAAAGCTGTAATGTGAAGTGCTTGCTTTCTGCAGCCACCTTATATTTTATAAACCACAGGGGGGAACACCTACAAGCACACATTTCTCCAGCTATGTGTGGCTGTTGTTAGTAACGTCCACCCATGTTAATGTGACTGATACTGCTTCCACAGTAACAGGAAAAAAAAAAAAAAAAAAAAGAACTCTGGGTGAAGTGTAACAAATTCATTGCCCTTTGTACAACTTTTTCTAGAATACTGCAGCCATAGCAAGGTTGCAATCAAAAATATTTTACTACCCCTGTACCGTCATGAGGGTCATTTATGCCATTTGCTTTGAGTGCTCTGCTCGTTTTCACCTTTCCAAGGAGCTGAGGGTCTGTCCTACCTGCTCTGTGCTGCCCGGCCCTGGAAGCAGTCCCAGGCTGGAGGTATTCAGGAAGAGCTAAGCTAAAGAGGTCTATGCCTCGTAACGAAACTGACTCACAGGATGGTCTTAAATGTAAGAACAGTTATGGTTGCAGTCTTTAAAGAACTGGTTGTAACAGGATTCAGAACAGAGGTAAAGATAATCCATAAAAGGGAATTTTCAAGAGGGCTCACTCTGTGAAGGCTGGTTTAATCCATCCAACGGATCCCCCAGGAAATAGCCTGATATCTTCCTAGGCAGGGCAGTCTCACACAGGAAGATATTGTTCTCTTTCAGTCTTTCATTGACAAAACTTGTGTTTATTTGTGTGCATTTTTGGGAAGTTTTTCTTCATTTTTCATAACGTTTTCCTGGTCTTTCCCTGACACTAGTGATATTATTTCTTTTTTTAAGTACTAACTTTACCCAGTTCCTTTACCATTGCCAAGACTGAAGCAATGTATTTATCAAAAACCCAAATTATCAATGTAGCTAGTCAGGTGCAGAGCTAAGTCAGATTTATTTCACTTACAACCTGAACATCCATGTACGACCAGACTATGAGCATGGTGGAAAACACAAATTTATACAACACAAACGTCTATTCACTATGGGATTTTGGTAAGGGAAACTGACCTCACAGCAGCTTTTTTTCTGAGGTACAGGGCTATAACACTGATAGTGTCTGGCCTAAAGCCTCACAGCTTTAACGCAGACAAATGTTTTCATCCTTTCACGTCTCCTAGTTTACTAAGGGATCTCATTTCCTCCATTAAAAGCAGTACTTTCCATACACTCCATAGGAACAAATCAATACGTTAATGTTCCAGCACAGTTAACCCCTGCAAGTAGTCACTTCTTCATGTTTCAGGTTACTTAGGCCAAAAAAAGAACCTTGGACACTTCTATGAAGGTTTAACATCAATAATACTTGAAAAACAGAAGTAACCCCAAATCTTACCAGCCAAATTTCAGAAACAGCTGAAACTTTCAGCACCTTGCTTCTGTTTGACATAGTTAAACTACCAGCATGTGCTGCTTAGGTGAGGTCTTGGAATCCGTGGTACAAACCCCCTTCCTAGAGTCACCTTCTTGCAGTATATAGTCATCACCTGGAAAGGGCATTGCGAGCACTAATGTAAAAATGTATGTGCTCACATACGTGTGCATACATGAGGAATTTCACTTTTCACAGTTGTTTTGATCCAGGAAAATTATAATATATTTGTAGCTTCTCTGCCAAAGATATGTCCCCCTGGCTGCTGGGCAGTATGTGTGTCTAACAGCCTTAGTAAAGCACTTACATCCTGGGATGTGCTTATACATTAGTTCCTGGGAAATGCAGCAAGAGGAAACCAGGTATAAGTCTATTAGATCCCACCTCACTTTTACTAGCACTTTGCTGAAATGAAGACATCATTATAAGCCATTTGGTTTTAAGAAATATGCAAAATTAGTCAAGCTTTAGAGATTCATTTTGTGAGAAAATAAAACTTAGTGAACACATTCTGTGTACTTTTGAGCATCTGCCTGTCTGGCACTTCCCCACGATACATTTGGGACATTTTCATCACTTCAGATAAAATTTGAAGTGCAAAAGCCTCAGAAATATTTACTACTGACACATTTCAAGAATACAGTGTAAGTGTCATGAAAGCAGAGGAGAGAACCTTCATTAGCTTTATCAGACTTCTACAAAGGAAATAATGCATTGTGAGTCCACCTCTTATTGGGTATCAAAGAATCCACGTGGAAGAGAGAGATGCTATTAATATCCTGGCTACTGAAAAGGCTTTAAATTGAGTTCAGCCCTTTTAGGCAAGAGGCAGTCCACTGCTGTTAAGGTGCTCTGAGCTGTGCAGGTTCTCCAGTGTCTGATAAGCAGTAAGCTCACGCTGCAGTCCTAGTATAATTCAGGAGTATGTCAGTCAGGGAGGGACACATCTCCTTTGGAAGCCAGACTTTCTACTAGTTTCAGAAGAAAAGGGTATTCCAGACAGCACAGGGATGTAAATGCTGATGAGGATGCAGACCTGGGAAGCTCTTCAGGGAACCTGGATGCCCCATTCCAGTTCACTTCAGTGGGCCTTGAAGGTCCATGTTCCTGAGATGTTTTTTAAAGAACCTGCACTGGATAGTAACATCGTTCTGTGACAATAACTATGCTGCTGTTATAACGGGGGCTGCTGTTTCTGCAAATGCTCTGTGCAAATCTGAGTATCATTTAGTGATCTAGTTAACAAAACAAGAGTTTCCACTTGACGGGACACTGCTCCATTATAAATGATCTCTACACCCTGACTGATCTGGCATCATGCCACTTGAAGCTTGAACTGAAAAGCTTTCATGTACACAGAGAACAGAGCAAAAGAAACACACTTAAAATTCCACTTAGCAATTGGCCTGAATTTCTGGTGCTGCAGAAGATGGAAATTTTTCCTCTAAAACGATGTTTACCTTCAATGCCAAGGTCAGTTTCATTTGTATCTGTCCTGAAGGTCATGTTTCAATTTTTAATTCCTGAATGCTGATTGTAGTAACTAATTCAGTCCTGTAGCATAAATCCAATAGGCATGTTTGATTTACTCATTCATTAAAAAACATGCTACTTTGGGCAAATACCTACACAGAGCACATAATTTCAAAATGAAAACTTTACATCTCAGGAACACTGGAAATATTTTGAAAGCTTCATTTAATACCTCTCCTAAAGCGGTCTTGTGAACAATCTCACAAATAGGTTTTGTAAACACAGACTGATACATATCAGTGGGTAAAACTTCTGGCCAGCTAGGAAAAAATTATCTAGTTGTAGGCAGAACTTGTGAGTGGCACATTATAACCTTAATAATCACAGCCAGATTTTGTTAACTAGTGTGATTTTACCTGTGAAAAATAGATGCACTTCCATTATTCTACCTTCACTGACTGGAAAGCACAGGCTTTAACCATTATATTTGTTGAGACAAAAAACTGCTAAGCTACCTGCATGTTTTTTGAATATGCACAAAATTTAAACATGAGGACAGTTACTTGTAAGCATACAAAAACAAACTGAAGGGAAATAGGCCATTTAGAAAATCCAGGTGTAGAAGTTTAGTAAACAGACAAATTTAGGTAACACCACTTGATACATGCATCTATATTTCCTTCAGCTGCATGCAATGTCACTTCTCTTCAGGAGCAAGACACTGCCCCTGAATTGCCTGAGCCAACTGATAAGAAGCTGCAGGTGGAGGTGAGAGAAACCCCAATGTGGCTGAGCAGTTACCTGGTGGCTCCTGGCCAGGGGAAGAAATAATCCATTTCCCTAGGCATGGGGGTGTGCTGCATCAACAACAGGTCTTTGTGGCCTGTTTCCTAGAGCTTTCCAGTGCATCTGTGGAGAATGGCAATTTCCGAATGAGAGTGACACAGGAAATGCAGAATGGCATTTTCAACATCGCTAATTAGAAATGGCTTGGGTTGTTTGTTTTTTTTTTCTTCCCCCAGACCACTTGCAGGTCCATTCCTTTTTTTGTGTTTTTGTTTTATTCATTTAATGCCCCCCAACATTTATCTTTGGTCCCTATTTTAATGCTGTGTGCCAGTCTCCACCAGATTTCATCTACAAACTCCTGAGTCAGCTAAGCTGAACCCCTTTGCTGCTTTTACCCATCCAGTTCATTTATTTATCTGGTCCTTTACAGCAGTTCTGCATTTTGCTTTATCAGCAGAATAAAGAAGTTACCAGTTATTCTGTCTCTTGCTTATTTTGAACATATAAGGAAGCTGCAAAGGTACTAAGGAGCAGCTGTCTCACCGATATTGCCTATGGTGTGAAACGTAAATCCATCAACAGACTCTGTTGCTTTCTACAAATACAACTGGAGGCCTGTTCTCATCATCTGAATCCAAATTCCCCTGGGTTCTGAGCCACAGCAAATCCTCAGGTAGCTTTTTATCCCTAGCTTACTTTAATTCTTTTAAAAGCCTTTATGTATTCTTATTTCCTTCCACATCAAACGAAAAGGGGGATAATTAAACTTAGGATTCTCTTATTTATCTGGACTTATAACCATTTTTTTTTTTAATTGATCCTGCATTTAGCCCTAGAGAAAAGCCCTGTCCAATATTCCTTGGGAAGTATTCTTTATTCACAATACAGACTGCAGTTTTCCCTTCATGTACAACCTATATGCAAAGAGGCACTGGTAGGAAAAGCAAGGCATACATAGAAAAAGATCTTTTTCTGATGTTTCTCATAAAATAAATTGTGCACAGAAAGTCACATGCAAAGATTTGGAGATGCTTTGAAACATGGGCAAGGCAAATTGAAGTCTGCACTAAAACAAACAAACAAAAACCCACTTGTGCTGAACACCCCAGAACAGGATTCCTACATGTTAGCATGGACATTTGGTAGCAGAGGTCCCCTGTTATGAGGAACATAACCCCGATGCTTTGCATTGTGATTGGCTCATGGTTTGCTAAGAAATTAGGAGACGTCTGAGAAGAAAACATGAGACCCCTGCTAGGCTGCTGCACGACACAACAATTCATCAGCCTAGTCAACATTTTACTGTATTTTCTTGCTTTTCAGCAAGTTTTCAGTGAGTTTGGACAGAGCTAGATTTGTCGGTTTCCCTTTCCAGTCATTCTCACTTTTCAGTGACAGGGAAAGTTTCCCTTTCCAGTCATTCTCACTTTCCAATTCCCGTGCAGGAGGATAATTCATATTTCTCTGGAGGACTTTAACACTCCTGTTATTTCTACTGTGTGAACAGGGGATTCTCAAAGCTGTAGGCTATGTCACACCTGGTTATACAGCTACATATTTCCAAACTGCTGTGTCACTGAAAAGGAAAGAGAGGCATGGCCTTTTGATAGCAACACCTTTTCTTTCATATCAGGTTCTTGCACTCTACGGAAGAGACTACTGCTACCTCATTTTTACAAGTAAGAAAGAAGAGGCACAATCTGTCTCAAGTATCTTGCCCAAGATCATTCACCAAGTCCCTCCTGGAAAACCCAGCTCTCTCAGCTCTCACACCTTCCCTTTTGCATGGTGATGTTTCCACATGTAGGGCACATCACTGTACGATTTGCTCATACAAGTCTAGTGTCATAGATAGTGTTTCTGTAGTTACATTGAAAGGAGAGGCTGCGGCACCTGCATTTCTGGGGAAGAAATCTGGCCTTTAACACTAACTGCTGGGTGACTTTACCACTGTTCTGATATGTAGCCTTGGATGAGTTTCACTTAACTTTTCTTTCTCCTCTGTAAGATAAATATACCTATTGACTTCTACTAATCAGTTGTTTGTAAGGTACTTGAGGATTCTATCTGTGTGTAAAGACAGTTTATGGGGACGTTTGCTGTCATGGCACAGGAAAGGGGGATCACAAAGAGGCAGCTGTGCAGCCTTTTCCCTGGCCCAGTCATGGGTTCATTATCATCCCCAGGCTGGCAGTCAGTCAACACAAGTCAGATGCCTGTGTATGGCTGACGTGACTCTAGTCCCCAGTGCCCTGTCAGCTGCCCCAAGTACCTGCAGCACAGAAGCCTCTGAAAGAAGCTTTGCCACTTTCCTGATATCTCACATTCTTCCCCTTCAATGATTTGACCACAGCTCAGAGCCTCAGCTTTCATCAGTAGTAAGTTCATGTACAGTGGAGTACATTTCTAACTCTCCTGGCTGTGGAGAAAACTCGACTGGTGCAAATGAGTACACAGGGAGACAGCACCACAAAAGCAAATGGAAGGCAAACAAAAAGCACCCCCAGCCTATTACTTCATAAATAACAATAGTACAGGTGTATCATTTCAGTCATGCTGGTAAGGCTGAAGGTTTTGAATATGAAGCCATACAAGGTACTGCTATTTTCCTGCCAAACTCTGCCTGGTCTGCAGAGACTTGTCCCAGGAAAGACAGAAAGTCTTCCAGGTGAAAGCTAGAGGGAGGTGAGTAGAAGGCAAGATGAGGATAGCTGCTTTTCTGCTACACTTGCTATGTTTATTTATAAGGAAACAAAAGCCTTCAGTCCCCAGGGCATCTCCACATAGCACCTTTCACTGGCACTAAGTCAGCAAAAAAGAACAACCCTCTTAAAATTAAAATTAAGGGAAAACATGCTATAAAATAAAACATATAAACCCCAAATATTTCAAATATATATTCTGCTTCACTTCGCAGTTTCTGCTCACCAAGTACTCCAGAATGACAGTCTTATCAGATAAGAGTGGCCAGCTGCTATATGCTGCATTTAAATTTATATTGCAAACAACAGGCTCCATTACCCAAGGATTTTCTCGTTGCATTCCTAATATTGTCTTTCTGCATGCTTTATTGTTCCTCATTTCCTTACACACTCTTCACTTTCCAGCGTGTGCCAACACATCCTGGTATTTGTTTCAAGCATTTTGGCTTATTACTTACATGCCTTTTACTAAATTTCCTTTTTTATACCTCTAAACACTCTCTGCTTATCAAACACCATCTCTAAAGCTGCTGCCTCATATACTCTTTGCTGTTGCTTTCTCCCTTTCTGTTGAACCCCCCCTTCTCCTTCATCCCCTAATCATTTGATCATTGCAGTTCTTTGATGTGCGAGTCTTCCAGTTCAAGCCCAATTTAATTATGTTTTTCAGAAGACTGACCTCAGTGGTCCCAATTTGTTCAAGACATTTCCTTCATTGATCCAGGGCCAGATCCCTGTACTGCCTGTTCTAAACTAGATTCCTGATATTAGAAGCAGCCATGTTTTAGCTCTCAAGGTCAGTTTGCATATATCAGCAGTTAATTGCACAGATTTATTTGCAGTGGATACAATAGACTCTTCCCTGCCCTTAGGTCTGGGTGTATTAACACAAAATCAAAGGGAAACAATTAGAGGTATTCTCATACTACAGCAGATGTACATGCTTCGCTGTTCGTAAGCATCCTCAAAGAAGAGATTGCATTTTTCAGGCAATTGCAACACATCCTAAAGGTCTGTACATTTAATTTCTGCTGGGCTGTTATGAAAACAACATCCAACACTACTGGACTTTCCCTTCTTACGTTTTCCTCCTGTTATCCACTGTTCAGGAAATAATCAGAAAGATGTTTCAAGCTTTGAGGCAGAAAGGAAAATGTATGGTTTCAAGAAAGAACAGTCCTGTAGAACATTTACAAAGCAAAATACACTTTCTTGATGGCACTCAGAGTGGGTAGAAGCTAGCTCTGTTTATAAAATACTGGTCTGATATATATAAAGAGCTCCCCTATATAAGCAAAGAGCTGCATTCTTCAGTAGAGAAGCACAAGCTTCTTATTTGCAGTGGAAAAAGTTACAGGAAACTGAAATACAATTGGGTATCCCAGGGAGGGAAAACTGCAATATTCCAGCCAAGAAAAGGGGAAAAAACGTCCATGGCGATTGCTGCTATTTATTGTTTATATAGGGTCCGCGGTTAGTGGAGATTCAGAAGGACTAAGAGCTCGGTGGCAGCTGCACAGTGACGGCACTGTGCCACTGAGCTATGTGTATGTAGTGAGCATGAGGAGTGGCAAAGATCTCTCTGAATTAGACTGAGCTAATTAAATACCGCTCTGTGCTTGACAAGATCTACAGATGCCTCAATCCACTTTGCCCAGTTCTACCCAAGGATGATATCAAATCTAAGTAGACCAGCACGAACACGTTATCCTTGCCAGCTGCCAAAAGCTAACAGCCTGAATGAGGTCAGCACAACCATTATACTTGACCCTGACTGAAGTATGCCAAGAAGCCAAGCCTCTGGATAAAAGCGGAGCTGCTTCAGGACCCCAAAGCAGAAAGCTAAAACTGGGATGGGATATCTGCTACTGTGAGAGAAGAGGTGCTGGCCTTCTGGACTTTAAAAGTGAGAGGTGCTGAAAGCCAGAGATAGCTTGACAGTTCCTCCTTCCTCACCATGACCATCACAAGATGTTACTGTTCATACTGATGGAAGATTTTTTGCTTGTGTTGAGTTTTTAATTTTAAATACAGGAGAAAAGTACCCTCTCCTCCCTTATGTTATCTGTATATTTCTAACTACATGGTCTGAGGAATCACAGAAATTCTTCCCAGGATATGGATGTTCATGTAAGAGAAGAAATTAAAACAATCAGATAATCATGATTCAGAAATAAATAAAAAATACTCTCTTGGATTATCTATCCTACTATCTCACAGTTACCACTGATTTTCCCACATATGTTTAAATGACCCAAGAAGCACATCTCTTACCTCAACCAAGTGACTCACAATGTAACACCTTTCAGTCTCAGAAATATTTTATAACACCCCAGCCCAACCTGGCTTCCTGATGAAACTTATCTGCCCAGCACACACCCAACTCATCCTCCCACTTCTGAGTTCACTCACAGCAAGGTCTGCAAACACACGCACATCCTTGTAACGACTACTCAAAATGGGAAGAGAGGGTGTCCATCCTGTAGGGATTGGTTTCTCCTTGATATTTTCCCACTCCTGCTGCCTCCTGCTTGTTGGCTCATGAGGGATGCTTTGTCTGACTGAATTCTGGAGAGTGATCTGTCCTCTCCTTTTTCTGGACTAAGTTCCAGCCTCTGTTCTCAAAACCTGTGGGAGATTTGCACAAGTAAAATGTGAGTAAGGATTTTAAGATGTTGACCTCTGAGTTGCAGACTTCTTGAAAAAGGCACCAAAAATGGCAAACAACCTGTTCAAGGTACATCATCATGTCAATTGGGAGCTGTGGCACAAGAATATCTCAGTTCTCCAGTACAGAAGGACTCAGTGGTGCCTGCTGACAATAATAATCAGGATGATGAATACAGCATCTGTGGTAAGCCCTCTGCAGGGTGTCATTGCCAGGACATCAGTGAGTGTTCGACACTTATTTGCCCGAAGAACCATCATAAGTCTCTGAGTTGGCAAGAGAGCTCTAAGTGATCACAAAAGTGAAACCCTCCTGTGAAAGTATTTCTTGATTTCATTCAGACAACCTTGTTTACTTTCTCTCTTTTCAATAGCTTGATTTTTCTTGGATATCTGACATGCACTGGAGTATACTCCTGCTCCCTTTCCTTTTCACCAGTAGCGAGGATGGATGCACTGTGGGTGTGCTGGATGCCAAGGAGTCTCTCATTACCTTGGTAACAGCAGTTACTAAAGTGGAAGCAATTAAAAGTGAAACGATGCAGACTGAGCTAAGGGTTGTGGCACTTGATCTCCTTTACTGATAATTTAATCTGTAACCTCTGTTTCCCTGCTATCCCATCTATGCTTTTTTTTCTCCAACAACTGAAGAGGAAAATTATGTTGCCCAGTATAGAGTACTGAGACTTAAAAATTAATGTTCAGTGTAAGGCATTACTAACACTTTTGTGGGACGTAGAAAAAAAGCACAATAGAGAGTGTTAAATACATGCCAGAGTTCACATGATTAATTCAATGCAAGCCACATTTTTGCTGATGATCACCACAAGCAGGCAGCAGACACAGCAGTTAGTGCACAGAGTGAGACCAGAAACTCCACTATGGGTTTTGCAATGGTGGTGACACTTGGCAGGGCACAGTCCCCAGAACCCACTTGAGCAACTAACCCTAGTACGCCAGAGACCTCACCTCAGGCCACGCTCCAAAGGGAGAATGCAGCTGTGCACATCTGGGACCTCATGGTGGGACAGGGACTAAATTGGCGCTTTGCCCACAGGTGTATGCTGCTGAAGGGTCTATGTCACCAAGTAACAGAGATGCAGGAGATGGTCAGCAGAATGCACAGCTATAGAAATTATGAGAAAGAGATCAACTGGATCTTCTCCAAGACTCTGCAGGTACAACAGCCTGAATCCCCAGCTGTGTTGACTGAGGGCCAACAATCTGGAAAGGAGTTTTGCAGACAAGGACCTGGAAGTCCCGGTGGATACCAAGTTGAACGTAAGTCTGAAATGTTCCTTCTTGGCAAAGAACACCAGCCTTCTTGGCTGCATTAGGCCATGTGATACCAGCAGGCTGAGGGAGATGTTCCTTCCCCTCTACTCAGCACTGGTGAGACACTTGAGGAGTGCTGGGTCCAGCCCTGGCCTCCCCAGAGCAAAAGACACATGGAAATTCTGGAGTGAGTTCAGAGAAAGGCCACAAAGATGATTAAGGAACTGGAGCATCTTTATTATGAGGAAAGGCTGAGAGAGCTGCAAATGTTCAGCCTGGAGAAGGCTCAGAGGTGATCTTATCAATGTGTACAAATACCTGGTGAGATGGGATAAAGAAGACTGAGCCAGAGTCTTATCAGTAGTATCCAGTGACAGGACAAGAAGAAACAGGCACAAACTGAAATACAGGAAATTTCATTTAAACATAAGAAAAAACTTTTTTACCAAGAGCATCATTGAACACCAGAATGGGTTTCCCAGAGAAGTTAGGGAGTCTCCATCCTAGGATATGTTCAAAACCTGACTAAATGATTTCCAGAGGTGCCTTTAAAACTCAGGTATTCTGTGGTGTAAACTGGTTGCATATTTTTATGCTACTTATAAAGGGCATTCCTGATCTCAGTGCGGAGCCAGAACACCTTCTGCCTTTGTTCTGTCTGCACCATCACCTCTCTCACACACAACTTTGAACATAACGGAGATGAGTAACTAGACCAGTGAATGCTACAATAATGAAGTCTAGTCGTAAGGAAATTAATTTCTAGTGAAGATGATTCTGTAAAACTGGCTTCTATTACAGCAAATACCTCTCTCTCCAGAACACAAGCTAACAATTTCCCCCATCCATCACACTTTGTAGTCCTGGCTCAGGTACCAGGCAGAGCTAAGAGTCAACTTTCATGGATCAATATTCCAGACACAAAGGGGGGGCCAGATTGCACTGGCTGATAAACTATGGTAAAGTCATTGCTACAAATCAATCCTTTGTTAAAATGATGGAGGATGATTGCAACAAAATGATGGCCAGGGAGGCAATGGTCCTAAATGCCTTTCAATATTATTGCCCACTTTGGAAATCACGTTAAATTACACATTTTTATTTTTTTAATTAAAATTATCTTCTTTTTTTTTTTTCAGTTGAGGTAAATTGTGGCAGAAAATGAAGTCATCATCTCACTTTTTCCTAAGCCTATCATAGGAGTGGGAGTGCAATGGGAGGGTGGCGGGGAGGGGAAGAAAGGAGGTTTGTGCTCATCACTCTAAGAAGGGAAAGTGAGAACAGTGATAAAATAGGCTGTTATGGCACAGAGATAAATGAAGGGTAAGCAGTTCTAGTCTCCCTGGCTTGTCCTGACTTCCCATCTTTCCTGGCTGATGGTTCAGTGCATGTGGTTCACTGCAGTAATGTGCCTTGCCTGAACATGTGAATTTTCTCTGTCTAGAGGTGAAGACTAAAGATCATTTGGAATAATTCATATTTCCAGACAAAGTGCTGAATATAAAATGCTGATGAATACAATCTAAGGAATTCCAGCATTTAAAGAAAACTTGCATCTCGAGAGATATATAGATGCATGTCTGGCACGATGCAAAGAGCCACAGAATACAGGGACGACACATACACGTTCAGAAAACAGACTGAACCTAACCAGATACATGGAAATACTTCCCTCAGGTATCATATCTTCCATTTGACCACAGCTCATGCTGAAGAACGTGGTCAGACACTGCAATGCAAAACTAGAGAGGAGTGCCACAGGGGAAACCTGCTGAAAAGAGCACTCTAAATCAGCAATGGACTTGTAGGAATACCTGTGAATCACTTTACTACTCTCCAGCACATGAGGCCCTGAGAACAAAACAATTGCTGCTACCTCTGGAACTGGGTCCATCATTGCTGCAATGACATACAAGCCCTAAGTATTCACAGAATGTTTCATCTCAGGTACACAAAGCCCATATCTCTGTGTCAAAGCCATCTTACAGCCAAAATAATTCCTCTGTCAAACTGTTCGTAACCTGACAACCGCAGCTATTTTGTTGATACATGAAGGAAACCTAACTTCTCTTAATAAAGTGTCTATTGCTTAGGAGCCTTTGGCTTCTAGGAATTTACCATCCTTAAAACCCAGTAAGTGTCAGTTACTTCTTTACCAATACAGAAGCATCTGGAAACTGCTTCCCATACGATGCAATATACTGAAACACTACAAGCATCTCAGGGTTCAGATACACTCATGCAATGCAGCTGCTTATCAAAATGCAAGCAAATGATTAGTCAAAGCACAAAAAAACTGGGAAAAGATGCAAAATGTCCCATCTCATTTCAGGTGCCTAATTCACTGTTTTCTAGCATTTCCAGACCACTGTGTTTGTACTGGTTCCTTATAAGAAGCTGTCAGTTCTTGAAGAGATTGCTGGCATGGGGAGAATATTTAATGACAGGGCTGGCTTTGCCAAGCTGCCCTCTACTCTCTTTGTACAGAAATGAGCTGAATGAGAAGTTTAACAGAGCAAACAGGGAAAATGCAAAGAACTGGAGACTCCTTTACTCTGGTTATGCCTCAATTACAGGTGTGCTGTAACTGGAATCAGTTAAAGTCTTCAGCATTTAACCCCTTATCATTCTACATTTAAAATAATCAGTAAAAAAATAACACATACTGGTTATAGCAGTTTAACAAAGTTTGGTCATCAGAATTAAGGTCAGATGAGATTTCCCATCTTAGTCTCCCAATTATACATAAAGTTGAAAGCAGTTTTTCCTTTCTGTAGTGCAAAGGGAAGGTAAAAGTTAACTGTGGCTTTAAGAGTTTGGTTTAAAGTGATCACATATTAATAGAACGTAGAATAATTATATGAGACTTGTTACTTTGCCTGTGGGGTTTTTTACCCTCTCATAATAGTAATTGTTTAAAATTATACTACTTCAAGAACTGATTTATTTCAGGAGATTCCTGATATTAAGAATCCAGGTGTGATGAGGTATGTATTTGGTCCTTCATAGCCACTAAAATAGCCATTTTTTTTGAGTTTTCATGGAAATTTCCGTGGCTGGAAATTGGAAGAAAGGCAGGAGACTGGGGATTGCTGCTAGTGGCACAGCTGGACGCTTGGAGCTTCACCTTGCCATCGCATCGCGCACTGGCTGCGGAAAACTGCAGTCAGAGCATATTTCACTAAGACGACAGCACGTCATTGGTACATAGTCTTTAAATGTTTTACAGAGTATAATTTCACAGATGGATTCAGGGATGTTTTAACACAACTATTTTAAATTATTTTTTTTTAGTAGGACAGATTGGAATAAAAACCCAAAACAAAAATGAAATATATATAGCAATGACTAACTGTCTACAAATAGTTGAAACATCTGACTGTTAAAGATGAAAAAGAATTGTTTAACACATTGCAGAGGTATATAAATCATCAGAATTTAGTGTGTATAAAACAGCTGAAGATGAATAGGAAAGATGATCTTGTCACACAGAGGGAATTAAACTCACTGCTTTGTCACAGACAACTGCTATTTGTCCTTTGGAAAGTCTCTTAATATTCTTCTCTGTGAGTTCTCTCCTTACAATGAAAGCAAAGACTTTCACTCATTGTTTTTTGGTCCTGTCACCCTATTTGAAAGCAGTTTGGGCTGAAATTTTTTTTCTGTA
Organism: Microhierax caerulescens; assembly: GCA_035590215.1. Taxonomy (NCBI): domain Eukaryota; kingdom Metazoa; phylum Chordata; class Aves; order Falconiformes; family Falconidae; genus Microhierax; species Microhierax caerulescens. The sequence continues at coordinate 15,354,139 of JAVJGJ010000032.1, forward strand.
CATTCACACAGTATATGGAAATTATAAACCCAATTGCTTTGGGGACCTCTCAGCACTGCCTTAATTAAATAATTATACTAGTACAAAAAATGCCTCATAAATGTTAAATGTCATATTCTACCTATTCTAATTATATTATGTACTTAGTTCTATAACGCATATAATAAATCACTGTTTTCAAAGGGTAATTTAATCTGAGTATTAGCAGCCTCATTAAAGGCAAAGGCTACAATTTCAAAGAAACTTAGCAGTTTAGGAACTGCAGACATGTTTCCAAAAACAACTAAGGCACCTGCAGGCACTGGGTATCATTGAGAAACATTAGGAATCTCACTTTTGGGGAACAAAGTAATTTATGACGTTTTTATATAGGTACGAAACACAGTTAAGGACTTCTGAAATTTTGATCCCAGAATTCTTGACTTTGAAATAGCCTCCCAGGAAAGCAATGGGAGTTGCATTGCTAAAAAAAACATATTTAAACGGTCTGAACAGAGCACTGAAAATTTATCACAAGGAAAATCCTAGAGTAATGAACAGAGACCCTATGCTATATGAAGGATAGGACACTATGATCTAACAAGGTCTTCTTTTGATCTCTCTCTTCAATAAGTCTTGTAAAGCAGTATTTTTTTCCTAATGGCAAAACTAACTGAAGGACCTTTTTTCAGTACAGCCTTACACTCACTCTGTTAATTCACTGGAGGATAACACTCCTTTATTAATATACTTTACACTCTCACACACATATCAAATAATATGTCAGAAGGTACAAAAGGAAAGCAAAGAACTTGGGTGACATTTGTTGACATTTCCAACACAGAGGAAACAAACAAGGTACGCCATTGCTGAATGTTAAAAAGACCGTGGAGAGTGAGTTTCCCCTCATCGATACGGCCCTCGGGGCACTTTTAACACAGTCTGATATTGTGTTCCCTAGCAGGAGGCATTCCTGCCACACTAGGAGACAGGGATGGCTCCTTTCAGCTCTTTGAAGACCTCAGTAAAAAGGTCACCAGATTTTTTTCTTTAATTCACATTTTTGAAAGATCAAGGTCACTTTTAAAAGAGAATAACCCTAAAATTGTAGAATCAAGATGCTCAGCCTGCATCTTAATAAAACATCAGCTCCAAACAGAAAGCAAAATCAAAATACGAACATTTTCATCTTTTTATTTAAAATTTAAAAAGAGATTGAATGTTCTTTATTTTTCTTCTTTCGTTTTCTGAAATCATGTTAAGATCCCTTTAGAGGCTGCAACCATGAAACATCAAAAACCTTAATGTGGCCTGGGGGTGGCTCACTACAAAGCCATGTGCTAATAATACCTTACATTTATAGCTCTTTTCATCCAGAAGAACTGGGTCCCCAGGCAGTGTAGATGCTGTGTGTGCCAGTATAATATCTTTGAGTCCTGTTACTGACATGTGGCTGCTCCTGTGGAGGCCCAACACCCAGCCCCCCAGATGCCCTGTATCTTTGGAGCTGGGAGAGCACCCTGTGTTATGGAAACTGTATGGAGAATTTCAGTAGAGGAAAAAGCAAAGAGATGAGCTGGAACTTGCTAGAAGATGGAAGCTGTGAGCTCTACCCTTACAGAAGGTGTCTTGGGCTCACCAAAGAAAGAGCCACACTGCTGCAAGAGGCACCCAGGAACCTTTGGGAGGCTCTGGCTCTGCCCTGATGCTTTGGGGGGCTCCAGCCTGGCAGCACCCCTCCTGGCACAGCACCCCTCTCCCCACAAGGCTTCCCAGGTGAGGAGGAGCAAGTCTCTGACCAAATCTGATCAACAAACTCAAAACCATAGCACAAGCCACATAATTCATGTGGAAAAGCAAAATTGCTTTTTTTTTTTGTAACAAAGATGAATCTCATGTTTCCATTATCTTAGCTTTACAGAGCACCAGCTCATCAGGCAGGAAAAGCTGATACGATGAAATCTAATAATAAAACACGAGGATTACACCAAATTCATTTTTACCACCTGCTAACTTTTGAATTTGTATTAACTTAATGTTTGGCATTTTACAGGTAAATGTCTTTCACTGTACACATTTTAAAAATGGTGAGGGAAAATGTGATATATTAATATATCTCAGGTAAAAGATAAACACATTTTCTCTATATGTAGGAAGCTGCCTTTATATCTATGGCCAAATACTGAACTGCTCTGCAGTGATGCACATCAGCACGACCAAATAAAAAGTCAACAGAGCAGTGCTGATTTACATCTGATGTGTCTATTTCTAGAGCTTCACTACAACGGTAATAAAATAATGATTAATAATGATCACAGCTCGTATTATTTAGTGGCAGTAATCATGGAATATCTCAAAGCATTTGTAAGCTATTTGCACAGGGAATTGCAACCACAGTTATGTACAGACATACAAGAATCACATCTGTTATTTAGACATTCTATTGTATATCTTATAGGCCTAAGATCAAACACTGATTTAATCCTGTCAGCTCTACCACCTACACTTTCATGCTATGATTTTTCAAGTGTTTATCTATCATAACAATACCCATATTTAAGATCATAGAAGCAATGCCTTTTTTCAACCTTTCTGCAAATAATATTAGTGTCACTGGTACTGCTTTTATTTAAATTCTTCCTCATTTATCACTGTATTACAGCTCATACAAATGTTTGAATTGCTTGTATTTAGGTTTAATAAACACTTTCTACAACCCGTAGCTTTATATTTTGGGTATTGAAAAAAGGAGAATTTAAACTGCTGAAAAAAAATTTTCAAGCATACTTTCCCATCATCTTCCCAAGTAAGCTGGAATGCTGGCACTCATTCTATAACTCTAGTGTCATTTACATTTTTAATAAAGTAGCTTATTTACTGAAGTATGCTCTTCCCCTTGCAGTTGTTCTATGGATTATGTCTAGTTGTAAGAATCCTGTGTGTGCCAGGTTTCACAGATGAACATTCCTTTTCTGTGTATGTTCATAACCCGAAACCTCTAGTCCATTTGCCTCAACAGGTATAGATCCCTGCCCCCTAACTACGCACAGCAGAATTCAATCAAAAATTCAGCCTTACGCAAATTCCGAGGAAACTTTCACCTAACAAAGGCAACCAACTCGCAGCTAGGTGGTGTGGAGAAAATAGGGCATGACTGTCACTCACCATTAATGCTATTTACCACCGTCTCTATCGCTGCACAGCAGAACACCTCACAAAGCCTCCCTCTTAGGTGGAACCAGCTAAGTCTGTAACTCTCTGTGAGCACTGGATGACAAAATGCACCCAAGAGAAAGCTGTTGCCAGGTTTGGTTCCTGCAGTTACTTTGATCAATTCTATTTGATAAGGGCTTTCACGTCCATAAGCCACCTAGCATGAGAGAACATAATCTCAGATATGACTTTATAGCTTTTAAAAGAAAGGAGGACATGGTAAATACAGAGAGGTGTGAGCTGTAACTGAGTCCTTTTGAACCTTCAGTCACTGCGAGAGCTTTGCTGGCTTATTTCAGGGTTTGGCAGCAGTCTCTGACACGGACAGTGCCACGTTTCTAGTGGTCATGGTGGGGACAAGGGGACAGGAAGACACCCTGTCCTCTCCCCAGACAAACTGGACGCTGTCACCACAGTTATCAGTACGTTAGGACCAACATCGCTCCGTGTTATTGCCGAGTCCGGCAGGACAGACCCCAGTCCCACGGCAGTATCTCACAGTAGCTGCCATCTCTCTGCAGCTCTAATCTCCAGCACTCCAGATATCTGTCTAAAACGCATCGCTGCCCCAGGTTCCCACTTTTGCACACTGTCTCTGCATTCCTCCCCTAATAGAGCTGCAGCTACATTTTCTTTTGTCCTCATATGTCACCAGTATTGATTCTGACTGACTGATGTATTTTAACTTCTCAAAAATTGGTATTTGTGGTTTGGTTTCAGATTACTGAACAACAGGCCATTATTATTATTAGCTCTTTATTTTATGAATTTTCACCGTCTGTAAAGATTGGTCAGCTCTGCTCCTGCAGTTTTAAATGGCAAGTAACTGTCTGAGGGGAAGAACCATGATACTTTTAATAAAAATAATGGTTTATTTATCAGTTTTCAATAGTTGGGTGAAAGTTCACAATGGTTTTCCATTACATTTTATTCCAAATACAACTTCTGGTGTGATTTTGTTTAAATGTCTGGTTTCTCTTTCTCTTTTTCTCCCCACCCATCCTATTTTCAAGTGCCAATAATGGGGAGTGTCGCTAATGCAGGTGGAAGACTGGAATTCATGTTCAGAAAAAAAATATTCTCTCATCTTTCCCCCAGCTCATTTACTCAAATCAACTGCATAGCTAGAAACTAAACAATTTGATTTATTATTATCACCAGGTGAAACTCCACTTGGCTATAAACTATGTAACTCCATCTAACTCTTGGGACTTTGAGGAAGTCAGGTTGAGCATATGGTAAATCTAAGGTCACTCTCAGGGGTCAGTGGAATTAGATGGGCTTTTCATCATACTTCAAAACTGAATTATTATCTGGAGGTGTTTATCTTCATCCTCTGATAACAGACATAGGCTCAAATGACTACTATGCTCTCAGCTGCCAGAAGTTAGACAGGGTGAATCCAGACCTGACTGTTTTGTCCAAATACAGGGAAGTAAAAGGTGAACAGCCATCTCCCCAGGATATAGATTTTTTTTTGGTTTATTTTTGCAACAGCAAAAATGTTGGCTTTAAAAATCTTAAAAATTTAAAAATCTTAAAAAGTTGCATGTCCATATGCCAGTTCTAATTGCAGAAATTACTTTTTATTTGATGGGTTTATACCGTTGCCTGCAGCTTTACTAGGAATGGCTTTCTGCTTCAGGGATCTTAGTGTGCAGAGAAAGCAGCTGCAGGACAGTGTTCTAGTATAAAAATGGCTTTGCAGAACTTCCTTCTGTGGCTCCCTGCATATAATTGCCTGACCTTGAGAAAAGAAGCAGGAGGTGTGTATATTTGACTTAAGTATTAAGAGGTAGGAACTGGCCAGTGAATCCTTCAAGAGTCCACTGGAAAGCAACAGAAATTCAACATCAGAAAAGCTCTGACCTTTACATTTAAGTCTCCTGAAGCTGCTACAGAAAAGAACTGTGGCCCCTCTATAATGTTAGCCAACAGTACTGTCCACTCCAGATGCAAAGGGATTCTCTATCCCCTACTGAGAGATAAAACAAGTAGAAAAAGGCCAAATCCTTCATAAATGCCTCTACTCTTCCCAAGAGGATGAGCAAATGTCAGCCAGCTGCCCTGAAGTACAATCTTTGTCCATTAAAATAAATGTTAGTACATTATCACTTAAGTTAGTATGGGATGAGGTACGGAATTTGCTCCAGCAGTGAAGTTTTAATCTTTGGGCTAGATTCATTCAAGTAGCTCTGGAGGTCTCAGAGAATTATCTGTTCCACTGATCTGCAGGAAGTAACATACATATGAAGGGGTTTGGTTCCAGGGACATTACCTGCAAGAAGCAAATCACGTTTTCTGTAGTAAATATTTTGCTAGTGAAAGCTTGACAATCTGAACAGTGCTTCATAAAAACTTTGTGAATTGTTGATCAAATACATTTCCTGGTCATTTTTTGGGTATTATTCACTTCTAGTCACACTGCACAGTTTTGAGGTTGCATGTACAGGAGTAACAGCTGCAGGTAAATTCTGGGACTCCTCTGGCAGAAACTTAGACATACAAAGGATTAAATGTATTTATTCATAGTTACTCACACGAGAATCTAGGAGAGCTGTAATGATAACACTCAGCAAAGAGTGAAACATTTAATTTCTTCTTTTTTCCCCTCCTGACACTACATTTCACAAGATGGCTATGCTCCTCTCCCAACAGCATTGTCAAAACACAGTTATATGCAGCATAATGACATATGCAAGGTTAATTTCCACTGTAACCTTAAGCCAAAGCTTTTTAAAACCCACACAGAATTTGAGGGAACCAGAATCAGTGCTTTAAGTTAGACAAAAAGCCCTCAAAAAACAGACAACCCCCGCTATTCTTTACTTTGCATTCAGATCCGTCACTGCCTGATAGCAAACAGCAGATTGTCTCCTGTACAAGCATTGTCACCCAGAGGTCAATTCAATCATTAAGACCCAGTAGATAGGAGCTCAACATGTTGCTCAGTGAGTTTAAGATGTCTAGGACCTCCTTAGGGACACTCCTAAAAATTGTCAGGTAAACAGAACCATCATTTGCTACCTAAATTCAGTGTAGTGCTGTCAATAATTTCTTGAAATGATGGCTGAACAAGTGGATTTATTTCAGAGTGGCCAAAAGCCAGTGCTCTTTCTAGCAGACCTTTATATTAGAACTTGGCATTAGACCCTCCTTTAAAGTACTTAAAGAAAAAGCAAAGAGGAAAATATATATATTCATTTTTCCACCCTTCTTCACTTTGTTTCCCACTGTAATGGAGAAGCTGTGCTTGCAGCAATCAGGTGGAAAAAGAGGGCTATTCATCAAGCCGTAAATTGATATGTTATTTTACTCTGAAAGTAAGCTAAGTCCAGCTGTTGTTTCTAAGCATGGGGGAAAAGAGCAAGTGCTGCATGTTTACACGGTAAAATTTCCCGAATGAGTTTGGTGCATTGGCATGTGATGAGCCAGTTGCCTGGTAGAAAACCAAACCAATCAATAAAATATCTGGTTAAAACAAGTCTGTTGTGTTACAGCCTTTACTAGTTGTCTCAGCCAATATCGTACTGCTGAAAGTTGCAGTGCTTATACCTGGGACTGAAGTACCCTCTGCAAAATACTACACCTAATGTGCAACATTACTGGTACTGTAATGCTGGCTCCTTTCCTGCAGCCTCCCCTCCTGCCACCCCAAAGCCATCTTAGTGCTGTAACCCACTACATCCACCAGTATCTGGGGCTTGTGCGTTTAATCAGAGCTCTGTGTGTTGCATTTGGAACGTGACCTCCTGCCTTGGATTCCCTTTACATACTTTTCATTGTGCAGCATCAAAATACTAAATAATTTGGAGGCTGAGGAAATGTACTATAAGTATTAGGAAGTGAAGGAAACTCTTGCTACCCTCCCCACACACCCGTATTTCATGTTATTGTCTATAAGCCAAGATAAGACTTTGAATCATAGAATCATAAAATGGTTTAGGTTGGAAGGGACCATTAAAGGTCATCTGGTCCAACCCCCCTGTGGTGAGCAGGGACATCTTCAATTAGACCAGGCTGGTCAGAGTCCCATCCAGCCTGGCATTCCATGGTAAATGCACCTCTCTGGGTAACCTGTTCCGATTTGTACTTTCTAGAGTCAGCCCGTAGGCACTTTACAATGATCCTACTAAGTAAAACAGAAGCAAAGACTTAATGTATTTTTTAAATCCACAATGCAAAAAGGAATATGACAGCTGCTCACGTGGACTTGAGGAGTAAAGGTAAGAGAACTTTTAATAAGAGGCCCAAGTGAAGAGAATAAGATGAATAAGAAATTTCATTAAAATTCTAAAATGAAATTATGAGTTATGGAAGTCTTCTTAGGAAAAGAGAAGAGGTCTGTCATACGTAACAAGGAAAAATAGGTTTTCACTGACTAGTCAGAAACAGTCCTGCTCTAACAAAGGATGGAGAAGGTGATTTACCAGTGACAATTTTTTCAGCTTCTGTTTCTGTGGTTCCACTGCCCAGCTACTGGATTACATTTTGAACGTGAGGAATCCCACAAAGCATGTGCTGTGTTCATACACATGCACAGCCAAGTGGATTAAGGATTAAAACCTTCCTTAACTCTCTATAAATCAGTTTAGTAAGATTTCTGATGTGATTTTTTAAAGTTATTTCTATTATTAAAACTAAGCTGACAAGAGAAACAGATGAGTTTTGATCTTTAATACTAAAAGGCTTTTTCAGAAGTGCATAAACTTTGATTCTTTATTTTTCTGCTTTCATTTTATGCTCAGCCTCCCTTTGCTTTTTAGCTCATAATTCCCACCGATGGTTTCAGGACTTTTTATTTTATGAAATGTCCATTCTTGAAATCCCTGGGAATCCTTTAAACTTTGATGTCTCTGAATACCTAAACATTCACTCTCAACAGGGTGTAGAAGATCCTAAGCTTCCAAACTCTAACAGGAAGGACCAATGTAAACCAAAGGAACATTAGCTGCATGGTTCTGATGCACAAAAACAACCCTCTACATTTTAATACAGACATTGAAACATGCACTTTGTATAAAGTTAAATCTTTTCAAAGTAAAAGATTCACCAAACTAAGAAAAGACAAGAACAAGATTTTTTTTTTTTCATGGCAAGTTAAAAAAAATAAAACACCTGACAAAGGGACATATTACAATAAGTTAAGTGATCCCTATCAATCAACTCATCCAGCTTAGGTTTTCTAAGTAATTTTTTCCTGTTCCCCGACTAAGATGTGAGATTTAACCCCTGTGAAGCAGAAGTCACCTTCTGTTACTTGAGCAGGAATAGTTCAGACAGAGCAATCTTTGGTACCACCTACACCAACTTGGGCCAAGAAAGGTGAATATTGCTTCTGTATATCATTATTAGAAATGCTAATTATTATATAGCGTGCTGGGGGTAGGAATGATGTCATAGAACCTAGAACAGTTTAGGTTGGAAGGGATCATTAAAGATTATCTAGTCCAAGCTCCCTGCAGTGAGCAGGGAAATCTTTAACTAGATCAGTTTGCTCGGAGCCTCATCCAACCCAGCCTTCAATATTTCCAGGGAAGTGGTGTCTACCACCTCTGAGCAACCTATTCCAGTGTTTCACCACCCTCGTTGTGAAAAATTTCTTCATTAAATCTAGTTGAAATCTACTCTTTTGTATTTTATAACCATTACCCCTTGTCCTAGCATAACAAGCCCTGCTAAAAATTCCACCTCCATCTTTCTTACAGGACCCCTTTAAGCACTGGGAGGCTGCAGTAAGGTCTCCCTGGAGCCTTCTCCAGGCTGAACAACCCCAGCTCTCTCAGCTTTTTTTCATAGGAGAGGTGCTCCAGCCCTCTGAGCATTTCTGTGGCCCTCCTCTGGACACACTCCAAGAGGTGCACGTCTTCCTGTGCTGAGGGCTCCAGAATGTCACTTAATTTCAATTGCCTAAAAGTAAAGCCTCTGCTTTAGAGCTGATTATCTAAGCTATTTTTACAGGCAAAGAGCAAACAGGCATTTCCAATAGATAATTCAGCTCAAGCTAGAGTGAAAAAGCGAATGGATAAGGCTTCGTGGGAAGAAACTGCAACAATCAGCTTACAGCAGGTGCTTAACATGTTGATATCTAGGCACAGTAGGGCTTGTTGGACTGAACAGCTTTTCTGTGAGATGTTGCCTTCATTCACGTTAGTATCACTTCCAAGTCAAAAGCAGCCAATAAAGTAACAAATGCCAAAGTTCTAGATTAAGAAAAACATTAAATTAAATATCAAATACATATTTAGTCCATAAAGGCAGAAAGGAAGTTATTTTGAACATATCTCTTACCTTTCCATATGAACAACATGATAAAAAAATCAATGTCTAGTAAAGATATACATATGTATGGCTTTTATTACTTAGTTATTGCACTTGAAAAAGAGGATATTTCTGGCCTTGATGGCTACTCCCCCATCCCCAGGTATCTTACATATATACAGGGAAATAAAGGAAATAACTGAAAGCAGGGAATCTGCTTAGGGCACTTGGAAACTAGCAGCCCTTACCAGCAATTCTAGAAAGGTCAAGACTTTCAGGAATGAGCTTTTTATTTGCTAAGACTACTGGTTTAGTAGAGTCTGTTCATCGTATTTAGTGGGGTGAAGGCATATGATGTGATCATTTACAATTGAAAGAGGAAATCATTCTGGTGGACCTGAGAGTGAGCCATCAGGATGCTTTGGCTATGGATCTTTCAGGAGGCAGAAATCACAGCTGAGTAATGATGCTGTCAAATGGATATTTGGCAGCTTACAGGCCATAAATTGAAGGATTCTCATTGTCATTCATAGAGCTCCAGACAAATTTCTCATACCAATGAAGAATTGTCCATCCACACTAGTGGGCTTTGGAGAGGCCTGATTTCAACTTATGCACTCAATGCACACAGAAAAATCACCAATAAAATTGACTACCCTGAAGGCAGTCTCAATAGCAAATAAAGAAACTAAAAAAAGACTGTAAGTAAGCAGTCTTATCTCCCTGGAAGTGTTCAGAATATATTGTTGCTGTTCATACAGTACCTGCCCTTTGCTAAACAAAAAGAATCCATACTCAAGGGCTGCCCATCTGCCACTGTTCAGCAGTACTAAAATTGTCTTCAAGAAGTTAAAGTGCTGATGATTTCTAGCTTCATAGCTCAATTATCTTTCTTTAATGTTGTATCATAAATGGTGAAAACCCGACCTGTACAACCATTACTTCTCCCCTGGGACACACCAGCATCACTTGGCTGCCCATTCATGCTGTTGTCTGTTTCCTGTCCAGAGCCATGAACTTCAGTATGACATAAAATGCCGATATCGCCAGCCATGAAGCTGAGAGAGGCAGTTTGCTCAGCACGCCATGTGGGAAAAAGCTCCTTTACTGTTCTTGAAGACAGCCCACAGGAACCACCCACTTGCTGTTACTGACCTTGGGTTTGATCTATATGGATATTGTCAATCTTTGTTAATGGGATTCTAATAGGAGGTGGAGAAGTTTCTTTCTCAAACTCTTCCAAGAGAGCTCTTGATTCACTTGGAGCGTGGGGACTGAGCCTCATGACTACAGCACAGTGCAAAAAAACTGGCCCAAAGCCTCTGGGAGGTGTTTTGACAAAATGTCTCATCAACAGAACATGCTGATTCATCACAGCTGAAATCCCTGGTGGAAACACTGGGAAAAGGTTGGCAGTCAGATTTCTGAGGTTCCAGGAATCACTGATCAGTTGTAAGAAAAGAAAAGGAGAAACCCAGACTGGTCTTCTGGAAGAAGATTCCATCCGACAATTATCCTGACCTCCTGTACCAGTTGGGCTTAGGCATTCAGAAAACTCATTTCAAAACACTAGAAGCTGTTTCAGAATTAAATTCTAGTTGGTATTCTTCCATTCTTTCCTGCCTTTCCCCCTGGCCTTAGGGAAATAATTCCCCCTGCATCAGTTTTCCCTAAAAATAAAAAAGCGATGACTGTCAGAACCACCTTTAAGTGACAACATAATTTTTAGCAGATCAGTGTTTGCCAAGAGAATTGAAACCAGTGAAGAAAGATGCCAACCCCTGATAGCACACCAAGAGAGACAGAAGAAAAATGCCAAAGTCATAGTAGCTTTCCTTCAGTGGAAAATTCCTGGTGTTACACAACCAAATATTTTCCTGTCAGCATTTATCGCTATTTGAATCATTCACATTCCATTTTCACAGCTAAGCTCTTTAAAAATAAGCTAAACATCTCCTGTGAATAGTGTTTTCATGGAATTTCAAAGTGCCCAAAAACACAGTCTGGCACACTGGTTCCAGATACACACTGTTGCTGTGTGCAAAGATAGTGAAAGATAATAAAGAAATAGGGGGGTAATAGCCATACTTCATGCTGAATGGCAAGAAGAGTTTTTAAAGACTGAGCATTACAACTAAAAGTTTCTCTGGGGGGAGCTGCTTCTTTGTGCTATGGCTACTAGCAACATAAGAAGAGCTACACTGGTTCACACCTAATGTCCATATAGTTCATTTTCTCTGCAATGCTGTTCATGAGCAGATGCTTAAGATAGCCATATATATTTATCTTGTCTCTCCCATTTTGTTGTATCTTTTTTATTGCATATTCCTCCCCGTAAAGATGAAAACCTATGTTTTTCCAAAAAACTCATAACCAGGTCTCTTGCCAAACCACCAAACTGGCAGGATTTACCAAGATAACATACACACAAAAGTGTTTTCACAAACGCTTTTCTAAAACAAAAAAAATGTTTCAGAATGAGTGAATATGAACGTTACTGAAGACACTAACCTATCACCTTCATTGTCAGTGTAAGAACTTTTGAGTACAATTATCATGCTTTATTACCTTACATGAAACACTATTATTAGTGAGAAATGTTCAACAGTCTTTGGCAGCATTGATTTTTAATTACTGTGAATAGTGTTACAGCTCCAATGGGTTGGATTAGCAAGATCCCATTCCATAAAAAGGAAGCCCTTTCTGAAGCTACAAATATTCTCCATGTTTCCTCTTCCTCTGGCCTCTTCCTCCTGTCTTGTGCTTTGGATGTGGCATTCCCACAGCACTGCTTGGATCCCCAGGCTGCTAATCAAAACTGAGAGTAGATCTTGATACTGATAACACTTGTAAGGCCACTTCAGCAAAGAGGAATCAGACTGGTTTTACTTAGCTGCCAGCAGATGCACAGTACGGCAGCATGCCTATACGCTGCCTATTCCAGAGAACTAACATGAAGTGAATATCTCCTTGCTTTCAAACATCCCTGGGCATCGTTTCTGTAAGTAGATGGCAGAGATATGAGGGACTCCTCTGCCATGTTCCCTGCCCTTTCTTTTACCCCCCAGTACTGGTGTGAGGTAGCTATGTGACAGGGTGCACATACCTTACCCAGCAGTTGAGAGATGACGTGTTCAGCCTCCAGAGAAGACAAAATAACACGTCACCACTTAGCAAGAATCCCTGGCATCATTCTTCCAAAGGCATTTAGATCGGAGCCAGGTTCAGAATGTGAAGATGCTGTAAGTTTTGCAACACTGCTTGAAAGGCAAAAGAATAGTTTCCCCATCCTTACTTAATCTGTCTGTAGCACTCCTTAATGAGTTTGGTGTGTGCTGCAGGATAGTCACAGAACACATTCCCTTGCAGTGGAACTCTTTTCACTTCAGGTTTCCTCTCAAACAATGATGCTCCCTTACCCAGGTTCTGAGAGACAGTTTTGCCCTATTGATCACATACATTTACATGAGCAACAAGCAACCTGCCAACACACACGGCAAGCTTTCCTTCTTTTTTTCTCTTTAATTATTCTAGATTATTATTTTTTAAATAGTTTACAAAAGAGTTTCGGGGAAAACAAGTAAAATATCAAGGCAAAGTGCTTCACATCAGGAGAGACAGAACCAATTAATCTGAACTCTGTGAAAAACAATTATGTTGAATTTATCACAGAAACTGCAAGATGTTCTCTATTCCTGCCCAGTAAGTACACACTCTGAAAATTTTGACCCTATTCAATCTTTCCACACTGCCATAGCTAAAAACAAATAATAAAATCAGATGATCAGAGCAATGGAGACTATCCAAACCAGATGTGATTAACATTTGGTTGAGATTTAACAAAATTTTAGGCATCTTGAATTAAGATGCAGCATTTCCAGACATGTGGAAATGGGCTGCGTTTTATCCCAGAAAGATGTAAGAGGAAAAGCTAATATTCTGCTTTTCTACAGCAGTTCTCCGAGTACACTTCATTTAGGTAAGTTGTCACACATTCCCAAGTTCTCAATGGTTTTGCGTTTACTTGTGGAAAATACAACACAGCAGTGGACACCACCAAGCCACAAAATATGTCATGCTTTAATATGAGTTCATCATAACTCTCACGAGATCTGGGTCTCTTCTTTTCTTTGCTATTCATCTGTCCAGTATGTTCACTGGTTGCTCTGGACCATCCTTTCCCCTCCCAGCCCTAGTTTGCCTTGGGTAACTAGACTGAAAACTCTGCAGCGTTGGCTCCCTTTCTGCATGTGAGCCAGAACACAGGCAACAGACCTTCAGTTGCAATCACGAGCTCTCAGTACTGCTGATAAATAGTACAGATTCAATTACACAGACCAGACATTTATTCTAATCTCAGCTACCCACCTGTGCAGATGTAAAATTACTCAAAAGAAAACCCCTGGTGTCAGCCTGATAACGCACAACAAATACTCTGTCCAGCAACTACTTTGGAGAGGGTTAGTTGCCTTGCAAATGCTTCTAGGCCTGTTTTCTTTCTTACACTAGTGATTTTTCCCTTGTGAAAGAAAATCCTTCTAACATTATTTTCTTTTTTTTTTTCTTTTTTTCCCCTAACAAGCTTGTTTTGAAACATCTCAGTACCAAATACTTGTAAGCAAACTGAATACCCAGTATAATCCAAGGTTTATGCAAAGGCAGGCAATGACAGTAGTAGCTAAACCTTGCTCCATCAAAGGAAATATATCAAGGGCATCCTCTTCTTGTGTTATTACTAAAAATTACAATGCATAACCAAGAAAACAAGCCACGCTACAGGGGACTGACTTGCAGTGCTCTGAGGGTGGAACGCTTTTCTGGCTTATCCTGATTCTGGCTTTAAACATCTGGTACCAACAGAAAGAAATTTTGTCTTTTTCCCTGTTAATTGTGAAGTATCTGACTGATTGCTTATGACTGACATGAGTCTGACAGCAGGAAACGGTGACACAGGGGGAGTTCAATGGGTTAAGAAGAATGAGACAAGAAAATCAATGATGTGGTTCTTTATTTAAATGCGTGTGCATACTGATTGAGGAATGTCAGCCTTACAATTGTCAGAAGGGCTTGATACAGGAATTGCTAAGCACCACTATTACTGTCAGCATTTGCATCACCTTAGCTGTTCTGAGCCCTAGACACAAACCAGCTTCTAGCTGGGTGAATGGAGCACAGGGAAGCAGCCCAAATCACCTTTTCACCACAGTAATGCAGCTGCACAGTTATTCTCAGGGTGACCCACATACAGCAGAGATGTTCTTTGGGAAGGCCTGTGTCAGCTGTGCTGTCTCTGAACCTCCACCCAGGCACTACGCAGGAGATGCTCTGAGGCAAGCTGATGATAACACACACGTCTGGGGTGATCCCATGGGCTTGTGTTTGTGGGATCTTAGGGACAGTTTAGCTCCTCTCAGAGCTGGAGGTCATAGAATCATAGAATCGGTTAGGTTGTAAAAGACTGTAAAAATCATTGTCTAACTGTAAACCTAACACTGCCAGATCCACCACTAAACCATTTCCACAGACACGACACCTACACACCCTTTAAATACTTCCAGCGATGACATGCACTATGTGCTTCCCCCTGGTCCTTACACAAGTGAAAGGCTTGTTTGAGACATGTCCTATGGCTGAGGTTTATTGGGAATTATTCTGTTTCAAGATGAAAAGCAAAGTCTGAAGAGAAGCTGATGAAAGTAACTGCTCTGACTTTGAAACACCTATCATTGAACTGAAAAGAGGAAAGTGAGATTGATTGAGAACCCAAAGTGCAGCAGAGCAGTCCACTTCCAGACCCAGCAGACAGAAGGGCAAAAGTAAACAAGTAGCCTGAAAAGTTGCCATTATTCTGGCAAAGTGAATTAGATGTTAAAATGTCAATTCATTTTTCATAGTCCAGAATATTATTTATAGCATAGATAAAAATTTCTAATTTCCAATAAACAGTCCTGAAATGAATATTTTGTACTGAATCCTGCCTAAATTGCTCAAGCATATCATCATATCGAAGTCATTAGGACTGTACAAATGAGTAATGGCAGCAAGAGCTGGCCTTTTATTGGTGTGGGATTGAAATGGCTGCCTTACTCAAGCACCATAAAACACTCTTGCCACACTATCATGTATCCCATTTACTCCCCATTTAAAAGAGAGGGGAAAAGGTTATTTTAAAAATACTTTAGAGTAATAAAATCTTTATTGCTGCGATTTTTTGTATCTCTTATGCCTGTGAAGCCAGTTGATTTAGTTATGTCCACAGTTCTAGGAGTAATAGAAAGTCAGTACTTATGCATTTTGTATACTTCTAAATATCACTTGAGCTGGAGTGCCTACAAATCACAGGGGGTGGGGTGGGTGGGTGATGCAGTTTTAAGGTCATATAGCTCACAACTTTGCATGAATAAGAAAACCATGCTGGGTATATCACAACCTCACACTCCCTCTTTCCAATGGGACACAGCAGGTGTTTCAGGCTCTGCTGACTGGCGAGGCAACAAATCTAAACAGTCTGGGATTGAATTGAAGCCTGTAATTGTAAATGAAAAATAGAGAAGGAAATTCTGCCGAGAGTAAGAAAGGACATAAACACACACACATACAAGGTTTGGGATCTTTTGAAACCTACATTAGGTCCACAGATACTTTCTAAGCATCATTATATTTTATATATAGTGTTAAATATGCAGTATATTACTGTATGTTTAGAACAGCATCTTCTTGCATTACATTCAAAACATGCACTATTGTCCAGTTTATCTATTTACTGTACAATAAGCCAAATAAATATCTCTGCCATACCAGGTGAAAACTTGCTTTTTATTCATTACAGCAATACTGTGCATCATTGAGGAAGAAGTACTCTATTCCTTCTAGCACTCCTATCTTCCACCACTGCTGGCACACAAATGAAAAAAAAAAAAAAAAATAAAAATCAGTCTGCTCAGCTAGCTGAGCCACTATTGTTATGAAAAGTGAGCAAAACCCTGTTCTGCTTTGTTCATCAACAAACCTGTCAGCTAAATGGTGATTGTGGTACCTCCTCTGGTAGCAGCACAAGAGAAACAGAGGAATCCTGGTACAATTTTCTAGGTCTGAGGTTGCAATGCTGGCAGTTAGAAAAATTATTGCGTGACTTATAAATGGAACACATTTGCTCAGGAAGTCACAGAGAGAAAAAATATAGAACCGTGCACTGCCGTTTTGACAATTGCTTTCCTTCTGTAACTGTGCTTTAAAAGAGAAGCCAACATCATTTGGAATGATATCTGCTTTCTCAGCCGACACCAGTCTGCTGAATAGCAGAATGACAAATATCTCTGTGGTTATTTAATTATTTAGGGCATAATATGCTATTTTATTTGACAATCTGTTTGCTCTGTGGATAAACTGTAATGCTGAGTAATTTTTCCTTATGAAGCAACAAGATTATCTGCTCATTAAATAGTTTCATTGGCCCAATAGCAACATCACACCACAAATAGAAATGATGCTATGAAAAGAATGGAGCAGAGATGCCTGGAACTTACAGAAAATACAATAGAGACAACTCAGTCACTGCAGTGAGGGAGAGGAAGGAAAGCTTTGGGGATTGCAGCGGCAGTGCTGCTGTGTATAGGCGGAGGAAGTCAGGCTGCCAGGGAGTTATTGGGGTGATCAGCTTTCCTGTTTTGCCTGGTCGGGTAAGTCGGCTTACAGTCCCCTGGGTGATGCTGGCTGAATTATGCTAGTGTTCCACAGGACCAACATCAACAAGTCTTCCTATAATTTTGGGGGGCTGTTGTACCAATTGATGGATTGATCCATAACCCCAAATGGATGTGGAAGGTTCATTTTCCATAGCTTGTGTCCATCTATGTGCATCTTCAGATGGTAGTGCGCTGGAGTTTGTGGAGTTATATAAGTGAGGACAGCAGGCATTTCATGATGCTCTGAATTTGCAGGGCCTGCATTATGCATGGTGATAATAATAAGCTCTAAGCTATCAAACAGTGCTTTCCATTTTAATATGGCCAAATGGTTTCCCAGAGTTCTGTCATCATCATCATCATTTTACAGATGAAAAAGCATAGAGAAGTATTTTGCTTGGGGCTGTATTAAAAACCAGTAACACATCTGAAACTTATACCTAGCTTTCTAACCTCCTAGTCTAATGCTCTACTACTTTACCCTAGAGGTAAGAACATGGATAAAAAGCTTTGTCATAACACAAGCAGCATAGTTTACATCACCTATATAAAAAAGCAAAAATGATAAGACATTATTTTAATAACTGACTGTTCTGGGCAGTCAAAGATTTTCTCTGAACAGTCCTATGGCAAATGGAAAACTGAATACCTTTGGAGACTTAGACCTTGCATACTGGCTCAGATGAGAATTCCAGATGAGAAAGCTATTTTGTTTTCTGTTTTGACAGTGGCCAAAATGAAATGTTTAGGGAAGAGCTGAGCAAGCATATATCAACATCTCTCTAGAACATTCTCAGAAGCCCCAAAAATTTGCAGATGGGGGACTTCCCGAGACAAAAGTTGTGGCTGGTATTTAATAGCCCAATGGCAAGGAGTGCCACAATTTACCTCAAAGCTGAGGCTGGACCTCCATTAGTTTATTCTGAACACAAAACAAACAAGTGGCAGTTAATGCCTCATAATACACATGAAGAAATATGAATAATTTCCCATTTACCCTCTCATTATTATCTAGGCTTCTGTCACCCAAGGTTAAACGCAAAGAATAGACACCAAAAGTAAGTTTTGTTCATTCTCACTGCTCCTACTGTTGGGAGAGGTCCACAGACAGTTCTGTGAAAGGAGGGGCTCTGTCCCTCAGAGATTCAGGAAAATATCACGTGCCTTGTACCTATATGCCTTGCTCGGGAATGTTTCTACTTGGATTGATTGTCATAAACTGTGGCTTTAAAGCAAATACACTGAATTATCCTTGTCGTACTGTAGATAACAGACTTATCTGCCCATTTCACTTTTTCGCTTCTCTGGCTCCTCCAGCATAGCTTCCTTCTGGTGTCACTGTCAGTGTAAAAAGCAATTCATTAGAAATGTGTGATCCCATCAATTCATAGGACACAGACTGACCTGGTACCACTGACTTTAAATGAAACAAAATCTGAAGTGGTGATCTACAAATACAGCGTTCTGCATCTTGACAAGACCAAGAGAAGTCTTAAAAAAATGCTTGATCTCTCTGCCCCAGTAGAAGCATACATGAACCATTTGTCATTTTAATCAGATTTTTTTTGATCTTTAAATGTTCTTAAGGTGAAGGTGGGTGACTTAGTTTCAATAAGTGGCTTTCAAAAATGGGTGTCTGTTGGCCCCACAGGGTCTTTTGAGCCTTTCAGTTATGTTAATGTCACAACTGTTACACTATAAGGCCATCCAGAAACAGCCAAGCTCAGGCTCAAGAGCAAAGGTAACACAGTACTTTGCATAGGCTGATGCACCTGGGCTCATGAGAGTATTTGGCCAAATAAACCACCGCGCTTTAGCCAGCAGGACTGTTCCCAGCCTGCGGTCGGGGTTGGTCTGACCATCTCTGTAGGGCATTTCTCAGTACAGTGACAAGACCATTCTGAGGCCTTTGAAATCTCAATTTACGTACCACTGCCTAACTAATCTCTCATCTAGATTAAAAGTAAAACTTGTTTTTCTGGAGCATATGGAGGTTTTCAAGGCCTCAGTTTGCCTGTCTGTATTGAAGTGCCAAAATAATGTTATGCGGCTTGCTTTAGTACGGAAAGGATTTCTAAGTATAGAATCCCATTGGTTATAATTAGCAATATAATGCCTAATGATCACTAGTCAAAAGAGGTCTTGAGCTACCTGATTTTCATCCAAAACCTGTTGATTAGTAATCCCCTGTAGCTGGGCCATAGCACTGAAAAGAAACTTGGCTGGAATGTAATCATTTGATTAGCATTCATCCAAGCAAAACATCCTCTTTTGTAGAGAGCAAGCACATTTCTACCTTTTGCTAGCTTTTGACAAGAGGCAGGTGTGTTAAGCATAGGAAATGTATATAGTACAGGGTGTTTTTTGACCAAGCACATGGAAAAATTTATTCTGCCTTGAAAACAGTGACACTTCCTAGTACACTGGTAAGGTATCACTGAGCTGTCATATCAGCTATGCTCTCGGACTGGAGAGAGACAATGTGTACACAGAAACTCAAAAAAATAGAAGAAGAGATAAAAAAGCTCAAAAATTAATTACAGATACATTATCTAAAATTAATCACTGGATTATTGCTGCTGTGATGTTGCATTTTGTCAGTGATAAGCAAGAAACTGGCAAACTTAAATTGTGTCATTTCTTCAAGAAAACGTAGTTCAACACAGCAGCTATCAAAATGTTGATTTTGCTCCTGTGCCTTCTCTACTGAAATCCTGGGAACCTCTTGGAGTGCATTGCACCTACTCAGGCCTACCTAAATTAGTTATTAGCAGCTACTATCTGTAACTACTGATACACATAAACCCCTGGAAGATGATGTTCACTTCAGAAAAAGTTGGATCAGCACACACATATACACAGCATTGGACAGTGAGCTAATGTATGCCAAGAGTAGCTGTTTTCTGCTGCAAATCACATTGACAGCTTCCCTTTGATGGGGCTTGCTGTGGTTGTGTTGACCCCTGTACACTTTCTTGAGTTGTATCAAACAAAATGCATCCCATTCTCTGCTTCTTTCAACAGCTCTCTTTCCTGCCCAGCCTTACAGTTCTTTGTTCTCTCTAGTACCTACTTTTAGCCATTCTTTTATTCCATACAGCATAATATTACTATTCCCATGTCCCAGCTGATTATCACTTTTCACTTACGACATATTAATGAATCTTTTTCTCTCTGTTGGGAGTATTTGGAGAAAGAAAAAGTATAGTTGGAGGTTGCGTGAAAGTTTGCACCTTCTGTCACCTATCCCAGGCTCTAACAACTTTTAGATTTATGGTTGACATCCCTTGGGCACTTCAAATAAATCTCTGAATCCACAAGGCAAGGCTAAAAATGTACCTAGCAACTCAACATGCAATGAACTACCTCTACTACAGACAGTAGCTACTTCTATGTGTATAATTCCTTTTGTTTCTTCTACACCTTCTTATCTGATGAATTAAGAGTGAATTTCTTATTCTTAATCTTCTTGCTCAGCTGATATTCCTGAGGGAGCACAGCCCCTGAAGCTGCCCTGCTAGGAACAGATATGCTGTACTGTCACCAGATTACAGGACAGGAGGTTTCTTCTTTGGCAGTGCTAAGTCCCTTCTGGCTACAAAAGGAGGTGACAACAAGAACTAGGAAAAGCAGAAAGATTAATGGTTCGTGTAAGACAGTAGAAATAAGAAATTATCATACTCTGCAGAAAAGAGATTTCAAAAGGAAATGGCTTGAGAAAGGCAGATGTAGGAGCCAGTAACATCAGTAACTAGTCATTTAGCCATTGATGCAAGTGCATGATAAACTTCATGCAGTCCTGCGATAATAGATATCTTTTGACTCGAATGCCACACAAAGCAGGAGGATCATGATCAATATCTGGCAGGTACAGGGCCCTTGTTACCAAGCAACGTGACTTCTTTCACAGAGCCAGACTTCTAATTTGATTCATTTCTTTTTTCTACAATTTCTACATTAGCAATGGAAAGGAACAGGTACAATAAATATCAATGAAGCATCTGTTAACTCTGATGTTCATTAACATTCAGATCAATGGTAACTGACACAATGAGAAATTAATATATAATTCACCTATAAAATTAACTCTTTCACGGATAAAACCTTTCAGAGGAAAATTCGTTGAATAGGCTAAGAATCAATTCACTAGCTCTTCAGGACTAAGTAGATGCTTTCTAGAGTTTTGATGTGCAAAGAGTATCCTGCCCTTTGCTCACAGACATATACATATAACATGGAGACAGGGGCATTACAAAAGGAGGTGTGACAGCAAAGGCTATGAAGAAGCTACTATATGTAGAAAAACAATCACTACATTAAATCCTTTGCTAATGGAAAAAAAAACTTTATCAATGGAAATTGTCACGATGCAGTCTCCTTACAGGAGAGCTACTAATTAAGTGTACAACTGCATTATGAATTACTTATCTTTCCCAGTAACCTTCTGTGAATCAGAAAGATTGTGGGTGGTTGCCTGATTTTGAAGAGTTAACTGTTCTGGACACCTGTGTCCTAGTTATTCCTGTGCCAATGAGTTCTTAGGTGTTGTTCAGCAAGTTTCCTAACAAAGATTTGCAGGAGTGTTCACAAGTGGTTTTAACATTTTCTGATCATTCAACATGGCATTTGATGATTCAGTTTCTAGAGGTGCTGGCATCTTTTGTCTACAACTGAAAACAATGGAACTGTGTCCCTGGACAACAAATTTATATAAAGCAATAAAAAGTGACAAACTGAAAGCAAAATGTCCCAGAACTTAAGAGGTGCCTGTAACAATTTTGGTTGCCATTGCTAAAACTCAGGTCTTAAAAGGAAAAAAAAAGAATAACAGAGGATGGCAATATGGATTGGATTTGAGGCAAATAGTCATGCCACCTAGGGGTATCTGGAGTGTCCAGCTCAGTCCTTTTCTACACTATTCACCTCCTACTCTCTTTGGCAAAATCTAGAGATGTATCACATAAGATGGAAGGCAGTAGAGCTCCAGAAAGCAGAGAAAAAAAACAGATAAATCCACCTTTACTGTGCTACATAGACAGCTGGTGAAGATGTAGCCACAAAACTTAAGAGATTATGGAACACACTTGGAACAGCTTTTCAGCTTTCATTACAGATCTGATGTCCAGAGTGTGAGGACATACTCCTTGATAGCCATGAACCAAAAAAAGAATAATAGGAGAAACATCCTGCTTTTCTCAACCACAGACTGAAAGTCCCTTGCCAGGAAGAACAATTTCCTTTATGTGGCCTTGTGGTGTCAAAAGGTCATAAAATAGAGAGAACATTTTTTGCTGAAGTTCATTATTGTCTACAGAAATCTTTCTACATCTGCCTCTGATGCAGATGTTAGCAGTCATGATCAATGCAGTTGCTGAAAGTGTGTCTTCCTTAACAATTGACACATAAGGGAATTTTCATATGACCATCCCTTCTTTCAGGTGGTTTGGATTAACATGTCTCCTCTGATAGCTGTGTCTTCCTCCCAATTGAAAGGGCATTTCCGCCTCCCCAGACACCAAGAAACATCTGTAAATTCAATGATATGCAGGAATTTTTACAAATCAGCAAACCAATTGATCTTCTAAGTGGCCTTCTTGCATTATTTTTCTTTTCTGATTTTATGCATCTCCCAGTGGCTATTCTTTGGTTCTTGTGAGCCAGCATGTGGTCCTCAGCACTCCGTGAAGTGGAAGTGTGCCCACCTATGCATATATAGGTATATACAGCACAGATTAATCATTTTGGACCTTGTTTCTAGTAAAGAGTTTGTGCTGATTTGCTGCACACAGTTGAGTCCTGCCAAGTCCTGGAACCACTTAAAAGCAGGAATACCCTGTCTCAAGAAGGGAAAAATCTCATGACCAAAAAGGGACAATCGTGTGTCCCCAATTCCTTTTAAAAGCAGCCATTCACGTAATATGTTGCCTCCATAGACATAGATAAGTTCTGGTTTTGTGCAGAAGACATTGTCTGCAGATTTTAAGGGATTGAAATGGATCAGTCTTTTTTTCTATAGGTACAAATATTATCTCTAAGGTTTGAAATACTCATAGCCCATTAAAATTTTACTGCGGATTTCAAAAGGCCCAGCAGTTTTCCCCTCGTTCCTGACTTTGGAAGAAGGTGTTTGAAAAATTGACAAAAAACACCTGAGAAAGTGAAAATATTTGCTAAAAATGGCCAACACAGTATATAACTTTGCACAAGTATTTAGAAGAAATATCGCACCTATGTCTTTTACACTTGCTTTCAGCAAACCTTCTTGAAGATGAACTCTCAGTATAATTTTTTTTCTTTGAGTTTAGTTCTTATCATCTCAGCACCTCCTTCATTCATTCTTGTTTCTGATGATATCTTTGATTAAATCCCTAGGTTAATTTTTAGGAATGACACAGCAACCTGGCAGCCATAATCCTTTTAGAAGTTCAATATGTTTATGAGGGTTGAAGGATGTTAAAAGCGGCGGTTTAAATGCTAAGCTGAGTAATCAGTTCATTAGGAATTTGCTCAATATGTTTGCCATCTGCAATTGAAGCATGCAAAACCGGACTCAGATAACTCAGCAGACAGTTTAATGTATGAACAAGATAAACTCCTCAAACATTGATTGACAAACCCTGGGATTTTGTTAGCAGAGATAAGTGCATATTCACATCCACACCCATGGATAACCACTTCCAGGATAGAGGCACTGTAATACAACCGCATTTAGCAGCCGGGGCAGGTGTGTGCAATGTCACCTCCGTGATCCTGACCCAGGACAGCCTCAGCCAGCAAAGCCAGGCTTCAGGGGATTTGAGAGGGAGTTGGCAGAGCTCCACCACAGCCACAAAAAACCCCAATTTTTCTGTTGGTTGCTATGAGGATTGCACCACACCTGTGTGGCGAACCTGCAGACACTGAAATAGTCAACCTGTGGCTCTATAGCCGCCTGTCTTTCTGCCTGGAGGAACTATATCCCCGTTGCAGCTTCAAGAAG
Organism: Microhierax caerulescens; assembly: GCA_035590215.1. Lineage (NCBI taxonomy): Eukaryota > Metazoa > Chordata > Aves > Falconiformes > Falconidae > Microhierax > Microhierax caerulescens. The sequence continues at coordinate 15,378,256 of JAVJGJ010000032.1, forward strand.
GCAACAGGTTTTTGCTATCTCAGCCTTTTGAAATCAAACCACTTTATGGTGTTCCATTCTTCCCTTCCACTCTAGCCTGATGACTACCCAGCCTGAAGCCTGAATCTTGTTAGCTGGTTTGGGGTTGCCCTGCCTTCACATACACACACACAATTCCTCTCTTTGACCCCTATTTTACTCTCCACAGCAAACCTTATCTCTGCTAATGTTACCAACCAGCCTCAACTGTCAATAATTCAACAAAGCCCGGAAAAAAAAACCCAACAACTACATTTCACCCAGGTCCCCATGCTAATATTTTTCTCTGACTCAGTTTATACCTTCAGACATTTCTAGCTCCTAAGATGCATGGAATATAGCAATTCAGGGGGAGTTCAAATCTCTGGTTACCTGTCTGATCTGATAGTCTCCAGAGGCACTGTACAGCCTGAGTATGATAAATGCCCTTGCCTAGGCAGCAGAAGAAATTGGGTTAGATCCGTTACAATGTGAAGAAAATGGCCAGAAGAGGCTGAACCACCCCAGACTCCATATTTTCCTGAGCATCTACCCCATTCTTCCAGTAAAGCAAGATGTCTGTCACAGTAGTGAGTTAAAGACTTCCTGTATGTGCCTAAGACACCCGTGAAGATAAACTTGAAGCAAGACCTCCTCCTCCAGCCCTCCATTAGCATTCACTCAGTTCCTTGCTAGTGTCCTATTAAACACAGGGTTCGTTTAGACTTGAAGCAATTTATGAAGCCCCAAGTATTTCACTGATCAAAAATCTCTGGAGGCTCTGCTTCTGCAACAAAAATTTATGTAAGGAGAGAAAGGAGGGCAGAGCAGAAACAGAAAAGCAAAACCTCGCATCATGGCTCAGCATGATAAACAAGCATGTGAAGGAAGGGTGTGCTATAGAGAGAGGGAGGAAAGAAGTGATTATCTGGCAGAGAATGATCTTCCTCCTCAAAATGCCTCTGGGAAGGAGGGAGCAAGAAAACATGAGAATCCCGCCAGCACACACAATGACCCTTCAAAGCACCATGGGGAACCCACTGATGAAGAGCTTTTCTCTAAAGCCTCCTGCCAACTCGATATTTGCCAAATCCCATTTGCCTCTAATCACTCACAGACAGTTGCTTGGCCTGAATCTGCTCCCTTTTTTTCTGGTGCAAAACTGGAGTTAGGCTACAGAAGCTCACTCAGTGCTGGTGTATGTGACAGTGGGCCTTTGCCTGTCCTTATGGTCCACAGAAAAATGAAAATGTTGGCCAACCTGCCCTTTGTGACTGGCTTGGACAAGTCCTGGAGAAGCAGGTGGGTAGCAAGGTGGGCAGCAAGGTGGGCATGTGGACCTTACAATAATAAAGGTTATTCTTATAGGAAGGGAGAATACACAGCTAGGATATTTCCAGTAGGTGCTCTGGGAGGAAATGGTTAATCAGAGACACAATTACTTTTCTGACAGCTCAGGAAAGAGAAACTGCTTTCTGAAGGTCATATTGACATTCACCTCGTTACAATTTCTTGCATTACTCTGCCTCAGAAATGGGGTTACCTTTTCTTACTCATCCAGTGACTTTTGCAGGATACTACATGCACGGTCTGGCTGCCTTTTGAAGGCAAGCCCAGTTTTCTGAAAGATCCTTTATGGCACACCAAAATCAAAGAGAAAAGGGAGTCCTTATTAGGTGCTAGTCACCCAGACAAAGCACCATGGCAAATCTAACTTGGATCTTAGTAATATATGCCATTCTTTATAAGACCAGCAGTTCATCACGTCCATGTTCTTTCAACCCTTAAATTATGGCAATACATAAGGACCAGAAACTGCTTTCTGACCCTCCTCTGCATACTTTCAGCAACAGAAGCAATCAGCTGACATCCTGAAGCACAGCATCTGATTGCATTTCACATGCATAATGGTGGCTGTTATTATTGGTAAGAACAACAGTTGTCACAGTTCAACAAATGTGTCTTAATCATTTTCTGCTTATTTAACACACGATATACAAGTACTAATGCAATCAAATGCACTCTAAACACTGACTGCACAAATACTGCCTGCAGTCTCTTTTTAGTCAGTAAGGACTGTTACTGACAGAAACACACTATGCAGAAGCTGGGTAATTTGAGGGGATTGGTCCCATCTTTAGATTTTTCATACATAATAATGATCCTTAATAATTATGGGTTTAGACCCTAGTTTAAGAAAATGAAACAAAATTTTTCCTATGTCTGATTTCTTTTGCTACTGGCCCATCAGGATTACTTGCACTGATTTCTCTTTTGTTATTCTGAATTTAGATTCTTGTATGTAAAAGCAAATGAAGCTTGCATGCATCAATAAGCTTATCTACCCCAGAGAAAAAAAAAGAATAAAAAAAAAAAAGAAAAAAGGGAAAAGGAAAGAAAGGGGAGAAAGGAAAGAAAAAAGGAAAAAAAAGAAAAAAGGGAAAAGAAAAAAAAAGCTCTGCGTGTCTATACAGAGATGCTATGATTTTGCCTCTCAAGCTCATAAATTAATTATGCCAGTGCTCTCCTTAGCACAGAGGAGAACAGCCACAGCCTGGTGTCCATTTGTACTGTTGAATCCCCTCATCCTTCCAACAGGGTGGTTTCATCCAGGCTGCCTGTTGAGAGAAGCTTGTGAGCGCTGCTAGCTCCTGAGTGACTGTTTGGGAGAGTGCATGAGGCAACCCCCCCTCCAGGGACCATTCTAGCAACGTAACAGTGTGAGAAACTAGATGCCGGTGCCCAGGCACTTTTAAAATTACTGACCTATGATAAACTCGGCATTGCTGTACCAAATTTGCTTAAGCTGTAGGGTTTTGGATTAGGGATTGCTAGCAAAGTGAAAATAAAGGTCGCTTTTTATATATGTGTATAGCCATACATACACGTCCAGTTCCCAGCTGGAATTAGACTACTTCCCGGGGAAGTGTTCTACAGACTTTGAAGTACCACTACAAGCTACACTTTGTTTCATCAGTGAACAAGTCATCACCTCTTTCCTTAATGTGGAGGAGGGAGAAGAACTCACTCAGATGGGGAGACAAACAGTTCCCAAAGTGCCCCTGGAAACTAATTTCTAACTTGGAAGCATCTGGGGGGAGGTGGGGGGGGGGGGCTTAATAGCCCTTGCTACAATGTTTTTCACATTTACACATTACAAGATAAACCTTGAAATGAATATATCATTCATGCCAAATGCACATAA